>OY776671.1:4380561-5580561 GCA_963675795.1 Crossocerus cetratus
GGCCCCGCAGTCATATGCGCGAGTGGCTCGACTGTTTGGCGAGTTTTCACAGTGCGATCCCCCTTTTTCCAGCGTGATTATTCTATCACCCGGGAAAGTTTGCGGATCGAGGGATTTTTCGAGCGGCTCGTCCCGCGGAGGTGTCTCTGTGTCGGTTCGAATGGGGCTTTCATTAGGGCTGTTTGAAACTGGACGAAAGCGCGCGCTGATGGGTGAGTTTTGTCGGCATGTAATTTCGTAACATTAGCCCAGTAAAGGGGAGCGCTCGCGCGCGCGCACTCGCAGTTCCGATGTCAAAGTAGTGTCGCGCATGCAGGCTTAATTACTTTGCTGTTGAGCTACTCAATTATACCGGGAAGCGTCGGCGTGGACCTCTCTCTATGTCACTGGTAGATGCAAAGTCTTTGGCGTCGCCGGGGCATTTTATGATTTTGTATGACCCAACACTTTACATCCCGCGGGAGGTCGCGCTGGAAAAAGTGGCAAAGGGTGCGCGCGAGGTTGTTGAGGTCGTCGAAGCTCTTAGAGCCGTCGGGGAAGTAGCTAGCGTTAAAGTGTCTTTAGCCGCCGTGGTCCCCCGGCATAGATCCTCCTCTTTCCGACGGCTAAAACCGAGCTGGCCAAATTCATCGCCGACTATAATGCACCCGCCGAAATTTTTCCCGCTCGCTCTGCCGTCGCACCTGAATCGGTTACTCGCTCGCCGAGGTCTGTTAGCCTGCGCGCTACGTGCTCGCTAGTATATCATGTCCGACACGGGCGATTAGGTTGACAGGCGTATGTACGCCCGCTCTCCTGCGCAAGGGGATTCCAGCAGACAATATTCTGGCACGGGGAGCGTGTATTCATTGCGACTCACCTACCTCGAAATCCTCTCTAATAATGCCGCATTATTAGTGGTCGCTGCGCTGCAGCCAGCATGATACGATGAGAGAGCAGTCCCACTCCAAGGACGCAAAACCGCAAGCTTATTTGTTGCTACAGTTCCGATTCCCATTTAATTACTACTGTTGCATCGTACAATTTAGGTATTACCAGCAGAATATCCTGTTATTAGGAGAGTTTAGTAGGAATTACAAGAGAAGTTCGGTTGAAAAAGTAAGTTGTAGTGGTGGCGTCCATTAATGTGTGTTGATTATTATTATTATAATAATGTACTCTTAATGTGTCCTCCACTCGAGCGTTACAGTAATATCGAGTTTTCCTTACACACGAAACATCAGAGGGTTAATGACACCGGTCGGAGTAAAGCATAATTAGAAGTACATGTCATTAGGGCGGTGTCGGACGCAGACGACATGGCGAAAAGTTAATTACAAGCGCACGTTTCTTCGGCTTGCTTGCTCCGCCTCCTCCAGTGCCGCCTACCTTTTTAATTGAGTTACATATAATTAACTATACAGTTAATCTCACATATCACGTGGTGGCTATTTCAATATTTCATCCGATTGAAATCCGATATTTACAGACTTACTTCCAACGACATTTCTTCCCAAAGACCATGCTCCTGAGTTACGAGGAATCGATCTCTCGATAGTGCTCTCGCCGAGCTCCGGCAAAAACACCGTCAGACACACACGTACACCTACACGTAGACGCGTGTGCCCGGCAGCCATAATTATCCGAAGTTAGATAAAACGCGAGCAGCAAGAAAAGCTCAAAGGGAATTTTTCAGTTTATCCGTTAAGAGCGGGCGTGTGCCAACTTCAGGCCGGGGGTGGCTGGGGGGCGGCTTTTTTTTTCTCAAAGAGATTCACCGTCCGCGCGCGCGCTCCAGTTTATTCCCGCCGCGGAAGTTGCATCGGCGCGCGCGCGTGGGGGTACTGGCTGCGTCTGCAGGAGTTGCCGCTTGCAAATGCAAACACGGTTGTTAGTAGTGGAGGTCGGCCGCGGGCCGGACGAGGATATAAGATCGACGCGCTCGAGCGGGCCATTCTTATCCCGCGCGTAGGAGCCAATCTCCTCTATGGCCGGCCGCGGAAAAAGGTCGCATCCTCGATGTGAGTTTAATTCGCGTGTATGTGTAATCGGGCGGCTTTGGTGCTTTTATAGCAGTCGTTACGTTTAATTTCAGAGAGCATCGTGACCCGGTTTCGCGTTTCCTCTCGCCGCTCGTTATTGCACCGGCGGGCGGAAGGGCGGAGGAGTAGGAGGTGGAGGAGGAGGGGGAGGAGGAAGGGTTGATCCACTCGACAGTCGGAGCAGCCGCAGCTGCAGGCTCGAACCGCCGGTATCTCTGCCGCGCCGCTCGCCACCGCTCGCAACTGCTCTCCTCCGCCTCCTTCACGAGGAATTGTGTGTATTTGCACACCGAGCACCTGACGCCGTCGCCTTCGCCCGATCGCCCTCCAATTTGCACACCACTCTCCCGAGCGCGCCGCTCTCTTCTTTCTCCCCGGCGAATCCGGGGATGATGTACCGGCCACTGTTAACCGAGGGAGCGAGGGACCCTTTTCCGGGGGACGGCTAACTTAATTACCAGGAGAATCATGTCTCTCGGCAGCAATTTGGAAGTGGAGAAAGTAGCTCCGGCCGGCCCTCCGCAGCCGGATGGGCGGCCTGTACCCTCGAATGTTGGCCGTACAGCTCGTGCGGCTTGGCTGATTTACGAAAGGCCGGCCTTATACACTTGACCTAATTAGGGCCTTTCTTTAAATCCTCCTCGGGAGTAGGGGCCGGCCCTGTTTCCTCGGCTGTCCTTTATATCGGTTAATCACAGAAGTCTGCCGTTTTATTAGCCTTTTTTAAGAACCTCCTCGTGCCCGAGGGCGTCGGCGACCTGGCATAATTCTCGCCAATTCCCCGACTGCGTACTATCTGTAATTGTAGGATCGCGGTGCTGGTGGTGGTGGTGGTGGTGGTGTAGGTCGGATAGAATGCGCGGAGGTAATTGAATAAGAGCGCTAAATAAAGGTTAACAACTCCCTTGCCCATTTACTGATATCGCATGCACGAGCGCATTGAGGCTTTCGGGCCTGGTACACGCGTTTCTCCCTTTTAAACGGCGGATTACACGAAAAGCTCGCCGATGATACGCGACGGGGAGACAAAGTGTTCCGGGGGGAGGGAACACGCTCGGGGGTGGAGCGGGTCGGAAAAATATATTACGCGGATTACACAATCAAGCCGTCGATGATACACGGCGCTCTCCCGATCTCCCATCAGGGTTACAGATTTTTGGCAAACAGCCGAGCTCTCCCGGCCGATATCCCTTGGAGTATCCACTCTCCGGAGCGACGGGGCTCTCTCCCTCGGGAGAGGTCCTCGGCGGCCGAGACTTACGAGCCGGTGCTCTTGATTATGAGCATAACTCGCCGCGAGATTCTTCAGCCGCCAGCGGATAGTCCTATAAATCGTCTGGCATGCGAAGGCGCTTTTAGTTATGGTGGGGTCTGTTCGCCGAGAGGGAATCAATTGGCGCATCCTTCTTCGGGCGAGTGCCAAGTCAAAGTACCTTTCGACCCCAATGAATTCATTGTGTATCGTACAATCTTCTCTCGCCTTCTCCGTTCTAGTCAATGTCCCAAAGATGATCCTCTTTACACCGGGTTCCCCTGGTCCTTTTGCTTTAGTTTAATGGCAAGCATCGCCAGAGGTCATAAAAGCGGCTCGCGCGCCATTTGTCTGCTGGGGGGGCGACTCGGCGTCATTTTCTGAAACGTTACCGTTCCCGATCACACGCCAGGCCGGTTTTACGCCGAGCGCTTCTCCCGTCCCCGGGCATCATTTTTCATAGCTCCGCGGTCTGAAGCGCCCCCGGCAAACCGAGTGTATCGAGTTGACGCAAATGCCCGAATGTTTATGTACCGGTGGCGCGGCTATACCTGGGCTGTGTGCGCGTCTGCCTTTACACGTGTTTACTTATGAAACTACGTTGTCACGGATCGAGCGGCGGCGCGTTAGTCTTCCCGAAGGCTCGGCACACTCGTCGCCAGGACACTTTTGTCGCGCTCGCCCTCAAGGTATGTTAACAGCGCGCCAAGCCGCCGAGCCGCCACGCCCCGAGAGCATCTGCTCGCACTCGTAATTATTTAGATGAGGCAGGGGACTCGTTATTCTTCGCCGCAAGGAAAATATTTTCCCGCCTTTCTCCCACTCTCTCTCTCTCGCGGCCGTGTAGACACTCGGCCTCGCTCCCGGAGAATCATCCTATTTCGGGACGAGCGATCTATGTACACGCTCACACACGTGCGTCGCGTTACTTGGCTGCGCGTTCGAAAGCCCTTCGAGCCCCGGCTTTTCAAAGGACAGACGCGCGCGCCCGCGGCAACCTCTATTTCGCGCTGGCGCATATGCGTCCGCATACCGGCGTTGCACGCATCGCAGGGCCGAAAGTAGTACAGTTATGTGTGTCGGAATTCGCGCGAGCCGTCAAATAAATACGGCCGCGTCGCGCATAAATAATAATTGGGCGAAATTGTGCCGTGGCGGCGCGGCCGCAAATTGCGATTAATAAATTAGCGGGGCTGTGTGTTACATTAATCGGCTCGGCTCGTAAATAGCGTCGATCGCCGAAACCCGGCCGACTGTGATTAATCCTCGGCTCGCGATTATTACCGCGGTTGATATATTTTTGACGAATATATAATCGAGCACGCAATTCTCCCCTCTGCCGCAGGTACACACCTCGATGGGAGATCTGCCGGTACGCTGCCCACCTTCCGGCTGAAGTGTTCGAGTGAGGGTGAGTAACAATAATACACCTACCACACCGTATAGGATAAATGGGCCTCGAAACTTTCTACGAAACAAACCTGGAAAACATTTCCAAGTTGGCCCCGCGCGGCCCGGATTGTTCGGGCCAAGTATAACCAAGTTGCCGGCGAGTAATGCAGTGCATCCTCGCTGCGAACTATGTGTAACTATTTACATGGAAGCTTCATTCTTGGCCACGGCGATGTGTATCGACCTCGAAATCATCGCAACGCGCACGCGCGCGCCCTGCAGGATTTTATTCCATCAGCCAATCCGCCCTGTCAAATGGATATTCGTACGGCAAACTTCGATAAAGGGCTTTAATTCGAAAGAAAAATATTAGGTCAGTAGCAGTGCAGTTACAATCATACTCGGCAAGTTTCCGCTTTCAGTTGGAACGGGGTAAATGTCTGCCTCGTTCTTGCGCCCTGCTGCCAGGCCGACTGTCAATTTCGACTGTCTCTCGAACAATATTTCTTTAGTCGCCATCGATTCCGTTTGCATGATATTGGTTTCCCGTTCAATCGGCTGTATTTTTCGACCCCCCTTGACCCCGCCTGTCCTCCCCTTCCCGCCTCTCCAATCACCCATCGCGGCCTTGTTAAATCGAAATCATTCGGCTTTCCAAATAAATGCGTCCTCTTTTATCAAATTCTCCAAACGTATTGCTCGTCCTCCAAGTATGTTGAATTTAGTCACCAAAAAGTATTGAACACAAATATACTGGCGACTCTAAATTGGGTCGAGTTAAAATGATTGGACTCATCAATCATCCGGCGATGATAAAAATCAGAGATAAGACCTGATCAATAAGGCACTACTGATTTTTACTCGATTCAGCCTCGACATTTCGAGACCGAAAGTTGGAGGAACGAAATCGACCATATCCTAAAAGCCGACAGGTTCTATACTGCAGGATCATTTGTAATTCATAGTCGAATGACCGTGTCGAAGGTGGGACTTGTGGATTTCTTTCATTGGGCATTTCACCCTCGCGCGGTACTGCTCCCCGTTCAGTCACGCGAAAGTGTCGCTGGGAAACGGGTTCAAGGCTTAACTTACCACTCACTTGGAACCCCCGAGCACGTTGTCTTATCGGGATCTAACGTCCTTCACCTAAATACCGCTGGTACGTGTACGCAGCGGCGCTATATCATCGAGACAATCATTCTCGCATTCCAACTAATAAACCACCCTCGATTTACACTGATTTAGCTTGGGTCTTTGTCACTCTCCCGATAATAGTATGTCTGACAAGAAAAAGACTTGGAACTGCCGATCAAATAGCTTAATCGACGAGAAAATATCTTACATTGATAGACGAGTTTCACGGTATTTTAGCACTGACACTGAAATTCATAAAGTAATTTGCACTGATGGGCGCGACATGATTGAAGAGCGCATCCGGCAATTACACTCGGGCACATCGGCTCTAATTCGACTTAGCAATCAAAGTGTCGATAGAGCGTACTGGATATCAGTGGCCGGAGGATATAGCTGAACCGGTGGCCTGGTATATGTATGTATTCAATTGAGGCCTAGTCGCCGTGAAAATGATGTCAAGCGGCTGATAGACGTCCCAATGATTCCATCTGGGCTCCGGAGTCTGCATAATTCTTCGTTTGCTCTACGCGCACGGCTGGCTTCATTTGTCCACAGAGAGCTGCCTAATGCGGCATTAACACGAGGTGCTCGCTCGCGCTCGCCCCGTTTTCACACTCGTTTCACCTTCCCGGCACTATGAGCACACGCCAGACATACTTATTCTCCGGGACACTTCGACGTTATCATCCGGCGACACGCGAGTAATGTGGACTTGTAGCCGCGAGCAGTGGCGCTTTTAATTAACTATATTAATGGATTCTCTGCCTCTCCCGTCACGCTGACGAATTCTCACACGCGCTCTCTGCCTTACGACCCTCTCCACACACGTGTCACGGGAGGCTTTCGTCTCCAACCGCGGAGAATTGAGAATTTCTATTATCACACCTTGCCTTACCGAGCTTCACGATGCTCGCTAAAACCGGCGGAAATTATTCCCTGCGGTTGATACGCAAATCGAGCTCAACTGATTGTCTCTAATATAATCTTGAATACTAATGAAATTCGCGAATCCTCACTTTAATTTTTCCACCCGAAGTAGAAAGTTTCGGCTTCTACATTTTTCGCCGCTTTTAAGTGAGTGGGTAATTCTAGCCGAGGCAGACCGTTCTCCGCCGATATTCATTTTCTACCACTTACCAATCCTCGAAACTCGAAAGTTTCGTCCTCGATTCCACTGATGAGGTTTTGTTCATCGGCGAGGAGTCCTGAAACCTCGCCGGCGGACTTATCCTTGAGCAGTGACCAACGGGTGCAATTAATTTGGCTCTCTAGTATCAGCGTTCCCGGGCGCGGCGGCATAAACAGCGGATGTACATCGGCAAATTGGCCGCGTTTAGCAGAAACTGGTGGAGGACGCGCACGCGCGCGCGCGTCCCCCTGGGGGCGAGCGAGCGAGTGCGGGGCGGCAGAGAGAGCCGCGTTCTATCGGCCGCAGGAATAATTTCCGCCGGTAGCTCTAATGCTTACGTGAGCTATTCCGCGAAATTAATTTAAATCAGTAGAGGCTGCGGCCGAGGTTTGCATTGCGATAGGTGGGCGTGTGCTACGTTGAATATTCGCCGAGGACATAATTGAACGCACTTAATCTACCGGCGTGCAGAACGCGTCTTGCTGCACATGTAGAAGCTTGTCACGCGAGAGTATAATGATTTTGCCGGCGGAATCCGGGCGGGCGGGCGGCCTTCTGTTTGCCAAGAACACAGCCATTCATTATCGTCTGCCTTTTTCCCTCGTGTCCCCTGACATGCTGTCGCGCTGATATTAATAATTGCTCGCACGAAATTTCCCCTTTAGTCCAGTCTCTGCTGGGAGCGAAAGACTATAGCGCGCTACTCGCCAAGTAATAATCGATTTTCAGCCTTGTCTGAAATAAGACGCCTGAGTAATAGAATTCTTATGTTTCATGCTGATACATACACTCTTGGTCCTTTCAGTAACACCAGCAGAATAAATGATGAAACACAAAATGCATAAAATAATCCTTACAGCTATAATTTTTTCCAAAATCAAGGTTGTTATCGATCGAACAGCGTGAAATTATCCGCGGGTGTCGCGCGTTAGTATTTACATATTATTAACTAATACTTTATTTTATTTACCAACTACTTGGCGCGAGGCTCTACCGAGTCTCCCGTTTCATTATTCACAGTGAATTCCAACTCGAGAATATGCTCATTTCACATCGGCATTCTTATAAAACAAACGAAAACAATGACAAAGCTGTGTACACGTCAATCTCGCCATCACACCGCGGCGATATTGGATTTGTGACGATCCATAATTCGCACTCTATCGACTATTAATAAATCAGCCATAATTGTTACGAAATCCTTGCTACTTTGGAGTTTCCACTGAGAGTTTTCGGTATCCTCCACGGAGCAGACTAAAAAACATCTCATACATATTTATTTAAAAAATTCTGCGATTTTCATGATTGATAGATCTCGATAAATCAGGGTGGTACATCACTCGTCGATTGACACAGCTGTCGGCATTGCACTATGCTGTGCTTGGCAGTGCGCAGTCGCGACGGGAACTCGCATTGTTACAGCGTCAGTTGGTCCCGCTAACAAACAATCGGTAGAATCTCGTTGAAAAGAGTGCGTGGTTTGATCGGAGTGTCTGTCGGAGTGCAGTGGCGTGTGCCGTGAGTAGTTGGTGATGAGTGTTCGGGCGTCGAATGTCTGGTCCGTG
The DNA here is from genome assembly GCA_963675795.1 of Crossocerus cetratus. Taxonomy (NCBI): domain Eukaryota; kingdom Metazoa; phylum Arthropoda; class Insecta; order Hymenoptera; family Crabronidae; genus Crossocerus; species Crossocerus cetratus. The sequence goes on from OY776671.1 coordinate 4,389,055, forward strand.
AGTGACAGTTGGATGAGTGTCCAGTGTGCCAGTGGAGATGTGGAGGAGATTGTGGCGGACGCTCTGCAGAGAGCAGGCGAATAGGTTGAGACACATTCGTGCATGTCGACTCTGTACACTTGTACAGGGAGACTTATATCTGCAGCAATGAGGTAGGATTTATGTCGGGCATTTTGCTGATATGTTATGTATGCATGTGACGTTGCCTCGTCGGGTTGGACTGCAGAAGGTTTATGCAAATGTAGATGAAAGCCCATCAGAAGTGACAGGAAAATGGCGCTTAACTTACCGTTACACAAGCATTTTCTCCCCTGATTTCGCATACATACATATGTCTACATTCTTAATTCAACACTGCTTGATTCACTTGGGTTCTGCGAGTAGAGTTTCTTGCGACAGAAGCAAGCGATTTAAATTACTCCCTAAAACTCATTAGAACTCGCAACGATATTATCGGAGATCTCCGGTGGCTGGTCGAAAGCGGAACTATTATTTGAAGTGCTCTCGCGCGAGAGAAGGTGACGAAGGCCCGGTCAATCAATCCCGGTCTGTCAGCATGATCAGAATCGATATGCGAGTCGAGGAGTCTGACACGTCGCAGTGTCTCGGCGGGTGAATCGAGTTCTCGCGATTGCCTGTAAATAACCGGCGTCTCAAGTCGCATGGGGTCTTCTGGGCTCGTACATCATCCCCGGGAGCGGCAGATAGCATGCTCAATTCGAGGAATATCTGACGCGGAAACACCCTGACACGCGGAATCGGTTTCTCGGGCGGAGTATGTGCGCTGGGAACACTGTCACCGTATCGCTCGCATCCCGTCACTCTGCGCGGCTGCATATGCATGCTCCTGTCGTTAGAAAGCAATAGCGGGGGTCGATGGGACCTTGTACTTTGCGGACCGCATATCCCGGGGATCATTTCCCTCGGCTGCGAGCAGAGAGAGATATGTTTTTCCAGAAAATGCGCGCACCCACGAGACTCGGAGTCCTATGGGTTTCGGTGAATGTAATGCGTGGAGAATTATAGATTCGTTGGCCATGTAATTGAGAAATACCAGTTGCAATCATTTATCAGCGATCGTTAAATGTACGTTTGGCGAAATGATTGGAATAATAGGGTGATTGGTAGCACACGTTAATAGACGAATATCGACTATCGGGAATACGAATTCCCAATGAACACTAACTAATACGATTCCATTAAGCAGTGGAGGTTTCATATGACCCCGAGCCATTGAAAAATAATCACAGCGAATCTCGGAAAAACGCCGAATTGCAAAAGAAGAAGAAAAACTCCTCCAAGAAACTTGCCAACACAGTTTGGTGAATAATACAGTTATACCTGCTTGCATGATACAAAGAGCAGTAGAAATGGGAAGGTGGCAGGAGTTGGCGAGCTGGTTTCCCGGGTTCTGGCAGTCAATTGGAAGCAACCGGTGCCGATGTAGCGTCTATGGCCGAGCGGCCACTTATCCGCGCCTAATCCGGATGTAATTTTAAATTAAACAGTTTCCGCGAGTTTAATAAAGCTTAATGCACAGTCCGCGCAGACGGCAACAAGTGCAAATTGCTCGGCGGAGCAGTGGACGTCCTCGGGGCGCGCTAGGGACACCGGCAACCCGCTCGTTGTAATAATTCTCCGGCGCACCCTCTCGCATCCAGCCACTCTCTCTCTCTCTTTCTCTCTCTCTCTATCTCTCTATTTCCCTGGGCCCCATGGACTTTATCCGTCTCCGAGCCGCCTTCAGAGCGCCATTACATACGACTATGGGATTTTCATGTAGCTTCGGGACTGCGAGACAAGGGTTGTTGCCGCTGAATCTCGCCGGGCGAGGCCACCCTGCCGCTGCTCCTCCCGTTTGCGTATCGTGTAATACATAGGTATACATATACCCTCGCAGCCGGTGATCTCCCTATCTCTCGCAGGCTGTTGCCACTGCCAAATATGCTGGCTTCACTCCCTCCACCCTCCCCCGGGCCTGGATAAGGTCTAGCTGGAGAGACACAGGGCACAACCAGTGACCATGAAGCTCCGGAATAAATGGGACGCTTTCCGACGCCCTCACCTCGGACCACCCCCTCAGCCCTCCCAGCCCTTTTTCTCCGCCCTCCTGAGAACCTGCAACGCCGGCTTTATCACCCTCTACCGCCAGGAGGAATGACCGCGTGAGATTTACATAGCGGCCGAACTAGCAAGGGAACTCGAAACAATATTTGGCTTCTTCGAAAGGGGCTCAGTGGCCAACGAAACCAGGCGCAATCTGATTTGAAAAGAGCTGTGCGAATACTCGGAAAATAATGGCTCAATCGACTGGGAGGAATGGAAATGTATCGGAAAGGGTATTTCACTGGTGATAGTATGACGAATGGGGAGAGTCGCTCGAATGGAAAGGGAAGTGACGTTTATGTCTCTATTTTTGCGGATACACGTTCTCCGGGAGTTTTAACTAGCAGTTGCGGGGTCAGAGGCGTTCGAGTCTTTATTGCTCGTGACTCGTGAGAGAGTGGAGCCGTTGGGATTGTGGTGGAGTGGAGCGCGCAGGGGCTGCCTGTCGCAGATAAGTCGAAAGGCTCGCGTGGCTCGGCGAGCACGCGCGCAACTTTGCCCGCTGTCTGTACCTTTTATTAACTTTATTAGGACAACGAAGCCGCGCAGGCGTGCGTCGAGTTTAAGGAGTCGCTGGTTGGAATGAAAGCCTCTCTCGCAGACTATTGCGAGCCCGCGGCCGAGCTTTGGGAAATAGGCATCATTTCACCATACGGATTTCTATATCTACGAATCCATCCGGACAGACGCTCAGCCCCCGGTGCTTGTTTGTTCAGGCAAAAAGAGCCTTTTCAGCCCGGGACAAATAATGTCGGCCCTCTGTAGCAGATTTAATGGAGCCCGGTTGAATGGTAGGAGAATCAGTCGTTCGTGCACAGCCGCGCGCGTGTACGAATCGTTGCAATAGGACGTCTAGTAATTATTTCAAGTACTCGTTCGTCTGGAAACAATGCTGGGACGTATGGTTTTATTAATCAATTCCGTAAGTAGCGGCAGACTTTCACGGGGCGCGGGAATTCATCGCCGATTTATAGTCGGTGGAGTAGACTCGGACTAGAAACTAGCTCGTTGGTAGAAATCCGTAGTTTTAGCGGATACTCAAAAAATGTCTAGCTTCCTTTTCGACCGGGACTGCAGGATCGCTCGCGCGAGCTACTTTCAACTTATTATAGAAGAGGTTCATTTTTAGTCCGCCGCGCTGAGCCAGGGGAACTGCTAATTTCGGTAGAAATGACGTGGAAGTAGCAGAAGTGGTGATTTTACCTCTCGACCAACGAATTCCAGGATTAATCTATTCAACAATGATTTTTGCAGTCACGTACGATGAAATTCCGGCATCAGACGAGGTCAACTTGCCAACCGACGATCCAACGCCCGCGGCGAAAACAATGACAAACAGCCGGGACATTTTGCGAAAATGCCCGATTAATCCTGTAATCCGTGTAGCTCCCTTTTTATGACACTGTGCGAAACGAGCGCAACGCGCAACGCGTCGCGCCAGTAAATCATATCCTCCGGGGGCGAATTGATTTAGTGCTAGTTGCAACCGACTGCATTACACGGGAGAGCGAGGTTGCAACCGAGTTCCGGCTCGCCTCTGGGAACCGACCGTCGAAACGCTCTCGCGCACATACTCGCCGGGCGGATTTCGGATCCGGCGGACTCGAGACGGCTCGAAGGAAGAAAACTCCTGCTCATTTCGCCGGTGGCTTTTCTCACGGCGGCTTTCCCTTGGAATTCTGCCGGGCGTAACGCGCCGGCGACTAAATGCTCGCTGGTGAAATTCCTCCGTGGCTCTCGCGGCGCTGGAGTATCATGCGGCGGGCCGGCAGCGCGCGCCACTTCAATTTTCATAATCCAAATAGGCAAGTTTTGTTACGCAAATGCAAACACGCTCTCTCCAGCAGGCTTGAAGCCGCCGGCGGTGCCGCGCGCCTCTACTGTTCTCCTCGCTCCTGGCCCGCGGAAATTACGTGCTTAGACTCGAAAAAGACCCGTCGAGAGAGCTGCGAATTATTTTAGAAGCCGCCGGTATACATATTCGCGGTTTAATCGACCGTTCGGGAAGGAGAGCGCGCCGGCTCCGAACGGCGAAATTAAGGCGGCCGGGATTTCTGAAAGCTTTAACGCCGCGTTGCAAATTGTTTCAATCTCGGGACACTAATGGCCGACATAAGCCAGACGCGTATATTAATATTTGTATATTCGCATTCGAGGGAATTCCCCCATTTCTTTTGGAAGTACAAGTCCGAGGTACGTTGATAAAAGAGAGTTTCCGGTTTCTCGCGCTTGATATTTGAATGCGCGTTAAATCCCAACTAACTCTCGAGGCACCGAATGATTGCAGCGCAGCATCCAGTTTGGCCGGGTAGGAGGGCGTAAGTACAGGTTTAATGCTAAAGCCGAAAGCTCGAAGCCCGGAGCCCGAGTTGCAGGGCGGCGGAAACATCATTAAGGAGAACCTCTAATTGAGCCGGGAGAGTAGGAAATCGGCTGATTCGTGGGGGTGATGATATTCGCAAGCGAGCCACAATTAGCACGTGCTGCTCGCTCCGATCGCGGTGTGACTGGTGCCGTCAAGTTAACCAAACCCAAAGGAAATACTTGGGAAGTTGGTCGGCCCGAGTGGCTCCGCTGGCTTCCCACCCAGCTGGATCTCCGTTTGCGCCCTTTCCCTCTGGCAGTTCTCTCGGGACGCGCGCGCGCGCGCGCGGTGGCCGAGCCAACGGAGACTAGCTGTATTACAGAAGCCCTCAGGATGTCTGGGAAATTCACGAAATACCGACCAGCTGCCACGGTCAAACGTCAAAGCGAGCTTTCTCATCCTGGCGCTGCTTCTCTCCCGCCGCGCGCGTTCTTCTTCCTTCCCTTTGCATCGGCGAGCAAGCGAGCGCGCGCGGCTGGCCGCATTGCATGCGCCGCCGCCGCCGCCGGTACACATCGAGGCTTCCCATCTCGCCCATCTCGCCCATCTCGCCCACCGCATCCATGTATGTGGGTACGTGTAGCTGCATTAAGCCTTCCGGCATCGGAAATTTTCAGTCTCCTCGTTTCGTCTACTTTATGCTCCGACGGGTGACCGGCGAATGCTTTGAGACACGCCCGCGACTTATTCCGTCGGCGTAGTCGACCTCGAGTCGCTTCCCTCTTCCTTAATCCTGGCCGCACATCAAACGCTCCCAGTCCCCCGGTAAAGACGCTTCTTCTCGATGGATATTCGGCCTTCTTTTCCGGCCTGATATCGTCCGCTCAAGACACCGGCAACGCTTTCCCTCCTAAGCGTCCCCATATACACATAGGTTCGCTCGCGTTAGAATCCGCTTGATATTTCTCTGCAATTTGACCGCTCCTCGTTATAGGCGTCGACCTCGAGCTAGCTATATCGGCTTTCACGAGTCCCCGGCGATTCTCGGCGAGCGCCCTGCTTCCTTTCAATCGTGCGCCGCTGACATGCTCGGAGAATGGCGAGTTCACTGATCGCTTTTCTCTTCACCGTCGAATATTCAAGTTCCAAGTTGAAGGACGTCCGTGGGCCCGCGAGTTTCGTTGACAACTTTCCTCAGGTGCCCCCTCGCAGTTTACGAGTTATACTCGGCTTCAAGCTTCCCCCGGCGTTCACAACTTTTTCGCGATTTGCTCAACTTTCTTGTGTTCGGTCCGCTGTGTTTCGAGAATTGTCGCTGCTCGATGCGTGTTTAACAGAAAGTCGCGATGTTGGCGGGTTTGTGGAAGAAAGGGGAGATTGGATGTAGCAATTATTTCGAGGGAAGATCAGGAGACTCGGTAGAGTCTCGACGACAAGTAGTTGGAAGCGTCAAGCGTCAACCGAGGCTCCTTTTCTCGATCCAACTCAGGTCACAATGGTTTTCAGCCACAAGAATAATTAAAATTGAATGTTGTAACTAATTACGGCATTAAGTTAATCTTATCATAGTGTCATTTGATAAATATTTCTGAATCTATTGGGTTGAGAAGGTTCAAGTTAGCCTATCAGGAGGCGAGGTTAGTCGGGACTTTGTATAGAGGGGAGCTCCTAATGGCGATAACGAACATTGGCCAAGGAAGTGCACAACTGGCCGTAGAATGACTGGGGAAGCACTCAGACACATTTGTAGCACCTCGTAGCGAGGGGAATAAATATAGCGAGCGGTTAAATGGCCAAAGTGCCGGGACTCGGCCAGCCAGTACAATGCTGTAATCTAACCTTGTTAGGAACTGTTGTTGAACGACTGAGCGCCCGCCGTCATTGTTGTGCTTGATGTACCATAAAGTTCGTTAACCTAATTCAACGGTAGTTTCAGCCGGCATCGCTCCCGCTCGGAAACATCTCTCGCCGCGCGCATCTCGTTGCAATTCGCCAGCGATTCCAGTTTACTCGCCAAAGTATCATCCGCGATGTCTTTATCGCCAAAGAGAGGGGGGAGAAGGAATATTTATCTTTGTTCACGGAATTCATGAAAACGGGGTTAGATCAACTGTCGTGTCAATTAGAGGATTTTAGAGAAAGGCAATGTTTAGTCATTTTTAACGAACAAGCTCACTTTACTCCTCGAAGTAATTCTAGCTTTGTTCTACAATTCCTTGTTGTTTCCACTTGTCGATAGTCTACTTGGCACTGAAGACGATTGTTGAAAATCAATCATTCACTATTGAGTGGTTGGTGCCGCTCGCGTCGGCAAATATCGGGTATTTTTCGACCACTCGATTCCCTCTTGGCAGGCTTCGATACCCGTTCTTTCAAAACGGAGTAATTGGGCCACTCGCTGTTGGCAAATTCCACGTTCTACGTTCTACGTCAGGTTCCATCCAAGTCATCTCTCCAACATGACGAACGATCGCTAACAAACTCAAGTGAGATACGTCGAGTTTCTCTAATAGGTTCCGACTGAACCAAAGTTTCTCCAGTACTCGACAGAGAGAGAGAGAGAGAGAGAGAGAGAGAGAGGAAGTAGGGAAAAAGTTGGGTGATAGGAATAGTAAGAAAAGCAGGTCTTTGCCAGGGAAAGTCCTTTATTTCCCTACGCCTGATCGCAATCGAAGAACGATAATGTCGGGCGCGCTCGACGCTCGCCGAGAAATTTCCACTCTCCTTGGCGGTCTCAGTAGACATCGGAGAGCAGAGGAGTATTCGGCGCGAGGGAGGAATTTCCAATCGGCGATCGGGCCGGCTGCAATCTTACCGCAGCAATTCCCCAATACTGCTTTCGCAGGGCCTAAGTGTCCGGCGCTATGACAGTTTCATTACTTCCCTCGGAATGACTCCCTGCGGATTGTTTAGCGACAATGCCCGCTGGCTCCGAGGGGCCGGCGATATTTCGCATTTATTTCTCATTCGTCCTCCAGTCGATCGAGAGAGGACTACGGATCGAAGCGAACCTCTCACTCCACTTGTGCGTGTATGAGTGCGTGCGTAAATACGTGTGTGCCGTGTTGGCTTAGCACAGATCTTCCGGCTGAAGTAAAGGGGAGTCGCTTCCACCGAGCCGGCACTCCCGTCGGAAAATGCGTAAATATTTACGATGCTTTAGTTCTCCGCTCGACGAATTTTAAATCCCTCCAGCGGCGACGGGTGCGCGTACTGCCAGCTGGTGGGATTTCCAGCGGCGAATTTACTGGAGAACCGCGACACTAATAGAGCGCTACCCTAATTACGCCGCACGCTCTTCCCACTCGTGTCGCATTCCTAGTGCAATACTTGCTTGGTTTAAACTCTGACGACACGATCGCGACAGACCAAGTTAAACCCTCACATCCCCGCACCTGTCGAGTATCAGACATTGCCCGGTCCAATCGTTTGTCCTCTAAAAAGCAGGACCCTTTCTCTCAATCTCCGTCCCTCAACGGTGCGGTGTCCAACTCACAATGAATAAGTGACAGTACTTTTTCATTGGGCCTCGGATCCTTTGGAATCACGCTCGCCCACAGGCTGGAACAAAGGTAGAAAGAGAGAATTATTATCTCGCGCCGGGAGAGCCGAGAGCTCGCAGCAATTGCGGCCCGGTCGGCCGCGCGTATCCTTCGTTACAGATTTATTCGGCTTTCGTTATTCACGAGCGGCGCGTCCGTTGGCGCAATCACACGACGTTATTCCCAGGACCCGGGCCAGATGAGGCGACGCTCCCCCGGAGCTGGAGGTCAGGATGTACACCAACTCCAGCGACTGCCCCCACTCGGCATATCGAGGAGCGGCCGAGAAGCGAGAAAAAGATGGTTGATCATAAACTCGGCCGGCGAGGTATATAGCCTGGGTCAGTAACTGCTGGCCGCTCTCGATATTGCTTCGATGCCTCTATTTACTATGATCTCGAGGACTTGTCGAGTAACCTCCGCCTTTTCCCTGGGAACCGATACCCGCGTCGACTTTAGTATCCTACTATTTGTGTTTGCTCCTCTATTGCTCTGTAGATTTGTACACGGCGTGATAAGAAAATGTGTCCTCGGCGCCGCGACTAGACCTTTTGCTTGGCCAATAGAGGTAATCGCACTGTGCTTTGATACATGAGCTCTTGTTGCTAGTAACTTTGTGTTTCCGTGGGATCGAGGGCTTATGAGTCTCCTTTGGGGTTTGAAGCTTTTGTTGGAGGTAAACCTGTAATGCGAATCTTCTCTGCTTTTTGGGTATATTTCTGTCGTCGAGTGGGAAGTAGAAGTAAAGAATTGGCTTATACAGGGTGTTCGAAAAATGTCCTAAATGAGTATAGCCATCTTGTAGAGAAATTAGCAGCGATCAAGATAGTTACTTTAAATTTGTTGATTCGTTCTTGATTTCGCGAGAAAATTGAAAAAATGTTACGCCAATAAGATACTTTGATGGCCTCGCTGGTTAGCGGATAGGGCTTCTTTCCTCCGGCAGAATGGATAATCTGTCCTTTCAATGATGTGTTTTATTGATGCATAAACGACTTTGGCACCACCCATTTTCGTGAATCAACCGAATAGATCAACCGTATTGGCGCACCATTTTTTGTATTTTGTCGCGAAATAAAGCGCGAGACAACATTTTGAGAAAATCCATCTTCATCGTCGCGAAATTCTTAACAACATGGCAATACTCATTTAGGCCATTTTTTAAACACCCTGTAATTCGGCGTGGTATTCGTCGCTGGATGGAGTTTGGTTGGTAGGAAAGAAGCAGATGGAAATATTGGCGTTCAGCCAACAGTAATACCTCTCTAAACACACGAACCGCATACAAAACTCATTTGGCAGTGGACGCATGAAGAATCTTCTGCCGAGCTTCTGTCTTGACCCAGCGAATCCGAGATACGAGCTTATAGGTCGCGACAGGCCGAGGCAGGACAAGGAGGCGGTCGAGAATACAAGCCCTCGCTGGCGCCGTCCCGACAAGCCGCTTCTTTAAGACGCGGCCGTTAATGTCGGTGGGAAAGTAGTGGTCCGCGAGCGAGGCAGGTTTCAGCTGCTCCTCCCTCTCGCGAAATTTCTGCGCGCCCGCGAGTGAAAGAGCTTCCGTATCATCGATTGCCTTTGGCGGCGGCTACTTTGCTCGACTTGGCACGTATAGCTTTGGCGGGCCGCGATTTTCCTCGCCGGCGTTGCTGTTCCCGGGCTCTCATTCTTCAGATTCGACGACGACGAGGAGAGGACGAGGAGGAGGACGGCGCCCGCAATTCCCCGGGAATGATTTATCTCGGCGCGCTAGTCGCTCTCTCCTCTCGACGTCTCCCGGTTTCCCTCCGGCTAGTCATACGGCGCGGTAACGACTGCCGGAGTATTTACCTCCAATAATCTGCCCGCCGGCACCATCTACCATACCCCACCCCTACCTACCTAAAGTACCCTCGTACGTCCGTGTGTGAGCGAGCGCGAGTGTGTGCGGGGGCGATAGAATATTTTAGCCGGGCAAAGTCGGTGCTGGGGCGCACGTGCACTCGGGCCCGTGCACCCATCCGGTGCATATATTCCTCCGGGGCTCGCGACAACCAGCCGTTCGATCTCGACTTACACGCCCGGCCGACAACGCTCCGCAGGACAAGTTATAACCGCATGAATCCAAGGGCTCCATGCCGTCTCGCACGGCTGCTCCCGGAAATTCCCCCAAAATTTCTCGCTCTCGACACTTTCACGAGCGAACGGCCCCGATCCCGATTGCCCCCGAGCCCTGCAGATTTCCTGGTCTGCGCGCAGGTCCTCCATTTCGAAGGTGTTAACTCTTCCAACTTGCCACACTCTTGGTCTCCTTTGATATTTACCCGGGATTTTACAATCACCGCGGGCCTCGCGACCAACGAAACTGGCTAAAATTGAGAGTCGAGAGTGTCGAGAGTCGAGTACAGAGGGAGACGCTAATTTCCGAGAAAGTTGAGAGTTGGTCTTAAATAAGTAGTTGGATCGAGGATAGTAATTAGGAGGCACTCCGGCATATTTACGTAGTTGACGAAGAGAATAGGTGAGAAAGCTAGGGAAAGTGGATTGGGGGCCGAGCTGGTAAGCTCTAATCGTCCAAGGTATTACAGCGCGGGCGATTCTCGAGTGGCCAGCTCCCCGGGCGGCCGAGCTGGCGAGCGGGCGAGCGGGCGCACGTACAAAAGCAGCGTAATCCGGATTTCATGCTGTTGCATGCTTAAGCCGCGTGCAGTATTTAACGACGTCATCGATCGAGATAACAGAGTCTGTTAACGGAGCTCAAAGTTTCGGTTCCGCCGCGCTACGGCGAGCAAGCGGCCTTCGTGTATCACTGGCCGACTTGTACAGCGTTATGCAAGCGCCCCCCTTATGTGATAACTAATATTTTTGCCGATCGGATATCCGGCCTGTGTGACAGGTGCATCCCCGATCGAAAGTCCCGAAGCGCCCGATCGGATTAAGGGTGCCAGGGCACTCGGGCGTGTTTGGCGTAGAGCAGTTGCGCAGCGCGCACCTAAAACTCCCCCGAAAGCCAATGGGGAGGCCGGATTGAAAGGGAAACGGATCAATTGTAGCAATGGGGTCGGGGTTCATTAATGCCGAGTGCGAGTAGGTCGGCTCGAGGTATACACTGGCGCATCCGTATCTTTGAAGCTCGATGGAACAGGATTCGCCACGGATAATCGCCGCGCTAATCTGGCTTAAAACCAGAGCCGCCCTCTATTCCAGTTGTAACTACAACGCCGATGCGCGCCACGCTTTATCAACTGACTAATCAAGATTTCCTTCGCTGAGGTCAACATTTCATTCAAGTATCCTCACTTTATCCTAATGCCGCCTGGCTTTCACTTCCTTTCGCTTCACTCCCGAGTTCTTTACTTCTTCTGATGGACAGTGGGTTATATTCCTTGTAGAATATTGAGTTACGATTGCTAAGTCGTTGACAGATATTATTGACTTTATTCTTGTATCAATTTGACATTGGTGTACATACGGCCTCGCACTTAGGTGTCTCTCGGTAGAAGAACGAGTTTACGATGAGCGACTTAACTTAAACGATGAGAATACCATACATCGACATTCTCAATTCTCAACACCTCTTCAATAATTCTTTTTCACTTACCATATTTCCTTTAGTCTACATCGCACAAATAATTGTTATGCGCTAAAAGTGTGATTGGAAGTAGCCCGACTGTGTACCGCAGGAGTGTCCTAGCCATCGAGGCAATCAGGTCGCGAGAGCACTTGAACTGATCGCTGGATCAATAAAAGAGAATAGAACAAGCCGCAATATTGGGAGCTCAGAAATTCATGGGGAATCTTCTTGCGCTTAAAGTGTCGCCTGGCGGAGCTTCCTCGCGCGGAGCACACGCCATTCCCGAGGCCTTTATTTCGCCACGGATTTTTTTACGACGAGTTATACGACCTATGACCCGAGCGCCGTTCTCTCCGGCTCGACTCCTCGATGGAATACTAACTCCCTCGAAGAATCCGCGCCTCGCTTTCCAGCATTTCCAGCTGCGACTACTCCCAGCTCCTCCTCTGCTCGAGGATTCTGCCCGCAAACGCCTCGCGTTTTCTCCTGGAGTGTAGTTCGCCTGTTTATTAGTTCATTCCCTCATTTCCACCCGGTAATTCCCCTCGGTTTTATTTCCTATGCGCATAAAGCGTCAGCCCGGTCGGCATTCCTTTGCAAGCGTGAAATCCCGGTTCGCACATGCGCGGATACTACGCCGAGAGTCGCATGTGTGCACAATCAGGGGACTCGGTAGAGACTCGCACCAAGTTGCAGTACGACAGGCGAGGATTCTTTTCTTCAAGTATAGCGATATTGGATCGATACAAAACTTTCACTTTAATGTCGGAAAAAATTACAGCTCTAATGATTAATTTAAACATTCTGTATTTCATTGTGTAGTTTTTTGAAACTAATGAGCCAAAAAATAAGCTAGTTCAATTTCAGTTATGAATTTCTTCTGTTTATTTATCGTTCGTGAACGAGGTGGAATTTTATCAGACCTCAAAATATTCATGTCTCTTCTCTGACGCTGGTGGCGCTAGTAGATTTGTCAATTAATCGATAGGCTGTCGATATCTCTCCCCATTCTACTTTTTTCCGTGACATGACACACGGCTCTTACCATCCAAATAAGATTCAGGATCTGTACCGACGTACTTGTAACTAAAGCGTTATTATCTTCGGGCATATATGTATACTTGAAATGATCGAATTGTAAAATATTTCAGTAAGTTCTCGCAAACCTAAATGACAAAGACACTTAGCTTTACAAGTTATTACTTGGGAGTACGATCGAAATTACCCTGCATTTCCATACGCTTCCTGTTCAGTCTGACCCTATCGACAGGCTCTTCGAACCCATCAAAAGGGTTAATAACGTGTCCTGATAGTAGAACACATAATAATCTATCAAGCGGCTTGGTTTGCGAGCGCGCGAGCAGAACTCTATCTGGAGCGGCGGGCACTTAGGAAGTTGTCAGGGCGTCGGCTAAATTATCTTTCGTAGGTGTTACTTGTAGATTGTCCCGCATTGTTTTGCGACAGAATGTCTCGGGCACGTGAGCAGCCGGCGCTGCTGGACGCTTAAGCACGAGCAGCAGCAGCGAGCATATGGCGTGCGGCCACATAGTTTGCCCTGGCCGAAATGAGTGCAGCCGGCTGGGACAACCCTTAAATGTCATCGCATTCCTGCACCCCCGTGCAGAAATGCCCTTCCCGGCGCTATACATATCTCGCTGCGCGCTCCGGCAGAGCGAGAGAGCGTGAGAGGGTGATAGGGGGAGCTCGAGAATGGAGACTAGGAGAGGGAAATCGAGTGAGAAATAGAGAAGGAGAGAGAGAGAGGGAAAAGTCTGACAGGCGTATTAAAAAGTACAGGGGCGCACTTCGCATTCATACCCCGTCGACAAATATTCTTAGCTCTCGCGCGCTAATTCCTTAATCGTCTGTTAAGCCCCACTTTATTAAACCCTCGGTGCGCCCGCTCGCCCATTCTGCCACTCGCACTCTGGAAACCCTGTTTCCTCTGCCACTGCTGGAGATCGAGTTTCGGAGGGCTCGCTCTTCTCCCTCTCCCTCGACCTCTCTCTCTCCCTTTCTCTTTCTCTCCCTCCGTGTCCTCCGGCGGTGAATGAAACAGTGTGGCCGAGCTTAACTCAGGCCGGTGGTGAGTACACCTATGTACGCTTAAGTTCGCGGTCGTTCGATAGCAGTGGCGGCGAGCTCCTGCGGAAATTGCTAACGACGGCTCGGCCGGAATAATCAAAACTGGATGGAGCGTGTATCGTCGCCACATATTCTCATTTCAGTCCTGTCGCTGCGCTCGGGAGGATTCTCTTAACGCGTCTGTATGTATGCACGCGTGAGTCTGTGTCCCTCCGAGGCAAATGTGACGGTTTAATAACGAGCGATCTGCTAAATAGTCCTACATGTCCCCCTGGAAATACCTTCTTTCTTGGCTATATGTAGTCACCGCCAGCTAAATAGGCGGTTTCAACGGCGCTTTTCCGATTTTACTCTGATTTATATGATTTGCTACCAAATAATAGAAGTTGGATATGTTCGTACCAAATAATCGAATTGGATAAATTGGTAATAAACAATACAAAGTTGGACAATATTTGGTTCCAATTTGTCCAACTGTATTAATTGGTACCAACTTATCCAAATTTATGTATAATTTGGTACCAATTTGTACAACTGTTATTATTTAGTACCAACTTATCGAACTTTATGTACAATTTGGTATCAATTTATCCAACTTCTATGTTTTGATTCGAAAAATAATAAAAGTTGGACGTATTGATACCAAATCTTATGCCGAAAATGATAACACAGATAGGACTAGAAAGAGAAGCGACCTTGAATTCTTGAAACGGCCTATTTTGAATTGGCTCCGGCTATACATATAGGTGTTATCGAGTGTCACGGCTTATTGCGGCTTCGCGAGCCTGGTGGAACGTGAGAAATCGTGGCGGTGAAATAATAAGGAGCGCGCGTTGCGGGATGAATTAGTGGCAGGGTGCTGAGGATTGCTCCAATTAAGAGTAAAGCAGCTGCGCGGCGTGGCGCGGCACCGTGAAATATTGCGGGCCGAGGCTCTCGAGGTTGGTACGCGGATCTCTCTCTTTATGCAGAAGTGTGCAATTTAAGGGTTAGAATTGGGGGCGGGGGAAGGGGGGGGGGGCGAAGGATTCGGCCGAGTTTTACTTAGCCCGAGTCTCGGGATGGAAATCGGGCTGGTGGTTTCGGGACTGGGACCAAGTCACGCAATCCATTATCCAGTGGCAGAGTGCGATGCTCGAGGAGAGCATACTCGCTTTTTGTTTCGCAAGACTCGCGTACACATAGAGAAGGAAAGGGGATGCGACCGCAAGAGGTTCTTTCTCCGAGGCAAAAAATCGATAGCAGCTCTTTCTGGCGAGCGCGTTACCTTCGCCCTGCTTTATTCACGATCCCCAGATCCGTTAAGTTTTCAGAGGGCGAGGACGAATGACGACACTGCATTAATGCCCCACCCTGACGCCCTGGCTCCTCTCGTGCCTGCGATCTTGAAACTTTCAGGGAGAGGCCTCTCCAAGAGCGAACCCGTTGCCGCCGGCTGTATTTTACGTTTCACTTTACGAGTTCTCACGCCGCCGCGCTCGAGAGGTAATCGCATTCACGGCTACGAATGCATTGTTAAGCGGATGACACTTAACGCGAACTCTATTAATGAGCATTACCACCGTGGAATCCTTGGATGGATTGAGCAGCGACTTCCCGAACTCGGCGAACTCGGGGAAATCTTGTCGACGCGCCGCCGCCGCCTCCGCCGCCGCCGCGTCGCGTCGCCCTGAATAAATATAAGTCCGCCGGGTCCTTGGTTCGGTTATCTCGCTGTTCTTGCTGACTTGGGAGTTCTAGCTCGAATTTCATTCACACTCTCAGGTGTGAATTGGCAAGGTACTTTTCGTCTCTTCATTCTACTAAAAGGATTCTTTTTCTTATTGCAACTTTAGGAATAATATTCCAAACTTCGACATTAATATTAAGAGACAAGGTCTTGTCTCGAACCAAGTACAAAAAAGATAAACTTTGTATCTTGACAGACCTTGATATACCCAGAGAGCGAAAGTACGGGTTTTTGCTGTGTTCGAGCTACATAAATAAATTATAAACAATTGTTTATAATTAACACAGCTATTTTTAATAAGAAACGTCATTTATGTTTCTGTCTCCATCTGCTCTGTCACACCAGTGTGTCGTTTTTCGACAATTTATTTAATTATTTCTTTGCATTTATGGGTTGAAACTTAAATGTATTTGTATACAGTTTGAAGTCTATCCAACTCGCATCATGGCACGTTTCATCTTGAGAGGACTTGATCCATCTGGAATCTCGAGCGAATTGCTCGTGTAACGGATTGAAACGGTGACACGGGTGTGGTGTGCGCGGTGAAAAGACAGGCCTAAAGTGTTGTCGAACAGCCGAGGCAAGCGGGGTGCGTGCATCTTATCGTCGCCGGTATAAATCACCGTGAACCACGAAGACTGTGCGGGGAAAGCGTCAGCGGGCTAAAGCACCGTTGTAACACCAGTTACACCATTAGATTACACCTCGGCGGATAATAGAAATGCTTCTTTTCCGCGATCCACTGCTCACCCGGGGGGCTTTTCGCACTCGCAACTCTGGGGCCTCGAGGAAAACAGCTCGGTGCGGTCCAGTGTTTAAAACGGGAACAGTTCCATCAAAGTCGCCGGCCTCTGAAACTGGCACGCCGTGAATGCATTAATTGTTGCTGCACATTATGGCAGCGGAGCGTGGGAGTAGCTGGCTGAGACTGCTCGTTAATTAGCAGTGTATTGATCGAGGAGAGAGAGAGAGGGGGCGAGGCGGGAGCGGCGTTGCACCTTCAAAGCGTTAATTGGACAGTAATCTTAATTCCGCAGCTCCTTCTCTTCGTAATCAGTTTCCCTCTTGGCAATTTTCCGCTCGGACGTGTTTCTCCTATCTCTTCGCTCTCTTTCGCCCGGAGGAATTTGGTTTTCGTCTTGCGCGAGAGCTCGCGGGGCCGAGCGCCTCTCCTGGAGAAGCGTCTCGAGGTCGCCTCGGATCGGAAGGAGGAACTGTGCCTCGAGTCCATTGAGTCCACGAATCTCTGTAGTCCTCTATAATTGGCTGACGTCGGGCGAATGCTTGAGCTCAACTACTTGTCGCCCTGGCACCCTAGGGACATCGAGGCTGAGGGGAGAAATCGGACCTCTCAGTGCGCCACCGCCGCTGCTCCTCTAATCGGCTCCGGCATCATGTAACAGAGTAACAGGTCCCGAAAGAAGCAGCTTACTTAGATCTAATTCAGCGTCATTAATTACAATTGCCGCGTCAGTTGGTGCCGCGCGGCGCATCAGCCGCCACCGTGGGAATGGTCAGCATGCTCGTCCTCGTGACGAAAGCGCTCAGTCGACTGCTAAGTTGCTCGCTCACGGCACCGAGGATAATAGAGAGGGCGGCTCATAGAGACAGATAGGGATAGAGAGATAGAGCGAGGGAGAGAGAGAGAGAGAGAGAGAGAGCGGAGACTTAAGTGCGGAGAGGCCACAATGTACCCTTTATGAAGGTCCCTCTCGCGGCGAACGGAGAGGCATATAATTGGCCGACGGTGAATGTGGAGAGAGCGTCAGGCTAATTAGCCGATAGTTTTATCCCATCTGGCTGCGCAGCGCCGTTCGATTAACTCGCGTCGCTTATAATCACCTTCCCGCCGGCTAGGGGAAATCAGGTCGAGGAAAATATTTAGGTGAGATTGACACCCCGCATTATCCCCCGCGACGTAATCCCTGCCGCGGCTCGGATTTAACACTGAGACAGTATTCTTCGACCAATTCTTTCGGGATCGCCGGCCACGATAAACCTCCACCCTCATTGTGTATAATATTAGCTCTTTAATGCGTGAATGGAGGACCGTCGATATTCGGCTTGGCCGAGCCTTTTCCCACTAAATTTCCCGCGCTCTATCCCGCCGATTTATTTATCCCCCTCGATTTATCTGCTTTAACCTGTTTATCGAGGGGGATTGAAAATCGTTAAAAGTGAAATGGTCGGCGCGCACTCGCACCTCTTATCGGCAATATTTCGCTTAATTTCCAATAAACTCAGGTGGCTCGCTGCCGCCCGACAGCGCAACGCGCTATATGCAGGGGCGGCTTGACAATTATATTAGAAGCGCGCGGCTCGTATTTTACCTCGGCGTATCTCAGCCGTAACAAACAGCGGTAAAAGCGTGTTAGAAAAAAGGGCTAATGTGCGTTGTTCGGCGCCGTTTGTTATATTGAGATACGAGTGCAGTCGGATAATGAGGCGGAATTACCCCCACCCCATTTCCACCTAACTTAAACTGGCTCGCGCGCTATGGATTCGCGGGATATTAGCGGACGGCACGAAATGTGTACAGTCTACGGAAGTAGGAAAAAGGCAGGCAAATATCGCGGGGGCATCTGTTATCCGCGGTACGTGAACTGTCGAGCTCCCGGGGTTTCGGGAAATCCGATAATGAGAGCTGTTACTCTGGCCGGGCGGCCGGGCGGCCGGGCGGGCGCATATCCTCCACTCCGGCCTGAATTTATTGAACTCGCTATCACCCGTCAGACAAGAGCTTTCAGATCCCTTTCTTTTAAATTTTAAGCATCCTCTTTTATTTGGACGTTTCCCGCTCTCCTGGCGTAGCTCGCGCGCCGATGGTGCCGGTGGGCGGGAGCGGAGGGGAAGCGGGCGGTATCGAACTTACGTCAGTCGCATTGCTTCAGTCCTCGGCACAGAGAGAGAGTGAGGGAGAGCGCGATACTGCTGGATAAGCTGGAGGACACGGGTAAAAGCTGTTATCAGATTTTTTGTCAATTTGCATGCTCCCGGAATTTATCACGTCAGGACACCCGGCCTGTCGCGATACGCTCGAAGCCTTTGTGCTTGACTATCGACCGTCTTATTCTACTTATCGGGCTGACGTGCGAGCGGCCCGACTCTTAATATTTCGCCGAGGATTCGGTTACGTTTCGCGAACACCTGCTATCCATTGTACGAGTAATTAATCGGGGCGATGAAAGAGCTATTAATACAATACGCCAGTCACACATTTGTTCGCGCAAATTCCGACTGTAATCATTAGTAGTTGCATTGCATATTCAGTGGAACGGCCGGCACGCATCACTGTTTCCTGCCCATTCTTCCGTGTTATTATTAATATATTGGTGTGAATCATTGTAGATTGTTATATATCTGGCAAACATGACACATTGTACCCTGTTTAATACGATATTCAAACCATACGCGCATATTGCACTTGAGATGATACAAATGGTTATTTCAATTGATGATTCAACCAATTTTATTAATTAGCATTGATCTGTTGTTCAATTCTTTGGTCCCTTGGGCTATTCAAATCCCAGCTTTATTTTCCCGTACAATAATACCATGGAAAGTATGCTAATCGCATTCGTTGGGAGAGTGCTGGAAACAAATTCGCGCAACAGAAGCATAGACAGATCGCGCTCGGTGCTCCTGGTTCTCTCTGTTTTTCGGATAGTTTGCTTGGGAAAGGTAGAATTACCTTGAGCTTAATAACAGAGTTTGGGCGGGTTGTGCCGAGCTTTCAGAATCGAATGCGCGAGCTAGGTTTCGCCGGATAGACAGATTTCTACTGTCCTGTCTCCCCTGGTCGGTGCATCAAGTCGAACCCGCGTGCATTAAAGATATATATTGTGCTCGTTCGTAGCTGCACATGTGTGCGCTCGCCCACACACATGTATGTCGCATACAGGGTGTTCGAAAAATGTGTTAAATGAGTATAGCCATCTTGTAGGAAATTTTGCGGCGATCAAGATAGCTACTTTAAATTTTTGGATTCGTCCTTGATTTGGCGACAAAATTGAAAAAATTATACGCCAATAAGATAGTTTGATGGCCCCGCTGGTCAACGGATAGGGTCCACTGACTAAAAATCAGCCCCTTCCTCCGGTAGAAGGGATAATCTGTCGTTTCAGTAATGTGTTTTATTCATATGCATAAAGGACTTTGGCACCACCCATTTCCGAGAATGAACCGAATAGATCAACCGTATTGGCGCATCGTTTTTTGTATTTTGTCGGGAAATAAAACGTGAGACAATATTTTGAGAAAAGCCATCTTCATCGCCGCGAAATTCTTAAGAAAGTGGCAATACTCGTTTAGGAAATTTTTCAAACACCCTGTATATCTAGACGCAGACGCACTGGCGCACCTGGCTCTGTCTCTATCTCCTGAGCGGCTCGGCGCGGCGCCTGTAACCGCATCATCACTGATTGAGTAAATACGGCGCGGTGCTTGCACTCCGTACATTGTCACGGCTGATAGTTATGACTTCAAATGACTTGCAGCGGGCGGCAGCCTCCGAACGCAAACAGACACACGCGCGGGGGCGCACACACGGAAAGGGGCGCGCGCCGCATTTGCGGGCGCTCTTTGAGTCGGCCAACTACAAATATGCCGTCCGCGAAGCCGAGCTCTGTTTTGCATTTCGCGGCACAAAGCCTGACAGGGTGACCGAGGATGTTATCTGGCCAAGGGAGCCGGAGTAATGAGTGTCTGGATAATGGCGGCTTGACATTATGACTCCGACCTCCTTTTCTTTCGCACGACACGATCACTATCGTTGGACCAGTCAACCTTATGCTTTTAGTACTTTAGTAGAAATCTATCAATGTATTCGGAACTCAATGAGAACAAATCTAAACTTTCTACAAAATGGTTAAAAGTTACACCATTGCATATACTAATGAAGATACTTTGAGTAAAGTTATAGAAAAACATGATAGTCCGCTTTGTTCTAATTAATCGAAGAAATGATCTGCAATTGAATATCGACGAGTTCCCATATTTACGTTGATCATGTAATGCCTGCAAGATACGTCGTGTTTGAATGAACTATAAATAATACATTATAATACTTTAATAATAATACTTTCACATTTTCCGTGGAACACTACGAAATGAGAAAGCCTTGAGAGCCTGTTTAATACATCTCTCCGGAACACCGTCCCCGAAATTGCCAGAGAAATTACAAAGCAGTGTCCTGCCGAGTCCGGGCTATGCATTGGAGTGGAAGCTTCACTGAATAAGTATTACAGTCCGAGAGGGAGAGAGAGGGGTAGTCTGGGTGGGGTAGAATGCAAGTGAATTTTCCATTGGCTTGACGAGCGACATAAAAACAAGAGGATCCTCCAAAGGCCCTGTCCGATAAAACGAGGCTGGCTCTGTCGAGGCGCAGAGACACGTATACGACGTATACGATTGCGCCGGTGCGGCCGATGGAGCGTGGCCATAATTACTGCTTGAGCAAAGACGAGCTCTCTCTCGTGCGGCGCCCTGACACGGCGACACTAGGAAGCATGCATAATGGAGCAGAAACGAATTCGTCGTTTCTGTTTTACTTTATGCCGGGCAGAGTCGAGGCCCCGAGCCCCGAGCCCTCCTACAATGGTCAGCCGGCCATTCTCCGTTGGCCTGCCACTCGACCGGACTTTCCTACGGGCGAGCTTGAATTATGTAAGAAATAAACAGTTGCAGCGCCTGTTCCCGGGGTGTACCTGCCCTCCATGCCGGCAGCACTAGGGCGCCTCACTATTCGCCGAGAAGTGCGCACTCGGCCTCGAGCATGATTAAACTGTGCTCCGACTCTGTTTCGCCGGATTTTCGGCCGTGCACACACACACACACACACACACACACACACATAACCAGGCATATATACTGTTTGCCGCGACACCGCTGCCGGCGACTCGCAACCCCTGTCTTTTCACTGACGCAACTTCACACAGTCATTTTTCGTCACCCGAGCCGTTGAAGCCCCCGAGCAGCCCACTGCGTCCTCGTAAACAGTGCGCCGGTGGTGTACGTTTCACACGCGGCCTCCGCCGATTTTTACTGCTCGATGGAGCACAGCTGGCTCGAGGTTCCCGCATAGGCGTTCGGTGATGGAGCTGGCACGCCGGAGCGATATGTCAGCCGAAACGAGGGCCGCCTGATCGTAAGTGCCCTTTGAATACCAGCTATAGATGTGCAAACGCGAGGATACTTAGTAATTCGAAATTTGACTGGCTCGAAAAAATAACCTCGGCCAAGCCGGGTTCCAATGCGGAAAAGCATCGGGGCTCTCGAGGGGGGAATCGAAAAGGTTGCTTCTACGAAGTATATCAGAGTTTCCCTTTTGTCGAGTGGACGAAAGGCTGGACGAAAGGGTGGACGAATAATCGAAGCAGCCAGCGGCGAGGCGGAAACTAAAACCAAGCAAAAAGGAGGGAGGTTGGAAGTGAACGCACTGGGAGTAAGCAAAAGCTGAAATAAACGGGCGCACAATGCGACAGGATCACGCGACAGTTTCCATTCTTTTTCCCCCGGTCGGGGCGGCCAGGTTTCGTTTCGTCAAAGTTGAATAATACAGCGTGTCGCATGGCCTGTTATTCCCGTTCAATCTAAGAATCGGAAGTTGCCGAGTTGGTCTGCCGTGCTGGCCTACCCCTGCGATATTGCCTTCGCCCCCGCCCCCCTGGGCTGTTTAATCTAAGCCGTGGCAGCCGGCGCACGAGAATGGGATTTGTTTGCACGCGCGAAATTTACTTGGAGGAATCAAACAAATACGGCGGGCCGCTCCTCTGTGTATTCACTCGTCTCGCGCGCGTACAAACACCAGAGCAGAGGAGCACGTGTATGTGCGCGTGTGTGTGTTTCCAGCGGAATGCCGGAGGTCGCACGCAATGTGGCGCTGCGAGTGGTCGGATGAAGAGGGTGCGCGCAAGATTTCGGTCAACACGCGCCCGCCAAGTGTCACTTTCGCTCGCGCGGAACAATCGGCGCCGAGAGATTTCGAGCGGCGAACGCGAGTGGGCCCCGGAGAGTTTTCTTCTCGAGTCGACGAGCAGTCGACGTCGCCGTCGCCGCCGAGCATTTCAGCACTGTCTCTGCTCTCTCTAGGTCGCTGCTCGTCGGCAGACGGCTAGTGGCTGAATCGCGCTGAGCGAACCCGCATTTCGGCGCCGCTTCTCTCGCCGCGACACACAACTTTCCTCGTGTCCCGCATGCGTTCATTCGGAGATTTCTAACAAAGGATTCCGCTAATACGCTTTGGCTTTAGCAGTGTTTACAGGATTTGTAGTAGCTCGCCGAAACCGGCTTTATTTTACGATCTCTGTGAAACTCGTCAGAATGACGCCTGTTGAATACGGGAATCAATAGAATTGTAAAAAGCTGCCGGAGGACAAAGCGCCGCCACGAATTCCTACAAAAACAACCATTCGAGTGTATGTATATCGGGACATGCATTAAACAGTATTAATTATTGGCACACGGCAGGGCCTGTTTTTAAAAAGGGCCATTTCACTCAGAATTTTGTTCGCCGACAGGCTGACACTACCACGGCAATTAATCCCATCAAGCGGCGGCAGCCGGGGCCGAGTATTATCACGAAGTATTGTGCCCCGTGCGTTTTGATAGACTGCGGCTTCGACCGCAGCGGCGAGTGGCACGCGCTACGGCACCACCCGGAAAATTAGCACATAAATTCTATCGTTAGCCCCTGGCCGGCCTGTGACTCCACCGGAAAATGGACAGTGAAAGCTCCGCGAATACACATTCAGGCGCACGCGTGGCTTGGCTGGTAATTGCTAAAAATCAAGCACGATTCCACGCTCTTGTGCACGCCACTACGACCCGAGTTGAAATCAAGTGGGGTTTGATGCGGTCCTGATCATGAACGGATCGGGTATGCCCCATCGGGTACACCCCACGCGGTCCTGATCAGGAACGAATCGGGGTGACCCGATCGGGTATGCCCCATCTGGTCCCGATCGGGTAAACGTTCAGAAACCACCGGATCAACATCAGGAACAGATCCGTACCCGATCCGTTCCCCCATTCGGAAACTGCGTTACATAGAACCTAAACTCCGGTGAGTTTACCTCTAAAACCCAAACTCGGACCTGATCAGGTCCCGATCGGGTACGAGACAGAATTTCTACTCGAGAATTCAACGCTCTCTCTGTCTCTCTCCCTGCTCTCTTTCGCGCGAGAGCGAAAAGGCCCATCTCAGCGCAGCGTACTTAATAATCGAAATATACTTCTCCCGGGACTAGTTCGCTGTGGGTATCGGTTTTCCGCATTTGTTTTCATAGCTCCCGGGCCGCAATTGCCGGCGCGCAATAGACCGCGAATAGTCCATTCGGATATTTCCATCGTAGCGGCGATGAGAGGGTTGTTTCGACGCCGGGCTAAGAGCTCGGCGAAGGGGCAACAAGCGGCATTACAGATACTTCAGGATCATTAAGCAGGGGAATCAAGAAGAAGGAAGCGGTCGGAGGCCTCGGCTCGTAAAGTAGCGGCGCGGCGGCCGCCAGTCTCCTTTCAAAGCCGCTAGCACAAAGCCAGCCAAGATGATATTCGCCGACGCCGACGCCGACGCCGCGCGAGCCCGAAGCATCTCGGCTTAAACGCCGCTAAAAAGCGGCGAATTATCGCCAGACGCTTATACAAAATATTCGCGGCTAAGCCGATTACAGGATGTGTGGAAATGGGCAAATGGCTGCTGGGGCTCGTGCGAGCTCGGCTTTATATATTCCTGCGGAATGGCGCACTGCTACGTTCCCGATTGTCGAGGTTTCCGCGTCCTCCCGCGTCTCCTGACTCTCTTCTTATTGTCGGCTAGCACAGCAAATGGCATAAGCATTGAAGTGGAAAAATTTCATTAGCATCGTTGCAGTATCTGCCGGTGGTTTCCCGTTGTCGGCCGCCGGCGAATATAAAAGGAACGGGGACTATTGTGATCGTTGGGGCGGCGACGGCGGCGGCGGCGGCAGTGGCGCGAGTGAAAGGGACTGGCTGCTGGCGCTGCTTGCGGCGAGAAGCGGATAAGAAAAAGCGAACTAGCCTGAGACAGAAGGAGAAAAGGGCCGGGCGAAGGAGAGGACTAGAGAGTAGAAGGGTGGCTGGCGGAATGTCCGTAGGAGGATGGCAGGAGAGAAGCCGGGAGGGACTGTGCGCCGGTAAAGTAATATAAACGAGAGGATTATCGGCCGAGCTCCCTCGGTTTCTTCTTCCGGCTTCGCGTTAAATGCATCCACTCTCCTTCTCCGACGTATCTGCGGTCTTCTCCGTCGCTCGACAGCTCGGCCACTCGCTCGGCGCCCGTCTTATCTAGCCGGTTCTTCTTGAAAACTTTCGGAGCCTCTTCCTCCACCCCCTCCAGCCCCCACTCCCTCTTTTTTTAGCCGGGCGGCCGCCCTTGACGGCTTTCGTGCCCTCCTCGGCCCCCGGCAATCTCAGCTGGCGGCGAAATTCTCCCTTGGTGCACCCAGCCGCCCTTCCTACCCCAAGACTCGACTGGCTCTGCCTGGCGCTGGCTGCCTGTCGAGGGATTATTCGATACGCGCTGCGATAACAGAAGCACCGAGTGTCGCGCGCGCACTTTACCTTCCCAAAAAGCTCCCGACCCGACTCGCAGGAATCGAGCGAGCGAACGCGATGTAACTCGGCGCATAGAAACGCCCGCCAATTAATGCGAGCGGGTCGCCGGCGTCATTGTGGGGGGTGCGGGAGGGAGAAAAGCGTCGGCAGGAGAGGAAACTCGACGGCAGGTGTTCGAGGAGAGCGAGACCGTTACCGAAAATATTATACAATCCGGGATGTTGCTACTTATTCAATCTCTTCGGAAGTTTCTGGAGCGTGGATAACAAGCGCGCCCCCCGACCCCTGGCTCTCTCGCGAGCCGAGCTTCCTCGAGCTACCCTTGTCTCCCTCTCTCTCTCTCTCCCGGGCGCTCTCGCTCCCGATTTCTCTACATAAGCGGGCCGGAGTATTTGCTCGAAGCAAAGGTAACGAGTTTTTAAAATGGGGCCGAAGGAACTGGGAAACTTTCGGAGCGGAATACACTCGATGGCTTCGCCGGCGAGAGGCGCGCCTCTGTATATTCAGCTCGAAGGAGCTTTAAAGTCCGCCCGGGATTAATATTCACTGCTGTTCTCTCGCCGATCTTTTGGCCGTTTTAGCCGGTTTTCTTAGATTCCTCGAGGTTCCCTTGTCAATCTTTGATCGAGCGCTCGATTCCACGCGACGCTGCCCGCTCTCTTTGCGCCCGGCGATGACGCTGCTTCACTGTTTTTCTCGATTATATATATCGATAGTTGATCGCCGGCGGACAAAGTTGCGCGACAGGTGCGCTGGATTACAGGACTAGCAGCGAGGTATCTCGGCGGCGATCTCGGGAAGTTGGCCGTAATGAGAAGCCGGCCGCGATTGCCAACTGCCGCGGAAGAGGAGAGACGCGCCCGAAAGGGAGCAGGAGTTTCCTCGGGAACTCTTTCTATTTTCGGGTCAGAATTGAAGGTTTCGCTGCACTCTGTCTCGGGTTACGAGGAGCACTGCTCGTTCCTCAGCCAATTTCATTTCATTATGTCCCCGGAAGCGGAGACTTATGCAGCGTCGCCGGCGCCGATCGAAAGTTTTAAGGGATCCCAAGTTTCCCGTTTTACACGGATTCGGCGAGATCCGCTTAGGCCACGCTCGATTGAAGTTCGGAATTAACGGATCGCAGCTCGACGCTGCGACGACATTTAGCGAAAGTTGCCGCGAAAGGCACTTCCTTCCTAGAATTTCATTTATTCCGGCTGGAATCTTCCAAGAAAGCCGCCCGCGCGCGCGCCCGCTCCTGTGAAAAGGAGTTGATGCCGGCGGTGGGGCGCGTAAAGTGTCGCCCGGAATCTGGAAAGGTGGGAGAAGGTGGTGAGCATAACATAGCGCGATGAGGAGCACTCGGGGCAGGCTTTTTATCGTAATTTTTTTACCAACCACCGGAGAGTACTCGCGCGCCAGCCGCTCGCGCCGTTCTCGGAAAGTTCCATGAAATTAAGCGAGCGCGCGGTGTCTTCTTTGCGACAGGTATCATTAATTAGTAACTGGAGAGGCTGACCTACAAGCCTGTATTATTCCAGTCGTTCGCCGCGCGGTCTACGTGACAATAGGATTTTCCGGGGTGGAAGACGCCGGCCGCACGTTTCCCTGAAAAGTTGACATAATTTTTCTACCTCGGAAAGCCAGGTCCCATCCGGGGGAGCAATAGCGACCTGGGACCACCTTTCACCCCGACGCGAGAGCATTTTCAAGCTTTCGCGCACGTCGCCAGTGATAAACTCGAA
The DNA here is from genome assembly GCA_963675795.1 of Crossocerus cetratus. Taxonomy (NCBI): domain Eukaryota; kingdom Metazoa; phylum Arthropoda; class Insecta; order Hymenoptera; family Crabronidae; genus Crossocerus; species Crossocerus cetratus. Next base: position 4,415,678 of record OY776671.1, read on the forward strand.
ACTCTTAGCCTGACAAATTTAATACTCGAACGCCGTGAGCCCTGTACTTTAAAATTCGCTTCGCGCGACATAGATCGTAGCACGGCCAATTTCCCAGGCCACCCCGGCCCCCGGGAAGCCGCGAGATTCCCCCCCCACCCCCCTCCCCACCACACTACCGGGCGGCGTGCGTGTCTCCCCCGTGTCAACGGCGAGACATCGATCTCGAATTAGATCAGATCTGCGCCGCGCGAGCGCACCGGGGAAAACAATGGGGCCGCGCGTCGAGCTCCTCGCCGGGAAGTTCCTCGGGAGATATTAAACGAAGGGATCGCGCCCAGCTTCCGCTGCCGCCGGTCCATTGTGCGTTGCGGGCCCAGAATCTCTTCTGGTAAACTTATAATTTGTATGCGCCCCGCCAGCATATTTGCTGGCAGCTCTGCACAGCCGTCGAGCATTAGTCCAAAAGAGGTGGGGAGGGGGGAGGAGAGGTAGAAAGATAGAGGATGAAAGGAAGAGCGAAGGGAGTAGGAGTGTACATCCGGGAGATTTAGTTGGTGGCGCAAGCACAATTATATTCCAACGCGCTGTATCTGCATGGTAACAAGGCGGTAAATGAGCAATGAGGTAATGAACGCGTTTGCACGTCGGCTGGCCGACGCCCCGGGAAAGCTTCCCTTAAAAGAATAGCCGCGCACCGAGCGACTAACGCGACGTCCCGACGACTAGCGCGCGGTACAATTATGTATAGTATGCGCGCAAAAAGCAACCGCCCACCGGGTCAGTTCCTCACACGTGACAACTCCCGGGGCATGCAGCCTTCTCTCTCTCTCCCTCTCTCGCTCCTGGTGGCAGGGCGTCTCTCGGTGGAAACCGGGTCAAGAAAATGCGGCGGAAAAATTCGTCTCTCTGACTCGCCGCGGAGATTTTCTCCGTCGGAGGCTGAAACTAGGCCGGCCCCGGTACGGCGACGCCGGCGTCGTCTCCTCGTTATCGAATAGCAGCAGCGCGCGCGCGCTCCATTTTCTCCGGCATCGTGGCCCCGAGGAAGCGGCGACCCTGCCGCGCTCCCGCCGCGCCGGCACACAGAGAGACGCACCCGAAAATATTCGCCCCTTTGAGGGAGACTGGAGAAAGCTCCCCCAGCATTTTGCAGGCATCGCTGCCGCCGGAGTGCTCGGGAGTCGAGAGAGAAAGAGGGCGGCGGGCCGAGTGGCGAGGGGTGTCGAGACCGAGCCGGAAGGAAAGGCAGGGGGCGAGATAGTCGGATAGTAAGAGTCGAGGAGTAAAAGCCCGAGAGAGGGAGAGAGGAGAGAGAGAGGAGAGAGAGAAAGAGACTGCAGGCGCTCGGCAGAAAGCAAGAAGGGCTCGAGCCTAACAAGACGTTGCGATACGAGATAAGGCGGGCGGTTTGCTTATGCCAGGCTTCTCGACGAGACCCTCGCCCAGCCAACAGCTTCATCACGCGCGCGCTTGATGAACGAGGCGCCCTAGTGGCTTGGGGAAATCTAACCTCACTCCTATCCATCCTAGCAGCCTCGACTTCGCCTCGACTTCGCCTCGACTTCGCCTCGACCGAGCCAAGTCGGCGCGCAACCCCCTTCACGAGGGGGTTGGTCAGCGAGCGCACGTCCTACCAGCACCGGCATGCGCTGGCGAACAGCCTGCTAACATCAGGAACCCCACCAGCCGCAACCTTCCTCTCTCCACTCCGGGACACCGATTCAGCTTCCCTCTCTCCATCCCCTAGATCCAAGAGGATTCCCCACTCGCTCGCATGCTCCTCCACTCGAACCGGTGAATGATGGATCGGCCAGCGCATCACCCACACACATACTCCTCTATCTCAGTGTATCACGGTTTACACTATATGGTTATCGTTATCATTGAAAGATAACGACACGATTTCGTGGTGCGAGCTCCCCTTTCTCGAGACCGGCCTGTGCCCTCAGAGATAGGGCATGCCCGTCCACCCCTCCATCAGGTTATTCTATATTCTACCAGGGTGGAAGTGCCCTTGCTTACTGCTTGCGAAGGGTGTGCGCCGGGGGGCAGAGGGGGGCAGAGGGGGGCAGGGGTGGCGCTACTTGCTGCTTGATGCAGAATTCCATTGTCGAGGTATAGCCGGGGGAATGCTCTTCTTTCGTCTCGAGTGGAAATCTATAAGGGCGGTCTACATACACGAAGCCCCAAGTCACCCGCTCGTTCTCCTCGAGCTTATCAAGCCCGGACTCCATTTCGCGTCTTATCGGAAGACAGCCGGCGCTCGCCCGGACCCCTTTCGACCCCTCTCTCTCTCTCTCTCTCTTCCGCTGGAGGAACTGTTCTCTAGTCGTGGACCTCGCTCGGCCGGATCCTGGCCGGGCTGTCGACTGGCGCTCTCACGCCCGGAGATCCCTCTTTGAAGCTTTGTCTCTTAATTGCCGAATTATCCCGAGTGCACTCCCCCCTCGTGTATTTAGGGCGGCGACTCTCCGCGACTGCCCGGGCGAATCGAGCCGACAGCGCGTTTTCGTCTTTGGTCGCTGCCGCTCGGATTACGTCTCGCGCCTACTTTCGGCGAAATCGATCGCTCGAGATCGACCCGCCGCGCGGATATTAATGTCACCGTTTTACCGCGGCTTCGTTACTCATCCACTCCCACGTGGCCTGTCCTTATTGTCGATTCGGCCCGAATCCGTTTACGCTCAGCTGGAATCCCCTTCGCAATTTGTAACGGTAAAACGCGCGCGCTCCCTCGCGTGATGAGCACGGGATGGAGCGTGTCAGTGAGTCCCGGCTGTAGCTGGGATTTAATCATTAAACAGTCTGCCGGAGGTATCGCGCGGCGGTAATGCTCGCTCGCACCGTACGCCCGGCGAGAAACAAAGGGAAAGAGTGGATGAGAGAGAGAGAGAGAGGGGTGGGAGAGGCGTCCTATGAATTTTGTGTCGACGCGCGGATTTAATTATTTGACTAAATTTCCAGCTAACTAATAAATAACAAGCTGCTCGCCCGGGCTATCCGCTCCACTCGTCAGTGTCTGCGTCCATGTCCCCGAGCGCGCATGTGTGTGTACAATGCACATTTGTTCCATCGGAGCCGGGAGGCACTGACTCGGTCCCTGTAATTGTTTTCGATGCGGAAATCGTTTTGCTATCCGTGCCACTTGACGTAATTCCGCATTATCCCCCGAACAGCCGCTCCATCTCCGCATCGCCGTCCGTCGCCGTCCGCATGCATTGCATTGACTCGCATCGCATCACCGGATATATCAATCTCCCCAAATACGATATTGGCTCTGTCCGAGCGGGAGGTCGGGGGTGGGGGAGGGGGGAGGGGCGACTGTGTCGGCTTGGCGAAAGTATGTGGCTGAATTGTCCAGGGGATGAGGTGCACGCGCGCCACCGCACAATCGAGTATAGTAGCTCACGTTCGTTTTTAATCCAACGAAATCCGCTTGCCCAGCCAATTATTAAGCCAGCTGGTAATCGCGTCTCGGAATTATCCACTCGCCGCAAGCAGAACTTGGCCTGATATTTGTCAGACTCGGTTCATCAAATAATGAATTAGCTGTTTTTATCGCTTGCGGGTGAGCTCTCGCGGTCAGAAATACTGGTTTATTCAAAGTGAGGATAGAATCGGCGCAGCTGACTCGTATGAATGCCCAGAAGACGGCGAGACTGGTGAGCGTAGACGCTTGGAGGGAGAGTGTGTATGGCGACCAGCGCCGCGGCGCGGGAGTATTGCTGTCGCGGCGTCGTAAAGCCGAACCGCAAACCTGTCGAAAGCAAGCGTTTTAATGAAACTATTATGGAATTCTACCGCGAGCGCGCGGTTTACCCCCCAATGAAACAGAGCGCGAGCGGCCGCGCATTGTTACAGCTCGGCCGAAACTCGTCGCTTTTGGTAATAGCCTCATTAATTTGCCCTCCATAACGGATCTGTCTCTACGTGGCACTTCCAGTGCACATCGCCGCCCGAGCACTCCCGCCGCCACATTAATTCGAGGGGACACTCCAGCGCGGCCGAGTAGCCGAGCGCTCGAATTCGAGCGGCTGCCCTGTTTTTCGCCGACCTATCAGACCCATCAGACCCATCAGACCTCGGCCAATCGATGAGGCAGAGCAGTCGCGACAATCTCACGGGGAAAGTGTTAATGCGAGAGAATTAGCCGGACACTCCATCTCGCCTCCCTTGCTTTTCTTTATCTTTCCCTGGGTCCTGTTTCTCCTTCGCCAGGCTTCCTTCCTGTTGCTCTTCCACCTTTCCCTCGGCGCTCTAAGAGGTTTAAACAGTTTTTGTCGCCCGACGCAGCTCCGCTTAATCCCGGACGCTCCGGACGGGCGGGCGATAATTACCAGATTTCGCCGGCTGCTGCTTTTTAGTCGATCGGTTAAAGCCGCGCGCATGAAAGTTTTATTGCGCCCCGCTCGCCCTCGGTGTATAATTTGAAAGCACGCTCTCTGCCTTTCCCCCCTCGTTATCCGTATGAGCCAGTTTTATTTCGACGAGCCGAGGTACGCCGCTTTAACGATAAATAGAGGCTGTAATTCGCTGCTAAATAAACCGGCTCGTTACGGTTTATGTGAGTTGATTCGAGGGAGCGTGCGGGCGCGTGTTTCCTTGTGACCAGCCGATGCGTCGCTTGTTTAGGATTCCGCCAAGTTAATGAAAGCAAATCCCGCCGGGATTGGAATAGAGGTCGCGCATTCACTCCTAACCTCTTTAAAAGCGTAAAAATATATCAGTCGCCGCTGTGAAACGAGTTACTAATTAAGCGTTTAAAATAGTGTGATTAAATCCGGCGTCGCTTTGGCAAAAGGAGAAGCTGTGGTTAGGTTCGGAGAGAGCCTGTATTATGAATGCACAAATGGCCATTTAGTTGGCCGGCGCAATTTACGTGAGTCAAGTTCGTTTTTGAAGTTTCTCCCCCCCACCCTCCCCATAAACGATCCAGGCTGTGTGTCGCCGGCTCGACCGAGTCATTTTGAAACAATTTGTCCGCTGAAATTAGAGACTTCGGCTGACCAAAGGGGAGGACAATTATTTCAATTACACGACCATACGTGTATGCATAATACGTTAATGTCCTCATTGCCGGTAGACGTGTGCCCTGGAAGCGGGCGCATTGTGCGCGAGCGGCGCGCACACAGAGGCATCAGGGGGGCTCGAATGTGAGGGCGCTCCTTTGATGTTAGCGGGCAAGAGTTTCATGTGTCAATGCCGTGAGGCAAAACGACGCGGTAGATGGCCATTATCGCCAAGGGGACCAGCAATTTACGGGTTAAGTATCAATCGCAGGGCGTATACACCGGATGCGCCCGCTCGCTCCAATTCTCGGCTTCTTATATTTTTCCCGGCGACCGGGCCTTTCCTTTGCCAAGCAAATTGTATGCAGCGCCGACCCTGCCCTTTGTATCTCGCAACCTCCTCCCTTGCAATTGTAATGCAACGCTTACTGAATTTCTCCCATTGTGCCTATCGTGTTCCCTGCAGGGATGTTTTGGGAACGGAGCGGGTGGGCTACTTGGGCTCCCTCGGAATTCGTGTCAGCGTATCCTCCGTCGAGCGTCAATATTTGCTGAAAGCTATGTTCATTTTCGATTCATGGTAGATTTAGTAGGTTTCCGGGAGAAATCCACATAGTTGCGCTCGGCTATCCAAGTATTAACAGGGTGGTTACTCTTACCAAGTAGCTCTTCACTCGATAACGAAAAGCCCAAGGAGAACATTACTAATGAGACGCGGGTCGGCGAATGTAAAATTCATGGGCCGGAATTAGGTGTGGAAAAGTGCGGCGGCGGAGCTTTCGGCGTCAATCGGCTTGGCAGGCGGGTTGCATTATTTCCCAACTAATTCTTCTTCCGGCGTAATCCGTCTGGCATGGCGCCGGCAAGAGCGCGGCTCGGCCGAGGGACGAGCGGGGCCAGGGTGGGGGGTTCTCGCTCGCGAAATGGGTTAGATTTGAATAATAGCTCTCTTACGTCCGCTTCACACTCGGGAAGCGTGCACGGGCATGCAAATTTTGAGTAACTGTTTTGGAATGTATATGCGCGCCGCACGCGCCGTGGAAACACGCCGCATCGTAAAAGACACGCGCGCCTCCGCCCGCCCCTGTTCTCCAGCTTGAAGATCCTCCTGCAGGTGTATGCATACAGTCGGTGTGTTGCTTTTAGTTGTGGAATTCGTGATTACACGTAATTGCGGATAGACAATCATGCGCCACTCGTAATTCCCTTCGAGGGAGCGTCTCGCGCCTCCAGTTTTATAACACGAGAAAGGTCATGGTGGTTTTGTTGTGTCCGCCTCCGGGGAGTCTCGGGTTCGACAGGACGCGGCACATCACAACACGCGGCGGACCCATAGAGGGGACAAAAATGCAGGGTTGGAGTGAGTGTGTGTGCTGGTGCGAGGTAAATGTACTTACATGGAAGACGAGATAAAGCTGCGATACATGTATCGCGGATTAGTGTCTCGCATGCGACGCGTGCTTGGTATGTATCTGCACTGGTAGCTGCTGTGACACAAATTCCCTTGTGTCTCGTTCGCTTCCTCCTCTCTTTCTGGCCCTCTATATTTCTCTCCGGGATTCCCGTCCTCTGTAAATAGAGCTCGGCAAAACTGGAGCTCGACATCGCAAAGTTTATAGCTTCCGGAAATAACGTTAGGCAACAGCTAGCTGCAGAGAGCTGCATGGCGACCTTGCCGAAATCCGGAACTTAGTTCGCTCTATCCATTTCTGACTTACTAGAGTTGTAGAGTTTCGCAGTAATCGTTTTATGCAGACATGCTAAGATGTATTGGGCAAAATTGATGTTAGCGTTTTTAAGAAAGAAGTTCTTGCCTGTCTTGCGTATAAGCAAGTTTTTGATAGAAACGTTACGTTGGACTGTTAAGTTGCAATAGTGGATACCCGCCATTAGAGAGAAGACATTAGTAGCAGTGGATAGCCAGAACCGCGTTCTACAGGGTAATCTATCGAAGTCTCGCCGTAGACGTCAGTCTATGCATCAATCAAGAGACAGTGTATACGTCAACGAAATGATCGAAGTGTCTTCCGGGTGATTGACGTTTCGGAGACTGTGGCAACCAGACACAGAGTTTATCTCAATTATACGCCAATATGTACCCGCAACTGCAAATTGCACCTCCGCAAGAACGACGTCAATCAATATTCATTCCATTCCGCACCAAGTACCTGCAGATTATACTCTAACCACATCTGTGTTCGATCAAGAACAGCGAGAGAATTCGCTCTTACTATAACAGTTCAATTAATGGTCTACGATAAATATAAAATCTCTGTTATTCTTGCGCAAAAAAAGTTTGTTTTTTCAAGCCGTACCATTTCTCTCTACGAGTGCGAGAGGCCGTTAACCACGAGAGCCCTCGAAATAAATCTCCGAGTGCATCGCATGTTGCGAGTCATGCTGCTCGTGTCATGGGATCGCGATGTGCTTGCCTTCTCAATCTCGGCGCGGCTCCTGCGCATCGCCATCGCCGACACGGAATCAGCTGCGAATAAAGATCGACCTCCACACACGTCAATATCGAGCTGACATCGCGCGCCGCGGGATTTCCCGGGGCGGGCGAGCAGACGGAAAGTAACATGGGAAGGCTTGCATGAGGGATTCGGCGAAATGCGGTGGGCGCTTTGCAATTTCCTTTATAGGCAGTTCCTCTCGCAGACCCGGCGGCATTGTGCGCGCGGAATAACAGCGCCGGGAGTCGCAATGTCGCGTGCAATGCCTCCGACGTGTCTCATGCGCCCGACACACACGCGGAGCTTCCACTGGCGGAGCTCGTCTGAGCGGCGAAGGGTCTACCTACTTATTGCCAGGGCCACGCTTCTTCGTAAATGAGAGTGCAGTGTGCAGTGTGCACGCCATCGATTTCCTTCCACATTCAGGCTAGGAGCTCCCCTATTAACCCACTCTCGCCCAATATTGCGTCGACGCAACAATTCTTTTGATATTCTTGTCCCCCTGGCCAATTTGCATTGTTGAATTCGTTTTTCGAGATTATGATTGCGACAGAGAAGCTTAATGAGTTCTTCTTTTGTTTGGTGAAAGAATTCTATCGATTCTATCGAAATGATCGTTTGCAGCGTGTAAGTGACGCATCTGCAATCTACAGTACGAAATTACCCAGCGTCGTCAAGTGCACGTTCCATATGATTTCCACGTTTTCAGGGCAATGACCAGATTCGGATGGAAATCTGGCGTGATTCTCGAAGCTAAATAGAGGCGGACTTAGAATATTAAATCAAGTTCCTAAGAGGATCGAACGAGGCTCACTGAGAATAGTGAAATTAATCTGGCAGACGACCCTCGAAATTTGGGACGGCGCCCGATCTACTCGGCGCTGGCGGCGCATCTTACAATTAGTGCTTCCGCGCGAGGGTGATCCTTTGTACTGTTAAATCTGGATTTACGCGTCGCCAGTAATTCCCTCGAAATCTGAGCTATGCTCGCCGGCTAGGTCCGCAGGCTTCACGGCGCGTTAGGCAATCAATTGGTCCGGGGATGATTAGGTCGTAAAGTCACATAATGGTCGAGCTGGCCAGTAGCAACGGCACCTTATCGTCGGCCCTCTCCTCGTCGGCTGCGGCCTCAAATGCGTGCTGTATCGTCCGCAGATTCGAGCGGGATCGGAAGCAAGCCGCGCGCCCCCAGGAAACCGGCAATTCGCATCGTAATAATGGAACTGCAACCGCATTACAAGCGCTCGCCGTCGAAACCGGCCGGGTAATAGAGACGCAACAAAGGCCAACTAGTTACAGCCTCTTACATGACGGTTTCCAATTGCATGGGTAATGAGATACTGATTACAATGTCTCGGCTATTTCACGTGCTCCGGCAAGCTGTAGCCCGGCCCTATTAAGGCCTCTCCAACCACCTTCCCTTTATCATGGCAAGCCACTACCGTTTTACTGTCGGTTTATCAATTCGGGGATCAATATGTTAAGCGAAACAGCCGCATCTACCAGAATCTGTCGGTGTCTGCCGGTAAGAGTTCCGAAGATCGGTGTTATGCTCCACATCCAGCTGCCAATGGAGATCTCACTTTGCCAAATCACGAGAGAGACTCGGAAATGTGAAGAAGATTTAGTTCTACCTAGTTCGCGTACTTTCCTCCCCCGCTCTCTTTCTCTCTTTCTCTCCCGCTCGATATTATCGGGAATCTGGAAAGTACGGTGAAAGTGACATACCACAGAGGGTTCGCGAGGCGGCGCGGCGGGTCCTTCAAGTCGTCATTGGGAGAGCAGGCGGATGAACTCGAACAAAAATATCCGGTTCATCGGGCGCGCGGGCTTTCGAAAATATTGAAAATTCTTTCGCGATGTGCTCGCCGGTCTCCATTGCCTCTGGGGCGGAGCAATGCGCTTTCCAGGCTCGCCAGGATGGAAGGGCTCCGCGGTCGCATTGTTTCTCATGGCGGCGAAAGGGTATGCGCGGCTCCTTAGAATTTCGAATTACCGGCACGGAAAGCCTCGATTTACTAGCAGCGTGCACTGCTGCGAAAGGGAGAGAATGAGATAAGACCCATCCGAATTTCATTTATTTGGTGGAGGATCGAAAAGAAGCTTTAAAGAATGTTGATAGAACTAAATAACTTATTTGCTTTTGTAAAGACAGCTGAAGAGGCTTTTAAATCGGCTTATTATTGAAATTCTAGCAGTTTGACCCCATTTTTTTGGTTGACTTCGACATAATAATTACATTTTATACTTCGCCTATGATTAACATCATAGACATTTTCATTTATTTGATGAAGGATCGAACAGAAGCTTAAAAGAATATTGAATGAACTAAATAACTCATTTGCTTTCGTCAAAACAGCTATAAAGACGCTTTTAAATCGGCTTATTAGTTTGAACACAATTTTTTGGTAGACTTCGATACAAGAATCACCTTTTCTCCTCGCCGTACAAGAAGTATCGTTTATCCTTGAAGTATTGGTAGGGCAAAGATCCGAGACAGGCTCGCATCGACAGCTCGTCCTGTACAAGGCAAATTGGAGGCAGAGGAAGGAGAGGCCGGGCCGAGGCCGCAGGAGTTACTTGGTTCGCTCGGCGGCGGAGTGGCCCATCCCCAAGCTGATTTCGAATTCACTTGGCCGACGAATTCGCGAACCAATTCTTGACTCCCGGCCCACCCCCGGCCCCTGAAATACTTAATCAAAGCGGCGCAGCGCGGCGTCGGGGAAAACTTGGATCCGCCAGGCCGGAAGCGGCTCGCCGGGCGCCGAGAGTCGCCCGCATGCGGCGACGATCCTGCGCCGATAAACCGAGCGCCAAGCCTTCTTCCTTGGTCGGACTTCCATTTCAAGCCGCTCCCGCCGACAACTTAATTACACCCCGCAGCGAACCAATCTCGAATATTTCTACTTCTCGACTTGGATATTTAGCCTGTAAAAACTCGGCCCGGCTAACAGAGCGGCGCAGGAGGATGGGCCTCTGGTATCCGCTGCTCGCAAATATCACCGGCCGCCATGCTAGAATTCCCGGCCCTCGCAATCGGATTGGCGCACTAATTGTACGCAGGGTAGATTTTAACGGCGGATATGTCGGGCGCACACAACGGTAACAGTTCGAACATATTAAACCGCAGCGGGAGCGCCAGAGCGCCGGAGGAATCGGGCTCTTACCAGTTACCACTCATACTTCCGGGAATCGGCCCCTATAAGGTTCTACCCAGCCGCGATATGCGCCCTCGTTATAATCCCGGCCCTGTTAATTACGCCGCTCGAATTTTTCCCAGTTATTAATCCAGCTAATCAGGAACAATGAGCAGCATCGCGGCGAGCTGCGTCAATTATTCGAAGAAATTACAATGGCTGAATCGGCGATTCCGCCGTCGTCCAGGAAGCGTCCTGGTTATTCCGTGCGGTATTCTACCGAGGTCCGCACGGTTATCGGGGAAGCAGGGCACGCGGTTGCAAGGTGGCATCGATATTTATTGCATTTAATACCCAGGGCGCACCGCTTACCTTAATTGGCGCACACTCGGGCGGCTTGCGGTGCGGTTACGCGTCACAGGTTATGCCCTTCGGAGAGATGACTCGAAACGAGATGAGGCTTCCCGGAGGCCCGCCAGCAATCACGGGGCGAGCACACTGCGGATCTCCGTCGGTCCAGAACTCCAGAGCCTCTTCGCCGGCCGCCGGCCCCGATCGAACAATACTCCCCGGCTGGCGGCGCTTGTTCCCCCGAACAATTAGTAGAATGGGACACGCCGCCGGCGCAGCCAGCCAGCGCGCGGCCCATTGCCCATTGCCGCTTGATAGTTAAGTAGCGTTCTATTTAATATGCCTGCTAACTCGATAGGGCTGCCAGAAGGGGCCTGCACGCGCAAGCACAAAGACAATCAGGGAGCAAGCTCATTATTGGCCGGCTAAGAGGAGGCCGGAGAGTGGCCGGGCCCAGATAGGATGCAGCTTCCCTTAAAGTGGAGTGCATCCGCGTTGTAGGAAAGATAATTCACGGTGCAGGCTCAAGCACCGTAACCCAACAGCACCGCCACCACCGCCAGCGCTCGCTGGCTATCTAAGAGGGGTGGCCGCGGGCTGCCGGATGCACAGGTTCGAAGGGCAACCGGGGGGGAAGAAGAGGCCGGGATGCGGCTACGCTAGTCCACCAGCTCGAAAAGAAGGAAGCCCCGAGGGTCATGAAGTTCCCTGGATTCTTTGTTAACTGCCGTGCTCCGAGGGCTCTCGAGACAAATCGATAAATCTAAGAGAGCACTTGCAGCACAATGGACGCGCGCGCGCCCTCGCGCCCGCCCGCCCTCTGCGACAAGTTAATTTTGACAGGTTGATTGAAGATGGGAGGAGCGCGGGTAGTCTCCTCGAGTCAAAGGCGACTCTACTTGCCAGGATAAACTCGAGTTCTACTCCGACTCGGACCCTCGTGCTCTGCTTCTTCGTTCTTCGTTCTTACTGGATGGATGGTTAATCGTGCGTCTTCATCGTTCAACTTGACTAGCCGATGGCAGGGAATGAGAGCTTGAATCATTCGAACCTCGAGGCTCCGATGGCCGTGATGAGTATAATTAACTCTGGGATTCTAAGTGTTATTGGGTGATAGTTTATAGGATTTGGGGGAGTTTCTCGTTTCTCGGTGTATCTGGAAGCTCGAGGTAAGGATCGTCGGGGATTAGGTCGTAAAGAGTACTAAGAAGGAAAGTGTGAGGCCTAACCTGAAAGCCTGAAAGTACTTAGGAGGAAAAAAGTACTAAGGAATTTATTTGGCGAGTTTCATGACCCGAACGAATGCTCCGCCGCCCGTATCAGAAGAATGTGGGAGCTTTAGAGCTCCCGACTTCATTAAAAGTAACGTCGAGCTGATCACCGCATGCGGGAGCTCGGCGCGGCGATCGTCTCGAAATCTGCTGACAATCGGCGGAAATCCGGCTGATTCCGTCTCTGGTTCGATTCGAATCCTCGCAAACACGTCGCCGAGTGTACTTAAAGCCTGGATTGCCGGGTCAAACCAATACTTGAGATACACTTTCGAATTGAAGTACGGATTGAAGGGCGTATTTGAAATATCGGATGCCCATCGATTCCAGGCCGCCAGTCGCTTGCTTGCAAATTAAACAGCTCGCTTCTACCCCGTCAGTGCGCGCCAGATTTCCTCCCGATCTACTATATCACAGTATTAATCGACGCAAAAACTCTACTTCTATCCTCGAGCGGTACATGTACGTATATCGAACTATATCGCCGATAGAATTTCTCCCGGTCCGATAATAACTGCGATATTGAGTTACTGCGAACGTTAAACTAGAATGGACAAATTTAACACGACAACACCGCGCATATTACGGTCCGCAAGCCCCGCCTATAATTCCCGGCCGGCAACCTGCCGATTATTTAACAAGCTCGCGGCGCGCCAACAATTTCGCAAGTTGGAAAATAATAAAGTAATGGAGGGCGGCTGGTAGGTCTAAAGCGGGCGCAAGCGCGCGGGGCCCTGGACTGGCGGGCGAAAATAAGCGAGGTGGCAAGTTTATTCGATCGCAAAAGCAACTCGAGCTTCCGGGCCCGCACCGTTTCATTTAACCCTGCGCTTTTAACCCCCGCGATGGGCTTGGTGCGAGGCGGGGCCTCCTTTAGGTCGGCAGCGGGGCGATTTATACGGCAACTTCTTATCTTTATTGATATTCGCGGCGATTACCGGCAGGAAGGGGGTGCCGCTCTTGCGGCGCGGAGCGGCGCCGGGTGTACGAGTCCCTTTGAAAGTATGTAAAGCGAGAAGGAGTCCTCGGCCCATTAGGAAGGCAAGCGGCCCTCTTTCCGCTCGGCGCAATCCTGTCCGCTGCGCTTCCGAATGATTTTAATGAATGCACCGGCCACTGTGCACCTGCACACCACCCCCGCTCCTCAACGCTCCCGTTTCTGGCCGAAAGTCACGCAGCATCCGACCTCCAGGTACACCGTTATCTCATCGCTGCAAAGGAGATACTCCTCCCAGCCGCGTCGCTTCAAAGTAGATGCGCATAATTCAGATGGAAAGGGCGTTTACCAGCGCGTTAACTCGCCGAGATACCAGGATAAGAAAGCCGGAAAAACTTGGAGCGTAAATTCCCATGGCGTCCGCCAAGCAACGCGCGCCAGTGCAGAGTGGGATCCTGCCGAGCTAAGTGTTTTAACGAACCGCGTCCGATCTCCGTGCGCCGTGCGCCGTCATTGCTTTTAATGACCAGTCTATTAGCCGCGCTCAGCGCCCCATTATTAGTATCGAATCGGGATTATCAGCCTCGTTGCTGAAACATGTATGCGCCAATCGGACTAATATTGCTTGGTATTCCTATCAGGCATTCCGATAGGCCAAGAATTTATGATTCTATTTAGTTATCGGCAACGATTCCTCCCTGTATCTCGATATTCGGTGGTCAGTGATAGCTTTGATAATAGATTATGCATGGCCACGGCGAGATAGACATTTTCTTTCACTTTGTACTATGTACTTGTTGGCAGGAGTAGCCTGGGAGTACTTGTTCTACTATAGACCTTTTATTTACTTGAGTCCAAGTATTCTTGGAAGTTTCTGACGGCGTAAGGTGAAGTCGAAGTACTCGCGACTTCTTCACTTCTGTTGAAGATAACTTGGTGATAAGTTGATGTAAGATGCTGTATTTTCAAGAGAGTCGAGTTTAAAATTCTTGCTATTCTACAAGGGAAAGCTAGCAGTGATTGTGTTTACGTTCGTAATTGATATCCGTTGAAATTTGCCCATTTAATTATCCATTTTAAATGGCTCGTGTCGATTGCATTGTTATTAATAATTATGCAAATCGACCTACCATTATTTCTACATGAAACATCCATTAGGTCCTGGGAAATGTGCGCTAATGGCGAGCGTAAATCGTTGCAGTACTTTTCAAAAACCTCCGGCCAGTGAAGTACTATTTGGAGTAGAATTGGGTGGTAAGTGGTACAAGTCAGTGAATGGTCAGACCGAGCGGTAGCGCGGCTTTAATCTCGGCGCGTTCTCGCCTCTTTATAAACTCGTCTCCACTTCGAACTTTACCGATTCAAGTGGGTTTTGCGGCAAGTAATATCGCGTAGAGAATATTGAAAATCCAATAAGACATTTTTTTACTTTACACTCGCTTTTTTACTATCTCCTCGGCTCGCGGTGCGGATTCCTGTGGATTCACCTTCATTTGACATGCGATCCAGCGAGCAGATACCGCCGGCGATGAACTCTGCACGAGAGTTAATATGCCGTGCGATTTCATAAATTGCAGAGATAGCTAGGGTGTGCAGTGCGCGAAGGAGTGCTTCGTATTTCACGGCTGAGTTGCGGCCTCAGACAAAGCTTTTGAATTAGAAATAACGCGCGAGCGCGCGTTCATCCGAGCCTACGAGGGCTGTAGAAAGATGTATCATATTCTCCCACGTTTCTCTCTATCATAAATGCATGTGAACTCAAACGTCAATATCGGTTTACTGTAATTGTTAATAATCGATGATTTTTGTCCGGCTCTTCTATCAGCTATCAAAGCCTTTTCCCTGCGATTGCATGTTTCTTTATGCTTTCGACAATGCCTTGCTCTTTCGTACAATGCAACAGCACCGGCGACTACAATCGAACCTCTGTGAAGTCCTCTGTGTCCAGTGCTGACGGGAAAGCGGATTGCTCGTCACAGAGAATGTCCGACCAACTGATGCTTGTGGGGATATAAAAAGGACGTAGATACTACAATAACAAAATTCCCCGACAGAGTACGTAATGTGGCGTTCATTTAGCCAGAGAGGCTCCAACAATAGTGCCGGTTAAATCGAACGTTCCTCGCGAATGCGGATGAAAGGATTTCTATGCCAACACCGACGCTGCGTACTGAAGTAATTCGGCAACCAGTCCCCATGGCGGTTGAGCGTTCCATTCAGAGCGGACGCCGAAGCCCAAAAGTGTTGCTACACACATACCCAAAGCTAAGGGGTTGAAACATGGCCCGGAGGCATGCGAGCAAATTTCGCCCAGTTTAAACAAACCAGCCGCTCTATTTAAACATTTAAACGTTACAAACGCGGCAGGCCGCACGTCGCAACACTGGCAACACTCGCAACACAGAATTCCGTGTTCGCGTAACTGGGCATTTTTGAGGGAAATAAATAGTTAACGTGTAGCATCCCATTTCGGTGTAATTAGGGAAAGCGTTCCTGATTAAGGCTCGGCCGACTCGACGAAATTACTGGGCGCACCGTTCAAAAGAGACCTCTCGAAATCAGTGCGCTCTGTTAGTCCGTGGCGTGACTCGCGTCATTTCCCCGGGATACACGTTTTACTTGGCAGTCGTCTTGTCACGATCGCCCCAACTTACCAACTCGTAACTTGCTCGGACTGGTCCCCGGGCAGAAGGATTTCGGGGAATTTTTGCTCGGAAAGAACTTGGATTGGGGGGATTGGTGAGAGGTTGCCGCGTTCCTCGAGAGCGGCACTTAATCATCGGACTCTCGGATGTACTCAAGGAACAATCTTGCTAGAGTGAGTCATCCATTCTTGTCGTGTGATTAGCAGGAGCTCGTGTATTGTCCTCGGAGAAGCGATGGCAAGTTCGCCCGTTCACGCTCCCCGGAGCTTAGTCTAAGTCGGGCAAAGTTTTCGCGATGCCAGTCCGCAGGAGTTAGACTTTATCGAGCCGTACTCCTCTTTATTGCTTTCTCTTACATAACACGTATACCTGAGATTCACGAGCCCAGCAAGATATCTCGACTGCTCTATGTATCGCCAGCTATTAGACTCGTAAGTCAACTGTGCGAGACCAGCTCGGAAGTGTATTAAAAATTGCACACTCGAGCCTCGCATTCCTCAAGACTTATTGGATATCACTCGACTATAATCCCGAGGCGAACTTTCCCAGGACGTGCGCCCCTTCATAAGGTAGCTGGCACTCGCTGGCACTCGCTGGCACTCGAGCGACGCTCGCCTGTACACAAGCAACGCGACTGAGCGACTGGGCCGCGCGCGCTCTTCGACGATGCACCGCTCGATCCAATTTACGTTCGTGCACTTTGCGTGGAGGGATATTTTAGTAAAGTTCTCCGACGGCCGAGTTACTTCCCCCTCGCGCGGGGGCGCGGGCGCGTGTTGAGATATAAAAGATTCAAGCGGTCGGGAGGGAAGAAACTGGATGGCTCGTGCGGAATATCCATATGGTTTGCCGGGGACCCCGTCGACACGGGGCCACTGTTACCTGACGAGCGGCGATGGTGCGGCGTGGCTGTATTTTGAGAGAATTCCTGGCGGTGCTCGGGCGGAGATCGATACTAGAAAACTGCTCCAGTTACCGCGGTGGCCGCGCTGTTGTACTCGGGACGCATCGTACTTGCTGAATGCCACTCGTTTGTGCGCCGCGTAGGAGTCTTGTACTTGATTCGACTGGTGTGCGCCTCTGAATATGTATTCATGAACGAGGTCATCATCGCTGTGGGCGCTATCGATTGGACGAGTTTCATAGCCACGTGCAAGGTTCGCACCTTTGTTAAGCTAATTCCCACCATCGAGGCGGCTTGCAGTTCGAGGGGAGCCGCTAGAACATCCTTCCCTCTCGAGGTGTTCTCCAAATGCATTAACACGCTTGTTAACTAAATGGAAATAGTACATTTCCGGATGAGCCGAATGCATTCCTGTCGGGCTTTAAGGATGAAATGGTTGTTGAACGGTGTCAAAGAAAAAGAGGAGAGTCGGGTTGAAACAAGAGCGTGGCAAGTTGGGCAATTGGATGGCGGATGCTATTGAGCCAATGGATGTGCGAGCGGGCAAGACGCCGCGCCGGTAAGCCGCTTTATTACCAGCCGAGCGAAAGTTAAGCCCTCTTTCCGAAACCCTCGAATCTTCCTTCAACTATCGATTAACTCTTCGCCGGCGCGACTGAGTGTGCGAGCACAAACAAGAACCTCGTGGACCGCAGAGCCTTCGCCGGGAAACGGGAAACGGGAAACCGGCCGAAATTGATAGCACTGCCCGCCCAATGCAAATCCGAAAGTGCGTCGAAGCTGCTTTAATTATCGCCAAACAGAGGCCACGCGGCCCAGTGCTCGAAATATTTGCCCGGCGAATAATCTAGATTAATATGCAGCTCGAACGGAAGTCGAGCCCTCGATTGATATATCCTGATATATCTATTTATTAAACTCCCCGCATATATATTAGCAATATTCTCGCTAGTGATTTTAATAATATCAATTGTAGCCCCACCGCCCTTCACAAAACCAATGGCAATCGGCAAGCGTAAGTGATGAGAAGTTATTAATTATTACGCTTGATTATACAGTCAATATTCGCGATCGCTATAAAGCTCGCACACAAATCCATAACCGTCCATAAATAGTCCTCTACAGGAGTATTAAGAAATTAAGTAACATAAACAGTTTGTGGGAATGAGGAGTGAGAGTGAGCTGAAATCCGTTCGGAAATTCTTGTATGTAATATTGTAAAATTGCAGCTATTCATGTGTGAAATAGTATTTGCTGCCGGACTACCCGGATTATAACAGCGTTCGTAATTGAGAATTTATCATCCTGAGTGATTTATTATCCACTGGGGAATTTCTAGCTAAATGCGACCCTTTTTGCTCGACCCACCAGGTACCGAATTCGAACTTCGCTAACAACGAAAGAAGGGGTGATCTTTAATGTATGGAAGAACGAACTCCGAACCAGGATTCTTGATTACTTACTTGTACTTGAACATCAGACATCTACTTGTAAAATAAAATTCGAACTAAAATCGAATATTACCGTGTTGATACTGAGATCACAACCCAGTTGAAAACGACGGAACAAGAAGGCATGCATGTGTGTATGAGTCTCTAGGAAGTCCGACTATGGCGAAGTAAAAGAAAGGGCGCTGTAGACAAAGAGTCTGAGCCGAACAGACAAACTTTTGAAGTTTGGGCTACTTCTTGAATTAAAAATTTGTTCCTGTCCAAGTGCACCAGTAAACACCTCACCTTAGAAACAAATAACAATAAAACAATTGGATATTCCTTAAAAAAATCCTACCGCATTTCTAGGAGACCTGTAGAGTCAGTGAGCCATCAGATTTACAATCCTGTCGACCAATAGACGGTCCGAACCCCGAACAATCGAATGCCTTGAAAGGTTCCAACAATGCTCCCGCCGGGAAAGAGGGCGATCAAAGGAGGATAGTGAGTGCAACGGGAAGTTGGTCTTAGAGGAGGGCACGTAATAATTCGGCGGGGGCCTCTGACCTGATCCGTGTGTCGTCGAGTAACCTTGCAAGAAAGGCAGGCCACCGCTGCTCAGACAGACACAGGGCGAGGGAGAAGGGAAGGCGAGCGTGAACGACGTGCCGGAATCCTGGGCATCCGTCGGAGCACTATCGATGGCGGTACCGATGAAAGGCGAAACTTGGATCGTTTATCACGCGCGCGTCTTCTCGCCGGGCGAGAAGTTTCGGGCCGAGAGCGGCCAAGTTAAACTGTTTGGTCGAGCAGCAGGCATGCGGATTATGGATCCAAATCGGCGATTGTTATCAGCCGTGGCACCGATCGCCCGGCGAACTTCCTCTTTCTCTTTCGCTCTCTCTCGCCCCGCAGACCCTTTCCTCCAATCCCGGCCGGCGGTCTTTGAGGAATACTTGGATCGTGGCTCGACGGGCGAGGAAGAGCTGCCGGCTCTCGGCATTCAGGAAGCGCAAAGAGCTACTTATAATAATGAAGCCTTTAAATTATGCGCCGCCGTCAAAGGGGTTTCCATCCTATTTTTCAAGTCCTCCACTTTCCCGGCTCGCCTCCCTCGCGCTCCTCCGCAACGACACTGCTTAGTTTCCCTTGTCAAACTGCTCCTTTCGAGCTTATTTCTCTGACATCGCCGTTCTTTGATATTTGAGTGTTCGCCGACGCGTGAAACCCGAGAAGCCGCTAATGAACTTCATTTATTCGGGATAGACGCCCGTCGGGAGTATGGAAATTATCATTCAGACTTTTGTCACTTTCGCGATAGATATTCTGGGAATCGAGTCGCCAGCCTTTGCGTCCTCTTCAGTGTCTCGGCGGTGGATTAGAGTCTGGTCCACTGACTTCTTTTAGTTGTGTTATGAATTGTATCGGACATTGTTGAATGGCGACTGTTCGGTTTGGTTTTATCGCGGCATTATTTACAAATGCTTTCAAACTGTCACACAAATGAATCGCTTTTTCCTGTTTCAATCAGTGACTCTATATTTGATTTCTTCCCATAATCATATAATTCGGTTAATAAATCGTATTAGCAAAGGACATAACAAAATCGGACGGACAACCAGCATGTTATCGATGAGATGCATTTCAATATCACAAAAAAGGATCAACAATAGCAACCTTTATCGCACGATGTGAAATCCCGGATTAGATTCTGTATACATAAACCAAGCAGCTTCCAGCCATCGGCGATGGAAAAAAGCTTCGAAAATAGTCGATGGAGCGCGTAGCGTGGACTCAGCGAATATTTCACTTAGGAAACGCAAAGTTCGCCGGGAGTTGGGGTGCTTTGCTTTCGCGCTCGACTGCCGGTGGTAACGCGGTACAGTTGAAATAACAAGACTCGTTTTTAACAATGGAGCCAAGCAGGAAAAGTGGACAGCGCCATTAGCCCTGATATTATAGTGGGGCGCCGACTAACTTGCTCCTAATCCCGGAGAGCTCGCTCGTTTTGCGTTTACATTACGCCGGCCAAATATTGTGCAATAGCCAGTACCACCGGGGGAACTTTGCCTCGGCCAGGTAGTTTCGATTGCCGGCTTAGTTGGCGCGTTCCCGAGAAAGCCCGTGTTCGCGCGCTGCTGAAAGTTTAAACACGCCGAAGAAAAAGAAAACCGGCCGCAAGATTGGCGAGCGGAACACGGCCCGGAATACCGAATAAATTCGATTAAATATGCGCTGAGTTATTTATTGGCCAATTAAAGGATCAGCCCGGCTAATCGGAAAAGAGTTTTGTCGGCGGGAGAGGGCGAGGGGTGCGCGAGCGTGTGGCCTCGGTGCACTGAAAAAGTCAAAGGCCAAAAAGTGCGGGGCGAGTGCACGCGCTGGGAAACAGCAGATCCCGGCGATTGCATTTACCGAGAGCGATGCCGAGTAATCCGATTGAGAAGGAAGTTGATTATCATGCATTTTTTAAATAAAATCCCGAGCTTACGGCCCGCCGGCTACCACCCACGGCGAGCACGGCGAACACGGCTTCAATGCACGCGCCGTGATTTTACGTGCAAGCGCACACACGACCTAGTAATTAGACCGTCCGGTCAAACAGCTGGCGTTCCATTTTTTGACTGGTTCGACGTTCGATTTATCATTGATTGAACGTGCCCGCTAATGTTCATTAATACAGGAGGCAGGCAATTAATGACCGACAAAATTGGACAGAAAGTCGCTACCGGGGCTAATTACAGATTCTCCCCCAGCAACCCTGTTGACCTCTTCTTTGAGTCCTGTTCGTTTGCTCATCGCCTTATACCTTTAGTGGAGAATCATTGGCCAAGTTTCATACTGTTGCGTGTTCAACGTAAAATGCACGACTCGCGCGCAACTTCTTAAAGCACTTTGTGGCAGAATTAAAGAAGGACGGAAGGACGTTTACGTACAGTTCTCGACCGGGATATAATGGAGGCTGAATGGAATGCAGTGTGCGCGGCGGCGGAGGGAAAATCCGATACTGTTTGCGGGGAGAGGGCGTCTCTGGTGGTATACGCTCTGGCTGAATGGGTTGGTGGTAATTAAGGTGCCGCTTAACTTGGAAAACCGACTTATCTGCGACGATTGGCTGCTAAGTTGGCCGTCGAGGCGAATGTTCCTCCAAGTTTCAATCAGTTCGCCGTGGGATAGACTACTTTCCACTCGTTCCTTCCTCGGCGAGTCACTGCGAATGCGATTATAATAAATTCTTCGGCGAAACTTCCGGCCGAAGTGGGTACCTGAGATCCGCTCTCAGTGATAATTGGCCAGGGAGTAAGCCTGAGGGAGGACGAATGCTTCGTCACTTCCGATAGTTCCCTACTTCGCCCAGAGGAGTCCCCTAATTACACGCTGGATCTGTTCCAGTATGCTCCGTTCGAAGCTTCGAACACTGTCTTTTCTTCTTCATCGCTGCCTTATCGCATGAATATCAGTTTGCGAGCAAGAACCAAATCGTTACTGTTACAAAGACACTCCACAAATGCTGTTATACCTGCTGGCAATTACATTCACATTGTAAGCTGATGCGGTTAGGTTAGGTTTTGTAAGACAAAATTAGTAAATTAATAAACTGTTTATTGTAAGTGATCGGCGATTTGTCTAACAGATTGGTGACCTTCTCCCAAGTACAATGGTACCAAACACGTCCTAATTCGATAGGTTTTGATTTGACTGCAAAAGGGTGTGAGGGATTCATAAGCACAAGCATACAAAAGGAATTCCGATTCCAACTTTATAATCTACCAAACTCCCTTAACTGCGCCTGAATGATGTTAGCACCCAATTTTTCGATTTTGACTATTTTTTAGTTGTTCTAGATTGTTCTAGGTTTCTTCCAAATTGTTCCAAAGCAGCAAGTTGAAAAGCCAACAAATATTTCAGAAAAATGGAAAAGTCAGTTTTTTAACTGTTCTCGTTGTTCCAGGCATTGTTGCAAAGTATTAATTCCCTAAAGCATAGTATGAGAAAGTTAAAACGAAAAAAAGGGGTGGAGTTCGGAAATACATAATTCTACCTTTATAGCTATATAATTCTGATTTGCCGAGTTCAAGTTATATATCTGAGCCCAACACTGATAAAACATTACTCCTGGAAGATCACATTTTTCAAAAACTTTTTCAAACGATAACATTCCGCTAGTGGCTGGTAACTATATGGAACTTGTATTTGAAGAGGGCATAGAAAAAGCTGAAACAACTAGAAAAGAGTGGAAATAGAAACACGGGGTGCTAACTTGATACAAGTCCCGGAGAACGAACAGTAACAAAGAGTCCACCACCGAGCGCACCTACACGCTCTACCATTATTCCTCACGAAACATTTCAAACCCCGAGAATTCCGTTCTGGAGAATGTGCCTCTGGTAAACAATCCTAATAAGAGAACACCGCCGCACGTGAATCTCTTCCTTCTGTTTGCTTATGTCCGCTCGCTTTCTGTTACAGGTGGCTAGCTGGATCCCGTGCCAACGGAGGCTTCATGCAGGTACGCACGCACATCCACCTATCTCCGTAGAGCACGCCTCGCACACTTTGCAATGTGAGGGTGAAAAAATCTCGAGGTTTATTTGTTATTCGATCGCCAAGGGGGATGATAGATAATACATGCGGCGGTGCGTAGAATCGAGATGAATCTCGATGCGATTGCCGCGTGCGGCGGATGCTGCGTTCTACCATGTGACACGTGGCCTGCCAGAGATGACAGGTTGAAAGAATTGCGCATTTCTCTGTAATGTTTTGCATACGCCAATACCGATAGCCATCGGGCATTGGATATCAAGTGAGGGGGGGGGGGGGGGGGTGGCGAATGAAGGGGTCCAGTGAGCAGAGTGGGGTTGGCTAGGTTGGCGAGGAGGTAGACCATTTGTCCCCAGAATATTTCCGCTATTTGCCCAAATATGATTTCCTTGCGGCTGGCGCCCCTTGCCGCCGCAATACGATCGGACGTGAATAATTCAAATATCACTCTTCGCCGGCGTTTTTCGGTCCAGCGATGCCATCGCACTGGCGATCCGCTCCGGTAGTCGGCTCCGCTCACGGAATATTCGGGGAAAATGCCCAGAGCTATCGGCATCTAGCATTCGACGAGTGCCGAGCGAGCGTGATACACCTATACAGGATACACAGGGGCCCGGCGGGGGAAAAGCGGGAAAAGCGGGAAAAGCGGGAAGAAAAAGGAGATAAATTATTTGCGGGATGCCTTGATGGTACTCGGTCGAGGCTGGAATTCGGGCCGAAAGCGATCCGAGTCTCCATTGTCGACGAGTCGACTCGTCGACGACGCCGGCGTCCCTGGCGTCATATCCGATCGAACTTCTTCTCTCCCGCAGTCAAAAGGAATTGTCTGTATCGCCGGGCTAACGATGCCACCGGCGCGACGTCGACATCGTCTCTGCCCTCGGGCAAACCGCGCCACTACAAGTGCACTCTTTTCCCTCCCCGAGACTCCCTCGAAAGATAGAGATTTCTCGGAGAAATACCGAGATCACATCTCCCAGCGGGGTGTGCACATGTGCGGCTCTCCTCTTACCTCTGCTCGGCTTCGAGTAATTTTTAATGAGCCCCCTCGGCACTGCCACGTCACACGCGAGCTTTTTCCCGTCCTCGGCCAATTGCTCCTAACAATCTCTCCCGTCCACGGTAATTGCAAGCTCCGAAAACGTCCGCGGGAGATTGGCGTGTCTATTAATTGCAGTCTTCTCACCTTTGACCAATGTCCCTCGCATTCTTCGCCGGGCTTTCATTTCTCCCGCTAGTTCATTTTCCTCGCCGTCATAAAAGCGCGTAGCGTTTGTGTTCGTGGGGCGGCCGGGCGATGTGAACACGAGGGCTTACACGTTTCGACTATGAAATACCAGCGAGCGCAATCCTGTAAAAGAGCGCGCGCGCGCGCGCACCCGTCACCGAGAGATTTTTATTCCCAGTGCCGGGCGCGCGCATGTATCTCGCGAGCGTGCGATTTCTCGCCGCACTGCCGGCACTCGCTCCAGGTCTGACAATGGTAAACAATGCCCGCAGCTGTTTCACGGGTCAAGGGGTGGCAGTGAGCGTAACAGGGGATAGAGACAGAGAGCGAGAGCAAGAGAGAGAGAGGAGTGAGGGGGAGGAGGCAGATGGGCACGTGCTTGAGAAAGTCACGTTTTCGCACATGGCAGGTAACACATTCATCATAAAAAGCTCGTTACAGCGCCACTTGTTGTGTCCGCGCCTCAAGCTTCCCCGACGCGTGTCTACTGCGGACCAGAGAGAACTCTCCGCTTCCCTCGACACGAGTTCTTTCTCCTCGCCCGACCTTCCTCGGCCCCCGAGAAAACACTCGCCGCGTGGAGAACCTTTCGCATTGGTCATTTAAAATCCCTGCGAGCGAGCGAGCCACGCTCGCCGCCGGGAAACTTACACCGACATCCAACCCCCCACGTAAATCCAGCGGAAATAATAATCCGAGATTCATATCCGCACTTTTGCGAATAATCCGCGTTCTCCGGTGTCTATAACTCGACGCGATAATTATCAGAATCTCTGGCGTAATTAAGGGGGCGGGTCAAGAGAAGACTAGAATCGAGGGGGTGCGATTCATTTTTCGAAAGGGTAGATGATGGAACTATTTTCCAAGTAAACGGAATATTCGGGAACCGCAACCAGTCGGATTACTTTTGCCTCGGGGCGGATGCCGGTAATACCAGCCAAACGGTGTGTTCCATCGGTTTCGCATGATAGACTCGTCGAGCGAAAGAAGGACTCGATGCAATAGCTCTCTCGCTCGCTCGTTTTCACGGCCAGTTGCAGCGTGAAAACGAGTAGGACTGCTCGCCGTTTGGCAGCGGGAGCATCCGTCTCGATGCTATCAAGCGAATTTAGAAATTGATACAGAGTTCGAAGTTGAGGGGGGATGAGGGGGTGCTCGCCAAGGTTCGCTCACCGGGCGTATCCGAGTGTCAAGCGAGAAATGGCCGAGCAGCGGAGCGTGCTATGAGCGAGCACGTCATTCGCCTCTCTCTCGCTCTCTCTCTCTCTCTCCCTTTCTCTCTCGCACAACTCTTTCTCTGTATTTGTATACGTCGCTCTCGTTGGCCCATTCACTCGTGCGTGCGGTTTCGCGTGAGCGCCGCCGCTTTTTATTCCCGCCTCTGCGATGCGAGGATTAATCTTGGCCGAGCCGGCCGGAATGTCAACACGCGACGCGATCATCTGGCCAAAGCCAGTGAGCGAACGGCAAGCCGAGCCCACTGAAACCGAGCGCCCGTCACATCCTCGCGCACCCCCAAAACAGAGCCCCCGGCATTAACGAGCTATACACCGACTACTTCTTACCAGCCGCGCTCGCTTCGACTGCCGCTACTTTTATTAATCCAACACCCGAGCCACTGCTGCCGCCATATTTCAACGTGCTTTGCCGGCCTCGCACCGACGTGACACTGAAACTTTGCGGCGAGGAAGAAAAAAAAATCGCCCGCCCATTTATTATAGGCCCCGACCGGGTCGCCGGCCTATCGCGATTCGCGCTCAGCGAGTTCTCCAGGTCTCGCGTGTTCCCGGCAGGGAGCAGCTGTCGCGGCGCCCGCGGATAATAAGCCCGCCGAGCCATTCCAGCGCGTCGCGTCGTCCTGTGCGCCGTGCTCGAAATGAGCGGGTACCTTATTGATTAGCTGGTAAGAGAGACAAATCTAAAGTGGGGATTAGCGTGTACCGGAGATACTATCTTTCAAACAGTTTTGCTACCCTTTTATCCTGCTTTAATGATATCTTTTCCCACTTCAACGCTGGCATTTTTAACTGGAGAGACACTTTCAGGAATTTATTATTGCGGTTAATAATTTTAGTAGTCTGGTAATTTAGAATTATGGCGCTGAAATAAGACGGCAACTTAGTTTTGACACGATAAATAAAGGGAAGCACTTGTGTTCTAAATTGAAGCGAGGAGAGAAAATGTTTGATCAGTTGATTAATCTTATTTTTATTCTATGACTGGCAAACAGATGTGACAGTTTTATTTGCACCTTCTAAAATGCCGTATTCAGAACATCAAGTTTCATGTAAATAGACTTTATTTATTGAATACAATAACATTGTCAAGTGCATATATTTGTTCTACTTTAATGTATGACATGCTTTCAACGGGTGGATAGTGCAAACACAAATCACAACAAATACAAAAGCAAAACGGTGCATTTTTAAACCGGAAATATTATCGGAATCTCAATGACGGAAAAATGTCGGAATAGGAAAATTAAAAAAGGCAGTTCGGTTGAGAGTGGAAGATTGATAAACGTTTTCTCTGTGGCGAGGCTCGCTCGGAACGTTGGGTTGGGTTAAAATGAACATCGTGTGGCCTCCGGAGGTACACAGGACGGCGCGGCAGTGAGGGACACGACGACGACGCAGAATGGGGGCTTTCGAGTCAGTGTGTCTCCCCATAGAAGGGTATCTAGAGCGTGGTGTGCTAGAGCTAGCCTTTTTTTATCGTGGATTTTGCGAGCGTGTCGAGCCAGTAGCCGTAGCCGGCGCGAGCGTTGGCATTGAACCCCCGTAGATGGATATAGAATGGATGACGCTACCAGGACGATAACACGGCCCGGGTTGCTGCGTTCCATTTTGCCGGAATATCGAGCAGCCGGCGATATCGAGCCCAGTCGACTTGACGATTCCGAGGCTATTGGCTGCTCCCGGCACCTCGGCGGTTCATTGAAAACAACAAAAAAACAACCTTGCCGCCCCCGTGAGCAGAGTGTGTGCAGCGAGCGACGCCGCCGTATCTCACCTTCTCACCTCGGCGTGTCATCCACTCGTTAGGGACACTGAGACAGAATGAGGGAAAGAGAGGAAAAAGCAGCCACCCATCGATACTGTGGGTAAATCCCGGCCGACCTAGCGGTCGAATTTTTGTAGAGGATTTCGCCACTTTTTTTCATGGGCTTCGTAGTTTTTTCACACTAATTCCCTTGGCCAGTTGTCTGGCGACTATTACACTCGGCTGATTCGACGATCCGCTCCCGCAGCTTCCTACGTCAATTTTTTCCCTTTTTTTTTTCTCTCCCGCGCACTTTCGTACCGCTTGACGTTGGACCGTCGAGCTTTCACTCCCGCGGTCGCTTCGTTAGCGAAAGCTTGATTACTTGTCCGGGGGGCTCGAAAGCCCGCCGGCAAAAAGTCCACCTCCATAGATCGTCGAACGCCTACTCTACGAGACAAACAGCGAATGTTGTGCAACAAACTTACCCTGTGTATGCTGCAGTTTTATACCAGCGCTCTTCTTACCCAGGCAAAACAGGGCGCGCGCGCGCGTAAATGTTTTCTATTTTAATGAGACTCGTATAAAACTGCTTTCGCCGAGTTTTCCGCCAAAAGGCAACGCGCGCGCTATCCTTGGCACGTGTGCATTTCAGTTTGCGACCCGGAAATATTGTAACCTGTGTGCGTGTGCGTGCGTTACTCGATTATTTCCAGGGCGCGCTGCTAGTGAAAAACAGCGAATTTACGGTATATTCCTGCTGATCCACATTCTCGAGGGAAGAATATCGCAATCGAGATGCGTTGCTTTGGGATTCAGTGGTGCCCGAGAACCCGCCAGTACAATAGGCCGCCGCATTAAATAGAGCGGCGAATATAACTTGCGCGCGAAAAGAACGGAAGAATGGAACGTCCTCGGCTGGTTATTCGAGATTAAACGAAACCGAAGAAGAGCTTCCAGTTAATTAAGCCGACCAGCTTTGCTTAGAATTTATAATCGCGGCTATATCGCTGTCCACTTGAGATTCGAGTCAGCGAGGAATGTCCAGATTTCGTGGGAGAGACATCCTCGCCTGGATCATTAGCGGTTAAGTTAATAACGACTGTTGATTATCACGCGCTACGTATCGCGGCGTTGCGCGACACGTGATAATAATTCAATCCAGCCTTTCGACTTCTGCGTACGTGCCGGCGGCGACCGGCGAAACTCCAGGCTCCCGTCTAGCTTAAGCTATTCCGTTTTGACGAAATAGACGCGTGATCCAATTAAAGCGAGCTTTTGTCGCGGCGCACACGTACGCGGAACTACGTGGCCCTATGCCTCGCGCGGGAATCCCAGCGGAGATTCGGCCCCGCCGAGGAAACACGCCTGCATTAATTTCATCAATAGTCGATCCCCTTTAAGAAGAGCGTGTATTTCCGAGGCGAAACATTCTCAATTGACACTGTTAATGGGAGAAATTCAAGCAACGAATCACTCCGCCAGGAATTTAGGCCATTTCGAGTTAGGGCGGCGCACTTCTGCTTAATTGAAATGGAAGCTCGCAACTGAGTTTATCGCGTTTCACCTATTTATTGATACGTACGGCAGGAATACGTCATTGGAAGCTGTAGATTGAACTCCGCCTAGTTTCGCAGTAATATTTTTCGGCGTCCTCGCGGAGATGTGTGCGAGCGTGGATCTGGCATTGAATAGGGTTCGAATCGGCGGAGGTTTCGGCGAAAGGGAGAGCGCGCAGACGTGCTTAAAAAGCCGAGTGGCTCTCGCGCTGCGGTCGCTCCACATTCGTCGGCGCGCACTGGAGCACGGCCTGTTTCTCGAAAGGGCGAGAGGAGAGAATGGGATGGAGATGGAGGAACAGAGAGACAGACGACGATCTTCGATAATACATAATCAACGGCCACGGCGCATTCAATCTCGGGAAATATGCGCGACCCGGGCGTCAAACGCGTATTAATCACGCGGGGAAGTCGCTCGCGTGCGCTTGAAGTACGATCGAGCACGCATCCCAAGTGCGCGGTAGTTATGCACGCGTGGGGGCTGCTCGCGATCGCGCCGCGGCTTTACGGGCTTGGCCGGAAAGTTGTGGGACTCGTTATCGAAGTGTCGAATTCAGGAGTATCCAGTTTATGACGCGCCTCGTTTGCCGAGGCGGGTCACTCGTGCCCGAGACAATTTTCGGCAAACTAGTTCTACCGGCATGGAATTTCATAACGCGCCAATGAGATCGATTGAAAGTGGCTGGCGAACGCGCCAGACGTTAAAACCGCGTCCAAGCAGAGCCTCGCTTTACTCCGGTCAGGCTTCACCCAGGTCGGATTTGACAGAAACATGTATTGTTTGAGCAGTTTCCTTCCTTTTAATACCACGTTTATAAAGATCCAACTTAACACTCAACTGATTCTTCGCTACCAGATTGCGTTTATTCGGGAACAGTCTTTCCGGAGCAGATCATATCGCGAGGAAGCAGGGACCGAAGTCCTCGCGATAACTTGTCAAAGACCTCCTAACTTAACGGCGAAAGTTATTCGATAGTGGGGTGGGGGGCGAGTAGCAGAAAGTGGCAAAAGCGCCGTCGAATCTAGGCCACGGAGGAGTAGGAGAAGGAGGAGAAGGAGGAGGGTGGTTCCATTTTCTAAAATTCCTGGTAATGCATTCGCCGAGAGTAATGCAATCTACATATACGCGCGCGTCGAACTCCTGTCGCCGCTCCATGGACTGCCAAGACTAAATCCTCCCGAATCCCTCTTTCCCTCTTTCGCTCCTCGCTCCCTCCGATCGCCGCTTTTTCAACCCGCTATCTACCCACACGCGGAGGACGTGTGAGTGTGTGCCATATACCCACAGCGCGCATTGCATAATTAACAAACTCGGCGGGCACAACGCCGGAGACAGAGTCACACGCAAAATGCAAATTAGACATTAGTCATTCCTCCTACGTATATAAATCCAGGAGAGAGCGGCCTGTAGCCCTGTATTGCCAGCCGTTTGTACGAGTTGTACGTCGCATCATAGGCAGCGGCTGAGCGCGGCCTCGGCGAACGGGAAAGAGAGACCCGGAGGAGTCGGACGAGTGACGGACGGGGAGGCGCAGAGAACACCGAGCATATCCCTCGGCAAATTGCACAAAGTGCACCACTGTCGAATTAAACCTGTAAATCCGCCCATAGGGCACTCGTGCCCAAATCCAGCCGCGACGCCAATCGATTTTATTCCCAGCGATGTAGAGAGAGTGAGTGAGGGAATCTCAAGAGTCAAGCGGCTGATTGTTTCGCGTGCTAGCTGCTTCGGCCTCTGCAAGCGTTTAATGCCAGCTGCGAAGTGATATCGAGATTTTTCCTCCCTGCTGTGTCGGCCGCTTTGCGTGCCACGCGTATCGCGTGCGCATATCGAGCTAATCGATATTACAGAGCGAGCTGCAATTCGCCGCTTACGGCGGCTAATCTGCGACCCTACTTAGAACGTCTTAAGTTTCACTTTGATGCCCGTCGCGGTGATCCCCTTCCCTCATAACACTGCACCGCACTTCTTACGCAGATTGCATTTTAATAACGGCAAATACCAGCGTCTCGCCTTCTTTCTCTTCTTCTCATCTTTAAACCTTAAAGCATCGAAAGACTCTTCCTCGGCCTTTGCCCTGGGATGGACCACACACACTCCCTCACGGCGAAACGACTCTACGAAAGATGTATTATACGCGGGAGTGCAGTGGCTTGGATAAATTCGGAGAGATTCGCAAATTTATAAGGCCCGCTGTGAGATGGTGGTAACTCAGTGGCGAGTGGGCAACTTATGTGTCTGGCCACATAAGAATACGAATGCGTCTGCGCCCATAAAGACACATCAGTGCGCGTATTGCGATTCATGGTGGAAGGACCCTCCGCTTTCCGCTATTCCCTACTGCTCCCGGCGGCAACTCCCATTCCGCGCCATCATTTCCCTTCATAGAGGTGGACGCGGAGAGAGATGTTTGGCCTTGCCTTGGCTTGGCTTGTTCTATTTATTAAGTAAACAGACCGCGCCAGGAAGGCCAACTTGCCTTCATCGATAGCTCGGAGCATCCCAGTCTGCCATTCCATCCGCCGTCCCGCCATACATGGATTCGTCCACGGACGCCGTTATCCATTTCACGCGCCAACTCACTTCCTCCCCCTGTTTCCTGGTAGCGTTCCAGCCCCCAATGTACCCGTAATACCTTTATACCTGCCCGGTAATCTCCCGCCGTATATAAGCAGTCGAGGCGCATTCCCTCTCTTATCTCAATAGCGGTTCTATCACTCGCGCTCATTCAACATTCACCGGCACACGCGGCACACGCTCTCGCCTTGTCCATTGGTGCAATTACATTATGATAAATCGATGATGTTTACCCGGCAAGCGGCACGCCATTCGGAGTTGTCGTATTAATTGGAACGTTGTCGAAGGAACGCGACGCATTTCTTGCGACCACCCTCACCCCTTCCGTCACTTAGCTACACACAAAGGGTGAAAGGCAGACGGTCTTTCAGAGTAAACCAAGAGCTTTTTCTTATCAATCAGCGAGGCTGGAGCGCGACGACACGGTCGTATTATAATGACACGCTTCCCCGAGATGTCTCATTCCTCCTCGCAGTATCTCGAATCAGAGTCGTTTGTTTGGCGAAGCGACGGGGAGCGATTGATCGAGATGCGCGAGTGCACCGGTCGTCGAGTTCGCTGCATTCGAGTCTCTTCGAGTTCGAGACGACGCTCCTTTTCCCGGGCCGGGTGGAGCTTTTTTCGCCCGGCGGATCCTCGGGACTGAACGAGCTCCACGGGTTACTGATCTCATTAATCTACGTCCGTCTCGTTGGCTAGTGGGTTAGCTGCGATGTTAGACACGACAGCTGTGTTATACCCGCCTTTGAATGCCTTGGCTTACATAAGACCGCGTGTATGATCATTAAGCTCTCGCCAGCCGCATCCACATGTTGCCCCGAGCATTAATGCACTATTATTACCCGCTGCACCGACGTATCACTCCCCCCCTCCCCTCCCTCTCTCTCTTTCCCTATCTCTGGCATTCTGGCCGTGCCTCGAGCCGTAAACAAATTATGCAAATAAAGTCTGTCGGCGCCGCGATCCGATGTTTATCCACAGCTAAATTCGAACGGACAGCCTGCGTACGTGTATAGATTTGGCCAGGGACAGCGGGTCAACACTCACGAGCCTCGACAGCGGGGTCGCCTGTTATCAGTAATGATAACACTGATTCCATCAATTTCAATTACCAGTTAAATGAACGAGCGGGGTGCGTTGCATGGCAGCCTGATTTTCCACGCGCTCGGGATCCTGATATTTCTGATGCGACGGGGGAATATTGCCTTGCTGATAATATAGTTGAGCGTTGCAAGTTTCGCGGGGAGTTTGTTCTCGAGGAGGAAACTCTGTCGAGGGAGAGGGCGTTGGACCTGTTGTCCGTGCTGCGGCTGTTCTTCTCGGTTGCAGTATTTTCCCCGGGCGTTTCTTGGCTATTGGCTGGAGAGTGTTTCCGGGGAGACGGGCAGAGCCTTATCTGCTCGGCGGTTGCGCGGCCCTTTGGATAAATGGAGTGAGCCTTCGGTAACAGTGGGCCGCTGCCAAAAGAGACAAATGGTTCTATTTCAGGCGATCGGCGGGGCCGAAAAACTTTATCAGGATTAAACGGCGAAGATTAGGCTGCCAGAGAACGCGATTCAAGAGCCCGGCGCAAATAGGATTTCATATATCCGACAAAGGCCACCCGGAGCTCCCAATTAATCCGGGCCCTCCACCTGCCCTTTGACAGCCGCCATTCTTTCATCGAACGCATTGACTCGCTCGTGTCCCCGAGAATGCTCTAATTGACCAGATAAAAGCGGATCGACCGACGGCGAAGTCCTTCAATGTCGCACATGATCGCGACACGTTCCCCGACCATTCCATTGGAGAACTTGGCGAGATTTCGCCGAGCTGGTAATTACCAGTTCCATTCAAATCGGCCCGAAACTCTTGAGGGTTCTCTCGGAGGGTGCAATTCTGTAGGGCGCGCTCGAAGAATCTACAAAGCTTTCCCGTCTGGCGAGCTTTTTTTTCTCAATTGCCCTAGCTAATCTTTGTCTCAGGGGTAAGTCGCCTTAAATAAAGACTGCGCAGGGTTTCACGGAGCCTCGCCTCCTCGCGGCGCTGTCGAGTAATCGATAACGAACGAGCAGATCGCGGCCATTCACTCGGAATAAGAGTATAAATAATAAGAAGCGGCGGCTTCTTCCTGCATTCTTCTTCCTCGGCCAATCCGCTTTGGCGACGCGATGGTTTTATTCTCTGGACGAGTCGCGAAAGCATCGCATGTCGCCCAGCGCATTCTACTTTGTTTGCTGACTCGCAAACACTTTGACTCGACTCTGTCGGCAGAAGTGTTATTAGGGGGCGAAATTGATTGATGGACGAGATAAGGGATGTTCCCGTCGATGGAAATCCCATTGGGATCGGGAGTTCATCCGCGCAGCATCGGTCCGGGGGCTTATTCACGCTCATTCCTTATCGATTAATCACAGAACGCCTCCTCGCCAGATACACATCACGCGAACAAGCAAGTTTGCCTGTTGCAAACAGCAAGTGTCTGGGTGTAAGCAGTCCAGCGTGAACGGGATTCGCCCTGTACTGGTCAAAGCCTACCTTCACCATTCACTTGCCAGGATTAGCCTGAGCAACAGTGTTATATCGAACCTACATTGCTCTTTCCACGTCTCTCATTTAATATATGTATCAGAAATCAAAGTGAAAGGTCTAATATTGATTGAAAACCGCTGAACTTCAGGATAAGTATCTTCGACTATCACACGTCGTACTCATACTACTATTTGCCACGAGACGCCAGCGAGTCTCCTGATAAATTGGCTATTTCCCTTGCTCGAAACTGTAAAGCCTGCGTAAGATCGGAAATGGGATAAATAAAGGTCGATACTCGAAATCGCTCGGAATGGAGCATCCACCAAGCCGTTTGGCCATCGGATTGCGAGGCGAGTCACGGAGGAATGGTATTCGCTACCGCTCTGTATAAATGGATGGACGCTATCTTTGACTTGACTGGGAGCGAGCCGGCCACAAGTCGAGGATATTACCTGGAATATTCATGGCCGAGTCCACTGCGATCCGCGCGTGACCCACATCTTTTTCCCCCGAAGTACCGCCCCCGTATTAATAATTTGCCGGACAGCACCGGCAACTGCCACTTGTCGACACGATTCTCTCCCCGGGTTAATGGCCATTTGCATTTTTCCTCTGTGCCGAAAGATAAGTGGGACGGTCGGCGGCGAATGGGCATTCGAAGCAGCGAGATGCGAGAAAAAAGGACGCGCGAGGCGTGTTATAGGGTTAGATGGTAGGTAAATGGAGGGAGCGGGCGAGAAGAAATTTATCCGAGTCTGACAAAGTGGGCTGTTCCGGGGCCGATTTATCGTCGGACGGCGACGCTCGTTCTTCCTCGGGCGAGAGGAGCTCAAAATTTGCGC
The DNA here is from genome assembly GCA_963675795.1 of Crossocerus cetratus. NCBI lineage: Eukaryota > Metazoa > Arthropoda > Insecta > Hymenoptera > Crabronidae > Crossocerus > Crossocerus cetratus. The sequence continues at coordinate 4,450,039 of OY776671.1, forward strand.
TCGCCACTAGCCGCAGCCCTGCTAACGCCCTGGCCGTATTCCGGATGCATCCTCTCCGGGCGGGAAAAAATGGGACCGCCACTCAGGGAGGACGAAGAGCTTCGAAAGGAGAGGCGGATGATAGCCCGGAGTGAAGTGGCCGAAGGAAGACTTCTTAAGTAGTTTGAGCACCCTCGACCAGTTAAAGTGGTCATGCTGACTTGGAAGCTCTGATGGACGATCACTGATATGCTGACGTAGTCTGCCTCCTGGCCCTTCACGCCGAGTTTGCTGCGTATGTGCGCGCACGCTGCCCCGCCAACACCAATTGAACCCCAGACCCCGCAATCCTCCGCATACTGTCCCTCATCGTCCCAATCCAACCAAACACGTCCACCCACTGATTGCGTGCACGCCATCGCCCGGCGATCGTCGCGTTACAAGCCCTCGTTAATTCCACGGATATTTCGCGCCTTTCATTTCTTCGTATATCCGTGCTTTCCTTTCCTCTGCTGTTACTCGTGCGCCGCGTTCCACTAATAGAAACGCGGCCAGCGAAATACGGCTAGCGCGCAGCGTACATTGCACTAGGGAAGTGATAGCATCGGCCGTTTGCTGCTAGGAGGATTCGAGTTCTATAATTTTGCGCGATCCCACCCGGCATCGGCAAATCAAGCCTCGACGACACCTTCGGTGAAAAGTGGGGAAAGTATGGTGCGATGGAGACAGAACTCGGATCGAATTCCTTTCGATTCTCGCCACATTCGTCTCCACTTTAACGCCGACTTTTCCAATTACACATCGAAGCCGGCGTTATCTCGCTGGCTTCCTCTAAATCAACCTGCATCCGGCCACGCCGGAAATAGAGGGAAAGTAACGTGCTGATGTATTACGGAGAACGGCAGAGATCTCGGTGACGAGTAAGGCTAGATGCATGCCGCACATTTCCCCATCCGATTGACAGTTTCCTCTATTCGTCTATTCGATTCTACAATTCAGTGCTAAAAACTGGCCCAGCGTACCGTACTTTATTTTAATGCATCAACAGCTCGTACAATTTACATTAAATTACCAATTAAACTCAAGTAGATTTAAGGTGGTTGGTAAAGAAAACCACTTTTCTTAAGTTTTTCTTTAAACTTTTGCATATTAATCTTTACGCGGTCTTGCAATTATTCACTGAATTTTATTGGACTTAATTGATAACTTTTATTCGTGTGACATAGCCAAAATCTGTCAGTAATTCAAAAAACTCTCCCAAGAGAAATTATTGTTGTCAAGTCTAAGAAAACTTGGCCAGTAACTTCAAGACCTTGTCAAGAGTATAATGTGCAAGTTTAACGAAATTCCTAAGCAAAGTGGTGTTCTTCACCAACTACCTTACTCGATGATTAGTGGGAAGTCTTTAGTGCGCGTAATCCCCGAGAAGAAAGTAGAGGCGAAGATGAAGTTAGCAGGAGGACGTACGCTGATTCGTAGAGCGTTGCCGAAGAAGGTACTTAACAGTGAAAGGGGGGAGTCGGAGAGAGTAAGCGGCAGGAAAGACATTGTCCGCGCGAGGTGATGAATGGCGCGGTGGATTGCGAAATGCAGCGGGGTGCATCGAGCCGAGTCGATAGCCCGCGCGCTGCGTATCGATTTCAGATTTTCAGAACACCGCCACCCCCCGCCATCGATAACGGAATCCGGACGCTCGTTCGTGACTTACCGCAATTGTTCACGCGCCGCGTGCACCCACGGCAAGAAGTGACCCAGTGCAGCGTGTCTGAACACCTCGCGGAGAGTCTGTGTAGGTGTGCGACTCTCTTTCTACATCTGTGTTTCGACGGTACCCGTCAAATCGACCAAGCCACTTCCTCTCTTCCTCCGTTAGTTACCCACCTGACGCAAGCGACGGAGATCGCCTTCCCCCGCAATGACGTGCTCCCGTGGCGAGGGAAAAATTCATTATTTCCCGCCCGCCTCGCACTTAATGACCGACCACCGCGGAATATTTCCCGGGGGCGAATCTCGGGAATTCGGCGAGCACCGATCGCTCGAATATCGCGCGAGGTTAATGGGATAGAAAGCGATTGGTCGGCGTCGATCGAATTGACCGGTCAATCCTAATTCCTTCCCGGTAGTGGAATTTTATTAATCGAGAACAATTAGACTAGATTAATAGGTCCGTGACTAATCTCGATCTCTACGCGGACTGCGGATTATATCACATTTGCGCAATTCATTGCGGCTGTGTAGGAAAGAGCGGGGAGTAAAATATGGACTCCATAAGCGATACCTTTGTCCCCTAAGGTCCCCGGTAAGCACCAGGCATAAGTACGCCATATCTTGCTCTCTTAATTAATCAAAGACCTCCTCCAGATAGAACAAGTATCCGGGAACACTGTCGAGTGACGCGTCGATATATCATCCTGGCAGCTCTAATAAATACTATAGTTTCTATTATCAGTGAGAAAAGTAGCGGACGAAAAGGATGCGACACGCATGAGAACCGCTGGCGTTTAATGGAATGTGCTTTTCTGCGGGGCAGTGACCCGTGGCCGGGCCCGCTGGGGATGCGGGGCAGCTCGAGTCTCCTTATCAATTGTGTCATTACCAAGTTAACGATCTTAGTTGCGACAATGATCGAGCGTCCGTATTGAAAGTCTGATAATCCTTCCTCGGGCGGATCGTCGGGCGGATCGTCGGGCGGATCGTCGGGAGCCGGATGTATCGCGCGCGCGCGCGCTCTCCTGACGTTCGATTTCCGGTGCGGAAGCGATCGCTGCCGGCGGCGGCAAGCCAGCCTCATTGTGTCCGCGGAGCTGTAAACTCGAGTGCACTGTCATCGGGCGCGTAATCAATTCGAGAATCTCTTGGAGCTCTCCCGATCGGGCGAGGACAATGGCCAGAGGGGGGGATCCCGGTTGGAATCGCGCCATCAGCATCGCACACAGCTGCCAGAGCGCTCCGAGTGTAAATTCATAAAGGCGAAATGAAAGATTGCCGTTCACTTGACCTTCGGGCTTACAGAGTGAGTTGCCGTCGCTAATGCCAGGGTGACCTTTCGACGATGACCTCGCTGAAATGGCCATCCGCCTTCTTTCCACCCCCAGGCTCCCCTCGAGACCTCTGGCCGCGCGGTTGGTCGCGCCGCGTCGTCTCCCGGTGTTGGTGTCGCGTGACGATGAAATTACTCGACTACGTCTCCCCGCGATACTGCTTCGAATCGACTCGGGCCACGCTATTCCAGTTGTTAATTACGCCATCCATCCCTGCGGAGTGCGGACTTACTAATATAGTGGGTGGGGGGCGGCGGGGGGTGGCCCCGTCGGTGGTAGAACTTTTTACGCGGAGATATCGTAATCTCGTCGCGATCAACGTTCACCTGCTATTTGCCAAGGAAAACAATTCCGAAGTTGCCGGCCCGCGCAGGGGGGTGAGAGGGAGAGAGGGAGAGAGGGAGAAAGCAATCTCTTTCTAGTCGCCGAGTCCCAGCCAGTTCCGCTTCCCGGCAAAGGAACCTGATTTTGAAGCATAATAACTGGCTAACTTTGCTCTCCCAGTTATATTGCGCTTCGCAGTGCTGAAGCTAATTTGCGCACCTCGCCGGTACACCCTTATTTACAAGGCTAAAATGTACGCCTCTCTATTTCTCAGTCGCGCGTTTCATAACGACAGTGTCGATTCGTGTTTTAGCATCAGTTATATGCCCCGGCGGCAGTCGCTGCTGGTTATTACCTTTTTCCAGAGGGTAAATTGCCGGCTCGTTTATATTCTATTATTTATCGCTCATTATGCATCATTCATGCGACCTGCCACGGCGAGCGCCGCCGCCGCCGCCGCCGCGCGGACACGTCCTCTCTCCGACAATGCCGCGCAATTTCGCAATGATTACAATTTCATGACTCGAAGGGACCCTCCCTCGCTCGCGCCTTCTTTTCCGCTCGGATTCCAGAGCTCGCGACCTTTAATGAAACAACGAGTGTCATGCGTCTAGTAGGGCGCCAGTTAAATTGATACTAACTGAGGGAAATTTCATTTGATTCCCTTTGTGCAGAGCCAACTCGGTATGAATATGGAAATGTAATAATGGCAGGATCGAGCTGGAATTAACTAATATAATACTAAGTGGTCGAAAACATGAAGAACATTAAACATCGTGTACGAAAAATGGGTTTATCGGATGATTTAATCCCGGCAAAGGAACCTGGGAAAAGCCGACGGCGATAAGCCGGAAGAGAGTCCAGAAAATCACAGGTTGCCAATACGCAAATTCAGCAGGGTCGAGCCTCGGCCGGCGGGGCTCGGCCGCTCGATCCACGTTTCGGTGAGCGATAACGACAAGCGGCGGCAATTTCCCTCGGCAAAGTGCACGCACACGCGGGGGCCCGATTTATCGGCAGGGAAATGAGCGACTTGCTCGCAGCGCCCCGGCCACCAGCTGCGAGATCTACCACTTACAAGTGGTTCGATTAGAATAAATTACAAGAGGGGCCTCGAATAAAGTGAGTGAGTGCGGGTGGAAGGGAGCGCGTCGCGGCGTACGGTGGAGGTATGGCTGTGCTAGGAAGCACGAGAGGTTGCAGCGCGACGGGCGATGCCTTGGGGAGACCGAGAGCCTGTGTCCCGAATGCCGTGCGCCCGGAACGACATAATGCATTCGAGGCACTGCCGGGGAGGCTCGATATTGCCGAAAAGGAATTTCCCACGAGTGAGATAGAGACCGAGTGACGGAGCAGTCGCGGCGCGCTCGAGCTGCCGAGCGAGACGCGCTCGCGAGAGAGAGGGAAAGGACTCAGGTTCACCCATTAATTCTGCCGCTTCGATTTGGGGGGTGGGGGGTGGTCGACCTGCTGCCGGCCGGTGTGGATTCGTGCTGCGGAGTCTAGCGCGCAATCTGGCACGGGCCGACGCCGTTTCTCCATGGTGGTGTGTCGGTGGCGTTGGTGGCGATGGTGATGGCGATGCGGCGGTGGCGCGAGGCAGCGCTCCCCCGCCACCATGGCAAGGACGTCGATTTGACGGGCCCCGATTTCAGCACGTATCCGCACGTCTGCAAATTGCATTTTGCAGGCGCAGCCCGCGCGATTATATGCACGTGGCCTGTCCGTACAAAGGCATACTCAGCGAGCGTTATGTCGCCCTTCCAGGAGTCGGCGGCTGCATCCGTCGACAGTATGTTGTAGCGGGAGGCGCAATCCTCGCGTTTACCTCTTATGTGTGCGCCGGCCGCTTTCACACACGTCCACACACACCCGCCAAACCCGCGCGCGATGCCTACATTCTCCCAGGCCGCCCCGCGTAATTCGGCTTTCGCTTTCTCCCTCTCTCTCTGTCTCTCTGTCTCGGGGTTCTCGAGTGCATTTCGCCCGATATCGCCGGAAAGAAGTCGCCTTCGAGGCCCGAGCCACTGTGGAATTAATCGACTGCGTTTGTTACGCTCCTGGCAGAGTTGTCAGAAACGCCTCGCTCCGCTGCAACTCGAACGCCACATCTGTCTCTCGAGGAAATTAATTTCGAGTCTACCACCCCCTCCCCCTGGCCCTCTGTCGCTTCACCGATGCTTCGGCTTTCCCTCGAGCTCTTCTCTTTTGCGTCGCCTCTCTTTCTCCGAATGGAGCCCGGAAAATCCTCGACTAATCTTACGCCGGTGGGAATATAACTGAGTACTTAGTTACCGAAGCCTTTTGGAATATTGACGACCTCGACGCTCCCCGTGCTCCCCAGGCCTCATTCACCTCGAGGCTCCAGGGATTCGCGGAGAACAATGCGGACTATTAGTGGCGATGGACGACATGCGTCTCCTATTAACAGACGCGCGCACTGCCGGACCAAAAATGGCTTACTCAATTTCCATAGGAAGTCTTGACAACCGAGTGATCCTCTACTCACACGCGTCTCCGAGTTTCTAAATCTGCCGGAGTTCGATAATCTTTTTTTTAAGTTAAGTTTTATATTTTTTTCATCTAACTCGACGACCAATTTGAATCTGGACCGTCTTGGTTTTCTCAAAGTCTAGATGACCTCACTCGACTTTTTAAATCCAGCTTATAATCTAATTCATAACTCCCAATTACCGCGAAGCCAACGGCCTGCGCAATTATCACTTAAGAAAGTTGGACAATCTTCCTCGACGAGCGCGTCCGCGTGTCACGTTATTAGCGACGCGCATTTCTCCGCGGCGGAGGCAACGGCTATGTGTCTGAATAATATTCCGGCAGCCATAAGAGCATGCTCAGGGCGATGCGCCGGCGGATTAAATATTTACGGGGCTGAAGTGCTGAATGTCTGAGTGGCGCGTCTTTTGTCGGGCAGGAGTACCCACTCCTAAGACACGGCACTCGCCTCATGAATATCCGATACACAGAGCCCGGCCGGACTTAACCGAATTTCCGTGATAAATGCCGCTCACATATCGGCTCCGACACCCCAGCCGCCCTACGAAGGTTCGCCCTACGCTCGCCATTACGAGGACGCAGTTTGTGTACATTCAACGGAGGCTCGAAGCCTCCTCGGTTTTAGTGGATCCAGTTTGTCGTCTGTAAGGGAACGTGGCCGAAAACTGCAATCGTCATTTCGTTTACCGGCTGCAATCGCACTCGACCCGCCTCTCACTCGCTCTTTCTCTCCCTGTCTCCGTCGGGCTTTATGGGTATCGAGCGAGCTCGCCGGGTGACAAAGGCTCAAGGCAGAGAGCTAAAATAGAGGACGTGATGAGAAATACCTGTAAAACTGTGCCGGGCCGGGTGCTAGTGATGTTACCGCGCGAGGAGGAAGACTTTCATATCTCTCGCAATGGCGCCGCGAAATGGACGTTTTAAATCCATTCTGTATTATTGGATACGCCATAATACCGGCCGCCAACGGCTAAATTGGAAAGCGGAACGCGCGTGCCACCCGCGAGAACATGGGTCATTCGTGGAATCGAAAGTCCCTCCCGGCTACGACTCACGTATTATTATACCATAACCGGCTAGAATATCTTACTCCGGTTACGACAAACGTGTTGCATAATTTATTAAAACCAAAGGTTGGATCAGCGTTTCTCGAAGAAACGCGATGCTTCTGTGTGAATTGGTAATTCCCTCGTGCAATGGCTACTTGGTTCTATCTTTGGTCCCACCACTGAACACTCTCCCCCATCCACCTTCACATTGCAAAAGTTGACTCGAAATTGAACAGTGAGAATTATTCCTGATTCTATGGAATCAGATAGCCTAGAGAAACAGTGGTATTAGCGTCTGGCAATAACCCGCAATAACAACTCCGACAGAGATAACTCGAGAGGAAGCTCGCAGAGAGGCTTGAAGAATAAGATTGCCGGCCTCCAGGAAGCCCGGAGCCCCTATTTCCTCGGGAACACGGTCGTCAGTGGGAAATTCGATAGCAACCCTATTCATTATGTCGAAACGTCGAATGGCCACTTTCCAGCCAGATTCACTGGCATTTCGCGATTCCCCAGAAAAGTTTATCGCGAAGCAAAGAACGGCCAGAAATCCGAGGGCAGATTCAAGGCGGAGCGAAAGTGGCGGTAAGAAAGACTCATGGCATAATCCTGTGGCGGGTAACTCCGAGCGAGAAGTGGAGCGTCTGACTTGTGGCTGACTTTGATCACTGATTACTCTCGAGCGGATATGCTATAGACATAGAGTATAGCCACATAGCCACATAGCCAGTGGTGCGGGGGTGCGGTGGCGAGAGCGAATGTTGCGAGAGATGAAACGGCGGGTGGGCAGGTCTTGAATATTTGAGAGTGCGGAAGATTACCGGATCCTCGAAATTAGGCGGCGGGATGCACGCGCGTACCCGGCCGGGCGCAGGCCCGTAACTCTCCTGGTGCGGCGCATACTCAATCGAGTGGCAAGGGGGCTTACGAGCGTGCAGCGAGAAGGTTTTACGGGCTCAGGCCGGAATATCATGAAAGAAGCGGCGGCCCGGGAGGAGAGGAGAGGAGAGAGAGAGAGAAGCCTCGCACGGATAAGCAGGGACGCAGGTAAAGAGAAGGGAAGGAAGCCGCCCGGGAAGGAAGTGAGTAAGCGTGGATTCTCGGTATTGCCGCGGCTGCATAAGAAATATTATCCTTGAGTTTTGCTCGAATCCTCGAAAGCGTGGCGTCGTAGTCGTCGCGGAATAGAGTGCCGGCACGCAATACTCTCGACATGCTGAATTCATTCAAAGGTAACCGGAGTGACTCCACCTTCAGCGAGTGCTCTACTCCACTTTAGAGCGTACGCGCACTTTTCAACTACCGCGCCCCGCTACCTACCCACATTTCGCCTTCCCTAACTCTCTTACACACCCACGCTCTTTCTCTCTCTCTACCTCTCGCACTCCTTTCTTTCTCCAGCGACCCTCGCTCTCCCTTGTTCCACCTTGGAACAGCCAAGTTTTTTATTCTCCTCGCGAAAGAAGTTACGCCAGCGGCGGCGACGCTGCCGGCATCAAGTAACGATCAGAATAACTCTGTTTATTAAAGGTGGATTCCCCTTCGATTGGTTAAGCGCTAGCGCACTGCGCCACTTTCCACGCGTGCTTCCCGCGAGTTGGCACATTTCTATTATTCGCTTAGCGTTAAATTGCGATTGGGGCGAATTTACGACCTCCTCGTAATCTCCAAGTCTAATCTGTACGAGTACTGGTTTTAACCGTTCCAGTTGCTTTCTGCGCTTGATTGCCACTCGGGTTTCGTGCACTACCATGTCAATAATCGTTATTTAGCCGGCTACCTTATTAATTATTATTATTAGCTCATTCGAGGACTCGGATTTTCATATTTCACCACTTTTACAATACACGAAATTGCAGGAAATCTCACACGCTAGTCCAAATTAGGAAATAAACAATCTGTTTATTCCCCGCCGGCCATAAAAAGTCGCGACACTCTTATTCCGCGGACGCTATCGGCGAGGAGTTTGAATTTTGCGGCCGCCACGATAACTTACGACCCCGTACAATTTCCATCAGACAGCTTATTTTACTGTTACTGCGACTCTCCCGCGGAATAGCAGGTACAGGCGAGAAACCCCCCTCCCCCACACAATATCAACTGTACCTGCAAACATATACACAAAGGGATAACGCGTGAGTGAAAAGGCGAGGTGCAGAGTGTTGTCGGCGAGTGGCGTGCGCCGTTGTCGCGGGCGTTCGGCTTTGTTTCGTGTAATTAGTCGGAATTTTGATTGACGGTAAGTAGAAAATGTGGGCGATTAATGGGGCATAATGAAGCGTCACAGTGGCGAGTGGACTCTCCCCCTCTCTTTGTTTATACGGCGCACACACATTACCGCTGGCTCGCGGCTAACGGGGGTAGCTTCGGGTGTTATATCGCGGGGGGCGATATAAAACCACCTAACTTGAGGCGGATCACACCCCCCCCCCCCCTCCCCCCAACAAGTGGGTAATACTCGTCGCGATCGCGCGCCGTCCGCCCGGAAATGATATAGCCGCGTATTCGCTCCGAAACAGAATGTCATTACCATTTGAAATTTATCGGCGCCGCGGAGAGCGAGCGACGCGCATACACTAGCATTTAAATCAGGATTAAATTAACCGTGGATTTCCTTCTTTCTGGCGCGCAGCCGCCTCTGCTTTCCTCTCGCCTGCTTGGGAGATTGCGAACCGACGGCGAAAGTAAAGAGTCATCGAGGGCCTGCGGATGTCGGACACGAAGGTACATGACGCCTTGGTGTATGTGTATGTATGCAGGTTGCGTGTGCTGTGCGTTGTGGAGTTGAAAATGGAATGCTTAAAGGGAAAATCTGGTTGGGAGGGTACGGGTGGGGGGCTGGGGGGCTGGTGCACGTGGCTGTGGCGTCGGGCTCGAAGCAGGACTCACTGCTGGAAACGTTGCCGCCGACATTGACGAATTTCGTTGCTGAATATTAATCCTCCGTGGAGGTTATCGGTGCCGGCAGTTTTCACGGGGCTCGGACAGCCTCGTTACTTTTGAAATATCGATTCCACGGGACAGGGGGCGCGCGCTCGCTTTACGCCGCGGGAAGAAAAACGCTCCCGAGCCAAATGGAAAAGCGCGTGCAACAAGCGAACATATTAATGGATCCCTCGCGAAGGTTGAAGCCGGGAAGGTGAGGGAGGGCTGGGGCGCTGGCGCTCTCGTCGATCTCTCGAAAACACTCCTCGAGGATGAATAATAAGGCCGCGCACGATTAATCGATCGTCGCCAAATGTTTTCCTTTATTCATGCGGCTTCCCGGAGAATCCGCGGCGGTTGCGGCGGCCGCGGTCCTCTAATTGATCGACACGAACAGCAAAAAGAGCGATTCTTCAGATTAAACGTTAGGCGCGTCGCGCCATCCGGCCAACACGACTCTCCCTGGTTCTACAGAGAGCCTTAACGTCGCCAAAATTATTCATGTCACGTACTTCGTGTTTTATGCAGCATCGGCATTCTCCTCTCCGCGCCCTGCCACTTCCATTTCGTTCTGCTCGCTTACTCCACCGCCACTTTCTTCCTTTCGTTCCCTTCATTCTATTACTGGCCGGATCGTTTAAAAGCGGAGAGTGCCAGCGGCGACTGCACCGCCGGAGATCACCGGATCCTCACCGAGCAGAGATTTCGCTGCTTTTTGCCCAATCCGAGCGAACGGCAACGCGCACGTGCAACCTCCCGGAAAAACCATAGAAATTTCGCATTTTGGCTTACACTAATCAGCGCATTCTGCCGGATCCACCTGTGCAGGTGGATCTCGCGAAATCAAAGTGACTACTCCGCGCGAAAGCAAGGGCTAAGCGACGAGAGGGTGAACGTATGGGAGAAAGGTGGCGCGAGGCGCATAATTCCATCCGCGGGAACTAATTACGACAAAGGAGAATATATACGCCGCGTTCCGGGATTGTGAAAGTTCTGTTGTACTTCACCGCGTCAACTAATTGCGACATTCCAAGATATATGTATAGATACGCGGGTCGACACGAGCGAGCAACAGTGCCAGAGCTTTCAGCAAAGTTTCCCGGAGCTTTCGCGGCCCCGTATAAGTATGTCGGGGGTGTGAGGGGGTGGCGTGCCAGTACAGTTGAGCAGAGGGCGGGCGTACGAAAATGTTCCGAGGCATTGACTCGATTCAACCGCCGCCCCGGCGTCATTCCCCAGGCTAATTTATGCGCGGACTTTTCTCAAAACGGATAACGGCCCCCGCCCCCCACCCCAATCCACTGTCGCCGATCACGAATCTGGATAACAATTCATGCGGTGAAGGGGAGGAGAGGGGTTGGACGCCTCCGCCGGTGTAATGCACAGTGGCAGGGCGAGATCTTGAAGAAGAGCAGCCGAGATTACACAATGCTCGTCTGGCTTAAGTCGACAATGCAGTCGACGCGTTCTGACGTCGGCGCAAAGACGCTCGCACAATGCCGCGCGTAATTCCTCTGGCGCGCGCGCTGCCGGCTGGCATTTTCGCGATTCAAATGTATTCATTACGTGTTGAGGCGAATTCCCCAACTATTTCTTCGCCGGGGCTTTTCGAACTTGGGATTAACCGAATGCATTAAGGGGCCCTGGCTCAGCCAGCTCGGCTGGTATCAGCCGAGCTCTTTTTAGTTGCTCGTGACGGCTGGCCTGCCATTTGAGCCCGGGACATTGTGCGGCAAACCGGTGAGCACAGAACCACGAGTGACAGCTGCCTCGCTCGAATGAACTCTCGATATCCGAGCTTTCGTTTTATCAGAACGCGCGCGGGCTGTTGCCTCTGCAGGTTGAGTTCGAGCGTCGCGTGACTCCTCGCTTGATGGCGTTCGACGATAAGTCCACTAATTAATGGTCCATTTTTATGAACAATGCCTCTCTAACCGGTTCGCTTTCTGTTTACAGGTCACCGCACTGGGAAAGGTTAGTGTCCACGGAGTTCCGAGTGTTGATGCGGACGCGGCCGAGAGAGCGGAGAGGTTTAGCGCTGGCTTTTTTATGAACTCGTAAGGCGATTACTTTTATTCTTGCATATTGCTCGCTCGTAAGTTTCACTTGTCTTGCTCGCGCTGCGACGAATTTCTAGCGGAAGCCTTGGAGGCTTCCGCCCTGCCTGTGCATAGTATACCTTTTATTGAATGGTTAGTCGGCGCGCCTGTCTTTACAGCGCGGAGCACGCATAACGTTTTTATTGGTGGTACATCGTAAAAGCTTGCAAATCACCGTGATTTTATCAGCGGACTCGGCGAGCCGCGTTCGTCTCCGCGGCCCCGATATATTTTAGCACCCAAGACCCTTTCGAGGATCGCGATCGGCCTTAATTAGGGAAGCGCGATAACTCCCACGAGTTCGCCGAGTTCCGACTAATTAAGGGACGACCTTAACACCTGCCACACACGCCTCGACTCGCGCTTTCCGTTTAAATGCGATGATTATGCCAACTCCCCACTCCGCTCGTTTCGACGAACGACAGCTAATTCTCCGGGCGAAGGACTCTTCAAGATGTTCGCTGTGCATTTTGATTGCTCGCCGGGAGAGAACGTGGGAGCACGCGATAGAAAAAGAGAGGAAGAGAGAGAGAGAGAGAGAGAGAGAGATGTATACACAAGTAGGAGAGGAAAGTTTCGTTCTCCGGTCAAAGAACTTTCATCGAGCGGGATAGTTTTTTTTTTATGCCCGACATATTTCCGCCGCACTGGAATTCGCCGGTTGCCGCGCTCGGGAGGAAAATTTCCCCTATAACTTGGCGAGGGAAACTCTCGGAAAATCAGCCCGCTGCCTGCACATATACCTGCGTGTATGCGCGGTCGTAAGCGAGTATGAGCTCGGAGGAAGGCAAATGAGTTGGCTATATTTAATTATTTCTCCGGTATACACACTTTTAACACAAGACCCGTAGTGGCAAGTGTGACAATAAACTTTATCGAAAAGATCCGCTCGAAATGAAATGAAGCCGGACGCTTCTCACTTTCTCCCTATTCTCCACGGTATCCAATAGTAATATTAATATTTGCCCAGGGAAACGGCAATATCGGCCAGCAGCGATGCGCAGTGAATTACTATTGGTGGTACGTCGGCCCTGATATATTGCATTACGAGGCCATCGGCGGTGCAGTAGTGGTCGGGCTTTCTTTTTCTACCGCGTCGCTCGAGGCTCCGACCGCGAGGGCGCGCCGCATGCAGCGTCGAAACGGGATTATCGGCGCTCGGCGGTATCGATAATTAAGAACGATTTAATTTGAAGCGGCCGCGCTTGTTAATTCGCATTGGGTATTTCGCCGGCGCAACTACCGGACAGCGCTGCCGCGCGAGCACGCCCACCGTGGAAGGCCGAAACGTCAAACCGGCGCTTCTGGCAGGATGCGCGGCCCCCTGGGCTTCCACTCGCTCGGTTTAAGAGCACAAAGAGCTAAAGAGTCGCGTGGCAATACACGCCAGTGTCTCTTTGTCGCGGGACAAAACGTGCTTCGAGCCGCATACCAGCCGAGAATCCTCGATTCGTTCTAAAGCGATTACACTGACGAGAATCCAGACTGGCTGGGTTACAAGTGCTCCATACCACTTCGCCATTCCCCGCACACATCCTCTGCCTCTACCTCCGCCCTCTTCACCTGTGCGCCCCGCCGGCATTCCTCCCGAATGTTCGGCTACTATTGAGCTTGCGGTTGCGCCGCCGGCGTTTAGTACACAGGGACCACGGCGCCGTTCAAGTGTTGGCTAGAAATAATATTTGAACATTGGGGCAATTTTCCGCTGCGGACGGCCCGCTTGAGATAATTCAAGCCGGTTATAAATTATAGTATAATTCCCCGGGCCGGTGTACGTAACTAGGTTTGCGCAATGAGCGAAACTATTCCGCTATTGTTACTACAGGCTGACTGGCCCCGGCTGGATTCGACATGCAAATAAGTCCGCGGCCGCGCTCGATCGAAAATGAGGGCCCGCCTGTCATTGTCAGTCGGCCTCTTCTCCTCCGACACTCCGAAATGTCCGATGAGAGTTCCGGCCGCGCGCTCGACGCGGAAGTTCCTTCTTGGAGGGAAGTCGAGCTTGCGAGCTTGAATGTGGGCCGAGCCCACTGCGAGCAGAGTAGAACACCCGCCCCCCTTCCGAAAAACTTTATGAAGGGTCAAGCAGCTTTATCGCCAGTTTTATGGCGGAAAGCTCCCGCGACGCTGTGCCCCGGTGTTCTTTCTTTCGGGGCTAAGTGGAGAGCGTAATTAAAGCGGGACAAAAATCTTGCGAGAACTCCTTGCCGAAGGACGCGCGGGTGGGGGGCGGTTTGTTGCTCGGAGTCAAAGGGTGGAGTGAGTAATCGGCATGCAGGTCTCGCTCGGGCGACCCCCTCGCGGAAAATGGACGAGTACAATATTCATATGTACTTAAATATGTACGTGCGAGACGGAGTCGGTGGTGCACGCGCGGGCTAATAAAGCAGGGTCGATGCTGGCCGGCGCAGCCGTGGTTAAAGCAAACACGGACGACCTGCGGCCAGCGGTGGCGTTCTCGACTTTCAAATCCCGAACTCCATAGAACTAATCTAATTATACGGACGCCGCAAACCGTACGGCGTACAGCGGCGCCCGCTCGGAGGCCACCTCCCTGCAAAAACGTCAATGCTTTGTCTCGAGATCGTGCTACTCGTTCCGCGCGGACGAGGCCGCATTAGAGAATTACTGCTCTTCCACTGCTCTCCGAAGAATTTCACTAATTAACACTGACTACGGATATTTCGACTCATCATCAACTCCAATTCAATATACCTCCCTCACAATTCAAACACCACTCAAATACTCTTTCCAATTGTTCGGAAAATCCGATATCCAAGAAATCCGAGTTACCGGAGTTACGAGGGTAAATTTGAACTTGAATGAAACCAGCCATCAAATCCATTAGCATCGGAATCATTCGAGGCAAATGAAATTCGCCGGGCGAACTAATGGCAGAGAGGCGCGCAGCTGTCGCATTAAAAGGTGTATACATTAAAGAGACACCGGGCGCAGGGCGAATGTGTGCGCGCGTTAACACGCTGCAGACAGCGAGGGGGTGCAGGGCCGCCGAGGGGGTGAACGCGCGCGCGGTGGCCGCCACCGCCGGTGGCGGCTTATTGAACGCAAATTTGGTACACGTAACCCAATTAACCCGTCGGCTGCCACGATGATCAGCTATCCGACATAGTTGCCGGAAGACTTTGAATGGTTGTGTAGTTGCGCGCCGCTACATTACCCGCCCACGAAAATTAGCTTCTGCGGCCAACTCTGCAGCTGATGCCGCAGGGCACGTCGCACTTACCAACACTGGCGAGCCGAGTTTCTTCGAGGCCGCCGGCGAAGCCGAGCGAAGTAGAGAAAGAACGGAAGGAGAGAAGAAGGGAGAGTGGCGTCCGAAAAAGGAAATAGTCCTCGCGGGGAAAGAAGAGGCAGCGGAGCGCGCGATTGAAAGGCTTATCGTATTGTCGGCTTAAATTAAAATCGGCCCTGCCTTACTTGTCCACCCGCTGACTTCAGCACCGGCGAGCAAGTAATTAAAGGAGGCCACGTCGCCCTCGGAAAAGGCCGACCCACTTTCCATCGGGATCTCCGCTTTCCTCGGGAATATATCAATTAATGTCCTGCAGCGCCGCTGCTGATGCATTTCCTCTCTTGCCGGGTTGCGTTTCATAAGACGTTCTTAATGAGTACTTTTAATTAAATTTGACAAACAACAACTATACATATAACCACACCAACTAATGAATTCTATATTAAATATATATCTTGTTTTGCAAAAGTATCGTTAATCCGGCATAGAGAACCTGGCAGTTGGTTCACAAATGCATTCGTTAGAGAATTTAATGGGCTCGGGGAAAAAGTGCGGTGGCTCGTCAGCGAATGGATCGGCTCGGTGGGAGAAAAAGTGGTGCAACGAGGGATACGGAAGAAATATGGGACGCGCTATGATCGTCGACAATTGCCAAACCATAACAGCCGACGGCTCTGCGTGCCCGGAGAGTTACGTCCGCCCGATAGCGCGTCACATTCGTAAACGGATCTGCACGCGCGTTTCTCCCTCGGTGTGTGGACGAGTGCGTGCGCGCGTGTGTGTGTGGGGGCGAATAATGAAAAAAGCCGCCATCTAGGGCCTCGCGGCAAGCGGCAAGCGGCGCAACATGTCGCACGACATGGTAAACGGACGTGGGAAAGAGAGCGTGCGAAATGAACCGTGAAATGAACGAATGGCCCGGAGAATCCATATGCACGCGCGGCCCCCATTTTCCCGGCCAATTAATTATTTAAAGCGGCCACCATCCCGGAAACAACACGGCCCTGCTGATACTCATATTCGCGCTTGGAAGATGGATGGGGGGGCCAGCCTCGCACACGAGTGCCCCGACTCCCAGTCACTTCGTCTAGGCATAACCGCTGGCCATGCGTTACGCTCTCAGCGGGGCTGAGTTGTTGCTCGCTCGGCATTGTGTTATGTGTCCGGCCCCAGCGTGAATGAGCTCGCACAACTGACATTATATTGCCGCAGATAGTGATAGGCGGATGCTGGCCGAACCAGGCCATCCACCCGAAAATGGAACACCCTAGAAAGCTTTATCGAATGGAATTAACGGATTAACGCACCGGAAAACAGTAGGCCGTACTTCATTTAATATAACAAAATAATCCGGTTTCATAGAGGTTTATTCGACTTTAACTTAAAGTAAAAATCGCGGGTTTCATTTTTGTTAGTCATCACCCACTTCTCGTCGAGATACCAAGTTTAAACTTGACACAAATTGTGGTCTGTTGATCCGCTATCGAATGCGCCATATACTGCGTCGAATACTATTTGATTTAAGAGAATATCCGGCTATAACCTTTTATTAGAATTGACCCAACGATGTTTTCCTCATATTTTTCGATACACTTTTAAACGACTGACAGGTTTTGGCCATGTGACACGTATAACAGTTGCCAATTTCAAACTCGATTTTCTCGGAAAGAGTAAATGCAACAGCATGAAAAGAAGATTAATACGTGAAAGTTGAAAGAAAATCTTTAGAAACGTGGCTCTCTTTACCATCTACCGTGTAACTTGATATTTTCTACATAATTAATTTTTGATAATAGGGGCATATAGCTACGGTATCTGCAAAGCCAATGTTCTACAGATCGACCAGTAGTCTACTCTCTAGAGGAGTAACTATTCTACGAGAAGGCGTGGACGATTGCGCTAACGCTCTCGGACGTGTATAAATTGCTCGAACGCGGCGTGGCGTTTGCGATGAGTGCGTCGAGTTAATTGATAGGTGTGCGCTTCAGTCAGAATGCGTAAGGACCAGGGATATAGGATCCGGCGGCGTAATGGAGGCTGGATAAACGGGCAACGAAAAATTCATCCATTGGAAAATTGGATTATCGGAATCCGTAGACGGTCAAATCGAATTAACTTGACGAAAGCGACGAGACAGAGCCGCGGCGGCGGCAGCGTCGGCGGCGGCGCGCACTGCCAATAGCGGCAGCGTTACTACTGGGAGGCAGCGATCGAATTGGCAATCGCTCGCCGCCCCCGATATCGGCGAGCGGGCCGGGTTATAAAAAAATAAATGAACGCAGCAATTTCGTCGTCGACGGCGGCGACGGCCGACGGCGGCGGCGCGCTCCGCTTTCGCAATTCGAAACTAACGAGCGACAGCCGCGAATCGACGAATAGCTTTTCCCGATACTCGTATTGCAATCGACATTCTCACCACCGCAATAATGCCCGGCAGGTAGGCCGCCCGCCCGGCCACGCTTCCTTGTCTCCCTCGCGTATCCATCCACGGGCTAGCTTCCGCAAAATTACAGTTAAATCAATTATTCGGCTGTCGAACGGCCAAACAACGAGGCGACCGGTAACCGGTAAGCACCACCGGGTCAAACGGCGCCCTTCAAGTCCGCTAGAGCTAGAGCTTCGAGGGAGACGAGTGTCCGTTTGTTGGAGTTAAATGTACAGAGGCTTGTGCGGAAGATGGTGGTGGAAATTGGAGTAGTTAAGCATTGCTTTCGAGACGATTCTCGAGTGGCTCCGTGTCCTCGGAAGTCGATTCTCCTCTTTCACTAGAATAACTCATTAGAGTTTAAGGAGATGCGGTCGGTCCCCTCAGCCATCCGAGTTACCTCTGCGACGAGGTTGCTTCCTGTTTTACACTCGAGGCTCTTAAACAACGTTTTCTTATAAGGACGATAAGGTGCTTAGCGTGCAATGCGAAAGGGAAATTGCATATTTCATGCTTCCGCCAAATTTAGCCTTTCTTGCGTATTACATTCGGCTTAGCATTTCTTCCCGGAATGACTCGAGATTGGATTCGGCGAGCATCCTGCACGGCGGACGATGCTGCGCGCGCGCGCGCGCATCTCCTTTCCGTCTTTCATTCTTGCTGCCGCGCCAGTAAACACTTCTTGATAGTGCGGTTCGAAGGGAAACAAAAGAACTTTTGAACTACGCTCCCGCGCGGAGTTGGTAGTTGCGGAGGGAAAGAGCTCGGCCGCGGATGCCAGGCTTACACGAACGTCCCTGGGAAAGGTATCTAATCGTAACGTGCGGCTACAAAGTGAGTACGGCAGTCACGCTTCTCTTTGCGAATTACGCTCGCCGGAGATCCATACATTTCCCGGAATAGGGAAACTTCGGAAGCACCACTTTTTACTGCGTCCGCGTTCGAGAACGGCTGACATAAACGGGCCCGACGTCCCGGCTCGAGCCGAACAGTCAAAGGCGGCAAAGGGCCAAAGTCCGACCTACTTGATTAACACAGAGGCTAAACTTTTTACGCGCACCAATCAATCACCGTAATTTGATGAGCGCAGTTACAATCTCCTTGGCGCACTTTCTCCCAACAGTTTTGACTGGACGTGCGAACTTGCAACGAGTTCCCGCACAAGAATCATGAATCACGAATCACGCGGAAAAACCTTCGGCAAACGAATACAGCAGGGAAAAGCTTTCAAATCCAAATGAACAGATTCTCACGAAAAATAATCAGGTAATAGTGAATGTGTTCTATGTCCCTGTGAGGCGGAAAGGGAAACTTTGTCGAGTATTAACGTCGTCCGTCATGCAGGAGCCCAGTGGGCTTGTTCGCGGAGGATTCAACGAATGCCACAATATCGGCAGAAGTGTCAAGGACTCGCCGACACTAGAATGCCATTAATAATACGACAGTTCAAGCTGAATTGTCGGACACGTCCGCGGGGGGTGCGGGTGATGATACTGGAGCGTCCGTCATAGGTTAAACTTAGAATCATCGAGATTGCTTTTCGAAGCTTTCCGCGGAGGTTTTTCGAGCGTGGCCGGTTACCGTGGGCCGAGCCGACATCGCGAAAGCGATCTCGCTGGCTGGCGCTCGGGAGGACTGCATTCGTATCCCGGGCGAGGTATACGCGAGGGAGAAGAGGAATGCGACGTTGAATGGGCAAAATTAATGGGAACGACGGCCGCCGAGGTAATAACGGAGAGCTCTCGCTGGCCATTGTTGTACCCCCGAGCCAATACAGCTGACACCGCTCGCTCCCAGTAGCTCCCCAACCTGGGGGGATTGAAAGTTACCGCTGAATTAGAAAGTATGATAAGACCAATTGATTCCCCGATCCTCAGCCTTTCCTCTCTGCTGACCTTCGATATACCTCGCCGATCCTATTAATCGTCCGTCTCAATCCTCGCAGATTGTAGCTCGAAATTAGTGACGTTTCTTCCGAAAGAAAAGCTTCCACTCGACTATTTGCTTTCCGCACCCTCCTGGGGATGCATGCTCCAACGATTATCGCCGCTTCTGTTGTGACACCAGTTTCGTTCGTAGAATCGCTCGTGGTTCTGTTGTCGCAATTGTTTAATGCAGTATTACTCAACCTTTTCCTCAACCAAAGCTTTCATTATTAACTTTTAGAGGACCGGAATTTTGTAACCAAAATATTTGTGCATATCTGTATCAAATATGATGTTTGAGAGACCAAGATTTTTTGTGGGCCCTATAGTAGTCATGTCGGGCCCCAATGCTAGTGGAAATTTTGTAGCATCATAGGAAATAGATTAAGGGTGGTTTGGGTTTATTCAGGATACATTGTTTCTTTTGAACTCTCCAATATTATTATAAAGCAGACGTTCAGGCACACAGCTTTCTTTGGATTATATCCTTGTACATGTATAACCCACACAGTTCCCATGCCGACCCTCTAAAGATTAATAACATTTGTCCAACTCAAAACTCGTGTCCCGAAGCTTCTCCATTGTGCCGAGCTTGAGCATCCCTGGGCAATCGTGTGCCAAGCCTGCGTGCACACAGCGCCACCAGCCCTTTACAAACAATTGCACTGGTCGCAAGCGGTAATCGTCGAATGCTAATACATGCATGCGTCAGGAGTGCAAGTGGAGCGAGGTTATTCTTCGGGTTGGCCGGCGGGCATGCATGCGCCCCGTGGATTTATGTATCCTGGGAATAAATTAAGCTCGGCATTCATCTTGGTAGGCGGTAGAGGGCGGGAGGGGGTGGCGGTGGTGACTAGCCGCTCGAGTTTCGTGAGTGCATAAACAAGCATGTCCGAGGGTAACGCGCGCGGGGTTTAAGCGGGAGCGACACAAAAACAGCTTCCTGAAAAGCGAAGCCGGAGGGAGTTAGCGTGAAAGTAGCTACGGCTTCTAGGAGAGTGAGTGGAGCTAATACGGGTTGGTTCAGCTGTGCCCTCGTCCCCCCCGGGGAAATGAAATAGAGCGTCGGTAATTAGAACGTTCAATAGGATCTGAGGCGCGCGAGCGGGTGTGCCGCGCATCTCTCCGCCCGATTAATACCCTCGGAATCCCTCCCGTCACTAGACCGCGCGCATACGCCGAAATATTCACTAAATTGTCCGGGAATGTTTGACTAAAAAGTATCCGTGCTCGATTCACCCTTTCGCTCCGGTTATTATTCCGGCGAGTAACAACTGCTCGAACAAATTTGCCCGGATGCCTGGCGTCACTGATCGGCGATTGTCCCTTTCGATGATTAAATTCAGCGTGGCAAAACAGAATGAATTACTTGTTTCCTCGAGTGGGGCAATTAACTGGAAAGTGGCGCTCGCGCGCGCCGTTGGCCCCGTATATTTTGCGAGCACTTGATTGCTTTTGAGCCGGCCGCCCGCCGCCGGAAGTTCAAGCGCTCGGAGGTGTTTAATCTGCAGCGGCGCGCTTAATCGATACGGCACACCGTGTTCGGCATGTCGAAGCCTCGCCGGTAAATGCGCTTGATGCTACGTCCTCCTGTAAAGTTCCGATCGCACGGACCAGCTGATTCATTCGGCGTCGATTGCCGGGTTCGGCTTAATCAATGACGTTGAAGGTCTTCCTGGACATTGTCGACCATAGATATTAAGTGTAAAGAAAACTGCCAGAATAACCATAGCTACTGGCTCATAATTATTATCTAGTTTCATTAGAATTCATTTCGACACTCGTCACACTTGTGGTAACAAAGTGCCTCTTTTGCGAACATTTTACAATGGTTTTGTACTGAAATTCCTGGTCAGCCATCTAAAGTACGGACGTGAGTTTACGCCGTCCTGAATAAAGAAATATCTTCCACATGATGGGTTCTATGTATTGGACCAAGTGAAGTGGGAAGACGCAATAATTTATAGAATGTTAGAATATCTCATTTCCACCTAAGTACACAGCAGAGATAATTCAATGAATATTAATGGTCATTGTAACTATTTTTGTGTACTTACCTATCGGAAAATTCTTTTACTCTATTTTTTCAGAACTGAAAATAATCTCCTTCGATTTGAAGTAAACTGCGTGTAGAATATTAAAAGCAAAAAATAGACGAATGTTATATTGGTGAGAAATTACCCAAAATGGTATGAATGTTAAAACTGAATCATATTAACATTCAGATTAACATATGACCATTCGCGCACAGTCATCTCCAATGTCAATCTCCCCGCAGGAGTCAAGGGACTCATTCCCATCTCGGACGGGCACGCACCGTTTAATGTGAATGGAGCTTTATTCGAGCAGCTGCTCCATTCTTAACGATTACGAGCGATTGAAAGTTACCGTGCGCTGTTATCCGCGGGTGTTGCTCGCATCAGAAAACGCAAGTGGCAGCGATTCCTCCCGGCTTGCAAGTCTCCTCCGGTGGTGCTGAGTGGATATATCAAGTGCGAAAACTGCTGAGCCGCGTTTACACACTCCTCGCCTCGGACAACAGGCGATAACGCCACGGTACGCCCGCGCACATAACCGGTCCACTCTATGTCCATAAAGCCAATCCCTCGCTCTTATTGCTCTCCTATGCAAAAAACGATCCCACTGCCCTGGGAGCATTGAATATGACCCCGTTAAATGTTTACTGCTGGGATCGTAAAGCGGCGCGGCGCGGCCTTCTTGGCGAATTTCAGTCTGCCCTCGAGTGGCGAGCGGAGAATGGAAATTAGCGAGGACGAACCGTAAGATGAGAAATTAAAAGAGATGCGATCGCTCGAAACCATACAGCTAATTCGATATCGTCCGGTAGAATGATTGTTCGGGGGCACCTGTTGTTCGGCTGGCGAACGCTGGTCGATTCTCCTCAGCCGTATTGCGTGTAGCCGAGTTGGCCGTTGAGGGAAAAAGCGGGATTGCTCGTTTTCCGAGCAATTATCGTAAGTGTTCGGCGCCGGAGCCGCACGCCAGATGAAATTATGCATGGACTGGTATTCCGGGCGAAGGCGATAGAATCGGTGAGTACCGATCGATCTCTCCTCGAACGACGCGGCGTGCGCGTGGTTCACGGCTCTCCCGCCGCTTCGGACACGTGACAACGCGCTTTTATGATCTTAGCTTTGCAATAACAGTGGTGAGACTCGTAATCCCACTTAGAGCGGTCATTATCCAATGCATATCCGGGATTTACGCAGCCATAAGCCCCCTGTCCACATTGTTCATGAGCCGTATTGTCCACTCGTTCCGCGAAATATATGCGTTATTGTGGCCAGGACGTGTACTCATTTCTCTCGAGCAATGAACACAGAGACTCGTAAACTGTCAACGTCATTACTTGCGGTCAATCAGTACCTTATCGCGCCCAAATTAACATACCGCATTGCTTTTAGCGGCTATTATCCAAGTTACAAATGGCATAAGCTTGCACAGAGGTAATTAAGCTCCATATTAAACTCAACATTACTAGGGTTAATCAGAAAACCGCAGTGCAGATTACATGTGCACTGCAATCAATTATTAGCTTCGTGGGCACTTGTGCTCGACTCACTGTCAAAAAGCGGGTGCATTGGGTTTTTCCGCGGCCAGTAATTGCTTAGTAAACTGGCAAGCGACGTCACAGAGTTAAGGCAGTTGGTAAAGAAAATAAGTTTTCTGAAGAATTTCTTTAAACTTGCACATATTGATCTTCACAAGTGCTTGAAACCACCGGCCAAGTTTTATTAGATTTGACCGGAACATTTTCTCATCGCATTTTTCGATACTTTTTTGAACGATTGACAGGCTTTGACTATGCCGCACGTATAAAAGTTACCAATTTCAAAGTCGATTATCAGGACAACGCTGTGCTGTCAAGTCCTGTGAAATTTGACCAGTAGTTCCAAGGCTGTATAAAGATTTTTTTACATTTATTATTGGGGCTACTATTTAATCCAGTGAAGGATTAATCAGTCTTGATACAGGCAAAAATAGCAAAAATAAAGTACAAAAGTAATACAATCTATAGTCGAACGCAATACCATACGACCAAAGAAAAGATATGAATGAATAAGCAAGAAATTAATATAAACTACGGACATAAACCATACGAACGGAGGAATAGATATATATAATTATATATATGCTAAAACATTATGGGTTTTAATAATCTCCGTGATATCAGACGGCAAAGTAAACTTGAATTGAAACAACTTCGTCTAAAGTTTAATACGTGAAAGGAAAGTACGAATCTTTACAAGCAAAAAATGAAGCATCGAATTCCATGATCCTAACAAACCGGGATGGCAGACCATCGGTTAAAAGGGCCAAGTAACTTTCGACTATTTCTAACGATAGACAGGGGAAAAGGACGCAAAGGTACACAGTACCGCCCGAGCTGCTACATACACAAACACGCCGATCGCGAGTGGCAAGGGACGGAAGAGCAGGAAGCGGAGAAAATATTTTTCACCGCGATATTTCACGCAGCAGATGGCGCTCACATCAGAGAAATCGGAATCGTCGGCTCGGCGTTCGAAGGCAGCCGGGGGGAGGGGAATGCTCGGGAAATATGCGACAGCGAGGGAAACACATTCGCACGAGTGCCGGCGGCTAGGAAATTTGACTGAGCCGCGCTCGACGCCAGTCGGCAAAACTTCAGGAACGCCACTGCCAATACGTGTGTGTGTGTCGTGTACGCGTGCACAGTACATAGATATAGATTTGGCGAGCTCGATGTTGCCGCGCCGTGAAAAAGATCGCCCGGCCGGGCTATTAGTTGCGACTTGCCCCGTTGCAGGATCGGAAACTCCCAGTTTATCCGACGCAGAAAGCCCGCCGGGGCAAAAGCGCCGGCCAGGTCCAACTGGGACATTCTTCTCCCCCCAGTGGATTTGGCGAGGCGAGTGCCTCCAAAAAGCCTTATTACATTTACTCGAAAATCCGGTGACCGGCGGACTGGCTTATTTAATACGTCGCGGCACGTCGCGTCCATCCGAATTCCGCAAAGCGCTACATTTCAGCCCGTGATACTTGAATCAATCTTATCCTCCCAAAACGTCTGCGCTTCTGAAACAAAAGTACAAAGTGTGACACTTGAGTTTTAATCATTCCCCCCTTTTGCACTCGAGTTCCAATTATTTCCATTATTGGTACAATTTGAAATTATAAATAAATATCGGAGCCTGGAACAGACTCGGTAAAGACTCCTTTATATTAAAATGACTCAAAACAATATGTATAATTATTATATTTTCAACGTAATTGATTCATCCTTTACGGCCATTGAAACTTATACTTTTCTATATCGAATCTTGAAATGCACAGTACATGAAAGTTGAAACTTTTGTCCATCTCTTTTGATATCAGAGACAGCAGGAGAGTTGGCTGGATGGAGTTTTAGTTAGATAAAAATGCTGGGATGCACAGTTTGCAGTAAACAATACGGTTGGTAGATTAACTATCACGCATTACTTACCGAGAGTGAATATCGAGCCATCAGTATTTAAGTCGGCAATCGTAACCATTTCACCGGCACGAGAATGCCAATAACGGCGTTTGGAAGCCGGCGCAATTAGCGAGGCTGTATTTTTCATCCCTCGCACACCCGATCTCCGTTCTCGTGGGAATTAATAACCCCCCTCTCTTCCGGCCCGGCTCTCCCGCTATTTAACTGTCCCCTCATTTAGTCGCGGTTATAGTTTTCAGCCGGCGCACATCTGGGATTATTAAAGCGGAAGTATAGTGAGGAAAATATATCACAGCGGCGGCAGCTCTGTCGGCTAGATGAGGAAAAATGTGCATAAACTCTCGCGGTCTAGTTGCGCTTGAATTTCTCGAAAAGTTCCACCACCTTAATTACTTTACCCGAGTCTTGAGTTACATGGCTTTTTGATTAGGCATTTCTCGCGGTGGAATGAGGAATCTGGACTCGTCACCGTTCAAGTTTCATGGGCCTGTCGTAATTGATCTGGCAAAGGCGGCCGAGAGTTGAAACGATCTTTGAAGTTGGGCAGAATTGGAACCCTGATGAAGCAGGCCTCCGGGCCTCTGTCACGTCTACGCGCTAGTTGTTAATTACATTTAATGCCGCCATCAGCCATCCGGGCACCGCTAACCTTGTGTATCCAACGACCCCGCTCGCCTAGCCGACGTGTGATGGAGCGTAAATTAACTAATCGACCTGGCTATCCCCGCTATTCTCCGACTACGAGCGAGAGATCTGGCATTAGAAATTCGCGTCGGGAGCCTGAAGACGTAAGCGCAACTGCAATTACGTAAATCGAGTTCCGGAAATTGGTTACATTAATTCGGTAATTTTAATTAAAAGCCCTCGGGGCATCGGTGAACCACCTTGGGATTTGGTAGCCTGGGCTTCATTTTCCGTTTGCATAAAAAAGCAGGCTAATTGAGCAACTTCCGAAAGCGAGCATCAGAAATGACCTGGTCTAAATACTCGAGGACACTGGGAAATATGTAAATGGTGATCCTCTGACTAAACTCGGCTGACAGTCGAACTCACTGCGTTTTACGGTGCGCGGTTCTCGAGCGGTTTTAATAAGCCGAGCATCAAATTAGCGGGACGCGAGTTCATTCGGCCGATCCGATTTTCGGTCGCTTCCCACTGTAAGTAGAAGGCCCGTGAGCCTTTGCAAATCAATTCGAGCTCACCGCGAGCAAACGCAATTTACACTTGTGCCAGCATCGCAAGTTGCAAGTTGCTTGACGCTCGGTTTGGCATCGGGTCGATTTTGTAATTGCGTGTATGCGATGCGACGAGCGACCTAGAAAACTAAACTTGACGGTGAAAGGATACTTGGTAGGAAAAGTCCACTATGCAGAAGGGGCTTGAAGAACCCGGGGGATTCTGGCGGCGAAGAAGGTGGCTCGATTGATGGACTCACAGGGCCGGGTAGAATCACTTTTCCTCCTCCGTGAATTTTCATTATAGATTAGTGGCCTTTGGGCGTCCGGATATTTTTCCGGGGCGCTCGCCGGTTCAAAGTTTCCGGCGACTTCGACTTGTCTTATCTTCGGGAGCGCGCGCGCGCCCGCTGCCCTTTCCTCCCGGGCCTTGTTCCTTTTTTCATGCGGCCCTTTGTCCACACTTCTTCGTTCCCTTGTTCAGCCTCCTCCCTCCGGCCTTTTCTATTTCATTCTAGCCAACGAACCGCCTTGCCACCGGCTCACTTTACTTCTTTCAACCTCCAATTTTCTCCCCCTTTTCTTTTTCTCCCTCGCGCCCACTTCTTCCCGAGCGTTTTTCCCCCGGCAGCGCCGCTTCTCTCGCACGCGTACCCTTTCTCCAGCATCCGGCTCGGCCTTTGTTCTTCGCCGGAGCATCTTCCGTGCTTCTTTCACTGTTAAAAGGCCCAGAGGCAGCGAGAGCGCTCCCGCGCGATACCGCCCCACTGCTGATCACGCGATTGAGAAGAGTTTCGGACCGCGGAACTTTCGACGATTTAATTACTACTTACAAAGCGGCCCGGTTCCACAAAGCAGTGCGGATGATCGTATTGGAACAATTGATCCTCGCTTCCATTGGCGCTCAGTGTACTCTACTCATACGGACTTGGACAACACAGCCGAATTCCCTTCAATACAATTATTCTATTTGGCCACGCCAACTCCCGACCTACCGACGATCTTTCAACCAATAAATCATATCCTAGCGAAGGGAGCGCGAAGCGCCATTGGCAAACTCCAATTAAACACGGCTTCGGCGAGTGTCTCCGAGAGTCCCCGCCAGTTGAAACCTTCGAAAAGTCAGTGGAGAGGCATCCTTTGAGATGGATTGTTCTCCGCTAGTTAGAGGCTCGTTTACGAGGTGAGAGTCGGTTAGGTCAGCGAGGGGAAGTCGCAGCCAAGATGGCAAGACTCGGGGAGCAAACGACGACAGGAGAGGAAGGGATTGCTCTCGAGGGTGGGTTTGGCCGATTGCCCGTGTCTTTAACCCCCTGAAAGAGGAACTTTATCCAGCGCTCGCCGACGCGGCCGTCGAGCTTCAAGCCGACAAACGTCGAGCACTCGCCGGCAATCGTCCGCAGACGAGCACCGCGCGCGGGCGTCGTTTCTCAAGGGGGCGCCCGGACGCGCCACGTTCCGGCGAAAGGTACGTGACGTTAAATGCGTACAGCTAATATTCACGCGCCGGCAGAATTATACGACGTCGCTAACCGCTCATTCAGTATTCCGCGGAGATAATTTCACCTGAATCCATTAGGCGCTCGGCTCCCGCGCCGGGTCCCCCCGAGGCCCCGACACCCATTCAGCCGTTTCAACCCTCGTTCGTCTTGGGCAAGGCTCGCGCGAGGGATGCGCCGCGCGCGGAACCCTCACCATTCAACCTTTCCTCCCGAGGAAGAAAAGCCGCCAACGAGCCCCCCTGCTCCCGGGGACACGTTATTAGCACGGAATCCCCTCGCTCTATCTCCCGTGGATCGGAAGCATCGACTCTCTGCCGAGTGGTGTGCGATCGTTAGGAGCAGCTCCGGTGTCGATGTGCGCCCCGATCTTTTCAAGCGACTCCAGACTCCAGACAATCGGCAAGATAATGCCCCGGCGAACACTGCCGCTCCGATTCAATAGCCAATTATGTTTGCTTTCTTGATCGTGCGAGCGCACCCCAGGCAAAGTTAACAACAGGGCGCTAGAATAGTGAGAGGCTTAAGCGCGCGAGCTTCAAGGCTGAACGGGGAATACTTTGTTTCGCTGTTGCTCGTGGTAGATTCCAGTGTATCGGCGACGTATTCTGCATCGGGCGAACTGCGTGCCGCGATGATATTGAAATGGAGCGTTCGCCGCGATGCTAGTCGCAATTGCTCCAACACTAATTGGTTCGGGGTTGCTCGCAATCGTTTGAATCGTATCAACAGGTACACCCGTGGAACCATAGCCCGCTATCAGCGTCCCGTTCGCGTGCATTCGGCATTTCGAGGGCTGCGCACTTACAATTAGTGCGCATTGTTCTCTTCCGACGAGGGAAGAGAGGGGCGGGAGGAGTTGATATCGGTGGAGGATACTGAATGAAGCGTTTTTCGGTGCTTTCGACTTTTCTCTGTTGAAGCCTCGAGTTATCTGAAGGATGGAGCTCGCTCTGCGCGCACTGTGCGTCGAGATAAGGAGGACAAAGGCCGCGCGAATTCTCCGATGAAAAAGACAGGGGATCTCGTCGAGAGAGCAGAGGAGGATTTCCAGGGAAGAGGGTTCCCATGCCGATTAGTTTTTCGCAATAGTCGCCTCGGGAGCCGCGCGCCCCGACCACGGCGAATCCCCTTTAAACGCGCACACGTCCTCATGCGAATTCAAGCAGCCAGTGCCCGCCGGCCGCCGGACAATGCTCGATACCCCGGCTATATCGGGCGCACCGGCGGCCCGATTTTAATTACAGCCTTTTATTACGCCGCGTCCTGCCCGCGGGCGGCTCTGAATTAATTTGTTTCATTTGTACTTTACGAAGCCGTAAAATAGCAGCGCGCGCGGGTTGAGCATAAATATCTCAAGAGTGGGTGAAACTGTGTGCGCGGGATATGAGAGCGCGCACGGGGCGGAGGAAGCACGAAGTTGAAATGTGCACTCTGTCGAGGAATAATGGCAAGTAATGAGAATTTAACAAGATTCGTGGTAGATTAGGGAAGAAAAGGCCGGAAATGGATAGGTTACCAATAACTTGGCTCGCGAGGATAATTCGATCGTCTTGAGGGTCATAATGCTGAGCCGGCAGTGCTGAGTCCGGCGAGACCTTTTAAACGACGGCCCTCCGCTTCATTAGTATGCATGATTAGCATTAATTTGTATCCGGGATTCGAGAACTCGGGATTCATTAGTCCGAGCGAAAAGAAGAAGCTCGATATCGGCTGCCCGTGCATTTAATAAGACTAACTGACTCCAGTTAACGTGTCTCTCTCGGTGTGAAAATAAGAATAAAATATTAGCAGAGGGATATATGTATCAGTCGCGTTTTATGCCAAGTGTCGAATTAGGCGCTCTCCAATCCTGACGAGCTATAGAATTTCCAGGGAAAATCCTTCAAAGCGAAAGCTCCCGACGATGATTGCCTGTGAAGCAGCTCGTTTGCCGGAGAAAGTAATAACAAATCTGAAGGAACAGTGCCACTGAGAGGTACAAGTACCGTAACATTAGCGGAGGTTTCCCAGAAAGAATGATACAGAATTACCGGGCAGGGCCGGCGAGCTTAGTTCATTTTCCTCAATTACGGGATGATAAGTTGGTCCGGAAAATTAACTGTCCTCCTCGAGCGCCGTCGGGCCACTCTCCCCGGCCACCGGTTCTTCCTGGCGTCGCACTCAACCTCCGACAGGCAAGGAGTGTGCGCCTTGAGAAAAACAGAAAGATAAATGTTAAAAGGTAAGCAGCCTTTTTAAGTGGACGCCATTTAAGCTGATTGGACTTGTCGCGCTGAAAATCAACGTCAGGCCGAGCAACAATAAAACACTGTGCTCTACTGGCATCCGATAGGACTGGCGCGCTCCGGCGAAGTTGGCGCGTTCGAAATTCACCCTCTGCTCTCGTCGCCCCCCAGGAAGTTGGCCAGCTTTTTTCCTGTATACAGGAAGCGCGGCAGGGATTTCGGGGGCGCGGCAATTGCTCCGCGCAGTTTTGGGAAGTTGGCCGACGCGGCCTCGATAGGACCGCGGCGAATCCTGGGGGGGAATATTCATGAAAGGAATCATCTTTCCGGGATCGGCCGGTGTATTAATTAAACTTGTTCCGGCTCGGCCTGGCGAAAGTGGCGCGAAAATCGGAAAAAGCCGCCCCGAGGAACTTGGCCAACTGGTTCCGGGGGAGGGTAAATTGGTGGTGGTGCGGCCACCGCACCGCCGCCCCCGCGGGTGGTTTCGCAATCGACAATAAAGTGTGAGCAAATAGAATTTGCGCGGCCATAGAGAAAGGCGCCGCGCTCTGGTGAGAAATTCGTGTCAAAGCGAAAGTTAATGAGAGCGCCGTTTTCATTTTGGCGTCGCGGCGCGTCGCTCCTCTGCGGATCGTAATGGATTAACGAGGCGTCGGAGCACTGCTCGATCAATTCCTCCTGGCAGATTCCTCTCTCTCTCTCTCCCTCTCTCTCGACGTCGCGACCTAGCCTTACCCGAAAGCTGACACTTCAGCATTCACCGGCGGCGCGACCAATCGCACGTATTTTCATCCGGGAAAATTGCCCTAGAGCGGACGACAGGTGTGAAGGGCCCTTCAGAATTCAAAGAGCTTGATCCATTCTAGAGGCTCGGAGAGGAGGCTCCAACGACACTGGCGTGTCGACAGCACGAATCTTTAGAGTAAATCGTACGTATTTAAGAGGGCCGTATATACATACCTATATTCGAGAGCAGTGGAAGGAAGCCTGCTGGATACAGTCGTGGAAAATCGTCAGGCAGATTTCTTCGCTGCTCCTCTCAGCTTCTTAATACACCTTTCACGTTGAAAATATTTACAGTCAAACCTCCTGTGCGAGTACTTGGTTACTTATGTCTCTTTTGACGGCAGAGTTAGACGCAGCAGAATTCCCGGCCTTCAAAGACGCGCAGAGTCTACGCATTTACGGTTAAATAAACAGGGGACTTTTCCAACTTCGATATCACATAAACGATCTTACGAAATCCCCTATGAAATCACCAGATCCCGAACTGTCCCACTCGAAAAGCACTGACGGTACCGAGCTGTTCCCCATTTTCGTTATTTCCACTTCGCCCGATTCCATTGACGAGTCTACAAGGCCTTAGTGCGGCGCGCTTAAAACCTCGAGTAGAGACAGAAAGGGGAGTAGGAAAATCCCGGAGCACCCGGGGAAATGGAGTACGGCAATGAAGAAGAATGGCCGCCAAATTCCGGACAGGTTCTTTATTACTGCTCCACTCAGTGAGCGACGAGAGCGAGAGCGAGAGCGAGAGGGAGAGAAAGAGAGAGCGATTCGAATGAGGCAAGAGCGCGGCTCGCGCGCTGCTGGAAAAAGGAATACATAGAATCGATTTGGAGCTCCGGTTTCGCCGGGCTCTCAAGCAATCCGGAATCGCGCGGCTCTTACTTAAAGCGGCAATAAGCGATACCGGCTGCCCTACCGAAGAAGGAAGCCTCTATACATATATAGTGTACGTAGCCTCGGACCGTTCGACTGCAGGCTGCGAAAACCCTAAATCCGAGGTCAGACACCAATTTCTGCGAATGCAATCCCCCCGCCTCATTTATTATACACCCGGGACTCATGGGAAATGCGGATAGGAGTGGCAGCGAGGGGTTGGTAGCGCGCACGCTGCGCCGTCATTGACTCACAATTGCTGACACTGTTCTTCGTGAGGGCATCGCAGTTGACGGAGCCAGCTTGCTCATCCACCACCTACGGCCAAATTGGCGCGTGTGTGCGGCTGGTAACGTCCGCGTCCTTCGGACGTGTTGACTGTTAGCCGGAGCTGGAGCTAGAGCGCGCGTGCTGTTTTCGTTTCGGCGCCATTATTCGGCGGGGCTGACACGCTGAGCCAGCGTGAATCAATATGAGAGGAAAGTCCTCCGCGAGCCGGCTAAGTGGCTTATGCCCGCGGGTACTCGGCCAACTGGAAAGTCATCCTTCCGATCGCGTCCTTCAGCGCCGCCACCCTCTTCCACCCGCTTTAAGAGAAAGCCGGGCCCTCCGCGTTTAATTACGCGCGGACAATATTGGCCCTGGCGGAGCGGCCGCTCCTACCTTTGCGGCTTGCTAATATCGCTTTAAATAACAGTCCCCTCGTCAACCGGATGCCGCCAGCCTCCAGCTGTTTTTAGTCGCGCGCGCCCTTCCCGTCCGCCCGTCCGAGGACATACGGGATTGTTGTCGCTTGATCCTGTTGCGGTAATCGGCTTCCTTCTTGCTGGCTAAAGTCACCCGCCGCCGCATTGCTCTTCTCGCTGACTCGCTCCTTCCTGAGGAGACGCGACCCCAGACCCGATTCTACTTGGAGAACAAGAGCCCCGGTGAAATCACGTAATTTCGGATTAGATTCCGGCGGGGGCCACTGCTAATCTCGCTCATTACATGCCCAATTTCCAGTGCATTTCCCAGTCCCGTGCGCCGGCCAATCCGTATTACCATATTATGGATGGCATTAACCCGCTTTCGTCCTGCGGAATGTGATAAGTAGACGATTTCTGGCTGACAGACTTGAATAACTGCTGATTTATGCTCTTGAGATGCTTGTACACAATCTTTTTTAAAAGAGGCCAAACAGTAAAAATATGAGAATCGTGACCGGATAATCGAGGGACAATATTTTCCCAACTATTATTCCACTTCGAGTAAGCTTGCGCGCTCCCGTGCGGCAATTAATGTCGATTTATCAGCGGCTCTTATTTTCGATAGGGCTCATTTCGCACTCGGGTGTACAGGAGGATGATAATACCGGCCAAGTAATCCCAATTTAATCAACGGTATTTAGATATGCCCGCCCGAGCAGCGGGATCTCTTCCCGATAACCGATCGGCCAGCCGAATTATAAGCGTTTGTTCGGGGCGATCGTTGTCGCGATTGAATTAAACCCGGCGTCTGCTCGCCGGCTCCCCTTCGAAAAGAGAAGGAACCCGGGACGATGCGCTGCTCGAGGTAATAGCTGTGTGAGGTAGCCGAAAGCGAAATTAACGAGGGGAACGCGGTGCGAAAAGAGCCGGGGCTTTGGTGGATTAATTGGTCACCGATTCGACTAGCTGCTGAAATCCGCAATGAGGAGACTGCTTATTAGGATAATGACACGCCTGCCGATCAATCAAATCGGCTACATTTCATTACAATTTCGTTATGAATTTCTTCCCGATTTTTCATCGGACTTGCATTATAAGTATTTTATTTTATGTGAAATCACTTTTTTTCAGAACATGTTCCAATCTTAGTTATTATTATTTCATAGTATGACCATACTGAGATACATATATTCAATGCACTTACACAGAATTCTCTTTTTATAAACAGTTTTACTTGTC
Organism: Crossocerus cetratus; assembly: GCA_963675795.1. Lineage (NCBI taxonomy): Eukaryota > Metazoa > Arthropoda > Insecta > Hymenoptera > Crabronidae > Crossocerus > Crossocerus cetratus. The sequence goes on from OY776671.1 coordinate 4,483,544, forward strand.
TTAAATGATTTTAATCAACTCCCTTATTACAAATCACCTTCTTTTCCAGACTTGTCTGAAGAGCTAAGATAATCCTTCATTTGTTATCGTACCTTCTTTTTAGAGAAAGTGTTTCCTTCCCGTTTTATCATAACACTCGGTTTAATTTGAGTGGCATGTTTGAAATTACTTATAGATAAATATTTCACAATAATAAGCGAATTTTGCGTAAGCTGTTGATATGAATGTAATTCGAATCCCCGGCACGTGTCAACATAACGTAACCTGCCAAACTAAATCAATCCACTTCTTTCTATACTCGAAATAAAAACGAAATACAAAATTCATAAACCGATCCCTCGAGCTGTAACTTTCTAAAAAATGAAAGCGAAAGTTTTGTGTCAATCGAAAAGCCCTAGTTGGTGAAAAAGTATCCTCGGTTGTCTCGCGTCAAAACTACTTGCCGCGGGACTGGAGCGAATCTCGTGATATTGCGCAGGACTTGGGTGGAGTAGCGCCAATTTCCATCGTCCAAATCCATAGGATGGAAAGCTCTGGTCCTAGTGCATTATAGATCGCACTCGGCCCCGCAAGTCACACGGCATCTGGCGCAAAGTTGGCCGAACATCTCGAGAGTTACGAATGCCGGCACTAGCCTGCTACGGGCATGTTGAAAACGTGCCTGCTTAATAATAACAGAAGCATGAAGATCTATTAGGCTGGCGAGTGGCCGAATGCTGCACTTGGCGCGGCCAGCGTCGAACTAAACCTCGCTCCCGAGTCTCCCCCGTTTCTACAGTGTGATGCATATGTATCAGTAACTCGCTGGCATTCAGAACTCCCTTAATTTATTAGCAATGGACCACTGCTCCAGATATACCGCATATCTGTCCTGTATAAGTTATGCACAAGTCCTCTGCACTTTCTATATCGACCCGTAAGAGCTTCTCCGAGGGAAAAGTCCCCACTAATTTCGCCTTTCGCCAGGCAGAAAGGAGGAAGCCATTGGAGGCTACAACGCGCTTTTTCCCGCTGCATTTTTGTCGGTTGATTTCGCGAAATGGCGTCGGGGAATGTTAGCACTCGCTGAAAGTGGCTGGTCTTTAAAGTGTTAAGTAGGGAAGGCGAGGGAGAGCATAACTGTACGGCGAGCCAATACGTCGCCGCGTTTCGTTCCCAGAGCAGACGTAACAAGCCGGAGCGAGCCCGCGCTAAGTGTGCGCAGTCAATGTCGAGACGCGGAGCACGCGTGCATAGTGGCAACGGCAAGTGCATTGTCTTTAATGGCAGCCATTTTCGCGAACAGAAGGCTCGTTCGGTGGAAGTTGAGCTGTTGCGAACGAGCTCGAACACCACCTTGCAGCCCGCAATGATTTGCAGTTAGCTCTACTTCTCTCAGCCCCCCTTCTACCCCCTCTCCACCCCCTCGCTCGCTTTCTCGACGGGTGTCTATCTATGTGCACAGCTTTCCCTCGGCTCCAACCCCTGATGAACTTGAAGATCAAAACTGCGAGCAATTCAGCGAGCGCGTCGTCTGCTACGGCGGGAGCGCAGTGTGTAGCGCTTGATAATGACATTAAAACTTTGCCGCACCGAGCATAATGAGCTTTCTGTCAGCCAGACGGATCAGCCTGCGAGGGGCAAAGCTTCCTGCTCTCGCAACATTTCTACCAACAGATTGCACTTCTCTTTGTAGCTGCGCCAACGGCGTACTGCCTGTTTGTTCTCTTTAACGCGTTTGGTTTTACTGGTAAATTACTACTCGCTGCTGGCGGCTTTATTCGTCTTCCAATAGTTTGCGTACAGTTTATTTACACACAATTCAAATCATACACTCGCCCGCGCATAACAATGAACCGGAGAAGAGAACCGGACATTTTGCAAGCAACTCGTCCGAGTAGAGTGCAGCGAAGCCTGCGCTTCTTGATTCTTCACGGATGGAGGAATGCACGTGAGGACAATACCGACAAATGGCTTATTATTGCTTACTGGGCCGGGAAACTGGCGAGTAGAGTCGAAGGGCTGCTCGCGATGGTTCTCCCGATAGGTAAGAAGGCTACGCCCGACTCGATCCCGGCGCTGGCATAGCCGGGAAATTCATCCCGGAGCCGGGCAATTTTCCTCGGAGGTTGGCTGCGTGCGGGGCAGAGGGAGAGGAGCCGCAGCGAGCTAAGAGATAGCGGGTTCAATAATTCAGTGTTATGTTTCCGCCTTTCAGCGGGATGATCCAGCTATTGACCCTGGCGCGAGGAGCCAGTCTAATTGAACGAAAACACTACGAGAGAGGATCCCCCCCACCTTCCCCCAACTTCCTCCCTCGGAGCGGTTTCGCCCGAGGCTTTAAAGTAAGATGTGTCCTTCGAAGCCGCCACTCATCAATTTCCGGCTGAAGATCCTTAAACGGCGCGACGCCCCCGCGGAAACACGCGCCGCAAACAATGACTAACCTCTTGCTCAGCACGTGGCGCACAAAGAGGACCGATGCCTTTAACCAACCCTCCGCACCCCCGAGCTAAACCAGCAGCCCTCGCAGCCTTGCTGGCCGAGCCTTTTGTTCCGTAATTGCACGCCCGATTACAATAAAGGGTATCAAACGAACGGGGCGGCTCGACTCGACTCCGTGGCAAGACTCTCTCTCTCTCTCTCTCCCTGCGAGATATCCAGCACGCTATGCTACGCTTCCGCGGGATGGATCGAGTCCAAAGGGGCAGCTCGTTTTTCTTATTGTTAGCATATGACCTCCCGAGTGAATGCATGGGAAATGTCCCGACTGATATGCATCTGACTTGGAATATCGTACTTGTTGAATGAGGATTGGCGTGCTCGGCTTTTTCGTGCCTCGTTTAATGGAGATGTTATTAACCTGTTGACCGGCAGCGCCGCTCGCATCGGAAGCAGCCGCGCACGTGTGATTTGAGATAAATGAAAATGCGGCTGCTCCCAGTAGAGTGCGGCCTCTAAAGCGATTGGAATGCGAGTTAATGGTATTGCGAGTGTAATGGTGCATTGGAAAAGGTGTACTTTGAATACGAGTGATAAATCGACCGATTTCGCGCAACCGTCGCCGCCGCTGCTCGCGCGCGTTGCATGACGCGTTAAATCAGATAGGAGTTATTATAATAACTTCGCGCGACCTTGTCGTGGCTTTATAGAGACGGTCAACATTTTTTTTCCCCGCGGGTTTATCTTTGATGGATTCATTGAATCGGTAGAGTTTAACTGGAAGCTTTGCCTCTCCTCTACTTGGTGTCAATTGCGCGATCGCGTAACTTGCGAGAGGAAATTTCGCCCTGTAATGGATCTGCCTTTAATGACTAATCGGCAGAGCCGGCTAATTAGCGGGCGGATTTCCATATGATTATTTGACGGCGCGACAGTGAGTAATGGCACCGGCAGGCAACAGGCCAGGAAATCTCTCGCGTTGCTGCTGTGAGAAGCGGGCAAATAAAGCGAGCATTCGAAAATTGGCGCATCCGGGAGACAGCGCAATTTTATCCCGATCCAGTTATCGAGATATAGCATCTTTCTCGCATGCCAGCTCTCCGCGATTCATTTTATGCACTGGCATCTCATCTTTGCGCCAGCATATGTATTCCTCCCGACAGCCTTCGAAAGCAAGTTAATAAAGATACGAGTATCATATTTCGATCTCCAATCAGTTTCCTCTAAAATCATCCGTTCAAACAAAACCCAATCGCGAAACCGCCATTTTATTGGTTTCCCCACTCTCCGAAAAACGCTGGATAGCATTGATATGCATTAACAAAGCGACGAAGATGTCCGGATATAATTCCATCTTTTCCGGGGAAAAATGGCTCGAGGAAATACCTCGAAAGTATAAGTCAATAGAGATGGGGCGAAAGCGTATGTTCCCCCACGAGCCTTTGTGAATGCGACTTGGGAAAAAGTGGCTGAAGGAGCTATCTTTAATTAGTAAAACTTTTTAATTACAGCTTTAGCGGCCGCTTTTATAGAGAGCTCACATAACCGCCGTACTAATATCCGTTAATATGCCAGACGCAGTTTTGAGCGGGCCGCGAGTCGGGCGTGTATCAAGGCACATAAAAGAACGGCCTACACCATTTACCCCATTCATCGCGGCCGCGCGTTCATAATTTTTTCGGGATATTAATTAACCCGACCATTCGCCGGCGAGCATTTACGCGGCGAAGGTGATTAGCGCGAGTGGGCCGCCGCGCGCGATTCAGCCGCGCGGCTCGGCATTTTTCGAAACGCTCTAGATTACGCAACAAGACGGAGCGAGAAAGGGAGACGCTCCCCGGCAGGGAAGCGCAGCAGAGTGAAAGAGAGTGAAAGTTGCCGAGAGCGCGGATATAATAGAGAAGCGAAGAGCGAGAGGCGCGGCCAGGCCGAAACGGACCAGTTATAAAAACGCGGCGAGCGGAGCTCGAGCTGCCAATGGCGCGAAAACAATTTCGCTTTCCGGCTGGTAATTCGAGACGTTTCAGCGCCGCTTTCATTCCTCTTGGAGAGCGTCAACCCCTTAAATCGGATCCTTGCCGATGCCAGCAAAGCGAGAGCTCTCGAGCCCGAGGAAGAAAAGCATCGACGAGAGACCGAGAGAGCACGGTCCGAATGAGGCCGACGAGGAGAAAAAATCCACACAACAGAGACAGACCCGCAGTTCACGAGAGCTCCGATCGATTCTGCCGGCCTCCGCCTAACCGCTCGGCCACACGCACCCACACGTACTAAGTAAACGCGAGCGAGCGAGCGCTCGCCGTCGATGCGCGCGGTTAATTAATAAGTGAGCACTCGCGCGGAACTAATTGCCGTATCGTGTGTAGCTACTCGCTGACAAGCGCCGGCTGAGCCGCCTTTGTATGTGGGAGTGAGCCGCGTGCGAGGGGCGAGTCTTGCGCTCTCGTACATCGAAGGAAAATTAGTGGCGGGGCTTCCGGCGACGCGTCTCACCTCGGGCTTCAAGCGTTTTTCCGGAAAGCTGGTATTTACGAAGCTAGAGGATCGCGCAGTATTAGCCGAGTTTAATTGGCCGCGAGTAATTATAGCCCCTCGAATGTGTCACTCGTAGGAGGTCCGTGAAGTCTATCGAAGAATCTTTCATCGGTGAAATCCTGCGGGAGAAATCCTCTTGGGGAATTGGACGTGTAATGCAGCGGTTTCGGCGGCTTTTCTGTTTCCCGCCGAGTTTTGTTTCTCGCTCATTTGACAGATAATCCGGGAAATTGGGTCGGGCCGCAGGGCTGCTTTGAGATTTCGGTGGCGGTGCTCTTTAGCACGCCCCGAGCACTTAGTTTTAATCTTCAGTGGCCGGTTCTACGACGCTCCGCGCTCGCCGAGGGGAGTTGGCTGCTTTTTCTACGAGTTTCTCACCGGACTGCGGGGAGTAATGCGATTCAAGGCATCTCGCACTTAGTGCCGAGCACATTTTCAAAATACTCGAGGCTGGTGTGCTGCCGTTCCCCGAGGGGCTCGCGCTCTCGCACTTCCGTAAAGAGGTGGCTACGCCTTACTTTAGCTGCTTATCGATCCTTTTCGTGTCAACACGCGCTCATGCAAATGCTCGGCTAATTTAAAATACGCGCTGCTTCATTAATCATGAGGAAATCTCGACGGGCTCTGCATTTAGAACCAACGCGAAACATAATGCTGAAACTAAACTACACTAATGCTTTGTTATAAACAGTGATTAGGGTAAAAGAAGATTAAATATGTGTATGAGTGAGTCTCCTGGAAATGGTTGCAGTAGTTGGAAATAAACACCTTTTTAGACCCAAACGTATGTTTTAATTTATCACATATTAATTTTAAGACAATCTTGCACCTACCGGCTAACTTTTCTTGGGCTTGGCCAGACCGTTTCCAAGTTATCGACTTTGAAATTGGCAAGTTTTCTAGATGCGCCATAGCCAAAGCCTGTCATTGAGTGGCGAAAGGAATGAAAAAGTAGGAAAAATAGTATCATAATTCTTTGTAAAAGTGATGTGTGCCGGGGTTGAAGAAGAATCGAGGGTAGAATTGGGGGAAAGGCGGTCCGAAGCCAAGTGTGAAGATCGCTGGCGGGCGAGGCATATTAAGCAGTTGGAGATATACATCTCTTTCTTTCAGAGGGAGTGATTCGTTTCACGGGTATTCCTGCAGGCCGTGAAATCGAACGATACCTTCAGCCGTAAGAACAATGGCTCTCCCCATCTCCGGTGGCGCGCATACCTCTCTCGTGTCGTCGCCTTTCTGCCTTGGGCTCCGCCGCTCCGAATTCGCTCCAACCCCGAGAGCCGCGCTCCCTTTCACACCCTATCGCCGCGCATTCTCACCTCGCCCGGACTCACCGCCCTTTATTCCTCTTCATCCTTCCTCGATGCCTTCTCTGACCTCGCGCCAATGCGCTCCGCCAGCGGCGCGAGGCCGCTTTGAACTTTTCCAATTTTCCCACGATGAGATTCAGTCCGGGCACGCCACCCTCTAGCAGCGCACTCTCGCCTAATGTTGCGCGAGCGCGCATCCACCGCGCCTCATTGAGATTTTCCTCCTGGGCTATTAAGCTCCTTTGACCAAGTAGTTACTCTCCGCATTACGCGAGAGACTTTCGACGTCGGCCGCAAGTTATTGTTGAGGTTGGAATAAAATGTATAGGGAGCGGCTCCAATTGGACCGGAAGGGATGTGGAATGCATAGGGGGATGTTGTTTTAAAGCTCTACTTTAATCCGGTGAAAGGCGACGCGCCGGTCCTTCGACGGGCGTTTCCCAGCAAGTTCCGATGAGTTATCGTGTCACCGCAAGCGCGGTGGAACTCGCGCCCGACAAACAGATCCCCCGGAATTTGAATAATTCAAGCAGTTTCCTACGAAATTCCAAACAAAGCGTGTCTCCGATGTTCTCGCTTTCATGCGGCGCGGCCGCGCGCGCTCCGCACGCAAATTTGATAAAGCCTGCTAATCGTATCGAGAGGATTCGGTAATTGAATAGAATTATTGTTTGGAAACCACGCAGAGCAAGCCATGTCCGTGGCTTATTATACCCAATATATCCTACCAACCCGCCCCTGACACACACACACATTGGCTTCTTCCGCGCGTCGAGTTAATACTGTAATCCGGCAGCGAGCTCTTTAGCTCCCAGTGTGAAAAAGGCCTTCAGTGGCCAGCAGTGATCCTGTCCGATCCAGCCCGATTATACTCTCTGTCGCGTGCAGTTACAACAATGCAACAATAAATTACGCACTCGCAGTTAACGCGAGGAACCGACCGCGCAATTCCCGCCGGATAATCAGGACGCCGGATTTAATTAAATTCGAGCTTCTCGCGATTATCCGTCAGCGATGAGTGGGCTCGATTCTTATCGGTCATCAGTCCCGGCTAATGAGCGCCCCGGTTAATGAGTGGCTTGCACTAGCAGATAAGGCGCTCACCCAGCGTAATGAGGGGCAAAGTGTATCGTCCGAGCGGCTCAACGTTCCCTTTTATCGAAACATTGGTAAACATTTATTCAACTCTCCCGCGCCGAGTTCCAATATCGCGAGGAATATAATTACAATTTTCCCGAGGAAACGCGCCGTTATCGATTGGCGCACGTACGATGCTTTCCTTGTCCATCGAGAAGTGACCCGGTAAGAGGTCGGGTTAGAGCTCTATCCGGGACGTCAGCCTTTCAGATCCCCGCCTTGAGATCTCCAATAGCCGTAAGCCCAGTACCATAAACCCACACCACAATACCACATCCCGATAAGATTGTCGCGGCCTGTCTGACTGAAACATTCCTGAGCTACTCTACAAGGAGCGACAGTCCACTGTCGGTTGACCCCTCGGGATCCCTAGGGTGCGCCCCGACTGTCGAGCCCCCACACCCCACCCCCGACACGCTTCTTCACGAGAACTTATGTCAGGGATGAAGTGGCCCTTACGAAGGTCACTCAAAAGCCGTAGGGACTAGGGGGACTAGAGGGACTAGAGGGACTAGGCTCGAGGGCCCGTCAAGGAACAACAGTGCCAACTCGGAATGTGAATCGGACGTGCGCACTCGGCAGGAATCGGTCCATAGCCGCTCGCTCCTTTCCTTGGTCGACGAGCCCTCGAGGCGGCTGCGGTTTTTCGCGTACACAGGTCGAATTAACTTGGCAAGGGAATTCGATTGGCCGAGAGTGGCGGGCGCGCGACCGCAGTTAACCTTGCGCGCTGCCCTCGGTATTCACGGGCGCAGAGCCGCCGGCGTGGGAACAGGAGAATGAATTGGTTTGCACGGGGACACTGCATGCCCTCGCTCTGATTGAGTCGCTGGGCCGCCCGCGCCCTCGCCCTCGCTCGCCTGCTCCAGTTCTATTGGCATATATACACCCCCCACCCTCCCCGACACACCATTAAGCCCGGCCAATTATCGCGGGCTTTTGGCCACCGCTTGATACTGTATTGTCCGAGGAATAGCCGATGCTTTCGTACGTCCCTCGCCCGAGGTCTCAACCCTTTGTCCCTCGAGCCGCGGCTTCGATCATTTCAACGAGTCCCGTCGAAAGTATGTATGTATGCGAGTGTCCTTAATAGACCGAAATAGATTTACGAAAGGGTGTGCGATATTACTCTAATATTTCCAACTGGCCGCGAATTCCCATGAATATTGCGCTTTAATTGTAGATTATATTTCTCATGGCGGTGATGATGCCGGCTGCTTAAGCTCGTAATCCCGAGGGCAGTTTGGACGCGGGCGGGCAACTAATTTAGCTAAAACGGCAATACAACCACCGCCCTCTCGTCGCAATAATCATCGGGGTTCCGATTAACGGGCGCGTGCGCGCGGCGCCACTTATGCGAGCGATTATTCGGAATCTATCGTAATTTAATACGCGGCCCGAATGGATTGCGTTTACTCTCTTCTGGCGATTTGCATTTAGCGGGCGGGGCGAGGGGGGCGGGCGCGGCGTGGCAGTATTTGTTGGCTCCTTATGTATCATTCATGACCAAGTGAGCGGGCTCGTTTTTCGCGTGTCGATAAGGTTTACGCTCGGGCATAACTCAGTGGAACTTATGGCACTCGTGACTGGGCCGCTATATGAATATAAATTGTTCTTTAATTCCGAGAAGCACTCGCTCGCTCCCCGGAAGCTTCCCCTTTGCGGTGGTGGCAGCTTGACACGACGGCGACGTTTAGCTCAAGGATATGCGCGCCGAGAGGGTCGTTCAATATTCCCGAATACATTGACTGCGTAATGTACCTTCGAGACGAAGAAGCGCTTGATAAATTAACTGCCCTAGTTACGCAATGTCCGATCCACTTCAATCACAATTTTACCCGCGTGCGGGAGGTGCGCGCCACCGTCACTGCCACCGACGCCGACGCCCTCGGCTATATCCTCGCACGTCTACTTTAAGTCGATTTACGAGCGATCCGCAGCATCGGACAGAATTTCATTTGGTGGCGGCGCACATCCGATCCTTCGGGGAGTCATCGCGGATACGTATGTGACACGAGGATCCTCCTACCAATTGAACTTTATAAAGTCGAACTCTTCATTCCAGTTTATAATACTCTCTAAAGGACTTTGCGCCAGAATCAGACTACAAAATAAATCGCGTCTTAATCTCATACTTTTTATTAATTCTCCATCAAGATTTTACCCACAACGACATATGACATTGCTCATAAGAGCTGCACATCAACTTTCGACTACAGGTTGCAAAGTGGAGCAGCGATCACTCGAAGAAATTCGTGGGCTGACGGTCGCAGGTCGTTCATAAAAATTCATTGAAGACCTCGGAGTGGGAAGACGCCCTTGGCCGTATCTCTCAAGAGGGAGGTGATAAAAAATGTGTATCACCTCGCCGGGAGACAGGAGGCAGCGACGAGCCTCGCTAATATTTTATCCAGCCAGCAAATACGGCGGACTTCTCTCCTCGCGGCGATTTGTCCGGGCCGGGCCGGCGGCTCGTTTCGCAAATTGAAATCAACGCGCGTAATCTCGCCGGCCGCAATCGGCGCGCGGCATATTTCCCGAATATCAGTCGCCCGGGCAGATTGATCTCGGAGCGTCCAATACGGGTTTCCTCGATCCCGATGCAAAAACACGTACACAGCCCACGTAAAGAGAGCGATTGCTGGATTGCTGCGGCCAGAGTATATTTGACGTTACGAAATCAACAAGCCTGCAATCCCGGGGTAACAGGATTGGTTTCCGAAAAGGAATAGCTGGTGGTTGACTGGCGAGCCTTCCATTTCCGGCGGCACAACATTCGCCCGGGAAGTAAGGGTCTCCACTCCAATGTCAATTCTTATCTGACTCTCGATTCTTATTCAAATAAAGCCATCGCACGAATATGATCCTCGTTTCCCTTTACATAGACTCTCTTTTTCACTGTTGCTTCTCCTTCTTATATGTAGTTCTCTCTCGCGCGCGCGCGCGTATGAAGAGAGCCAGTGCAGAGGGGGCGCATTTCCACCCTTTACCAACTACTCAACAGAGTAATACGTAGATCAGGATATATCAGAGACATCAACTTGAGGGCAAACTCCCACTCAATGGAAGCACCAATCATCCTCTTATCAAGCCGGGTAAATAGGCCGGCGAATGATCCCTCGCGAGGGCTTAATGAGGGGATCGCTGATAAGCAGAAGAATGCGCGCAATGCTCTGAATGAAGTGTGAAGGTCTCCGTGCAGCTTTTGCGTTTCTTCGCTGGGATCTTAATGACGCGGCTCGCTGTATCTCCGGAGATAACGACACTGAGAGGACAGGACCTTCTTCCTTTATTCATCGGGCAAGAGGTTTACCTCGCATTTCCACCGACCCACCCTTCCGGCATTGTTGGCGTAACTAATGCGCGAGCGCCTCCCTCCCATGCCGGGGTAATTTACGATCCATTCATTTGTTGGCGATAAAGCGAATTAATCTTTGATCGCCTCGTCGATGGAGAACAACGAGAGCGGAGCCGCTGCTTCCACCTGACGGCTGAATATTTATCAAAGGGCCGCGCGCGCGACGCCGTGCTAGACTTTGATAAATATTTAAAGCTCCCCGTGAAGCGACCACTTGGTGTTGGCCCTCGTGTCGCCGCGCGTCGGTGTCGGTGCGCCGCTCTATCCGCCAAAATCCCCAAGTACGGAGAAATGCGGTTGCACTTTTCACAGTGAGTCTAACCGGAGCTGGTGTCAGTGTGCGCCCCAGCCAGTCAGATAGTCGTCGGTGTGCATGTGCACGTGCACGGCTGCATATGCGCCGGCAACGTACACTCGAGTGTATCTTTTCGACAGCGACAAAAGCCGCATGCTGATAACACGCGAGCGGGCACGTGTGATTCTATTCGCAGCTGGAATTCAGGAAGTCGTTCCACTTTGGCGAAAAATATGAATCCCCAGCCACCTGACACCGACATTCAATGCGGCTACATCGCATGTGAATATACTCCGCGCGCCCGATACCATGCTAGTCGATCGACAAATGCTGCTGCTTCTTGAGCTTCGGAAAAGGGAAAAGGAGACCTCCGAGTCCTCGAGCGAAAATACAACATGAGTGAAGTGAGAGCGGTTCAGCGAGGAGCAATTAGTCCGGCAGTGATTGGGTTCAAGGCGTGTTGTAGATTATTCCGGCGAACTTTTACCACCATTACTACCGAGATCCATCCTGAAGGCTATAATTATTTCGCTAATGAATATTTAGCTTCGACGTGCGAGGAAACCTTACTCGACGCTACTGGAGTCCGAAACTAGGGGAAAATTCATCGTTAGTTAATTAACCTCCAGCATGAAAAGACTGGGCGACTGAATTGCGCGGTCTGGTGTTAACGGAGTTAACTCAGAACAGCAGTAACCGAGTTGAAAGCTCTTGGGACACGATCCACCCCGAGCATTTCTCTCTGGCAGGCCGATATAATCGTAAGGCACGCCTGACAAATTTACACCCTTGGCCGGGTTGTTTCTTGATGGAATGCATTGCGGTTTGGCAATAGCGGGCCCTTCGGCTTGAGTAATCACCGCACGGATTCCCGTAGAATATGCGGGAGTTCATCGCGCGTTCTACCCGGCGAATTACGCGGCTCGCCTCATCCCAATTCAGGCCGCACTTACAGCCCCGAGTTAACAAGCACCCGCCACTTCCCGGAGCCTCGAAAAACTCGGCGAATATCGAGCAAGACAAGCGGAAGAGCGACTTTGCATAGAGGAACCTGGCGAACGATCGCTTTCCAAAGTAAATTAGTGAACGAGGGATCGAATCCAACCGTGGAAAACCAAAAAGTATTTATGAGTCATTTTCAGTTGGTAAATTGTATGTGCGAAGCGAGCCGGTCGGATTTTCTATGGTAGTTAAATACAAAAGAGTTTATTTATTTTTCTAGTAAAATATTTTTAATCGATGTGAGGACCCGGTCGGGTCCTCGTCAGGACCTGATTCGGTGCATTGTCGGGTTCTGATAAGGGTAAGTTCTGATCGGGTAAGGAATGCTCGAGGGAAAACCCTTCACTCCAGCAGACTTTACATCTAAACAATAATAAAATAACATTGCAAAGTAAAAGAAAGCGAAGGTCAACAGAGGCGACGTGTGTTGTTACACGCTGGTACGCAGCTCGGTCAACAGAATCCATTGGGAAGGTGTCGGTGGTCTAAAGCGGCACTCTACATGAATCGGCAATTGTTCGGGAAGGGCCGAGTGTGGACGGCGGGGCGACGCCCTTCCCACAAAGATCCATTGTGGGGGTCCGGAGCTTTGGAGGCTCGGAACGGCCGCAGACACACATAAGCGCAATCACGGCGAGAGGTTGCCCGCCGAGAGGAGAGGAGAGGAGAAGAGGAGGGGTTGTTGAGGGCGCGCGTTAAGGGATGGGGCGCCAGTACGGAAGAAAGGAGCTGTACTTGAAAGAACGTGGCACCTGACAGGTGAATGCGTTAACCAGACTCTCCCCCTCGTCTTCTCCCTTTCTATCAGAGCAGTGCATAGTTGTATCTGCGTGGGCGCCGGTGAGTACGCGTCTCCCTCGTTACGCCAATGGATCATCCCTTTCGACGGATCCCAGTCAGGCTACATTTCGCGAGCTGGCGGGGTAATGCTTGGTAATACTCGGGGATATCAGAGGAGGCCACCTCCATATATGTAAGTGCTGCTCCATGTAATCCTGGCGACGCTCGATGTCACTGGATATTCCCTGCTTCGAGCAGTCGGATTGTCACTGCGAGCTCTTCGACTCTCCTTTTCACCCTCCGCTCTTATCGCGCCAGCCCTTACTATTCCTTATCTTCCTCTCCTTCCTCTTCTACCCCCTTCCCCCACTCTCTCTCTCTCCCTCTCTCTATCTGTCTAGCTCGCGACGAGCCCTTCTCGCCATCTTCCCACCAGTGGGTCGACGACTTTTTAAGCTGACACTTCGAACCGCGAACAAATTGAAATGCGCTCGCGACTGAGCTCGCCTCGTCGCCGAGATTGAGGGCCGCACGTGCGCCAAGACAATCCCGTATATGATTCGGCGGACATGGGACGAAATTCGAATGGCTCGGGGACGTGCGTTCCTCGCCGAGTCTAATTCGCAGGCCGGGCGAGCCAGCCGAGACACGGGGGAAGATCAAGGTGGAGTGGGACTGAGACCCGTAGCTTTCCATTAAAAGGGAGGAAATCCGTCGCGCGCTCGGTGTCGCCATACGGTTTTCTAGTCTCCAATTTTCCCAGACCCTCCAAACAAGACGCGCCCTTGCAGATTCTGCTTCGTTCTACCTCTCAGTAGAATGAGGACGAGGCTGCGTCAGACACTCTTGACTTATTCTCGCGAAACCAGCGGGGCTTCCAGAGGCGAGGTGGGAGAAATCCGTACGAGTTTGTCAGACAAACTATTATTAATTAGACAAACTGTTTGTTTAATTAATAAGAAGCAACCTCTTCTTTAATCTACTTGAGAGGGTTGTCTGGTGTAGAGTGGAAAATGAGTACAATTTTGTGGATTTCAATTGCTAAACTAGAACAACATGATTGGGTGTCAAGCTTCTTCCTATATTTAGATACATGTTGCAACGATAAGTACTGGAAAAGCGGGACAAAGAGCCGGAGAAAAACGGCAGTCGCGTGGCTGACATGACTCCATGGCTCGTCTGGAAAAGTCATATTTGGAAAAGTCATACCTACTATTCAATCTCTGAAGATATGATTTCCACAGCAGCCAGGATGAATATACAAAAATTGAACCAGAAGTGAACTGCGCCATTTCGAATATTGCTTATTGATTTTCCACTGTTTTCACATATTTCTGAATTAATGAAAATATAAGGGAAATGAATTTCACAATATTCCTGTTTCCAGCAGGACTCACATGTTCAGAGATTGAATTGGGACCTTATTTGTTTTTTTAGACGAACCATGGATCCAGAATCTGTCATGCGACTGCTTTTGTACCTGGCTCTTTGTCCCGTGTTTGGAGTACGTTTCTCAGTTCCGCAAAAACGTGTACTTATCGTGGAAAGATCCATATAGATGTAGAAGAAAGATTGCCATCCAATCCCGTTGCTCTAGTTCAACAATTAAATCCCAAAAATTATGAATAACTTTACAATCTGAACCTCAGACCCTCCGAATAGCTCCTAAAGATGCGAATGTTGATGCGTAGAGAGTGCGCTAGTTTCTCCTCTGCTGGTTAAAGTTTCGGCTAGCCCAGTTTTCCCGGGAGCGTTCGGCCGAAGTGCCTCCATTCGGAATCAATAGTTGTTGACTTCTTGAATTACTCGACGTCGCCTGGCCGCACCTTACAATGAGTTTCTCTTTATTCGCATCCGCTCGTCAATTCGATATCGGTTGCTACCTGATTGCTTCCGAATGGATCATTCGATCACTCTCTCGCTCGCTCTCCCCTTTCAATCCGTCCTTTTCCGTCTCGACACTGGCGCGGACTTTCATCCAGTAACGTCGACTGCAATATACATATATATATATATATATATATATATATGTATATATATATACATATAGCTATAGAGTGCGCGCGGAAAATCAGGATGCAGAATTAATACGCGAGGACGTGCCTGAAATACCGTCCCCTCGGCAGCGGCGAGGGCGATGCATCTGCTATTTGCGCGGGAACGTGGGACGTTGGGATTTTCGGGGAATTCATTTCAAGTGTCCAGCCAGCACTGACGAGAAAAAAGGGCAGTTTGATCTCCATATTCCCTGAAGAATTAGCGGACGTGGATCCGAACAATGCGTGTATTAATAGCTCAGTAGACGATTTCTTCTGACTAAGTAGAGAGGGAGGATTTTCCGGCGACGCGGTGGTTTCCAGCGGATTTTCTCCCTCGAGCTGACTTTTTAGCCAGGAGTTATGTGTATTATTAGCCGTAATTAAGCCGCACTGTCCACTCCGCGGACGCGGCCCCAGCTCCCCCGTGACTCTCGGTAAGGGTGTGATGCATATACACGCTTCTGAAATTAGTCGGCCGGCGGGATTACGCGGTGGCGTCAGCGCCGCGTTCCTTTCGCGGGGGCCGTCATGAATTTAATATCACCCTTTCAACGTCATATTATCCGGCAACAGCCGAGCGGGAAAAAATGAGCCGGGACATAACCCGGCACGTCCTGTAGCAATATCGATCATCGAGACGAAGAAAGAGGTGGCGGGGGGGAGAGGGAGAGTGTGCCGCCGCAAGCGAGCAAGGCCGGCAGTGATTTTATGGCTCGCCATCCATCTTGGCTGTTTCAGTGTCACGCGTATCTGGGGATTCCTGCTACTTACCAGCACGAGGAGGACCAGGCCTTCCGCTCGGCAATCAGGAGCGACACATTGATGCGCCGGCGATCGATTCGCCGCGGAATTGACGAGGGCACCACCCAAGTGTCGCCAAGGAAATCTCGCTAGACGTGAGTGAACTCGAGTAACCGTATATCGTAAACACGTTCGTGTTTACACCCAACCACCCATATACTCCACGTACACGTGTCCTCAGCAGCCTCCTCCTCCCCTCTCCTCCTCTCTCCTCCCCTCCGGTAACAGACATCCCACGAAATGACACGCCGAACAACTTCCATATCCCGCGCCAAATCGAACCGTTTCTCCTGCCCGTTCAAATATCTTGCGATTCCTAAACATTGCGGGCCAACCTGCAGAAATACAATTTAGAAAGCTTCCCGCTCCGACGAAAATTCCATTATTTTCCACACCTTTTCTAAAAATGTATCCCTCACCGTCTTATAATTGGTAAATGGCATCGAACGACGCCTAATCATGATGGAAAAGCTTGGATATTACAGGCAAATGATAGGATACTAGTATTTCACGGATCTAATAGGAAAGATGATCGATTCGTTGCTCAGTGATCCTATCAATAGCGATCGCGTTGCACGCTTGGTGCATAATACCGCGTCAGCCCGTCGGAAATCCCTCCACGAAGGAATACAGAGCAGGTAGATAGACCGCAATGTACACGATCTTCCCGGCGCTCCGAAGCAACATTCCTCTGGAGCGAACAATAAAGGCAGAGCGCATCGCCTTCGTCAGACAGGAAGGGGTGAAGGTTGGCTTATACCCGGCGATAGTATTATCCGCGATACGTACAACTATATCCAGTTGGTTACTGGTCTACCAAATTACTGACCAGTGATGGACGGCACCGCTTAACATCCATCCGCACTTACTCTCTTGCTTTCATAACTAGCTGCCACGAAATATACTACTCCCCGGGGTCTCCGAGCCTCCAAACCATGCAAAACCGAGATCTACTATGTGTGCAGATAACTTGGACCCATCACTAATAATACCCCCTTGCAAAATGTTACCATCGAGATTCCTGTATTCCCATTGTAGATTGTACTGGAGACAAATATTCTACTCTACTGGGAGAAATTGTAAAATGCGAAGAAGTGGTTGTAAATTCGTGGAGAGGTCTGTAAATCTGTTCGAAATTCTCTGAGAAAAATTCCAGACATTCTACTAAATGGTTGAAAAGTTCTACCTAGTGGGTTTATATTGTCTATATTCCACTAATATTAAGCATAGGTCTGGGAAAAGAACTACGTGCTAATTACGCAGGCCCCTGCCAAGAAAGACTCAAATTTCTTTGGGCTTTAATATTTTTCTACAATGTTTAAACTACTATTTCTCGCAATAAAGTTTGCGAATATTATTAACATTTTTAAAAAAGATTATGAAATGTCTCATTGACGTATTGCCAAACCCAGAAAACTGTTTCCCGTTTTTTATCGTTTTTATCGCTTTTTATCACCCTTTTTTATCGTAAAACCTTTTCAACCATTTAGTGGAATATTCCGAATTTTTCTCGGGGAGTTGTGAATAGATTTAAAAGCTCCTCCACAAAATTCCACCCACTTCGTAGTATTTCGAAATTTCCCCTGGTAAAGTCCGATATTGGTCTCGAATACATCCTTTAATTTGGAGAGTTGCATTTTTCAGTAAACTTGCATGTATGTCCAGTCGATATGCAAACGTCCATTAGTCTTAAGACGCGGTCCCTTATTTATTTACCTCGAGCTTTTCTCCGAACACGTGGCAGGCGCAACTTGTAAAAGTGTCCAAGTTTCGCGCGAACTGCGTGATTGCGCTTGCCATTAGCCGCGCGCGTATATTCCGGGTAATTGCTGCTGCCAAACGCAAGAACAGAGCCAATACTTGGCTGAGTCTCTCTCTCTCTCCCTCGCGTACGTGATCGGTGCATAGGTAAAAGGTCCCTTAAAAGCATTGGGACGCGTGCGTGTGGACGCATACACAGCCAGGCGCTTACGGCTGTCTCTCTGTCGCTCTGTCTCTCTGGTCCAACGACACACGGCGAAGCGGTGCGTGCGTGCTCGCGCGGGGATCCGCTGCCAGATGGGATGCAACGCGTGCACGTCACTCAGAATTCGTGGCATTTCGAATGCACGCACGTGTTCCATAGCGCGTTTATTCCGCCGTTACCGGTGACTATGACCTACTGCCTGCGCTTTGTGCGGCTGGCTCCGCGCCCGCTGGCTTCGCTACGCGTCAGGATTTGCCCACCGGCAATCACGCGTACCATTGAAAACCGCTAGCCACCAGCCCCACGACGCAAATGCACAAGTGGCAAAGTACAAGTGAAAAGGTATACATCCGACTCGAAGCCGGATCATACACTTTTTAGTTTCCTATTCTTGGAGCGAATCTCCACTACATGCATACCATTACCCCGAAGAAAGGCTTGAATTTCTACAAAATTCTCTGGAGAAACTGCTTTATTTATAATCGCATTTCACCCACCAGGAATACCATATTCCATCCGGAGCAGTTCGTTATTCCTGTCGGCAGCAGGGGGAAGATAGAAAATATACTCGAGGGAATCCCAGGCGACCAGTCTCGGGT
This sequence comes from Crossocerus cetratus, assembly GCA_963675795.1. NCBI lineage: Eukaryota > Metazoa > Arthropoda > Insecta > Hymenoptera > Crabronidae > Crossocerus > Crossocerus cetratus. The sequence goes on from OY776671.1 coordinate 4,501,787, forward strand.
ATCAAATGAAGTCTCGCTGAGCTCACTCTCGGATTACACGCTCATTTAATTCATGCCTCGAGTACGGTGACGGCAGGAAATGATAGACGTCGGCTTGCGAATATCTACGATGCATGAAGCTTCTTCATTTCGGTTTGGAGAAGCAGACACGGCACTCGATTGCGAGACGTTTGTCTGGCGCCCGGCAAGATAAAGCCGAGCACTCGCGCGCACGCGCGCGAAAAAAGCGCATACATTATTCATTCATCCCCCGTTAGCCAGTGCTTGACAGCCGCGGAATATTTGAGATAAGAGTGCAGACCTATAAATAATACCGGCAACTTCTGAGGAGGCATTGTCTCAATGAGTAACACATCCCAGTGAGCCGGCGACGATCCCACGCGTTCGATGGAATAACGTTACACGTCACTGAAAAGTCTTAATGAATATGTTGGGATTGCGCAAACGACAAGGACAACAAATTGGTGTCAGTTGCAATGGGACCTTCACTTCGTGGAATTGTAAATCGGATTTAAAGATAATGGCTGCACTTGAGTGATATAATATAATAGTCGTCATTATGCACTCCACGGTTTATATAAATAGTACAGAATTTACAAAAGAAATAGAAACATTTATAAGGACATATTATGTTAATGTATGACTCCATACAGGAAATCGATTAACAAATAACGGCCCCCTTCATTTACAATGCAAATATCTTCGAAATTCAACAAATCGAGTAATTTACGTTCGGCGCAAGTGGAATTCAGGTCAAAACGGAACGCGCCGAGTCCTGCGCGTAATCTGGTAACATAAACATGCGATAAATATTCGATAGAGCCATCGAATTTAACTGGTGTACACGCATTTAAGTCCGCGATTTTCTCCATCGGCTGCATATAAATGGCGACGGGCGTGTGACGTTGCTTTTAGATTCAATTAACGCGGAGAGGCCGCTGAAATCGGACGGCACGCGAGAGCGCCGCGGCGCTCGGATTATTCGGGCGTCCCGATGTTTGTTGGCAGTCTTATTACCGAGAAAATGTAATCTCACGCTAGATCGACACGCGTGTACGTGCGAGGTGTACACACAAATCGCGGCCGCCGTAATTTCTCGCCAATCATAGCTTCTCATTTCCGGAACAGCGCCCGATGCGGGTGTTCCTTACTGGTTTTAATGGTGTCCACTAACCAGGCTTTTTTCAATTTCCTTCATACACTCTTTGAGTGGTTTCGTCAAGCAAATATCTCACAAAACATGCAAGTACCTTTTTTTGTTTGCAAGTTAAAGTCTTGTCTTTCTATGGTACTTTCTATGGCGATTTTTTTTGTTGGTTACGGCCAATCAATATTGATAACAATCCATTTTTCTGTTTAGAGATACAACAAAAGGTAAAATTGTTCACACCATTTGTTTGTTTAATAAAATCTACAAGTATTAGAATTAATCATCTTATGCTGTCGATGAATACCAATTATCAACAATGTTAATAACAATTGACAATACTCGAATATAACTAGAAGTTATCGATATTGGCTGGCAATGACCAACAAAAATCTTTGCCATCGATAGTGGTTACTGGTAACTAAAATAACCTTTCAGTCCAACGGTAATCGTTTCTGATAACCAAAAAAAGAATTTGCTGTCAATAATGGTGTAGTGGTAACTAAAATAGCATTTCGATCAGCGATAACGGTTTCTGGTAACCGAATAAATTTCAGGTCAATTGGTTACTGGGCACCAAAATATAATTTTTGTCATCCACAGTTGTTATCCGTGACCGAAAAAACTCCTGTCATTTATATAGATTACTGGTAACCAAAAATAAATTGCCGTCATGTATAATGGTTATCCGTAACGAGAACTGGTCAAAATTAGTATTTTTTAAGAAATTCTTTTGAAGTTCATTAGTAACTGATTTTCATTTAAATAAACATATATTTTGACTGAATGACTATTTCCAACAAACGTTTAAAATACCTATCATCGCGGACACTCTTCCAAGTTTGAATTGTGTCAAATCGCAAGTGTTGGGTGAAACGGTGAAAAGTCCGCTGTTGACCGTATCTCGGCAATATGCGCCTATGCCTGGAAGGAAGAGGCGCGAGGACGCGTTAAATTGTAACCGGGCGATAGTCTGATCGATAGGATAAAAAGAGAGAAGACAGAGAGGAGCAGACAACACCAGAGAGGTGTATAGTATACATATGCAGGGGTGCGTGGTCTGACACGTTCTCGGATATTGCGTTTTCTGTCAGGCAGTCTGGCCGAGGGCGCACGCGGGCGCACGCGGGCTCACGGGGAAGGGCACATTGCCGCTGACAGAATGAGGAAAACCGGGGCCGGCAGCCGCAGCCGCCGTGCCATTCGATGTCGGCGGAGCCGGGGAATACATAACCGCGCCGGAATTGCCGGATTACGTCTATGAATGATGCTTTACATTTACCGCCAACTGACTTTCATTGCACTTCGAGTCACGTTTTTCATACTTCACTCCCGCACCAGCCGGCCGACTCAACCCCCGGGAGTTACCAGCAGCCCCATACTTATCATTACACGTCGAGCGCGCTTACGTGGCAAATATTTCCGCCGTATGAAAAGTTCGCCGTCTGCCAGCTTCTTTCGTTCTGTCTTTTATACCATTCGCCGAGCACGCTCCTATTGAGGCTAAGCGCGTGCGGATCCGCGAATGAAGACGATAAGTGGAATGAACTCTCCTCGCACCTTCCACTCGCTCTGAAAATCTCGGAGACTACAATCACCATAGCTTTTCCCATCACACAAATCATTTCGCTAACAATTAAGTTCTCGACGCACAGTCCATTTCAACTCAAGTCCTCGTACGCACAGTCCGCTGTGATGGCGCAATCGGGCATTTCGGGCACGGAATAGCCGTGGATCCGCAGATCCATCTCAATTAGTTGGCGCGGGCGAGCGGGCGGGCGCGGCTTCTTCGCATTAGCAGTTACGGGTAGCAAGCGGAAATGACGGGGTGCCCGGCTAACTTAGTTTCCGCAAGCGGCTGCTCGGATTCGCGGCTGCGGCGGCCTCCAACTTGTACCTAGCCGTCAAGATAACGTCGAAATTCGCTGGCGGGCGAGAGCGGTCCGTCCGCGTATACGTGCGGGGAGCTAACCTCCGCCAGCCAGTGCACACTCCCGCCGCAGCGGTAATAATCCCGACGAAAGCCAGCACATCGCCCACCTCCCTCTGCCCTTCGCCCTCCGCCCTCCGCCCTCTGCCCTCCGCGCCCTCCGCCTAATGGCTACCCATCATCTGGAAGATGTTCAGGAAGTTGGTATAAACCTCACTCGGCTCGGTCCATTAATTATAATCAGGAAAGCGCGCGGACTCCGCCTCCGCCGCACGCCGATTTTCCCAGTTGCACTGTGTCCATTGTTATTCCCGGACAATGCGTCATTATTACAATGCGTCATTATCACTTTAGAGCCGCGCGTTATAATAGCTGGGACGTGCAATATCATCAGCGCGACATCGCCGCCCTTCCCTCTCTCCATTCTTTAGCAGCCGGCCGTTGCTGCTGCTACTGCTTCTAGTCTGGAGGCGCAGTGGAAATAGTCGCTGACGAGTAAACTCTATCGTGCGCGCGGTGTTTGGAAAGTCGGGCGGAATGTAATTTCATAATAGGCGATATCCGGCTTTGGAGCAGAGTAAAGCGCCACTGGGTAAAGCGGCCGCCGCTTATTTCGATGGAGAGTCTCGTGCTCGCGATTCGCAGTCGAGGAGCAAGTGTCTCGGAGTGCCGGCGACAGGAACATCGATGTTCCGCTTGATATGAGAAAAACACACTGGCGAACACTGAAAGGGGAAAGAGTGCGACGTCCTCCCCGCTATCTCGGTGTTACTCGGACGACTCGAGGTATTTTCGCGATATGTCGCGATGCATGTTGGGACGCGCCAGCAATATTTGTAATTGCTCGGATCGGCATGTAGGGGCCGAGAGGACGAAAAGTCTCCGGGGCGGAGCGGCCAATGACACGCCCAGTATCTTCGTGTCCGCGGTCCGCTTGTACATGCGTGGTGCGGCGTGCAGGATGATCTGCACGCGTGTACGGCGGAGGACGTGCGGGTGAAATGTGCCGGGAGTAATTGCCGTGGTAATTACGGCGCGTCAGCTCGCCGCGCAGTGTCTGTGTAATGCGAGTCTAAGCACAGCTTCCTGAGAGCGGCCGGCGATATTCCGTGTGGTGTCTGCGCGCAAAAGCCTCGGAAAAAGGGACACCTCACACACACAGGCACACGAGGCTGCCGGTATACTTGGGACGGGGAAGGACGAAATTTTTGTGATAATTGACTCGTCCCATCGTCCTCCTCCTCGCACGAACGGTGAGTTTCCCGTGTACAGAGCAGCGGCCCACACTAACTCGCGAATGCACTTTCCCTGTACTTGTTAATTAACCAGCGACTTCGCGGCCGGGCCGCTCGCTCGCATCCGGCTTGATTTCACCCGGCGGACTGCTAATGCTCGGCCAATGTCACTCGCATATTAGGCGAGCAGCCCGCCAAGACCCTCCCACCCCTCTTTTTCCTCACCGCCGCCACCGCGCTCTTACCGAGCACTGTTCTCTCGTGTAGGATTATTTTTAATCATTCCTGTCATGCCGCCGGAAGAATATCGTCCTGCCACGTAATTACCACCCTCCGCTAATCGAGCCGCCGCGCCGCCTCCTCATTACTGGTATAATCAGTGTAATACACTGTGCACTCGGTACTCTGACACTCGATAACTCGGCCTTCTTAGTTCCGTGTTCTATTCAGTTCGAGGGCACGGAGAATAAGTTAGTTGAGCGGAAATCTGTTTTGAGGGGATGTAGGATAGTTATAAATATTGAGTATTCAGACTAATCGCTTGATAGAAACTGCCATTTGAACTTTTATTGCTGCTCGTTTGCACTGTAGTTTAAAGTTAAAATTAAAGTAACAAGAATCGCGCCAGAATACATATTCGTCCGCGAAGTATTCATACGCATATGGTCTTGCAATTTTATTTTTTTGGCTTAAACCACTCTGCAAAGGGTTCTATTAAAAGTTTAAATGGCAGTTTTCATCAAATGACAAGTCTAATTACTGATTTTTTTAAAAATTATATAAAAATTAGGAAAATAACTGTCCTACATCACCTTAACCAATTGGTTTCTTTACATATTTCTGCTTTACGTATCCACACACACTATATCAAAAGCTCGAAGAGCATTAATTTTCAGGCCATTGTCGGCGTTACTATGTCGATAAAAAAAGCTCTTGCGCAAGATTAATCCGACGGGCTGTTGCATCCCCGACGTATGCTTATCGCCGAGTCCCAATAACCCAAAAAGAGTGGCTATGCCCCGAAAAAAGCTCGCCTCTAGTCTGTCGGCGCCTGCAGCCAATTTCCGGCGTTCCAGCCCCGCTTTCCAATACTTTTAACGTCTCTCCCCGGCCGTCTCGGAGCGTCCGAGCATAGGAAATCTCCCAGACACGGCCAACTGGACGTTTTGACGCGCTCGAAATTTACACAAGCCTGCGGCGCGTTAATTAATCCGAACGAACGATCCCGCTGGCACACTGTTGGTCGCCGGTGGCGAAGGGGACGGCCACGCGTTTTACGTACTCAGTTTTGTTTATTGCCGTGCCGGGAGAACCGTAACGCTAAAACAAATCGTCGGTAATTCGCGTGCGCGCGCGCGCGCTCTCGGCGGGCGACTGCTAAATCATCGACGGCGCGTACACCGGCGGCCGCTATCGGGAGGCCCGGTCCCGCACGTGCGTGAAGATGAGTTATATTATCCGGTAGATCACTATTAACGCGGTGGCCGCGTGACCCGTGGACTCCGAATGATAGCGCCAATGAGAAATTATGGTCTTTCGGAAAATGTTCAACCGCTCCTGACCCGCCGGCCCGACCGATGATTTACTCCGCTGGCAGTGATTGCCGATGAAATCTCCCAGCACCATAATCCACCGCTAATTCTTTCAATTTTCCCTGCGGAGTAATAATCGCTCCACTCACTTCGGCTCTGTCATTCTTGCCATTTCATTGGCCTATTTCGAGGGAAAGCGCGCGTTCAATGCATTTCGTACTGATTCTCCTTTGTTGGGCCAGTCCCTATTATACATTATCTTATTCGTGTGAAAGAGCGTCATTATTGTCAGCAGCGCGCAACTCATTTGGCAAGTAGGACGATCGGGGATACGCGCGGCGAGCGCGCGTTTTATTTATGGAGTGAAGGCCAGACTAATTTTTCCTTATGCTACTCTCGTATGATGCCGACCTGGATACGTATTAACCCCGGGGTTTTTGGTCGGTTTGCCTCGAACAGAGCGCGGCCCCAACCCCCCAGCGAACGACGATTGAAATGTAGGAAACCGCACTAGCGAACCGGCAGCATCGCCAATAGCCGAACGATCAATCGGCGCCGGCACATTTACGTCCGCAGTTACTTGCGCGTTGCAGGAGGCCCCTTTAGAATAACGCGGCCATTTCTCCGAGAGCGAGCCAATGCACGGCCCCTTCGACACTCTGAATGAGATTTTTCCCTCCTATTTAGCCCCCCGAGTCTACAACTCTACATCCGGGCGATGTGCGCGTTTTAGAATAATTGCCATTGGGTCGCTAGTTCTCGATCTGGTTGCCGCGCCGTGTAGTCGCATTTATCCCATGATCTCTCGGCACATTTGCGAAGGGATGCACGCGTGTCCCGGCGCAATCGAGAGGAGGCTTATCGTTGCTAATGTTGTATCCCACTGCCATAAATCGATTATCCGTCACGCGGATGCGGCGACGCATACATTCGGCCGATTCAGACGCCTCCTGTGATTAAGCCCCGGATCTTACATTTTACAGCTGCTTGCTTGCTCGTTTGCACCGGTAAATTCGATTAGTACGAATGAGCGTCTAGCCGACTTTTCTCTAATACGATCTCCGCGCGTCGATAGTTTCAATAGACAAGCTATTGTCGCGCGTGTCGCTCGCAGAATGAAACAGGATCGACTGTTGACAGAGTGAATATTAATAATAGGGAGCAATACCGTTGGACGCGCTGTTGAGCTAACAAATTAATTACGGTGAGTTATTGCGCTTCAAATCACAGCTGCGATAATTTTGCGCGCTCAGGGGGAGAGGATGCTAATTGGCGCCCGGCGCTTTCAATAGTCGAGTGAATAACTAATACTTTGAGATCCAGTAGCAGTCAGACCACTAATTAGCGCGACGCGTTATTACGGACGTTACGAGGACTCAATGCTCTGCATAATCGGAATCACTTGGATGTCGATACCTTGCGCCCGCGCATCCTCGACGTCACGTACGTCCGGAGGACCAGCTTTTGATCTGACAGCCAAAGCGTCCACTCGGCACAAGTTATCTCTCGATATACTCAGTCCAATTAGAATAAACTCTAACTTTGTAAACCTTCAAGTACAAATCATCGAGCACAAGATTATTTTCCAAGGCGTCGCCTTCAGACCTTTCCCCCACCCTTTCACGAATTCGCACAAAGAGAGGCAAAAGAGTCGCCGTAAACTTCCGGCTTTTCCAATGGCCAGACACACACTCATAATTCAGACGGCGGCGCCGCCGCCGGCTAGGGTAAACAGGGGCTCGAGCTAAGAAAACTAATAACGCGCCGAAAACGTCGCGCCTACATAGCTACGCGTGCCATTCGTTCCGAGTTGCGCAAGGCTCGCGCCGAATAAAAGCGACGTATAAATAAGCGGGAAAGCCCGCAGGTAAACAGGGAAACGGCTTAAAGCCCCAGACATTAAGAAGCATGCGCTCCGGATGGCAGTATGATTTCGGCGGCGGGCTTCCGTCTATGACACAGTGCTCGAATCTTGGTCCATTTGGGGGGACGTGTGATTTATAGTAACATAGTGGCGAGGAGGACGCGTATCTCTCGGGAGCGAAGCATTCAAGTCTAGGAGACCCGTGGCCCTTCACACGAGCATATATATCGTGGCTTCTTGCTCGTGGCGTTTTGCCGGCGTTCGCCGCTAATGGCGGCTGGTGTGCATGTGTGTACGGTGTAGGTACACGGGGCCGTCGTCGATGAGCTGTCGGGCACGGCAAGTGCCGGCGCTAGTGCACCAGGATGTCCCCCTCCCTCTCCCTGGCCCTCGGCCCATCAGCCCTTTCCGTCTCTCTCTCTTGGTGATACCACCTGATATTCCTCGGTACTTGTGGTCGTCAGCGCGGAATTTCTGGGGATGGCGTGCACAGGCCGGTAATCCACGTAAGCGAGTGCCGCGCCGATCGAAGACTGCTCCCTTTCACGTGCACCCGCATGATATCTCCTCTAGATTACCGCCGGCCGACACACGCTATTCCGGCGATCCACCCGCTTTCCACCCGGCTCCATTTTCGAGCGCGGCTTTAAAGTCGATAGTCGCGGCCAAGGCAAACATATTCGCCGGGGATGCGAACCCGGCTTGGATGCATTTTAGCAGTGGTGTGAAAGCGAAAGCTCGGTGCGAGAGCTTGAGAAGCACCTCGGCAAGCGCACTGTTTGTGACAGTGGCAGTGACGTTTAGTGAGAGAATGAAACATAGACTCGGCACTGACAGGGGACACTAGGGAAACCACATATTCAAGGAATTCTGAGAAACTTTCCACGAGTAAAGTAATAAGTCATCTTTGAAAGGAAACTAGTGTTTGTTGGTGCCAGATTTTAGTTTAAAGAATTGAAACCAACCCTTCGGATATTAAAAGTCCTCTTTTTCCTACTGTTATACTCGTGAATGATGGCAATAACTTTGAAGTTGCAAAAACTCTTAAATTTTGCACATAAGAAGAATAAGCCATTCATTTCTTCTTGTTCTTATCGTCTCATGGCAATATGGTTTTCCAATTCCCAAAAAGATCGATAATTAATATTTGAGCACGGGTCACAAATACATATTTTCGACTCGTCAACCAAGAATCCGATAAGAAAACACAAAATTCTGTATGAGGGATAATGTACTTTACTCGAAGCAATTTTTTCACAATTTTTGGAATATCCAGCTTCCCCAGCGTCCCTCGCGAGATATAAGAGACTGGCAAGCCACTGGTAGAATTAGTACGCAGGTAATCGTCGGGAGCGAAAGCTCGCGCGAGCAGCACTCGGGATCCACTGACTCTTTTTCCGGGCCTACTTTCAAGGAGGTTCAAGCCGTCGAGGGCGCGTCCGTCCGTTTGAGTTAACTCGTTAGAGCCGGCAGGAGCATGAAATCCTCGGCGCTAAAAGGTCCGCGCTGATGCGCGTGCATATGATACGTGGATGGTACATGTATTATGCCGGCCATAAAGGATAAAGAGATGGTGGCCGGGAGGTAAAAGGGGTATATCCTTGTAAATTACTTGGCTGCTTTTCACACGTGCTGGGCGGTCCGTGAATGCCCTAATAGCGTGGCTTTCCGCCGTGGCAAAAGGTATTGCTCTTTGCAAAGTACTCACTGGAGAAGTAGCCCGTCTCGCACTTGCAACTCTCCTCTCCCTCGGCCCTCTCCCTCTCCCTCTTCGGTGGAACTGTGCTGGCCTCGCTGGAAAGCCGCATAATAATGTCGATCTGAAACCTGTTCCTCGGCACAGGAGTAGCAGCAGCAGCAAAGGGCGAGAGCCCGATTGTCGAGTGACCACTTGAGCCGAATAACGAGAGAAACGTCGCAACAAGAGATTCCTTGCCGTTGCACACACGCTATCCATTTCAATATACGCCGATGATGGCCCTTGCCGGGCTTTAGATCCACCCTGAAAGAAATCCGCATCCACATAGTGCCCTTGCTCCTCCCTCTCTCTCTCTTTCTCTCGCTCGCTCGGGCATTCATGCATTCCGCGCGACGCCGGGCGTCGTCTCGCGGCGGTGACTTGCGGGTATAAAAGACGCTCTTGAAGAGCACACGGTATCGCGCGCGATCCTGGCAACGTCAACACGACGACTTCGTGATACCCATATTCCGCTCTGGGAAATGTCGCGCGTTTTCGATCCGATCCTCGATTCCAATAACTGGAGAATCATCGTGTTTAACTCGGTTTATTAAACTGGGAACTACCGAGCTGTTGTTTCCAAGCAAACTTCCAAATGAGGAGAGTGGTTGACGGTGAATAATCGTACTTTTTCACGAGAGAAATATGTAAGAGACATACTGATAAAAGGGTTGTAAGGATTTTTGCAAGCTCGGTAATGTGGGAAATATTGTATTATTCATTTTGCAAATGCTACCTGAGTTTATCATTATGGATTTAATTTCTGACAAGCAAAGAGTCACTTGTGTATGGTCGAAACCGAATCCCATTTTTTGTTAAATGTTCGTAATATCATGTATATCACGCATATAAATTTTCAGCTGCATATCCCATAAGAGTTCCACCGGTTTTATTCCGAAACTACCATTAATATCTATATCAGGTCACACATGTGTCATATTGATAGCTGCCGCAATATTTTCTACACAGCTTTATAATGCAATGGAAAACGGTATACAGAATATCAGCTACTATGGTGCACCGCAACAATATAAAAATTCGACTATCCGTTTCTAAAAAATAAAAAAATTGCAATATTCCGTTATTTACACTTTTCCATAGGAGCTAAAAATGTATACATGCGCAATCACGATATTAGAGACATTTATAAAAGAAATGGTCTTCGGTTTCGATCTGACATATGTGACCCTCTCCTTGTAAGAGGAACGGGTATTCAGGAGAATATTCCGAATGATTCATCAAGGGCCCGAGTGAGGTTCAATCGGAAAATGGTATAGTTTGCAATGAACGCGGTCTATTTGGCCGCAGTCACCTTCGACAGTTGGCTAGACCCGCCGGGAGCAATAAATTGGAACTCGGTACGCGTCTCGCGAGCAGAAGGGCTAGTTGTGCGGAGCTCAATGTGTTTTCAGCGACGCTTATTTAGTCGGCAGACGCCGGTGTTTATGTTGGTAGCTCGCGTTCGCACGCGGTTTCCTGAGAAAACCACGGCCAATACGTGCTACGAGGGCCAAGCTCCGAGAATGCCATTGTACGCGAGCTCTCGGCGGGTCGTTGATCGCGGCGGGAATGTTTGTTTAGCGCTCGGAGCTTTTCGGGACACGTAGAAATCTATATGCCAGAAAGTAAGCCAACCGGTTTCCTCCAATGGTTCCTCTTGGTTCCGTGCAATTAATAAATTCATGAGTACATTTCGATTCGTATACGACGCACGAGTCTCCCTCTGCGGCGCAATACACTCGGCGAGCGGCGAGAGTCTCTCCCTCACTCGTGACACTAGCCGAGATTATTTCTCGCCTTAATTGCATCCGGTCTAGCACGGCTGGGAGCCAGAGCGAGACTCGTCGCCGGGTTCTCTCGCGCTCCAGAGATAATGCGTATTGCGAATCGGCCAATTCGTATTCACTCGTGATCGTTCGGGCAGCGCCCGGCCACCGGACAATTACCAAACGCACCGGCGGGAGAGAGCGAGAGAGGAAGAGAGAGAGAGAGTCGGCCGACCACGAACGAGAGAGAGTAAGAGGGCAAAGGAGGTGGGGAGGAAGAGGGTGGCGTACGAGGAGGGTAATTTGAACGGGAGACTTGCGCAGCATAATAAAGGTGCTTAGAGAGGTGAACCGATGTGCCGGGGCAGAGACGCTAGAGCAGGCCCGTTCTCTGTCGCCTAGCCTGATATCACCCGTCTCACCAAGCACTATTCTCCAAGCGGCTCGGAATTCAACCCTCGAGAAACGAACTCGCCCCGCGCCGGGATGAGGCGCGTCGGGCCAAGGCCGGGAAGTAGTGCTTGCTATCTCTGCGAAATGATGTTGCACGACACCCGAGCCAGCGGAGAGCTCCCGTTCCTCCCCGATCGTACGCGGCTGCTTTATTGTCCGTTGTAAAACTCCGGAATATACCTCCGGCTATCAAGTACCCCAGCCCCTCCTTCACCCTAACTCCCACCCTGCGGCCTCGCCCTGTATTACGAGTTACGAGTGTAGTGTATTCCTGCGATGCGAATAAAGTAAAATATCCGTCAGTGGCTCCCGCGAGAACTACTTTGATAGAGAGAAGTCGAGTCACACTCTGCTGGTACCTTTCCAGGCGGTTCAGAGCGATCGAACCGACCCAAGCGCAAATATTGTTCCTCGGTAATGGGGAATCCTCTTTCGTGCGATTCGACGCGGATAATTGGCCCGGCGGAGTGATATTAAATTTGCAAAGGTGGTTACAGGCTCGACTAAGCGTCGCCAAGATTTAGGAGGCCGTAAAAAGGCGCGCGCGGAGCCGTGAAAGGAACGGCGAAGGGGTTGAATGCGCCGCAGGAAAAACAATTGGTCCACACGGGCGAGGGCCCGCCAGGAGTATAGTACGTGTGGGCGTATGTCGGTCGTTAACTTGGAAGTAATTGTCGCCGGCCGCTGGAACCGAACGCGCTCCTGGAAGATTACGCGAGATTAGGCGGCTTTTTATTATGCTGACATATTACCGAACCGTTCGTCTCTCCCCGGGGAGAAGAGGGCGCGCACGGTCTTCTAGTCGGGATCGGAAATCCCCAAGTTTCCTCCTTCATCGTCGCGCTGGAAGACGCTCGAGTGGGGGGCGGGGGGCGAAAAGAGGGCTTTTCTTAGGGGGCGGGCGTCGTTAGGAGGAAAAGTGCCGGGAGAAGTTGGTAGAATGGTGTCGCTGGGGAGAAATATTGACGTCGCATTATTGTCGTTATTAAATTAGTTATTGGGTCGAAGCCGCCCGCGATATAATGGAACAATAGCGCCGGTAGCGAGCGCGGTATCGGATTAAGAAGCTTTGACGAGACGCCTCGGGGATGACAGGAATTGCAGATCTCGTAAAACTGGGCGTCTCCGGTGGCGGATGAGGGATTTTATTCGCCGCGATTCTTTCGGGCAAGCCGGTGCCAGGCCCTCTCTAATACATCCCTTAAGAAGATATCAGTGAAACAAGCCCCGTAAACACTCACCGTGAATCTTGGCCGCGCGACACGAAGTGGCCTTTTACGTGCTGCCGCGTGTATCACGTGTCGCGCTCTCGCGCGCCCGCGCGCGGCTGACATATGGCAGGGCATAAAACAAAAGAAGGATTGGACGGAACGAGTCCCAGGACACCGCGCGGCCATCGATCCGGAAAGGGATTCAACTGCTCCGCGCTCCTTTTTCTTTCGGGCTGAAACAACCTGATTTGCGTGACCCCGCCCGGAATAATAGTGCGCGCGGCCCAAACCGCGCGTCCGCGTTCATCCTCGCGCCGGTAATTGATGGCTTGCACTTTTCGACAATGCGCTCCCCCACATATATCAAAGGGCCTGTTAACCCGCGCGAATATATACGCGAATTGCTGTTCATTCCTCTTGCGAGCGCGACGCCGTCTGCCAGCCGATGGCGTTCGCCCGCAATAAATACTCCTTTCGAATTCATTAAACGAGTGTAGCACTTGGGCCGATTTCCCCGGGAAACCCGAGCTCGGCACACAACCCCCAAAGAGAGATGGAGGGGGTAGGGGGTAGGGGGTAGGGGGGTTCCATACGAGTGAAGGATTGATATTAAGACGTGGGGTTTCCGTGACCTGGAAAATGGGGGCGTCCCTATGATCCCTGGGGCGACGATTGATTTGTCAGGGACTTACTTTCGAGAGTGGAGCCACAGATTTCTCGGGGTCATAGCTATCACACGAGTGGCAGCGCCCCCGCTCTCCGCTCTGAATAGGGCCGGGCGTGTTCCGGCGTCCAATATCGACGGGGGAACGGAGGAGGTTCGCCAGTCGAGTCACGGATTCGAAATATTTCGGCGGACCTTCTGCACTGTGCTGTGTGCCGGAGCGCAAGATCAAGCAGTCAAGTAGTGTAAGATCCACGAGAGCGTAAACCCCGAGACTCGAGACTGGAGACTCGTCTGCTCGAGGGTAATCCCGTGCTCCTTGGTAGGTTTGATTGACACGGTCATTAGTTGAACTTCAAGCGCAAGCCGGGCATGTTTGGGTAGACGCGTCCGTATCCGCGGCCTGCAAGCCGCATGTGCATGATCGGTGGACACTGGCGGCCCTGTACGTTTCTGGATAGGCTCTCCGGCCGAAGCGAGCTAGATGGAGAAGCGAGGTCGCCGGAGGATGCGGGCGCGCGCGTGGCCGCAAGCCTGACCAGGAGCCTGTTAAACTAGGAGGGTGGGTGTTCTCGATATGATTAATGCTTAGCATGCGTGCTCATATGTGGTGGACAGCTGTGAGTGACTTGCGCCCCGCCCAAACGACGTCCATTCGCCTCCCATTTCTACGCTCCGCCACCCACACCCAACCACCCCACACCCTCTTCCTACCGATATGCTACACCACTACTTCGCGACATACTGCCCCGACACTCTCTCCTCGGCCCTCGCCGAACCTCCGCGGCTCCGACACACATTAACTCCTATTACACGGGCCCACCATCCTGCGACATCGTTGAGATCATTCACAGTTGCGGCCGCTTTGTCTACTACTCTACTCGAGCGGGAACCGATGCCTCTCGCTTCAAACCCCAGCAAGAGCTTCCCTCGAAATAGCACGAGAGCTCGGATAGTCGTGCGAGCTCCCGTTAAAAGTCAATGCTCCGCGGCCTCATTGCCACCAATCCCCTGGTCACTGCAATCATTTCGCCGTAGCGTCGCAGCCCACATGGGACACCCTTTCAAACGGGCCGCGCCCGGTTCTTGTCACGGGATTGACTAATATGTCGCGCGAGATCGATCTTTCAATGTGGCCGGCCTTGTCCTGCTCGCGTTTCGAGCTGCCGGAAAAATAGTGGACGAGCTCGGTGAAAAAAGTTTGAAAGGGCGAAGGGTTAAAGGGTAAACGGTCCATCTTCCGCTCGGTTGGAAATTCATTAGCCTGTGCCATCAGTCCATTGTGGCATGTGAATTTCAGTATGGTTCTGTTGGGAGTGCTGGTTCAACTACGATGTATCTTGCAATTGGCAAATCCGTGGAAAATCCATTCTCTCTGGAATAAATGAATGGGAAACTGATAAAGATCGGAGCGCTCGTCCGGTTTATCAGAGGCGAAAGCAGGACGGTGTGTAATTTTCTTCGTTACACGGAGAATCGCCAAGTGTGTGCTCAACGCTCTAATTAGCTTTTAACAGGCACTTACCTCGACATGGCAGGTTTTTGCTGATACTTGCCCGCTGGCTGGTAGAGTGATGGCCGCCATGAAAGTATAAAGCGACGGTTTTTCGTTAATATGTCCCCGGCACACTACGACCGCCACCATTTATCTATTTCTTTTAGCCCCGATACGAGACACCTCCTCCACGGCTCCTCGATATCCTCGCAGGAAGAAAACTGGAACACGCCACACACCAATATTCCCTCCCTCGAGCATTTCTGCACGTCAATTTCACCAACACCTTCGCGTGCACGGCAATGCCATTTTTATCCGGGGAAAGCTCTAATGCAATTTCACTCTCGTCGAGATAATGGGCTCATTATAGCAGGGCCGGGAAAATCATAAATCATATCGGACGCGAGCATATCGGCCAGCTCTCATTCGCTATTTCAGTGCGTGCAATTTAAGTTGATCTGCATAGTGGATTCCCGTCAATTCCCCCTCAAGCAAGATCGACAGGATGAAAAGTTTCCAACGAAATTCGAACGTTTCGTTTGAGAATTTATAATGAGCTGCTGCTAATTAGCTCATTGTCGAACAATCGTCAGAACAATCAGACGGCATTTTAATAATTAGCCTGACGATATAATGCACGCGAGGAGTATTGAATGGTCGATATGTGCGATTTCGGCGAATTGTGCTGGAAGAGTCTTAGGGGTGCGGTTCATTGAGACACATTGATTAATAGCATCGGTGCATAATGGTCGGATTATGCACCGCTGCATTGTTGCAGCGAAGTTCTCGCGGTGCTTGCGTATCAGTATCGATCGGAATGTACGTCGAATGGCATTTGCTTCAAAGAGGTACAAGATTGACTACAGAAAAGTACAGATGCAAATGTAGGTCACGTTAGAAGCGCCGTTTCCGAACTTCCAACGAGACTTCCCTTAGAACAATACACTTTCCCAGTAACTGACAATACTTGTAATACAAATTCAGAAGTACATACTATCATCCCCGTCGACTTCCATATTTCTCCCTCAGACACAGCGCAACTTGAAAAACACAAAGGAAAGATTTCCCATCGATCTTCCCTAAGAGTGGCAAGTTCTTCCTACCCGGCGGCGGTTAAATAAATGTCCGAGGAGCATAGCCATTTCTCCGGGAATTCGACGGAAGGGTGCGCGTGCCAGGAGCACGCAGGAACAAATCACTGACACGCAGCCTGACTTACCGCGTTGTCTTGCGAGGGTGAGAAAGCGAGAAGGCTCAGGGGGCGCAAGGTGCCGCAAGTGGTATAGTATAACAGCGTGTCAGGCTCGAGAGGAGGATAAAGGGGAAAAATGCCGACTAGGACGGTAACAGTGGGGTAACTCATGCCGGGTGAGGCTGGGTTTAATTAACCGTGCGCCGCTTAGTCGCTCGCGCATCGCGCCGTGTAAACAGGCATTACTTGCGGCGAATGCGGCGTTAAGAGGGCGAGGTAAGAAAAAATTATACTCGCGCGAAATCAGATTAACAAACACTCCTGGCGCGCCCTCGAGTTGCGCAGGTCCGCATTGTCTTTTAATTTAGAGTGCTTTTTCCCCGCTGGCTGGACGGAGCGTCTCGCCGCAGGCTGCAACCGCGCGCTCGTCGTTTGTCAATGAAAATCGATAGCCTCGAAAAAAGGTAGACAGGTTTACCGTAAAAGAGAGACATCTTTCATTGGTAATAGCCGAGGAAAAGAGCACTTCTACCTCTCGCAAAGTGGATGCTTTTACGCGTTACGGCATCGGACCAGCATCTCATCCAAATTTAAACGCACTACACAAACTCCAAAGTAAATTTCTAACTCTAATGTAAAAATCGAAGATAAATACCAGTGTGGGAATATGCAACTTGCGGGAAAAATCTTGCGAAACTGGCTTTGTAGCAAGTATAGTGCTACTCACTGTGCCTATTAATGCGTTAATTAAGCTTTAAGTATCTAGTGATAAACCAGCAATGCGGTTCGGGTAACATTCGAATAATAGCAGTATCAATAGAATACTGAATGGAGCGAGACCCGCAGATTGCTTAGCTTTAATCGCTTAATAAACCCGAGTGTAACGTCATACAGCAATTAAAGCTTATTATTTTAAGCTAATGTTTACTGGATTCGACCAAATATTCATATCGCGGCATACGCATTTCGGGCGAATGATATGTTGCCGGGTGCAACACGCCGTAATCCCATTAGCGCGACGCTAAATAAATAAATAAATAAGCAAATATTGGTGGCGACCGGTATTGTTCGAATGCCGGGCCCGCTGGATTTACGTGCGTCGTCAAGCGCGCGTGCACGTGGATCTGTGGTTTCCCGGGCGATTTATATGTGGTTCATTGTTGCGTTATTGCCATTGTCCGGGGGTATTTCAGGGCGCGTTAATTATGCCCTCCCGTCCCGCTGCACTCATCGTTCGGCCGGCTATCATTAAAATAGCATTGCAGCGCGGAGGTGCGATTCATTTGTCAATGGAAATTATTAATTTCTACTGGGCTTTTACAAAAATGCGTGGGGCGATGGTCGCGGGCGATGGAGTAGAGTTAGGGAATGTGAGAGATGTATCCCTTGAATAGTGCCACGCTCTAGAAATTCAAGTAGACCGTGTGTAACAAATTTATGGCTATACGGCCTGAATAATGGATTAACTTTGGAAAAGAGTTGCCAGCGGAATTAATGAAAAATCAATGCCCGACTCCGGCGCCGTCTCGGCCGCTCCATTTTATTAACATTTTCCTGTGGCTCGAGTAACGGCACGAGTGGCACTCATTTGGCAATGAAATCAACCAGAAATTCGAATCGTTTATCCCGTGCGATTGCAGTGTAACCCTCTACTCGATCTTATTATTAATTTCGCGATCGAAGAAACTTTCGCATTACGTACTTGTGATGAATTCCCCCCCTCGATATTTATGATTCGAGGGCGAGTTCTCGCGCGGCGGGGCTGGCGAAATGAACTTTAATAGTTGCTTGCACGTGAATAATTGACAGGGCTATTCACGGATGATCCCATTGGGAAAGTTGGCGGGGTCCATCGGGCCGATAACCAGTCCCTTTTCTCCCGAGAGAAAAATGATCGCAGTTCGAAGGAGGGCGGCCGCAGCCCGGAATAGCTAAGTGGCGAAAGTTTAACAGTGGCTCCTCTTAGCCAACTCGACGCCCGAGCGCACAACTTTGTTATGCCGGGGAAACTGTTATCACCGGCGCGAAGTACACCGGCGGCCCCCGCACGCGTCACTTAGCCCCAGAAATAATTGCAATATTATCGCGGCCCCTGGTGGGGGGCGGGGGAGGGGGCATTGCGCCGGAATTCAGTTAAAGCCGGGCAGGACGAGTGCGCGCGCGCGCGCCCGGCCCGCCCGACCTAATTCTCATTCACATTTCGCGGAGCCCGTGAAACTTGCCGACTTCAATTCCTGATATCGGAAAAAGATTTCGCGATTGAGGGACATGCCGTCGTTTGCTGAAACTCCTATAAGGAGATAAAAGAGGCTGGCGACGCGAGGGCCGGGAAACAACGGGGCCGGAATAAGGAAGCGGCAGTAATTGCTGCGGAATTGTCCCAATCTCGGCAGGTGCGCGCGCGCTCTATAGCGATCGCTCGAAACTGAGCGCTCGATTCACCGACCCTCCGACAGCTCTCTGATAATGAAACAGCGGAGATCTACTCGAGACAAAACTACCGACCGCCTCGAACTCCGCAGATCTATTAAAGATTCATTAAAGAACAAGCAATGCAGATCTATATTCTTTTCCAATTTACAACAAGTTTAACATTCCGTTCAATTCCGTTCAATTCCAATGGATTTCTCGCGCTGAGAAAACGTTGAAAATGCCTAACCAAGCGATGTGTCCCGCGACTTTTAAAGGAGCTTAAGACACCACTTTGTTCCGCAAATGATTCTCCCCGGGCAGACACAACCGACAGGGGCGAGTGCAGACAATAAGAGTAAATTACGGCGAAGACCGAGGGTCTCGGGGGCGCAGGGATATCGCTGAAGGAATTCAATTTGCGAAGTACAGAAGGGCCCTCGGTAGAAGTAGTCCTCTTTAAAATAGTTGGGCTTCAATCTCCCCTGATCATCTCGCTCCTCGCCGCTCCTGAATAAACAGCCGAGTTCCTTGGCTCCGCGCGCACCTGAAATCAATTTTCCGGAGGTAAGTGAGGTGTTAAGGTGGCTCGAGGCGATACCCGGCCCAGTGGTTTCCTCTCTCGTTAGATAGGGGATGGAATTTCGGGGCTGATCGAACCACCCCGGGCAGACAGAAGAATTGTCATGGCAGAGGTCTGGCATCTGCACCGCTGACTTCTCATTCCCCTGAAATGAAGAGGTCGCAGGATGAAAACTTGCGAGTCCCTTGGTCCTCTTGGTCTCATCTCATCCATCATGTTTGCCTGCCGAGATTAAGTTGGAGTTTCGCCCGACTCGGCCGGGAATCTCTCGGACTCTTGTCTCGATGATTATGTTACTGGGAAAAGGGTAGCGAGTGGGGTCGGAGTCCTCGGCAAACAGCCCGACGCGAGCGGCCTCGTGGCCCTGCTCGACACTTTGATTGGTTCGCCCTAAATAATCCCGTTCCCGGCGAGGTGTACACTCGATCGGTGACAACGCTCGCGTTATCTCGCAGCCCTTGGGTACACACACCCGACGCCCTAATATATTCTCCCGGTATAAGTCCATTGGGCCCAGTGAGCCGGAAGTATCGCTCCCAGGAACCTGCCCTCCCCTGCCACGCATAATTCTCTGTATTCACAGTTATTTACACTTTAAGCTTCAATAAGTTTCCTTGAGTAATCGTATTCCCGGCAGCCGTCTCGCGCGTCCTTTCGCCGGCCGGGGCTTATCGTGCGAAAAGAAGAATGCGAAATAAGAGATAAACACGATTACCCTCGAAAGGAAAGGCTATAATAAAAGCTGTTCCTCGATACATCCGGGAGGGGATTTCCTCGGGAAGGAGTTTTGCTCGGACAATGATTGGGCCTACGGTAAAAGGATTGACGTGTATCTCGGTGGCGGCCGAGGGGGAAAAAGCCAGGAGCGATGGAAGATCAATAGTGCGCGCGGGCGCTGGTTATTTATACCATGCTCGTTAATCCTTTTCGCGATGGCAAAGCAACGGCCGAGTCGGCAATATGCACCCACACAAATCTTTGCCGGGGTGGTATAAATCTTGCAGGATATTTCGCGATTACTAGTCGCTGCGTAAGGCGTGTGGGGCGAGAGGGTGGGGAGAGAGGGTGGGGAGGTCCCGCAAGGGATCAAAGCGCAGAGAAAATGCAGCAGGTATACCCGGGGACGCGGAGCGCGTAAGTGCGGCTTATTGCGGAGCTTATACTTGCTAAAGCATCCGAGCCAATGTACTGTGTCTTTCTCCGCGCAATGCTCCTTTTCCATTCATTCTTTTCGCCGGCTTCGAGCTCGACTGCGCTCCTCTTTTCCACCCAGTCATAAGCCAGAAGCCGTGACGAGCAGAGCGTTCTGGATGCACACTGCGGCTTTCCTCCCTTTTCTTTACACTTTTCGCCGCTCCCTTTCTTTTCTCCGGCTTTCCCCTTTGTTGCCCTCTGGCGCCCCATCAGCCTCCCTTCCCTCGCACTTTCGCCGTTTGCGCCTCGGAAATAATTTAATTCGTATTATGCCGCTTACTTGGACGGAGCCGAGAAGCCCGGGAGAAGCCGCACGGCCAGCCACTCCGGCCGATGGAGATGTTTCACATTTGAAATTGAGAGAAGAGAAGAGCGAGCGCGCCCGCGGCTCTTTTTCGTGGGAAATGCGCGCAGACCCGTCCACGAAAGGGGAATTCGCCTTTCTTATATTCCGGCGCTCGCCCTGCTGTGCTCCCGAAATCGGATTAGAGCTTTCTTCAGCGGGGGATGACGCTTGGAAAACCTCGGCAAGTCGAGCGTGCTTGTATTAATATTTCTTTCGTCACTCGGCCCCGTCGAAGTGCCGACGAATTCCACCCTTATTTCGGTTGTCCTCCTCTCATTGCTTGGTCGCTCTCCTGGCATTTAATGAGATTCGGATTTCATCACCAACGCGCCGGAGAATAAGCGCGGCTCTTGCGTTATTCCGGGAGCCGGAGTCTAACAATAAAGGGCAGCTTTGGAAATGAAAATGATAACTGAATTCAAGAAAGATTTTTACGACAATTCTATTCCAGCGCCCTTCTTTCCCGGGTAGCTAATTCGAGGGAAAGTTGGAACGGGCAACGCGGAACAGTTTGGGCTAATCATGATTTAATAACGGAAGTTGCATCGGCGAGTGGCATTAACTAATTATGGGCTTGATGCGACGTTACGAAGCAAGTCCATCCGCGCGGAGTCTCAGTTGTGCCTCGAATCCGCCGAGTGTCCCTCGAGTAAGGTGAACCAGCCGGCTTTAATAATGCACCGAGGCAAAATGTATCGCGGGCTTTCAAGTTGCATGCTACTTCCACCAATTATGCATTCCGCCGTGATGGGGAATTTTTCGAGGGCAGCGACGCACGTCCGGAAACTCTTTACTAATGAATGAACCGCTCCTGTCATTCTTGTTTCGAGATCCTATCGCATCTCTCGAGCGCTCGCATAACTCTACTCGACAGGGTATCAACTATTTCCGCTAGGGAGCGCCAGACAGAGCGTATATCCTCTTTAAGAAATGGAAGAAATCAGGTGAATTCCTGGTACGCAAGAGCAGCATGAATGTGACAGTAACCTTCAGGGTCTTGAGAATAATTAAAGTTTCACGGCGCTGTACAAGCTTTATGAGCGAGCCGGGATTCCTGTAGGCGACACCTGTCTTCCTCGATCTTTCCCTTAATCTTTTTGCGTACCATGTAAGCTGCGGCTCGGCGACGCGTATAGTTACATCACATAAAACCTACTCATTTAATAAAAACCAAGTCGGTTAATAATATATTAATAAACATTGCTGAAATTACGAACTTACAGATCCAAAGGAAGCGTTGGGTTTGCCGCGAGTTGTATTAGACTTGAAAGTGTTAATAAATGGATTGGAACTTGATTGAGAAAGCGAAAGAGTTGGGAGTTTGTTCTGAGTTAGGCCCGCGGTTTGGTCGGCGTTAATTTGATAGGCAGAGGGTGCGTGCTCTCTTGCGGCCGATATCTTTAATACCAAGGAACGTTGTTGTTTCAGAACTTTCCTTCGGCGAAGTGGCGCCCGAGGCGATCGCGACTCACCCTCTCCCACCTGTATAAATTAAAGGTAAGCGTACACACCGGCGCAATTCTCCGCCTCGTCTCCCGCCAACCCAGCGAGAGCCAGCCGACTTCCGAGCGGGAGATACATTTTCGCCGCGATTTCCCTCACCGCCGCCGGCGGGTTAACTGCATGAGAATATGACAGGTTAATAGGATCTTTTCTCAGTCGGGGGCGTATCTTGATCCTGCTATTTACCTCGCCTGCCATTCAAGGGAATCTTACTTCGGAAGGAAGCGCGCGTGTAGATACGCCCCCGCGAATCTTGGATTCTTTGAAAGCCAAGAAACCCGAGTCTACTTTAATTTGCTCCAGATAATATTCCGCGTCGTTGGGGATTTCGAGTTTATTACGTGGCACTAGGTGAAGACGATTCCACGGGAATTCTTACTCGGCCATTTTCATGTTCGACGTAAAGCCTCGCAGATATATGTATTATGTGTCTGTTCCCCTCTGTATGTAGATATAGAGAGGGGAACACTAATTCTGAAAGCTGAAAGAAAGCTTCTCTTCCCAGCGCGTTCTCTTTGAAAGGCAAGTTTTCTGTCCGGTATCCCATCAGTTGAAGTAGCTGGCATTCTTGCTTCAAGATATGCGAGTGAAGTCCTGGAGATGGGAAATACGAGGGAATAAACAAAACGGTGACTTCGGTAGAGCTCCAGTACCATCATTCCCGTACACGTAGTTGGATCCCGTTTGTCGAATCTCTGTGGTCCAACCTCTATGACATACATATGTTCCTCTAGTAACGCGCTTGAATACTTGTCGAGCAATGAGACATTCCAAACAGACAGGAGAGAGTAAAAGCCGATTCGATATACCGGTATAGTGAAATATTAAGCAAAAACGCAAGCGATATATGCCACTCAATTTGGGCGCCGACGGCATTTCGTAAATGAATCCGCGGACAATACAGCCGTGGCTGAAAAATATTTCCCCTCGCCGCGCCGACATCGGGAGCGCGCGTTTATTCGAGGAAATTGCACGCCGCGTCGCTTAGCCTTCCTGCCAACTCATTACCAACCTGCTGAATGGTTAATGCGTCGATTTTAATCCTGCAACCGGTGACAGTGACACGGCACTCGATGAAATTGGCGAAGGAGCCGACAAGCTTTAATGAACTCAGCCTGATTCGACCGAGTTGCGACCTTCCAGTCGATTAAAATTCGTCCGGGGCGACTTTGTTATTCTCATGATTTCCAAAATACCAACAACTTTTCGGTTTATCGAGTAATGTAGGTAGCTCGGCATTAAAGAGTAGAAAGCGGCGGCACCGCAAATAAGCGGAAACTCACATTAACTCCTTAAATGTCAGTGACACACTTGTGGACGAAAAAAGGTCGTCTCATAACACTTTTATGACACATATGGGGACATTTTAAATAAAACATGTCTTTACCCTACTTATGTGATTGTTCGTGGGAATCTTAGGTCTTTTGAAGCCAAAGATCAGATTTTCAAAATCCCAAATGACATTCGTGCTGATTATTACACAATATGATACTGCTACTGTGAAATTTAGTTGGCTGTAACAAACCCAACTTTTTACATTTTTAGAGTACGCTGTTAAATTCGAATTCAAACGGCAAAAAATACCAACTTTCGTCGAGATCAAACTATATTTCGAATTTCCATCCGCCATATTAAAGCCGTCTTTACTAAAATATCGAAAATCTGTTTGCATGTTCGGATTGAGCGAGCTTAAAAACTTCGATACTAAAATCATCAGATAAATGTAACAAACTTTTTTCTCCACACTGCGAAGGGACCGACAAGAACGATGGAGAAATGGGGGGTGGGTGTTGCCATTAGGCGGATTTCAATATCGACGTAAATGGCACGGATATCTGATACATTCCAGCGGCAGTTCATTCCAGCGAGAGTCCGCACACTATTCTCAGGCACACGTGCACCCATTATGTATCTGTGTATACACAGAGTGGGTATACACCACAGGGAAATATTTCCCCATTCATCGGCTGACGAAAAAAAGCTTTTTCGGCCGGCGACAATTATTCCATCCGGCATTATGGCGAGCTCTTCCCATGTTCGTTGGGGAGAGCTTGCCGTGTGCATCGCTAACGATTTTCAATGTTACCTCAGCGGCATGGAAAGTAATTGAGAGCGAGCCTTCCGTCGCTGGCGCACTCTAACCTGATTACATACGGCGGCAGATGGTAGTCGTCGATTGTACAGGGCATTAATCGAGATTTGTTCGTTCCCGAACCAACTGGCAGACGCGGAAAGTACGTGGATTACAGGAGCGTTGCTAAGACTTCCACTGATTACAAAGTTCTCGCATAATCAGCAATGCTTGGGTGGCCCTGTAAAAGGTTGTTGTGTTGCGACAGTACCATCAGAAAATTGCTGGTACAATGAATGCGGGAAACCCGAACAATATGAGTTAAATGGCGATAGACTTCTTCTAACTAGCACAATACAGCGCAAATTTTGTTTCTCATTTTTTCGCAAATGACGGGGCTAACTATTTTATATAAATCGCATAAAATCTTTGGGTTTTGATTTTTTGGCACAAGTTGGACTCAATATAGCACAACTATTTGTTTATATCGATTAAACAATGGCGATCCTATCCTCCACGCGTCAAAAGTCGACCGACACCACACTATTTAAATACCTGTATGTTTTAAACGAAGTGGAGAATATTTTTAGTTTTATTTGTCAATGTTTATATTATGTCCTTTTACCAGTCGGTAGTTTATCAAGCGAGTTCTACCAGCAGACAAAACACAAAAATGTAACGCGCGCGATTCGTACAAACACTTCTAACTTTGACGGCGAGTATTTCAAGTTTAGAACTGACAATCTTCGTCAAATTACACGAAGTCATATCTATGCCTTTTAAATATAATTAGTGAAAATTATAAAAAATTCTTGAAAAACAAATCTACGCCGCAATAACCTTAAAACTTAAAACGCGAGGATTTATCTTGCACAGGATTCAGTGACAATGTCGGCAAAGCTTTGTCGAGGCCGTCACTTTAATTTCAATCCGCAGACAGCGGGCTAGGATAATTCCACTGGGAGAAAAAAAAACATCACTGTCGTAATGCAGCCGACACGTTGGCCAAGAACAATTGGCAACGAGCCGATGAGAATGGTGTGCCTTTGTCATCCGAAGAATAGATCACCGCTGCATTAACTAGCATTTAGATTTGCCGGCTGCGACGTCTGAAGTATCATCGTCGTGTCAGTCAAACGTCCGTTCTGATAGGGATCATTAAAATGCGACAAAACAGTGGTTCCAGCTGCCAGAGGCAGGCGAGGATCCTATAGGCGAGCTCTTCCACCCTCGTGACAGTCTCTGCTTACCCGTTCCCTTCCTCGATCCTCCCGTCTGCCAGTGCATCCCCGGTAATTACAGGTAGTGCATAACCGGAGAGTATTCTGACGTACGTATGTGCACGTGGGTGCCATTGGCTACCACGACAACAGGGCAGCTCTACGGGAGAATAGCACGTGACTGGTGGGCTCAGTTACACTGAGAGGGATCTATACGCCCGCTCCTCCTAAGAGTAAAGTAGCAAATGCATATCAAGTACACGGCAGCCGTATTAATATCCATGGCTGGTTGGATCTTCTAAGGCATCAGCTCTGTCTTCGCATTACCTTGTTACGATACACTGGCAGAGCCTGGCAGAGCCGCGTAACCGCAAACAACCACAATAAAGGAGCCACTAAAGCCACCCGCGGTGCCTAACGGCTGCTGGGGAGCAGTTTTTCCTGATCCGTCCTCTTACGGGACACAGGGGACACAGGGGACACACAGGCCACTGTCTTGGAACGGCACAGCCTCGGCTTTCGCCATTTCGAACTCCCGTATTTACCTGGGCCGCAGATTGCCGGATTGCACGGGACTCCCTCGGAGTTAACGAACTTTGCGGTGGGAAGCTGCGATGTGGGCTGAGGGTGGGGACCTAAATGCTTGATACCCCTATTTGAAATATCACGGCAAAGACCGCCAGGCATAACACGGGTTCCGAGTGGCGGGAATGCGTTTCTAAATAAAATGCGGTAAACGCGGGAGCAGCGCGATGAAAGGAGGCGGAGGGAGCTAAATGGAAATGTGACTGAAGCTCTCGCGGCCGACGAGCGCGCGGATGTGCACGGGGCCTCGCGAGCTTTGCATCCTTTTTAAAATGGTTAGCTAGAACAGAGACTGCAACACACATTTCTCAAAGCCGTTATGGCCTTTGACGGGAAATACCGTGGAGTTTTTTAAATTTTACTTAAGTACCTCGCGTTTCCCCCGCTGGATCTACTCTGATGATGGCGCTCGCCTCGCCTCGCCTCGCCTCGCCTCGCCGTGGTGAAATTCTCGCGCGCCGCGTCCTCCTCCAACCACAAAGTAGCTTAATAGAGTAATGTAATCATTGTGGAGGTCGTTAAAAATTTTAATTAACGCAATAATGGAACACAGGCGCCACCGACGGGCGAAACCTGCTTCCTTCGTCCAGACCCTTTATCCCTTGTTAAGGGAAAGTAAGAGACAGCAGTAGCCGCCCTAGTTTTCCACCCGATTCTCGCAGCCCCGAAATGCCTCGAATTTTTCCCATATTCTTTAGCCGCTCCGAATAACGAACATACCTCTCTCTTTACGCTCTCCTCGAATCACTTTCCCAACTATTCGATTTCAGCTATGCGAACGAAATAGCACAAAGGCTCGACACCGATGTCGCTCGAATCAAAGCACCGCACCTATTGCTCCATTATCCAGCCAACTTTCCGCTACGCGCTGAATACTATGTCGAGCGCATTCTACTTGAAGGCGAAACAATGTAACGGCCAATTCCATTAAGCCTGACTGGCGGGCGGCTGTCATTTTCCGACGCCCTCGCAGTGCATCAAAAGAGCTCCTCTTATCAAACTGCACATCGAGGCGAACATATTGGCGATAGGGAAATCAGAGCGGTGGTCATAGCTCCGGGCAATCCTATCTCGAGAACTACTTGGCAGGTCGGTCACTGAGTCGGTCATCGGTAATTAAATACGACTGACTTACTCACGTCGAGTGATCCCGCCCGCTCGCGAGCTCCAACTTTTTTCCTCTCCCCCCATCAACCCCCTCGCCAGCCCACATCGTCGCTCGTGTTTCGCCTTTATAATTAGAAGCCGATCGCCACCGCCTTTGCCATCTCGGCCCGCTCTCGGCAGCGATGGAGAGAGAGGAAAAAAAAAAACCGGCCGCCTTTGATAACTTTGTGAAACTCCACTCGCTCGCCCCGCAAGTGAGCTGAAGTGTGCGCGTCCGATTAATTACTCCTGCGCGCTCGCGTTACGCTTTTTAGACGTGTGCACTGTGTAACGCGACTGCGCTCCGAGGAACGGCCACTTGTTCTTTGACGCGAAGATGGATGATTCTGGTCGGCGCGTTCTAAATAATGATTGCATTGTGATCGAGACTGCGGCCGGTTACAATTGCACTTTAATGCGTGTTTCGCGCGGTAGCGCTGTGTGCTCCCTGGAGCGGAAGAGGAAAGTTGCGGAGATGAGGGTTCGAGCGCGAGGGTCGAGTCGCTTATTATTGAGGCTTTAATGGCGAGCCTTTCCTCGGTTCTGCAGAATTGCATGCCTCAAGTTCGAACCGCAGAACGGAACCCTCCAGTCATTTCAAAGACGGAAAAATCGCCAGCCTTTGGTATTTCAGTGCACGACTAATGCACGATGCATACGAGCAGGTATATCTATCAGCCCTTCAGGCAACGAAGTTAATAGAAAACAAAACTCCGCCAATGCTCCGATACGAGTCATTCCATTCAGCGAAGCACAAAGGGTACACGTTCACGCGTTCCACCGCGAGCGGCGTCGGCCGGCGCGAGTTTAATTAAAAAATCTGATCAGCTCGCGACCCAGATTTTTCGCGACTGTTTATTAATAACGCATAGAATATCGATTGAAAGCTTCCCGCGTAAAATGAAGCCCTCGCGGCAGAGGCAGACGGCAAACAACACTCGAAAGAGTACAGTGGATGCCGAGGCCGGTAAGATAATTAGTGGGTGAAGAGAAAGTATCCTGTAGGAAGTTGCTGGAGCACCAGGGCGGCCGATCTACTATTTCTTCGACCCACGAATTTCGAGGGGCAGGGCGGAAGGGAGGTGAAAGTTTGGCGCGCGTACTTTCATTATTACGTTCGCTCCATTTCGGAACTGAATCTTCGCAAAGTTCCCCGGCAACTCCACTGTAATATAGATACGCCGCGGCGAGCACCGCAAGTTACGGGCCTCCGCGGGTCCCCCAGGACCGTCAATCCAACTCTCTGATTTTATTTCGTGAGTCGATCTTCCCTACCCCCACTACGAAACACTCTCGGGAAACGAATAATTATATTGACTTGGCGCGGCTATTCGGGGGAGGGTTGCCGCTCGAAATTCACCGATGGAGTTTAATCCTGGTAACGAACCTATTTACATCTGCTGAGCCCGTCCGGGGGACGCGTAATCGCGTTAAAATAAGCAAGTCGCGATTAAACGGGGAATTGATATTTAGGAATAGTCGACTAATAGTAGAGGAAAGTGGAGGGGATCTCGCTGTCGCAATTAGCGGAGGATCTGACGCATAATGTACGCCGCGAACAGCTGACGGTCGATAAGCTATTCGATTTCGACAGGGACGCACAGGACATCCCGTATATCTGCTCCTGCTGGGAACCCCTTTGGCTTCCTGCGTCACCAGCCGAGCATAGCGTGCATACTTCCAAGAAATGGATCGGATGCTTCGTTAAAAGCGATGGAACCTTGAACGGTTAATGAGCTCACGCGTAATAAGCCTAATAGAATTTCAAAGCCATTAAACAATCTTCTCTGATACTTGACGGAACAATTGCTCTACGTGATACGAGCCAGCATGGAAATAATTCTGCTAAATTACGAAAATCTCGGAGGCAGGAAAAATCTTGGGAGCAGCGGCGCGTAAAGTGTGGAAAGAAAAAGATATCCGGCGAAAGATAAAGGGACCATTCACGCGTGATGGGAACAATTAAACGCATAACAGATGAAAGCAGCTGTGCAAAGAGGCGATAAGGCCTCGCAGGCACAGGGCCGAATAAAAATAACGAAGAATCCGCGGACTGCGCCTGGGCTTTATGACCAGCCGCTCAAATGGAGATGTGCGGAAGCCTATTTCCCTCTGTCGGTTCCGATTGTGCGGATTCAGCTCGGCGGAAGCGAATGTTCAACTGATCCTGCGAGAACACAGAGAGCAAAATATCACGATTTACACAAGAGAGAAAAATGTAATTACAAATCTGCCATGGCGAAAATAATTACTTAGGGGAGTCGATCCGAAAGCAGAGTTTGAGAATGGCAGTGAGACCTGTTTCCGGGAGATTTTCGCGCGAAGCCCTCGTCAGTGATATTTCCGAGTCAATATGTTTCTCCAAGTCACCGATATTTCGACGAGGCCGGATCTGCCGTGCTCGCCCGAGAGCAAACAGGTGAAATGAAAAAGTTCAATAAAGAGAGTGGAAGTACGAGTGGAGAGGAGAGGCCAATGCTTTCCGCGGGTCCATGTATGATCGATGAAGTTTTTATGAAAACAGCCAGGGCGACCGAGTGCGCCGTCCGGGAGAGCGGCACTGTTGATTGATCGAGAGTGGCCGAATTCGAGATTTCGCCCGATGGACATCTCGCTCCCTCGACTGCGAGCGCCTTTTTCACCGGGCGTGCACACGCTGATACATATGTAAGGATGTATGTCTGCGTCAAAGTACTTCCGACGGCTTAGCTTGCCTGGTGAAACCAGCCCTCTAGCGGAGAGTCCCCGTCGCTTGAAAACCCCGCTCCCCCGAGTAGAGCAGCTAGACTAGAGCTACTAGAGACAGTGTCCCTTCCACGCGATCTCACTTTCTGCTCTAAAAGCCTCCCCTCGCAGGGCTGGTTATATAGCCAGTGCTATATAAACTCTTTACTTTTCCCATGTGCATATCTAATGCCCTCCTTTCCCGGAGGATTTACAAGTCAAATCCGAGCGATCGATGCGCGTTAGGACGATCGACTGAGAGCGGCGTCGGCGTCGGCGTCGGCGTCGGCCGCCACTGATGGTGCTCGTTCGCCGCCGACTATTAGGAGTTGAACCGCAACAAGTCCTGGAAAGAGTCGCTTTTAAGCAAAAGGGATTGCACGGAGACGAAAGAAAGAGGGAGTTGGAAGCGTGAGGGGAAAAGGCCGGATGGTGGAATCAGTAGAAAATGGGGGGAACGATTCTATAACGAGAAAAGCTCTGCTCCGGACTCGGTGACTGTATTTATTTCGACTCCAAGCGGCTTGCCGCAAGCTCCGCTCAAAAGAATCATTGCGCAACTGTCGGTAAAGTCCGGTCGCCCGGCCAAGTACGTCAGTGGCTGGCTCGGCGAACTTCAAAAGTTCCTGGCTTGACGGGAAAGGTCAAGTCATGCATGCGGAAAGTTGGTGTAATCTACGCCGGCTCAGCCACACACACACACACACACAACTCACTTTCCACCCGCTGAAATGAATTCTCCCCCTCGCTGTCTCCTGACCTTTATCCCCTCGCGCATTCTCCCTGGTTGATGTTTGACTGTGGCACTGTGAAATTTTAATTGACTCCTCTAACGAGCTGGTCGCCGTCTAGAAAAGGAGCGGCTCCATTTTACTCCACGGCGGCAGGTACAATCGCATGTAAAACTGATTGGCGAATTCTCGAAATTCTATTTGGCAAAAGCGTAGTTAAAAAGCGAGAATCGACCGAAGACATTTTCGCGTTTGCATTCGAAGCCAAGTTCCGCTGAAGGACGCGGCGTAGCCTAGTTTCCGGTGGCACCACACTCTCCTCCCAGCACGCAATAACAATTTCCTCGCTGCTCTCGTTTGTCTCTCGTCATTCCCGAATGCAAAGCAGCGGGAAACAGAGCCGGGAACCAGTCCCCCCCTCCTCCCTCGGCGCCCCCAGCTCGTCGCTCTTTCCGTTCAACAAGGGGATTTGGAATAAATTCAAATAGTAAACTGTCGTTGTCGTCGGAGCGCACTCGGCGCGCTCCTGGCCGGCTTCTTCTTCCTGGTTTCCTTGGGTCGGCGATCCCGGCGGGAGTCACGAAATGAATTGTGCGCTCGCGGTGCCTGCCGGCGGAAAGAGTAATTTGATGCACAAGCCCCGCACAGACTCAAGTCGCCCTCCCGCCGCTGCAATAATAAAAGGGATAAAGTCCGCGCCTCGTCCCGCGACCCCTTGTATTAATTTAACTTTAGCAACATGTCGGCGGGGGCTCGGAGACCGAAATGGTATTAAACTAAATTATACTCGGAGAGGCAGGGCCAACCCCCTTCCTCGTCGGACTGACCCCGGCTCACCGAGATTAACGAAAGATCCTCGCCAAGAATAAAACAAAGCGCGAGAGACAGGTGGGGGGGGGGGGGAGAGGGGGCGGAAGACAGTGCTGAAAATAAAAGGCGGCGATGGTGCGAGGGAAAAGGAAGTGGCTCTGAAGCCGACAACTCTCAAGTATCGTACTACAAGCCCGACTTCCCTGATAACAGGGAAAGTCGAGTTTCCTCTTGTTACGATGTTACCCGGCATTCCTTGACCTCGCGAGCTCCGCCAGGCCCGCCGAACTGAGGCGAGCTCTCCCCGTAAAACTTGGCGGTTAAAAATGTTTTTAATTAAAGGTTCGCCGCCGCTGTAATAACCGCCCGCCCCCGCCCCCCCCCCCGCGCTCGCTCGCTCGCCCAGTCCCATCCGCCGGATTATAGGAAATCTTTATGCCGCCGGGAAATGGCACGCGGCGGAATTCGTATTGGGACGAGTGCGCTAAGGCGGCTTTACAACGCAATTTTATAGAACATAAAAACCGGCTAGTTCATTCGAGCCTCGGATACATTTTCCTCTAAGCTTCACAATGACAGGTATTCCCATTACGTCGGCTAGGATGGCTGTCGGGTTGTGGTGGGGGCGGCGAGATGTACTCCCAGGATCGATTTAACACGTTTCTTTAATCATATTAGGAACAAGCCCGCTAACGCGCCGGAGCATAGTATGTACTGCTACCCGGCTTGTTCAAGGGATATTCTAATTTACGGGCGTGTTTCTCTTGTTAACAGAAAGCCTCTCAGGATGGAACTAAGAGCGGCCAAGTTAGTGCTGTACGCGGCGCTGCTGGTGGTAGTGTGCCGCAGCGAGGAGGACTGGATGCAGTGCGCCTGCAAGTGCAAATGGGTATCCGGAAAGAAGACCGCCGAGTGCATACACCAAAACCTGACGCAGGTCCCGGCGACCCTGTCCTCGGAGATCCAGAACCTCGATCTCTCGGGCAATCACGTGAGGCAGCTGACGCACAACGCGTTCAGCCGGGTCCACCTGGTGAATCTGCACAAGCTGGTACTGCGCAAGTGCTCCATCGAGAACGTCCACACGGACGCGTTCAACGGCCTCAAGATCGTCATCGAGATCGACCTCTCGGGGAACAACATCCGCACCCTCTACCCGGGCACCTTCGAGGAGACCCAGCGACTGCGGGTGTTGCTGCTCAACGAGAACAAGCTCAAGATCCTGGAGAACGGATTGTTCCATGACCTGGTTTACCTGCAGAAAGTCGTCCTCTCGGATAACGAATTGGAGCGAATCGAGGAGAGGACGTTTCGCAATCTAACGGGACTGCAGACGCTGACCTTAGACGGCAATAACCTCAGCACCCTGGAGCTACCGGGCTTCAAGTCCCTGTCGAAGCTCAGCAGCCTCGAGCTTCACAATAATCCCTGGAACTGCAACTGCCGTCTCAAGAGATTTCGCAATTGGACGATCGAGCGTAAGCTCTACACGAAACCCACCACTTGCCAGCAGCCGTCCAACCTCGCCGGCAAATTGTGGGACGAGATCAGCAGCGACGAGTTCGCTTGTAGGCCGGAGATCTTCGCGATCGGCCCGGCCGTCAGGATCGAGGTCGGCGCAGGAGACATCACCCTTTGGTGTAGAGCGTCGGGAATTCCCCATCCAGAGGTGAGCATCATTACCTCTACCCTTCTACACACAACTCATCCCTCTATCTAGATTCTCCAATATTCCCACTCACTTTTTCCGATTCTTTACCCTCCGTCCGATTGCAACCCATTTACTCCGCCGCGATAACTGCATTAATGAGTGCACGCAAACCTTGCAGTTGCTACCTCTCCAGCAGACCACTTTTTCTCGTACTCGGAAAAAGTATTTAACGATTCTGTAGCGACGGGTGTAGCCCGACATCCACATCTTCCGGGGAATCGGGGACAAAGTAATAAGCGCCGTCTGGCGAAATAATGAAAAAACTCCCCTCGATTCTCCCGGGCATAAAATCCAAGAAATTAAGGATGCCCTTTTAATCGTTTTTACCACCCGCAAGCCCACCTTCCGGCGGCCGAGACACGCTGAGAAAACGGCGAGTCTCAAGTCCCGAGTCTCGAGTCGGGCTGTGGTCGAATCAAAGTAACTTTTTTAATTTAAACTCCCACCAACGGCGCTCCTCTCTTAATTCCAGTTGTCCTGGGTGCACCGCTCGAGGGTCCTGAACAACCTGACGAGGCGGCACAACGGCGAGCGGGCTTACATCCTGCGCTCGAGCCAGGAGTGGCTGAACCTGACGATACCGGAAGTGGCGCCGTCCGACAAGGGCGACTACGTCTGCCTGGCGAAGAACGCCGGCGGGAACGTCGAGAGGAACGTGACGCTGATGATAGTCGGCGACGCGATAGGCGGCCGGGAGAGTATAGTCAGCCTTCCACTAGCCCTGGGTCTCGGCGTGACGGCCCTGCTGCTGCTGGTCGTCACCGGAAGCCTGTGCGCGTGTTACTGCCGGCGGCGCAGGTCGGCCCACGACGAGAAGAGCCTGGAGGCAGCGCCCCTCGAGCACCACGGCCTAGGCGAGCAAGAAAAGTCCCTCATCACCACCATCAACCCAGTGGTCAAGCCGCCGAGACGCTACGAGGCGCCGTCCGTCACCTCCCACGGCACCGAGATGACCGAGCTCAATCGCACCCTCCTCGACAATGACTCCGTCTTCGGTCAGTACACTGCCTACATAACGAAACAGTGCGTCGCGAGGTGCTAGCTAGCCAAGACACTCGGCATCGGCGCCCTGCGCTCCTCCTCATCCTTTACCGCTACCGTTGCGATCGACTGCTATCGACACCGCCGAGACAGCTCACGCTCCCTGAATCTGAAGGGTGTGCCGGTGCGCCGGCTGCCGGGCATTAACCTGATGGCCCGCCATTGTTATTTGTAATTAGGAAATAGAGCGCCAGCGCTCGGCGAACGTGTTGCTGACGCGCCCAGCATCCTCCGATCGCCGGATTGCGTCTGCTGTCTCGAGCGCGCGGCTCGCTAATCCCAACGGGCCCCGAGAAACGGCATCGATCGCCGGGCTAACGAGAATCGATCAAAACTAGCGCAAGATAAATCACTCGCGGCATCACGCATTAGGATAGAAATGAGAGAGACGTCCGTCATTTATCTCTCTGACGCCGATCGCGCGGCGAACGTCATTCTCTGATTCTCTTCGCCTCGCGTCGCAGGCCTGTAAATAAGATGACGCTCGCTTCTAATTGGATAGGTTGTCTGCCGTCGACTAGAAGTTTCGTAGTTCGCTCTCTGTCGCTGTATCGCTCGCAGCCCCCGTTTCTTTTCGACGATTGTGTATATAAGTCGGAGGAGTGCGAGGATCTGCTGAATTGTACGCGGACTGCGCGCGATCCTAACTTAACTTATATATACACATATTTATATATATTTTTGTCTTGTATAGAGGTTCTCGCGATAACGCCGCTGGCGCTGTAATTGTACATAAGAGATTTTGATAGAGCCACTCGATCAAGGGGCAGCGACGATGATGGCAAATAACGGCGGCGAAAGCGGACGGTTTACGAAGTACACCGCGTTAAAGGGCAAAAGCGGAGAAATGGGGGGGGGAGGTGTGGGCCGAGGGGGGCAGGCGGTCAGGCGTAATGGCTGGTAATGCGAAATAAAGGGCGAAAGCGTTTTTAATTGAACGGGGCGTGCTTTTCATCCTAGATAAAAAGGGGCTAGGCAAACGAGAACAAGCGGCCACTTAATAGGCGGGTGAATAGAATGAAGTGGTGCTTCACTTAAAACGAAACCGGAGAGATGGACTTTCGTGCTGGCCATTGCCGCGGCCGGAAACGCAAAGCGCAATCATCGGAGCGCGCTTCTCCCGCAGATTAGTAAATTAGACGATCTCGGGATCGCGTGTGATGTAAGTGCGATAAAGTCTCGGGAGGTTTTTGCGTGCGAGCACGTCGTTTCGGGGTTTTCCCGGGTCCGTGCAGTTTTTAGTGCGCCGTCATAAATAGGATCGTCCACGTGCGGCCAGCGCTGGCGCGGGCTTTATCTCGCGGGTGTATCTTAGTTGCTTCTGCTTACTGCTCTCCTTTCTGTCTCGCGCTCGGACGGCAAATAAAATGTCTGCTCGTACGCGCCCTAGTTTCGCGGGCTCGCCGACCTATTCAGCCGACTGCGAATATCGAGAGCGGGTCGCGCGATAAGTCCTTCAATTGGCCAGGTTTCATTTTCTATGAATCGAGCGCCGCTTTGTAAAGACTCTCTCTATCTCTCTATTGGCGAGCCAGGGACGCGGTTGTTTGCATCGGTATTGCGGCGTACGAGATGATAAAAACATTTACGTGCTGCGGGTTAGAATCAAAGCGGCTCGCCTCTGATAAAGGAAGCAGGGAGCGCGCGGCTGGTCCAGTTTCCTCTCTGGCCCGTTCAATTTCTGGTCGAGACTTATTGACAAGCGGAGTAAGTTGTCCGCGGGTATTTTATTAAATTCGCGAAACGTCCTCCCGTTCGCCTCGTTCGATAAAACTTTATTGACGAAAACACGAGCCATCCAGGAGTCTACTCCGCCAAGTAAATGGCGACGGGATCGATACGCTTTATAATATTTTTATGCCTGTCGAGATCGCTCTCAATATGAGAGGGTACATTTACGGGGGACCACATTCTCGGCGGAGGGGGGCGGGGCCGCTCGGTGAAAATCCCGGCGTATCTTTTAAGTCACTGGTCGATACTTTCCCGCTAATGCATGAGAAAAAAGCCGAGAGAAAAAGCGTACCGTCAGTTGTTCGACTAAAGTAGGAATAGGGATGCGACGATATATCCAACATAAACATATCCAGAAACTGTCGATATTCCGTGGATGATATACTATTGAGCTTATTGTACACTGGTACATCGTTGGATGCCTAAATGGGAATTCTGCCTACATACGGAGGCTAGGAATCGTCGACTCAGCGCGCTATCGCCTCGATTCGCTTCAGGTTGTCACAGCTACACGCACGCACACACACACAGACCCAGACCCAGACCCAGAGTACAGTACCTGGCAGGCCTTGAGCTGACTGTAACCGAGGACGTGAGGCGGTGACACGGCGCAAACGAGCAAAAGCAATCCGGGTGTACGGGACGCGTGATGGAACGGAAAGGGACGCTCGCGAGCTTAGTTAGTTAGCCTACGGCGAGAGCGCGGCCAGTTTTTTCTTTCTTCTTCTCCTCTTTCCATTTTCGTTTTTAACGTTCGCCCTTCTTTTTTGTTTATGTTCTGACAGCTGACGGCGTCGGCGGGGGTATCGTCGGCGGAGTGATCGGAGGCGTCGGCGACGACGAGAAGGAAGAGCGAGTGACGCCGGAGCTCGACGGGGGCGCCGGGACGCTGCCGCGCGGAGGTCCCGGAGGCTATCGCCAGTATCCGCCGGACCTATTGGCCTTCTCAGGCGGTCGGGGCGCATCGCCGACCAGCCAGGCCTCGACGGCACCTGACAGTACGCGTCTCCCGAATCAGCATTCGACGCCCACCGGCACAAGTTTCGCATCCCCATCGGCGGGCTACCCGGCCGCCTTCAAGACCCTGCCGCACAATCGCAGCGTCACCCCTTACGGCATCACGAGCTCGACGATCGCGCCGGTGATGCCTCGCCACGGCTACGTGACGATACCACGGCGCCCAAGAGCGCCGAGCTGGAGCAGCGGCCCGCCGACCTCGCCCACCGACGGCCCCGAGCCTGTCTACGATAATCTCGGTCTGCGCACCACCGCAGACGGCAGCTCGGTCCTCTCGCTCAACAAGAGCCCCGAGCCGATACCGTCGATGAGGGGCAGGCCGCTCCCCGGCACACCCAACTCCCACTACGGCACCATACAACGAAGCACCCCCAACATACTCACCAGCAGCCCGCTGGACAGGTCGGCTCCTGAGGGCGCCGCCGAGTGGCCCACCAAGCTGGCCGACGAGGCCAAGGACACCAGCCACCCCCAGCAGGCCCCGCAGGCCCAATCCTCGAGCAACACCCTCGGCAAGAAGATACCGCCGAGGCCGCCACCCAAGCCCAAGAAGAAGTCGGCCAACGGACCACTCTACGAGGACGAGGGCGAGGACGGCACGGAAGTATGATCCCGCAGGTACTCAGGACGATGAGGCCGCGTGGTCGTTGTCTCCGAGGACGAGAGACGCATGACCGCAGACACAATAAACCGGTAGTGCCTTCCAGGACGAGGCGACTCGTGGACGCGGGCCCAGTTCCCCATAGGCGCGTGTGAGTTCGGCAGTAGTCGTGTGAGTGATTGTTACCTGGAGCTTCCGCGTCCTCCGGTGCCCGGGATGAGAGGTCCGGACTGGACCTCTCGCCGGGACTCCCGAAGAAACACTTCTAGGTGCGACGCCTCTGCTAGTTGTTCGCTCGTTACCTCCGTTTCTATCACTTTTTCTTACGTTTGATAATTTATTTATTACGTGCTGTGGACCGCGCGAGGCGTAGACAGGCCGGTTGTACTATGTAGGACCGCCTGGTGGCTCTATCGTGTTTGAAGGACTGTTTTGAGATTATCCTTTTTAGTTGCTCTTTTTTCTTTCATTTCTTTCATTTCTTTTGTTTTCCTTTCTATGCTTTCTCCCTATGTTATTCGGCAAACTCGGTAGGGTAGTTACTATTATACAAGGTGTTACACGTAAGCGACGCTGTTCTCGCAGCCCACGGCGGACACATAGTTGACGCGCTCCGTGACGCTGGCGGGGCTATCGACGGAGATCGTGTTTGGAGATGGAGGGAGAATGCTAGATGTTAATCTTACGCACTTACCTAGCGGCTGTCGAAGGAGAAGAGACATTGGTAAACAGTGGTTGTACTTGCCATGATTCTGTACGATGTTCGTACGAGCTTTAACAGAATAACCCACGTAATGATGATCCTGTCATTTCTCGGAATTCATTCTTTCAGATTTATTGTTAGCGTTAAACGAGCATATTTTTTATCAAGTCTTCTTCTAGACTCGATGCCGGAGAGACGGGACTTGGTTTTATCCTTCGTATAGTTTCGGTTTTAAGATCGTATTTCCTTCTTCTACCTTTTTTATATCGATAGCGGTTATATTTCGTCGGTACGCACTACCGACCTTTGAGAAGTAAATAATACCCTTGTTATAATAATGTATAAATGGGAATTAGATGTAAGAGAGTTCCGCAGCTGCATACAATGTGTATGGACAAGCGCATTATCTAATGGCAGACACGTTAGGATAATCATTTCTCGTAATACGTACTAAGGACACGTGTAAAGAAGACGCATCGTCGCTCGGCGTATTCGTTGGTAAGGACAGTAGCGCGGAGCGATACGGTTCACGTCCCGAGAATCGGAAGTAACGCGCCAACAATTATCGAGAGGAATAGATCGGGACGCGTTTTGGACGCCTCTCGAGACGAGTATCTATCAATGGTTCTTCGTTTTTATCGTTGCGATCGCCTGACTACGGCTGCCTCTATATGTATAACGACCTATTCAATGTACACTTTACGATAAGTTTCCTTGCCCAGTCGGATGTAAAACTATTTTAGCTCTAGAACAATTTTATAATCGAGTTGACTAATTTTCATCCCAGGCAAAGGCTTACACGATTTTTGCCGGATTTGTGATACGAAGAAGCGCGGTGGCGTGTGTTGAATTACTTGTTACGCTTAAGGATTCGTTTATCTATCTTTTGATCATTTCATTAAACCGAGCTCCTTTTGTAAGACCATCAGTGTGAGATTCTCTGGTGACTGGCAGGTATGCTAATAAAGTTGGATATATTAATCCTGCATTACTAACCAGCGGGGAAATAGGGAAATTGCTTGAAAATTACGAAACTCGTATCCTGACGAAAACCACTGCCGCTGGTAACGAATTTCGTTCCACAGTTTTGCCGAGGTTAATCAGATTAGACGGACGAAAGACTGGCGCTGGCTAACAGTACCTTTAAATTACAAATAATTTCTTCGCACCGCGGATTCTAACGGTCGAATGAGTCATTATTTCCCGGTAAATTGCTTGTGGACCACAGAGCCATTACTCGTTCGCTACACTTTATTCGCCGCTTAGTGTTTCGTTTCTCGCAGCTTTCCAGCAATCTCGAGAACCAATTGGCTGCAACTTGTTGCGAAACGATTTCCCGTTCGGTTGTGAAACTTGAAGGGATAGGCTTATTTATTTCGCGCAGTTTGTCGAATTGTTTTATTCCGCTGTTGGTATACTCGCCACGGGGCGTGAGATTTTAATCGGTTTATTTGAATGGCGCAGCTAACGGAAACAAGGATTAGCGCACGGTTAACGGTAGAGACAGGAAGTGGACCAAACCCGTAACGCCACGTTATGCGCACGAATTTTCTCTGCCAAATGGTTAAACTACTTACATGAACGCGCTCAAGAGCACAAAGAGCGGAAGCCTCGACGCAGGCCTTCAATAGCAAAGCGTCGTGACTTGAACAA
This sequence comes from Crossocerus cetratus, assembly GCA_963675795.1. Taxonomy (NCBI): domain Eukaryota; kingdom Metazoa; phylum Arthropoda; class Insecta; order Hymenoptera; family Crabronidae; genus Crossocerus; species Crossocerus cetratus. The sequence goes on from OY776671.1 coordinate 4,541,793, forward strand.
AGTGCGGGAGAATAGCTGATTGTTATCGTCAGTTCCGTTCTATCGGGGCGAGCAGAATCGAGTTGGGACACGGACAGAGATAATCCTTCCTACGAGTCGTACTGTGTCAAATGGAAGTTGGCGATATTCGAAACGAATAGAGCTGAGATGGGACGACTTGGAGAATAGTGCGACGCCGCTGTGCAACTTCGGTTTTATTAAACGCGAAACTATCTCCGCATCTCCAACTAGTAGTTACAGGAGAGGACTCCGGGAGAACACAGACTTATCCTCGTGTGCAGGTCTCCTTTAAGAAATTCATATTAAACCCACTTTTCGTGAATCAATCGTTGATTGCTTTTTACTGATTAATTCCTTAAATTATGCTGCAAACAAGAACACACACGTGGTTCTCGCATTAGAATTGTTCGCTCTCGAGAAGCTTGCACAATAAATAAAAGCTACATTTCCGAGGAGGTAATATTAGATCTGTCGATCTGGTGCCAATCACAAGCTTCCCCGTGCTTTCTGGCGTAGAAGGTGCGCTCGAAAAATGATGTAGGCTCTGCCAAACTGATGTCGAAAAGAAGCAGAAACCGAGGTTTGCACCGGCGGATAACGTCGCGGAGTATTTTAAGCGGCCTAGCAGAGTCGAGGTCCGACCACGAGCCAATCGTCCTGCCGCGCCCTGTAAATACACACATACACAGATATATCTAATTGCGCACTACTCATGCATTGTTTATATGTAAATCCGGGCACCTCGACTGCAGCGCGGCACGACCGGTTGGCGTAACACGGCGCCACGAGTATATTTTTGTAATTTTGTATTTTGACAACTCTCCAGAGCCGTCCCACCCCCCAGAGAAATACTAGCCTGCAAGGATCACCTTCGTTCGTTGTTCCTTGACTGATTTTTGCTCGTCGCGCATTGGGATTGTGACTCGAGGGTGATAGAATTCGGCAAAGTGGAATTGTTAATAATGGAAAGTATCGAACACGACGTTAGAAGTCTGGTTATCAAATAATACTAGATTTCCGAGGACTCATAGATTGCAGAATTCCGCCGAGACTCTGCCTGCCTAAAAGAAAGCGCGACATGCACAGTTGAAGAGACCGCGACATTCCAATCCATTGTGATTCCCGAGGTGATAGGGCGCAAGGGCGCAAGTGAAGTTTGGCGTATGAGGAAGTAGGGCGCGCGCGTTCCAGCCCGCCGCGTAAGACGATTACACCGGATCGACCTATATCTCGAGACACTAATAACCATGACATGTTTGCCGGAAGAAGAAGAGCCAGACAGCGAGAGGAAGGTGGGAAGAGTGGGCGCGCGGGCGTAATTGCGTCGCCGGATACTTTGTGTACGGTTAAACTGTTAGACGTCGCTTTAATAGGGCTCTTTGACATCGCGACGCCGCAATAACACAGTTTACCGCCTACCCAGCCCCTTAGGACCGCCCTCCGGTGGACGTTTGTAATCGATAAGCGTACCACGCGATACCTTCGATCCGCCAAGAGAGACTCTCTCTCCAATGATACCGTTGTACAACCTTCCCGTCGACTATGCAACATTCTACATCCCCTGCTCGAAGGGCTCGCGTAATTGCGGCTGTCGGGGCTGAGCTCGCCCATTCAAACGTGCCAGGTGTCGTATTTTTAATGAGGCCCGTGCACCAATCGAAGACGCGAGCCGCGCGTCAGAGAGAGGGAGGCCGGGGGATGTCATTTCTGACGAAAGAATGCACAAAAGCGGCCCTTCTTGTGACGCAGTCGAACAGGTCGAACTACGGTGAAAGCCGGCGACTCTCCAGGGCTTGCCATCCGTGCAAGTTGCCGAGCGGAGGGTCGATTTACGTAACATGTTACTTTTCAGATGCCGTGGCGAGTGCGCTTAACTTCTTTATGGTTACGTTGCGAGCCGCGCGCCGTAATTTGCCGAGAGCCTTTGAGTTTGCGCGGCTTAAAAGCTTTACCCTCATTGTACCTTAGAGTTACGTCGGCTCGTTTATATTGCTTGATACATGGAATACCGGGGCGCGTTAGGGCCACTTAAAATCCCGGTCTAACGCATTTCAATTATTCATCGTTTCCCTGATACTCGTTGTCACTAATGAACTGCCTCGACACTCAGCCGTCGCGCGCCCTTACGCGTGCGATCTTCCGCCAGGATTTTACCCGTTTTACACTCTCGTAGAGATTTTTGCATTGAAACAGCCTCACTTTTTTGCTAATACCTTTACAGATTACTTTTTAAAACCGCCCTCGCATTTTAGTACCGAGCGACTTATTTGTAATCGTTAGAGGTTTTTTGCCGGCCGCTTTTCCTCTCGTGTGGCAGTCCGAAAGCAGTTTAGCGCGGATCTTCGTATTATGACAACTGCGATGTACCACAGTAACAGAAAGCCTGGACGCCTGCGGGCGAAAGTACCGTCCAACGCGCCGCTCCAACTCTCCAACATCTGGACGTTACGCGCGTGTAATTAGTGCAACTTAGCAGAAGCGAGATGGCTCGGGAGGGCCCTGACATTCGCCGATAATCAGAGTATTTCGGAGCTGCAACTCTCTGCCAGCCGTGATCTAGTGACAAGTGCACTGCAATCCAGCTAGCACTACCTGAAATGCGCCATACTTATGATACACCGACTTCCGACAAGTAGCAACGGCGCTTTGGAATACTTGACTTCATCCCACATTCCTCACAACTTACCTTTTTATATGGTTTTTTCTACAGACTATTTTGTTTATTTCAGTAGATGCTCTGTTATAGTAGGAGAATACTGTCTAGCCACAACTCATTACTACGACCTTGGCTGCGCGCACCCTTTTCTACGCGAGACTTATACTGTAGACGAGTTGGAGAGCAACTAACAATCCCCACTGAAAGACTGACGATGTTTCGCCGTACTGGAATTCCATTCTCGCCGGCAGTAGTATTGACCACGAGGAATTGCACTGAGGGGCGGGAGAGGGTTCTACGATGGGAAAGAAAGCGGCTCGCGCGGCTAATTAGGTTGGTGTCCGTGTGAAAAGCGTTTTCTCGTGTAGAGGCTGCTTATGCCGAAATTAGAGCGCGCGGCTGAAAGATCGCTTTACGCACGGGCGCATTCCTCGAGCGGAACCTCGCGCTTTCGAGCTCTCGGCATCCCGTGAGAAATGGATCTTTCAGATCGAGCCTGCGATCCGCACGCCTGCGCCGATCCACCATTACTGTATTCCTCCACCGAGTGTCGGCTAATGGTCGTTAAACACTCTGCGAACGATACCTCGGCCAGGTATCCGCAAAAGCTGCCGTACTCTCTAAACGGGCTTTCTTTCGTCGTGTCCTAATCATCGTCGACGCTGCCTAATCGATCCCAATTGCCAGTTGTACAGGCGATGGGCGCGCGCCCACGGACCTACGGCAATGACGAGCGGGAGTTGTAACTTTACGTAATGTATACTAACACTGTAAGCGCAAAAGAATAGTAGGTACTACTTGCGTAGGGCGTGAAGTGTGTTCCTGACGTAAAGGCAAAGAGAGAAAAACTGAATTGCGTTGCGCCAGCGCGACCGGGGACGAAGCAAAGGATATACAAGGGAAAAGGGGGCGCGCGCGTGTCTGTGGATCAGCCGCGTTTGCCTCCTTCTCACCCTCGCTCTTTCTCCCTCTATCTTTCCCTATCCTCCTCCTCTCTGTCTCTCGCCTGCGCCTGAGAAATAGTCCACGCAGATATCTCCGCGAGGTAATGAGGGGCTTACGAGCAAGTGACTGCTGTTTCATTGACATATTTTCTTATGGCGCACACCTCCCGCTGCAGAGGGCGCGAGGCCGCTTCTCGATGCCGCTCTCAATATTAATGAGTGTAAAAGATTTCTATTTACGTGTCGCGTTGTAGATGAAGATTCGAAAGACAATTACCCTCGAGGGGGAGAGAGAGAGAGAGAGAGTGAGTGTGTGTGTGTGTGTGTGTGTACTACTTCGCATTTTCCTTTTATTAGACTCTGCGTGGATTAAGAGCGTTAAGCGGCACGGATTTACCGAATCACTCTGCCGGCATCCTTCCTTTGTACTGCCGTTGACGTACAATTACTATGGAAATATTCACACACTATAATTAATATTGGACGCGGCTGTAAACCATTAAGTTTATATCGTTACGTTACGCTACTTTCATGCGCTATTATTATTATGATTATTATCGTCATCATCATGGTCTCGTCACAGCGATTATTTATGACCAAGTTCGGCGGGCGATGGCCGATGGGCGAGAGCCGCCCCCTCGTAACTTTCAATTCGATCATTGAGTACACAGCATTTCTCGGCCGAGTATGGTTTCGTACACTGTAACGTGTATCGATGTACTAACTACCACTGTAAATATTATACATATTTTATAAATGAGATGTTTAGCGTGATTGTAATGTTATAGTAATGTACTGAAAGCACTGCTCTGTACACTCCACTACATGGGTTACATTTTAATAAATATTTCCCAACCCCATCGATTATTATTATTCTCCGACTGGTCAAAGGTCGGGGGTGGAAGGTGAGTCAACGAATGGAGAGAAGGACGCCCGATGATTAATAATCGTACAAAGGCTTTATTCTGAAAATAATCGCGACAGGCGGATATTTGTAGTTATAGAAAATAATCGATATCTTTGAAATAGCGCGGCGGCTCGTCATCTGGATCGGACGGGCGCCGGCACTTTCTCGTCTTTGGTCACTTTCTTGAGCTTGGAGAGAGCAGCCTCGCCATACTTGGCGACGAGCTCCTCGACGAAGCCGTCCTTTAGCCTTTTAAGACATCTGGAATTTAAAGTGGTAAACGAAGGATCCGATTAGTAGCTCCGTCGTCGTGGCAAAGCAAATTACTGGCTGGTCTTGGGGACGATGGGGGATGGGAGACAGTCTATTCCGCCCGGGGAAGAAGGCAGAACTGCTTTTAATTCCGGTAGCAGGGCGTCGCGTCGCCGAGGGGAGCAAGTAATTCTCAGTGTCGTCCTTTAATTCATTATGGGAATAAAGATATAGCTTACCTCCGATAAATGGAGTTGGTCCGGAACTTGCCGATGTCTAGACTGGGCGCGTGCGGCCGGTGGATAATGAAGGTGTCCGGCAAGACGATGTACCTGCACAAATTACCAATTTACGATCGAGGACGCCAGCCGGTGAGTATAAAGATATCGGGAAAACCTGCCCGAAGGAGTGCGCCCTTACTTGTATCCTAATACTGTTAGGTGCGTTAAGTAGGAAACTTTGTTCCAGCCGAAGCCAATGAATCTTGTGTCGTAGCGCGGCGCTAATTTCGAAACTATAATATAAGGCTCGAAGTCTGGCTCCCAGGTGACCTGCCCAAGTATTGGATTAATAATCCATCAGCGCAGCGAATTCCCCATGGGGCTAGATCGTGGCGCTGGCACGTACCTCATACGGTTCCATGGTGTTTCGCCAGTAACTGTAATTAGTGGCTGCGTGGCCTTGCGTCCAGACGTGGTATCGGAAAGTATATAGGACGCCGCGCTTCAGAAACCTCAACAGCTCCACTTTGTCAGCCGGGAAGGTGAACCTGCAAAGTGATTTGACTAACATGCCCCGGACATTAGGGATCCGAATGGTGGCCGCCGCCGTCGCAAATGGGATACCTATATCGCTCGGTCTCGAATGCGGGCACGATGAGGGCAACTTTGTCCGTCGCGCTCACGTTCAGCCTCATAATGTAGCTCATTAGATTGTCGCGGAGGCCGAACTGCGGCAGAAAGTCGACGTCCAGCTGGAAAATGTAGAGCGTGGCGACATAGGACATCGCAGTGTTCCTTAAATAATTTATGGGATAAAGTTCCTGAATAAAAGGAGACAGTAATGTAATAGAGAGCCGGGGCAGACGCATTCGCGGGGCCAAGTGCGAGAGATGCACGCGCCGAGACGGCGAGCAAGACCCACCCCCTCTTTGTACACGACGTGGTAGGCGATGTTCCTCCTCGTGCGCAATTCCACCGAGCCCCGCACGAACTCGAGGAAATCCTGCACTTCCGCATCGGTGAGGTAGAGGGCGACGCTTATCGTGCCGGGCCAATGCTTGGACAATTCCTCGAGGAGTGGTATCCTCTCGACGCTGCATTGGGTCACCAGGGCGACGTCCGCCGGTGCGTAGACATTGTACTCATATTCCAGGATGAACGGGTGCGTGCGGTACTCCATGCTCGACGCGCGGGCGAACTCCCGGCACGGACTTGATTCGTTGGACTGAAAATTCCCTCTGCCATTATACATTGTGAACCAGAAATCTCCTAAATGAGTATAGCCATCTTGTAGGGAATCTTGCGGCGATCAAGATAGTTACTTTAAATTTTTTGAATCGTCCTTGATTTCGCGACAAACTTGAAAAAATTATACGGCAATAAGATACTTTCATGACCCCGGTGGTTAGCGGATAGGGCCCACTGGCTAAAGGTCAGCCCTTTCCTCCGGCAAAAGGGATAATCTGTCCTTTCAGTCATGTGTTTTATTGATGCATAAACGATTTTGGCTCCAGCCATTTCCGAGAATCAACCGAATAGATCAACCCTATTGGCGCATCATTTTTTATATTTTGTCGCGAAATAAAGCGCGAGGCAACATTTTGAGAAAAGCCATCTTCATCGCCGCGAAATTCTTAACAAGATGGCAATACTCGTTTATGACATTTTTCAAACACCCTGTATGCGCCCGAGCAAAGACCGCGGCATAGTGCTAAGGACCGGCGAGCCTTGACAGTGGGGCGCAGCGCTCGCATTCACAAGTCGCTACGCCTCGTAATTAGCAGGAGGCGCATTCCGTAAGTAGAGTAGCGCCACGTGGATGCGTGTACAGCCATGCACAGCTATTTAATAACCGGCACCAAAGTAACTAGACGAATTCGGCCACGTTTTCACGGCAAAGTTCAAACATAGTTTAAACCCTGAAAGCTCCCGCGTCTGCATCCTCCCGCCTGCCCGAATAGTTTTTTCTCAGCTCGGTTTTACTCCCATCAAAAGCGAGCGTTTGCGAGTTAAGGTAGTTGCTGGAGGAAGCCACTTTTCTTAAGAAGCTCTTTAAACTTGTATATAATGATCTTTGCAAGGACTCGAAAGTACTGACTACATTTTATTAGGCTTGACCGTAACATCTTTTTTTCTTATTTTTCGAGACTTTTTTAAATGGCTGACAGGTTTTGACTATGTCGCACGTATAAAAATTGCTAATTTCAAAGTCGATTTCCTCGAAAACGGTACGGTCAAATCCAATAAAAAGTTGTCAGTAGTTACAAAACAGAATAAACATTGATATGAGAATGTTTAAAGAAAATCTTGTGAAAAGTGATTGTCTTTATATGTATACCAACTACTTTCAACGTGCCAATTCCATACTTGCAGCGAAACACTTACGGGTGACACGTCCACGTGTTTATCGCAGCCGAACAAGCGTCTGCGCAACAAATTCCCGTCGACGTTGAGGAAGACTTTGTGCATTTTGCGAAACTCGCTGACATGCTTGTTCTGCACATCCTGCTTGCGAGGCGAGTTCCAATGTATGATCTGGATCCAAAGACAGGCACACCTTGTATTACTGGCGACGAGTGAACGACAGGCAACTGATTTCTTGGCAATTTCCAGTTGCATTACGTACATTTATGTGATTGGTGTCGCGATAGCAGAGGTCGCTGATAGTGTGGTCGCTGAGCTGGATATTCCAGGTGCACTCGATTTTATATACAATGTAAGGATGCTCCTTAATGAGTGCATTGATTATATCCTGATCGGCCAAGCTTGTTTCCGATATGTGCACGAGGACACGCTTGGTAACAGTTTCCCACAGGCTCATAAATTTTCTATCGCGCAGTTGCTGCAAGTGCATTAGCATCACGCCGGTATTAAAGCCTCGGCCGAGCGCCGGCCATGGCCGTTGCCCGTACGACAACGACTTTATGTACCAGTGGCTCTGATTTTCGATCAGGCCCAAACTCTGACTGCTCGAAAACTTCTCAAACATCCTCCAGAGTAAACTGATGTCGTTCAGAACGGTCACGTCCGTGTCAAGGACTAGGACCTTCTCCTGGCGAATTGCATCCGGCAAAATGAGTTTCAAGAGACCGTACACGCCGGAGTAATGCTTATTTGGTATCCAGGATACCTTCGGCACCCACTCCTCCACTCCGTAATAATTAACTTTCACTGAAATTGCAAAGCGAACGGCTTTTGACTAAGATTGCTGGTAGTTCTGGCTTCAAGAAGACTTGCAACTGCACAGTCGCATTTCCCAAAATCAAAGTATCATTCATTACGTCCGAAACTTTCAGTGCAAGTTCAAATTGCTATTTTATGTAAACTCTCACTATTAGTGTTCAATCCTGTCATTCGTTGCAGCGATAGATAAGAATTCAGTTTGATTACGTGTTACGATAAAAGTTCGGTTATTAAAGCGCATTCATTGAAGTATTCGCCGACAACCTCTTATTATAAAAAATATCGGAATGCAGCCTACAAGCATTTAACAAAAGAGATACTATGCAAAGGTACATAGTGGATAGTAAAGTCAATTTGGGAAATACAGTTATGGGAAGCCAGTCATGCCACTTCATGCTAATCCTATTAAGAGTCTTACTAACCATGTGGCAGATCCCAGGTTCGGAATAAAGTAGCAAGGGTTCGCTTGGCGATCTCATCGACGAGCAAGTGAAAGTGTAAGGGTCTAGTGCGGTAGAAAAGGATCGACTTTACGGTCGTCACCAAAGAGAACGTCGAATTGTAGCCGGCGCATACCACGGCGATATGTACGGGCTCGCATTTGGCCTTGAAACAAATTAAAAAGAACTGGCGAGCTGTAACCCTTCACCCCTTCATTCGGAAAGGCCTTGCGCTTAGTAAGAATTCCCTTGCGCTCACTATAAGCCTCATTGACACGATTACTATCGTTAGCAGGAACTCGAAAGTGAAGTAAGTGAACATTCTATCGAGCACTATCTACTCGAGCAAGTGTCTAATCACTGACGCCACACCTCTTTATTATACCACTGACGTCAGACCATCCGTGTAAATCTGCCAACTTTGCGAAATAAAAGAAAGATTGATGCAAAAGTTCAATGTAATGCTTTACCTCGACATGATTATTCTCGGCGGTTGATTTACTCGGCGACGGCGGTCGCAAGCTCAATTTTTGCAAGCTCTCAGATAAGGAATCCAATTTCCCATTGGATTTCAGAGAATTGATATCGGTCGAAGGAACTACAATAATAAATGTGTAAGTAGCATCGCGGAGTACTTCTCGAAGCTAGTCGTAATTACCATTCAGTAATAAATAGATGTAAAAGACGGCGAACGGAATTAAAATGCCCAAGTAACATCCTAGCCATGATCGCGACATTTTAATATGGTAAACATAGTTTCCAAAGCACAGTATGATGTTTGGCGAAGGCGCTTTGCTATGCCTATCGCCGGATCTAGAAGAAAACCTCCAATTTAAAATCTTTACTATAACTAAAACTTACAATTTATCGTGATCTGATTTTGTAATTTATTCTGTCATTGATTCCGAACGCAAATAAGGGGGACTGACTCCTGTTCGCAGTCAAGTGTATTGTGTAACTTTAGCAATCAAATTACATCCCTCCAATCGTTACGGTTAATAATCTGCAATGTCGCAGCTGAACAAATGCCAATTTATCGACAACAATCCGCAAACAGTTTACCATTACCAAGCAGCAAGTTCAGTTGCAATCAAAAGTGCTGTTTTAATTGGAAGAAATCAGCGTGTATCGGAGTCACGACTTGCCAATCGAATTTCGGCACAAGCGGCCCCGACTTCCCAAGAAATACCAACTCGCCACTGGAGAAACAAGTTGAAGGTTCTCCAATGCAATTTAAAGTTCTCCTGCCAAGTTCAACGCAGTTATGACTTGGCCGGATACGTAAGCGAGGGAGGGAAGTAATTCCCGATTAAATAGAAGTAAATCCCCGGCTCAAATATTGTTATTATACGCCAAGGGTCCGGTCGAACGTCGGAAAAGTCGAGAAAACATTGAGACATAAAACGCGCCGCTCTTATTGAGAGCGAGCACACACGAGTGCAGGAAGGTTCGATCAGTGCGCCGTTTCCGGAATAAATATTGGGATAGGATTTTTCATGCTATCGCTACATCTCCGCTCGAACGTCAAACACGAAAATGTATTAAGGTCAGCGCGTAATTAAAGCGGCGCGCACAGCCGCACACACATACGGCACGCGAATCTCCAGCATTATGGACACCGGCATGTAACCGGCGCGTATAAAGTATCATCCGTGTGCCTTGCCGGAGGCTCGAAATACATTTAACTAGTCCGACTAAAGTTGCCACCGAATTACGAGCAACGGGCGATTGTTAGTCGAGCGAGAGCGAGGTGCGCTCGCACGGGGGCTTCCAGAGGCTCCGCGCGACACAGTGTGCGATTGCGCTCCACATAAACACGACTAATTAGAGCAATCAAATTATGCCGTGCCGGGTAAAACGAGATAGCGAACAAAGTGCACGGGCGATGCAGCGCGATTCTCTTCGCTTAACAACATCGGTAACATAATCTACTGTCGTTCAATGTTCACTCTCTATTACGTCCGTTCGACATGACTCATTTACTCCCCGAACTCTATTTCATGTATGTACTCTCTATACACATATCTCTCTCGCGCGTATTGTTACGCTAATATTGGCCCACTCGCTTTATCAGACTAGTGACTACACGCATCTACGCACTGACCTGCTAGTGTGCTTCTTCCCTCGCCGAGTGAAGAAGCTTGAATCGATCAGCAGCGCAGTATGCCAGGACACATGATTTCGAAGCCGAGACTTTTTCGCGTATTGACGCGTAGCAGCCTGATTGAGCGCGGTGGTGCGTGTTTACGCGACCTTCCGGGCGCACCAGCGCTATTTTAGCCTCTGGTCGGAGCTCTGCCACGCGAAGAAACCCATCGGATGTCCTCCTCCAACGCATACGAATCACGCACCACGCGTACCAGACAACTTCACTCGGCGTGCGGGAACAACAGGCATCGCGTCCCGGCGCACACTGCCACAGGAAGTAGTAATGTAAATAATTCGAGCCACTGGAGAACGCACTGTTGGAATCACTAGTCCCCCGGCGAGAGGCTATGGGACACGATCGGTCGGTAAAGCTTCTCCCTCTATTGCAATTGCTACACTCTCGCCGCACGGGGGCAACTGCTGTCTGCTACCAGCAAGTCGAACAAGTGTCGCGTCGTTCCCGCTAAGAACCAACGAAATACAAATACCGGCGCGTATTCTTTTATCTTATTTTCGACTGCCAGTCTCTGAACACTGAGGCTATTGGTGTTAATCCTGTGGGGACTGCAGGCGACTCGGTAGATTCACTTTGGTCAACGTTGGGAGGTTAAGAAAGAATATAGAATATGTCTCGTAGATTCGTGAAGGTTCTCCAGGTAAGTCCATTAGCATTGTATCGCACGCCAGTGTTCCTGTGAACAGAATTCTCAACACGCAATAGAAATTGTGAGGGCAATTGATTTTAATGATATCGAACAGAGCACTTTCTACGAACTGTGTCGTTATCGTTAATGCCAGTGATAAGAACGTGAAGTGTTGTTATCAGCGTCTATAACTCAAGATTTCGAAGTTAATTGACAATAGACATGCTGTTAATATATTTATTATAAATAAATCCTTGCAGCTGTACATTTTCCATAAATGAAGCTGAAGTGTTTGGTATCGATCGAAAACCGCTACACTTCGGGATAAGTATCCTCGGCCGTCGCGCGACCTACTACTAATACTACTATACTACTACTTGGCGCGAGACTTTACCAAGTCTCTTGATTCCATCACTTTATTGAGGAAAGCCGTTCCGTGCCTTATGGGCACGAAAACAATATTAATAATCTCGGTCACCACCTTTACGTTGTAAATGTTTATTTCGTAGTTGTATTTTCACAAGTATAAAAGTTTTCGTTCTACAAACTGTTACGCTTTAAGGTACTAATAAAATGTGCGCATACGCGCATATGGTGTCCGCTGAAAGCGTCAAGATTTTCATAATAAATAAGTCAAACCTTTCGTGACACTTGTGTGAAAAGTGTACTCTTTAAAAAAAAAACACACTTTACTTTTATATTACTATACAGATAAATGCTCCTCTACACAACCTTACGCATATATGTTCCTCGCGAAGTCCACTTTCCAAAATTCTCATGAAGATGGTCCTTTATGCATACGTGTGAGCAGGTGATGAGTAAATAAATGGGTTAGCGCGAATATGTAAAAGTAAGAGTTATCTAACTAGGCTAAAAGAAGTTGCTTAATTTATCTCCGTCGCTTTACTGGGGTATGGAACAGGCTCCTCTTCTTCGTTGAGCTTTCTCAATCGCTGAAGCTCGGCGTGCCTCGTTCTTGAAACAAAAAGGACAAGGGAATAGGAAGAATAAAATTTGTTGGAAATCAAAGACCATCAGACGGTAATCCTGATTCAAGCTACCTTGCCAGTGATTCCTCCTGCTCGCGTTCCTGCTTCCGGCCTTTGAGGACTCTGAAGCCGAGGCAAACTACTAGTAAGAATATCGGGACCAGACAGGCCAGCACTATGCCCGTCGTGATGCCCGCTTGACGCGAGCTGTACTCTTGATGACCTGTGATTCACAATGAAAGTGGTGGAATTAGATTGCAGCTTCGATAGACGAAACTGTAAGTGGGAAGAATTGTTTTCGTGCAGTGCGGATTAAGTCGGAAGGTTCGCTCTCAGGTTAGGAGTTTCCCTGATGGTAGTTGAGAATCCTCCGCATGCTAGGTTAGCCCGAGACTACAAAAGGGCGGGAAAGCCAGTGGGAACAGGGGGATTGGAATTAGCGACAAAGAATAACCAACAGTTTCAGTGGAAATTTCCATTCCACTCGAGTCACTTCGTGAACTTGTCGAAGTGGGCTTGCGAGAGAGTTCCGTGAATGCTTGTGGAATAGAAATTTCCCCGCTCGTTTTGAAGGTGTAAAAAAGGCTTTATTAGACTGCAATCTTACAATAGCTTTACATTCGTAATGCGTTTGAGAACCTCAACTAGCTAGATTAATCAATAGCGTGAAGTACAGTGTACTGGGAAACGTAGAAAAAAAGGACCTATCGTTAAAGTAAGAAAGCCCACTTCCTATCGAACACAGCGTGCAGTATCAGTTTCGTATCAATGACCAATCAAACCGGTGAAGTTTCTATTCCACAGCAAAAACAGAGTATCCTTATTCGCGGATTGCTTGGCAGTAGGAGTAGCTGTTTAATCTTGTCATTCATATTAATTACGACATGGCGCGCGCGCGCGCCCGCGCGTAATCATCCGCGGGTGAAAATGAAAATACATAATCCATCCGGGGAATTACGATTTCATGGTTTCATTAAGGATGGCTGTTCGTCACCGTGTAAATACCATCCAGGCGAAGTGTAATGAGCGATACAAATTTATGAGGCTCGTTTATGAGAGCGTGTGATGAGCGGATGCGTTTTTCAATGGCGAATTATGTCTCGGGGCATGAACTATTGTATCCTATACATTATACAAGCTATTCGCACTCTCGAAAGAGTTCAGAAAAGTGCACAAGCATTATTCTCACATGACGCGAGTTCACACGTCGCTCTCTTTAGTTAGACTTGTCGGACTTGTCGGACTTGTCGGGCTCGTCGGGCTCGTCGGGCTCGTCGGGCTCGGGCTCTTTCCCATCGAGTCGGACGCGCTCTTTTCGGAATCAGTCGGCGAGGTGGGCTCTTTGAGGTCCCATTCTTTGTCCTCGAATTCAATATAAGGTTTATTCGGCAGTGGCTCGTGCGTACGATAGACCCTGTCGTAAGTACGTCGCTTTCGAGTGCCGGTACTGTCCGTGGTACTGGCGTCGCTGACGGGCGAGACTGCCCTCTCGTCCGCCTTTAATTGCAGACTCTGTTTATCTTTGAGGAGGGTCGACACGTCACTGCCGGGCCCGGGATCGGTGAACCGCCACGATCGCACCGATCCGCCTTTCGCCTGATTCTTTCGTATGAAAACAAAGGCGCCGGCGATTAAGGCTGCCAGGGGGATTAACACCGCGCAAATAATGCCGATCGCCGTCCATGCTGTACGCTGGGCATACTCGACGTGACCTATATTTATATAATAGCAAGTGGTTTTTATTCTGCTCGGCCGATATGGCCCGGTGGCGCAATACTCGCGCTGCCGCCGCGCTCACTTTATTAGCCGGCGTGCTATTGTTGTATGGCAGAGTTAAGCAAGCGTTCGGGAACCAAGCGGAATTATGCAAGGACCGTGCGCATTAGTTGGGGCATCGGGGCCGCCCGAAAAACAAACTGACCACGGGAGTGGATTAGCGCTTCAAGGATGGGTTATTCATTTCGGAGGTATAATAGGAAGGACAGAAAGCATACGTGCGCCGGAATCGAAAATGAATTCGAGCTGAGGCTGGGTCGAGGAAAGCTTGGTTTGAAATTGCGAAGCTCTTGTAGGAAATGTATCGATTATGTACTCACGTAGACATTCGGTGTAGCCGTATTCGGGCACGTTCCAGCGACCATCCGGCGTACAGGTTCTCCGCTGATCTCCGATGAGTATAAAGTCCTGATTGCATTCGAAGGAGACCTTTGTCCCTGGCACGAAGAAGAAGTTGCTCTTTCGGCCGAACCGAGGCGTCTCCAACACACCGCAGGATACCACTGGAATATCATAGCGGCGTGAGAACCTCAATAAGCGGAATCAACTTGCGAACTTACCTCTGTCATTGTTTATTCCTCGAATTCGAGTGTACGAGTCGTAGTAATTCCTGGTGAAGTGCGCTAAGTCTCGATTGAGCGTCAGCGCGTAATCATATTGACATTGATAGGAGTCGCCACAGAGATCGTCCGCTCTCTGAATATCATCGGTTCTGTGATTAAAAAAGAGTTAATAAAAACCTCTTAATATGTTTACCTTATATTAACTGAATATGTTTTAAAACCATTTAATATGATTAATCAGTAGGAGGGTGTTTCTTGGGGATTACCTATTGGGCGGCAATATATCCCGGGGCTTCCGTCTCCACTCGGGCTCAAAGGTTCGATTGGCATAATAGCTGGCGGTCCTGCCGAATTCTCGGGTGAATAAAGCGGCCCCTTTGTGTTTGTCCTCCTTATCCTCGAGCATCCAGTGCACTGCGAACTCTCTGTGCACCGACTCGAAGTGGTTCAAATTCGTTACAGGCACTTGGGTCCCCTCCGGACTGGTGAAGTCGTCGGACTCATCAAAGTTCCATTTGCCGAACAAGCCTTTTGTCTTATTCTAAAACAGATGCGCCAGCAGCTAGTTACTTTCGCGTTACTTCCCGGAAATGTAAAAGTAGCGCGGGCCGAGGCACGGCGGAAATGATGATTTCGTACCAGATAGGTCCAAGGTAGGTAGACCCGCGTGCTCATAAAGCCTTCGTTCTCCAGTACCTCGACGCCCGCTCCGGTATCAAACATTATAATGACTTCGCTCTGATTTAAAATGTAGGTCGGCGTGTAGACCACCACGCCGGTGAAGTGCTGGAATTTCAGGGAATTCCGATCGAAGTACACTCGACGGCCATCGGCGAAGACGTCCAGCCGATATCTCCATTGGGCGTGTTTCGGTCGCAGTCGCACTTCTATCGTCGCTGTATTGTTACCTCGGGCTGCAAGGGAATCAGAAGGAACATTGGTACTCGATGATTGCTATTCGCATTAGGCGAGGGAATCGAAGCGTCCTCTTTTCCCATTCGATTACCTGCGACAGAAGTCAACTGGGTGGCCTTCACTTCGCCGTAAACGTTGTTGGACAGTTGCTCGAACCTGCCCTGCACGTCGAGCTTATCTTTCTCGTGATTCACCCGTAATAAAACAAACTCTCCTTTCCCATTAAAGGTATACTCGACACCGTCGAAAGTGATAATGTGAGGGTCCCCGAATACTGTAGCTACGCCCGGTGACTGATAAGCTATGCAATCCTGACTGGGACGTCGCTCGAATCGGAAGGTCTCGCATCCGACCGAGTGCTCCTCTTGCCAGAGGCAGCACATGTAGAACGGTATCATGTCGTTGTACCAGTGGGAAAGGGTCGGCACTTTGTTAGCCTCGTTCCACGGATAGTAACCCAAATTGTGCGATCGGTGCGGTCGCGATCCCCATTTCTGGTCGTACGTCAGCATCAGGTATCCGTTTCGGTCGTAACAGCACTGCTGCTCCGCGCCGTCCAAACTGCAATCATCAAGTTTCTCCTAAGTTACAAATCATCCTCTTAAGTTCCTGAAATATTGGAGAAATCTTTGCGAGCCGCATACTTGGGTGCGCCGGTTCTCACGCAGTGCATGGCATTTTCATTGTACAAGCAATCGTAGTTGGAGTCCTTGTCGCAATCGAAGTCCGGCAGGAAGCGGCCCTTATCTGTCAAGGCGTGTTTGAGCGTGCAGGGGCAGAGTGAGATCTCCGCGGCGAAGCTCTTCATGTACCTGTCGTTCATAGTCCACTTGTCGCAAAGCCGCTGCGGCCACTTGGAGCCGTGCGTTCTCTCCCATTGTGGACCGAAGTACCAAGCGAGTGGGATCGGCCGACTCCACAAACTCCTGAATAGATTTCCCAAGTCGTTACCGGGATCGTTATGCGCGCGATTATACATAGAACTAGAGTTAGCGCGGCCAACTTACGGGGTGATGTTGAGCCCGGAATGCTGGCGTGGCTCGGTCAGATTGATTTGGATGAAGCCGAAAGTCATGTCTTGATGATACGGATTGTAATTGTCCCTGTACTTGGCCGGCCTGATGATGTAATTGCCGACGTTCGTGTAAGCCGACTGAAATTCAATCATCATTCATTTGTAGTTTAAATGACCTTTGGAATTCTTTCCACTTGGCGCGCGCTGGACCGAGCGACGAACCTCTAGCGTGGTGATGAACTCGAATTCCGGAGTGGTCTTCACTTCACGGTATCCCCATAGAGATATCTGGACGCCCGCATTGATGTTGTTAGTTAGATTGAATTTGTCCCACGTGAACTTAATCTCCGCCGGCGAACGCTCGTGAACCGATTGGGACATAAAGACTCGCTCGGTGGCAGTGGCCGGTGTTTCTGTGGTGTCAACGTCAATGATTTAATTCTGCCTAATCAAAAGCTGTGCGTCATTAGCCTTCTCTCGGCAGGTGCTTACCAATGAAGTATTTCCCTTTCCAGTCGTAATTCCCGTGACCAATGGTGATTCCAAAACGAATGTAACCCTGCGCCTTGACAAAGGGCTGCACGCAGATCGCTCGGTTCTTATCTATCACTGTTCCCGTGACCCATTCGGTCTCGAACCTACATCGGATTTTCTCGCTCTCGTTGAAACAGGGCCCGGTGATGTTGACCACAGTTCCACCCAGCATGTTGCCGCTTTCAGGCGCGAAAACCAGAGGCAAGTGAGCTCCAGCTGCAGCATTCGAATTGAGGACATTTCAAGTTAGAGGGAAAACCATTCACTTCGCGGGGCAATCGAGGAAACTTGATTCTCCCTTACCGATATCCTTGTTACAAGTACCCAACATTATTTTCTCGTCAATGCGGAAAATGTGTCGACCTGGAAAACCGTTGGCCCAACCCCTCCCGGTCAAATCACGCAAGGTTGACATTTGGGAGTAAGGCTTGTACTCGTAGCTTTGCGTGCCGTTGCCCGCGTTAAATCCGATCTAAATGCGAAAGGGGATTATTCAATATTTCACTCTCGGGTGTAAATGAGTGGTTCTCGATTTGGGAGTATTGTTATTATTAAACATACGTAAGCGGGAACGCCGCCTTCGCCGAGGGTGGTGTCACCCCCGGCTTCAGTGTGACTGGTCCACTGAATGTTGAGGTAATTGAAAATCGCGTAAGTGTAGACTTCGTCGGTGGCCAGGACCATTTGGAAGGTGTTGGTTTTGTAGAGGGAATTGTCGATACCGCCGGCGAAGGACATATTTTTCCAGGTGACGATGACGGCGTGCTTGGGGTCGAAGGTGTCCGAGCCGACGACACCCTCGCGGATGTCCCACTTGACACGTTCTCGCATCTCCACTCCGAACTGATCGGTCCTCGTTTGCAAGTCCCGCTCGAGCCTTGAACGAGAGTGAATTGTCGATGATCCCTCGAGTTTTTAGCGCGCGTCGGGGAGTAGAGGGTTTGTCGAGTTCTCTCTCTCACCTGAAGTATACACCTGGCCTCCTCTGATCGATATCGGTCGGCCTAATCTCGCCTATGCGACATTTACTGAAAAATATCCCGATGAAGCTCGGGTCGTTCTTCTTCGGCCAGTCTTTCACTGGGAAGACCAGGGGGTAGGTGTACCGAGGGGGCGGGTCGCTGAACTCTAGGAAGCCGTTCATCGACAGCTGTTCGACAGATCATAATTATTGTACTGGCCGTTTTAAAAAGTCAATGCAAAGAAATGCCCTTGTTCGAGACAACGCTAAAAACCTACCCTCGTGTAATTGAATCTAAAGCCGAAGAATGGCAATTGAAAGTTGAAGTTCTTGTGGACTTGGGGTGTCGACCAGTGTATGTCTTTCTGGTAATCGCCATCATTGTCGCTGCCGCCCTTGTCGAAGTACCAGTACATGAATTGCGAGCGGATCTCTTTCAACCTCGTTTCCGTCACAACGTAATTCGGCACCGAGTCATCGGCGCGCGGTGCGAATCGCTCCGCTTCCGGTAAATCGGAGTCTGGAAGGATCGAAGCCTTGTCGTTACCATGAAAGCTTTTCGCTACTTTGCGCTTTTTATATCATTCTCCAGCGAAACTAATCTCAATTGCTGTATTACGCGTGGCTAAATGATTTCTATCGCATTGGACCTTTCTATTGGATTCGGATGAGCAGGACTTAAAAATAAATCGAGATTCATGCGCGTGGCAGCTCTCATTACGAAAGCCCGAGCAACTCGTATCCTGTGATTCATCCTCGATTCATGTTAGAGTGAGTAACTGATAACAAGCGAGATAAGATCTGATACGATGAACGGGACCGTGTAAAAAGTGGAGCTGCTCCACGATGTTCACGTAGATTCCAAATATTTTAACGAAAAAAAGCCATTGTTCTCCGACAGAAATATCTGGACCCGATGAATATGCATATCCAGTGGGTTCGATGTTCGCTGAGTTAGAAGATTGAACGGTGAAATAATGGTCACGCCCATTGATATGGAATTACTCACCGTATCTCACATACTTTCCACTTTTCGCTCCAGACATTTTAACAGCGAAAGTCTGTGGTTTCAAATTATCCTGCTTTTCATTATCAGGAGCTTTCGGATCCTCGGTATTGGTCGGACCTTCTTCTTTCTCATTGTGCGTTACCTCGGTCTGTTCATGATCGTTTCCACCCTCGACGAGGTCTTGGACTTCCGAGTGGCTTTCCGGCGGTTTCTCCACGAGCACTTCTACCTTTTCTTCAGTACCTTGTACAAGCTGCCGTTCCGTGTTGTCAGGCACATTTAACCCGAAAGCACTTTCAAAAGTTTCCTCCTCAGTTTGCCCGGAAACTTGGGCAGTTTGAACTAATATGCATGCGAGGTAAGCGATCGGTATTAGGAACCCGAAAATGCGGCCCGGACGCGGCCTGTCCCGCATTTTGGTTTGGAGAGGGTGCGTTTCAACCGATTTGTCTAGTACGCCCGAAGAAACTGAGCTTGAATCCAGGTAACGCGTAAGTGATAACGATACTCGTATCAGTTATACTACGATAACGCTGGTTTATCTCCTTACTACAGGTGGATAGGTAACGTGGAAATCTCAACGGCTAACGCGGGTAAAGGGACTCTGCCCTACATGTATGTGGCGGTTACCGCTTATACTATAGATCGGAATTAGTGCTTATGCTTACGAGAATTCTGAGATTCGGCCGCGGTACGCTGCGGCTAATAAGATTAGAACACTCAGTATCATTCAGATGTTTATTTGACCTCTGAAACGACATGATATTTACAAAAAAAGCTTTGCTCTCATGATTAATGCCGTTGGCTTGCAAAAGTTCCGCTTTATTTCTCATGATGGGGGGGGAGGGAGGATCTTACAATAGAACATACGCGACGCGGTATGCCGTGGAAGATAGCTAGTATTAAAAAATAACTTCTCTAAAGTTACTCTCTAGAGGGATTCTTAGGTGTTGTCGCTACAGCGA
Source organism: Crossocerus cetratus (assembly GCA_963675795.1). Taxonomy (NCBI): domain Eukaryota; kingdom Metazoa; phylum Arthropoda; class Insecta; order Hymenoptera; family Crabronidae; genus Crossocerus; species Crossocerus cetratus. The sequence continues at coordinate 4,561,915 of OY776671.1, forward strand.
GCACTGTAGACGTGTATCATACGGAGCATTGCCAGAACGTCAATTAAATAGTTGATCTATTACAATTAAAATTGCGTGCAGCGCGCTCGGTTTGACCGGGCGCCGAACGAAGGTCTGGTCGAAAGGATATTCGGCAAAATTGCAGCTTAGAACGAACTAATTCATAAATGCATGGCGCGACGCCAGTTGCGAGGATGTACTTAAATATTGCAACGTAGGTTGTCGCCTCTGGCCGTACGTATTGTGGAAGCGCTTCTCCTCGTGCATCGCCACTTGGAGCAGCCCGACACCCTTTGTAAGTTTGTTCTTTTATTCGAAAATACACGAGTCGATATTTCTTTTCTCTCTCTCTCTCTCTCTCTCTCCTCGTTACACTTGAATGGCCGCCAATATTTTTATAAAAAACTTGTAAAGAAACTATATATTACACCTTTTGCATGCCGTTGTAATATGAATATGTTCAACAAACAGTTACGTATCACAGAACAAAAAGATCGACGCATTGGTTACATTTCGAGGGTGCAAGAAATCCTTATGTATAAAGAATAATCGCCTAACATCGGCCTGATTCGATGACACTCTGAATCCATGATGGTGACTTCAATGTAACACTGGACATGAACTATACGCTTGACCATTAAGTGAAAAGGTTTTTTATAACATTTTATTTTTAATGAAATCATCTGTTGCGGCTGTGGTTGTATTAGTGTTAACATTACGACGACGATGAATTATCCCCATTACTGTCCAAATAACCTCCCGAACCATTCACAACAAACGACGTCCCTAATCCGTATAAGTGGCCACAGTATTTTGCGTCGTCAATGTTGTCCTCGAAGAACATCTGGAGAAAACAGAAAGCAAACTCAGTACACTGCGAATTCGCCCGAGAAGAATCGCCAAGTATTCGCCACGGTAATAAGCACTTACTTCTCGCATTTTGAAAAAGACCATGCCAGTGAGAAGAGAATCAGATCCAGCCTGATGTTGTGGACCGACTCGCTGAATTTCCAATTGTTCCGCTACTTCTTGTAGGCCTCCTTTTAAATTCTTGCACGATTTCATTAAGTACTGCGTGAAACAGAATAGAGACATGTCACAGCTCATTGATCGAAAATAGGGCAACTGTTAAAAAGTAAAGAGAATTTGGTGGGTTCATACTTACTTTTACATCGTATATCGTCGGGAAGTATATCCTAAGTAATTCGAAGAATTCACTTTCTTCCTGTGGCAAATTTTGATCTGTGAGGAGTTTTAAAAGATAGCCGAAGTCATAACCGGAATGAAAGGAGAGCCATTTTATGTCGTCAACGAGAACGATCCCCGATGTCATCAGAAGTTCCGCAAAGTCCAGTGGATCTATGCCTTCTTCCTCGTGCTTTTTGAATTGAATACCACTGTTTTGTAGCATATCTATACTATCCTGTGCATACATATCTTCCCTGAAAATATCGAGAGGAATACGTGTGAAATCGGCGACTTCCAAGCGCAGGCTTTCATCAGTGCGAAAGGAAATAATGCAAAGAAGTCTGCATGGTAATGTGAAAAGTAATTGGTATGATTAAAACTTACTGTAAGTTAAATTTGAAATTAAACTGCCATGTAGTATAACTACCTCCAGGCGTGTTCCCCGACTCATCAAGAAATGTAAGACCAAGTTGTATTATTCTGAGAAGATCTACATTACAACGTAATAACTGGTACTGGTAGTCCGCGCTTGTTCTGAATTCGCCTAAAAGAACACAAGCGCCGATGAGTCTCGGAGAATTGTGAGGGTTAAATAATGCGAGACAACTCTAGCAAGCAACATACCAATTGGTCTGGCTACAACACCCGGAAATTCCGTGTCCATGGCAATGTACTGGTATTGCTGTACAACCTGTCGTATTGTTCGGAATTCCTCTTCCAGATTGTGACCCCAAACATCTCGAATTCCGCATTCTTCATTACTGGGCATAGTCGCCCCACCCTTCTGCCCTGCAGAGTTGCTTCCACCTGTACAGAGATTGTCATTCAACACCATTACATCTATACCGTACAAGCGAAACCGATGATATTGTAGTTGCTGAAGAAAGTTACGAATGCCTTGAGCAAGTATTAGGTCTCACTTAAAAAATAAATATTCGCTGCTAAGTTCAACCACTAACGTACTATTGCTAAGCCGATTTATTCGTTGAAGCAGTAATCTTTGAGACTAAAATCTGTATGCTAAACCGATGCACTGACGATCTAGCAGAGAAAAAAATATTTAAAACACTTTACGGATTGAATTAAATGTTCTAGCAATTTTATTTGTTCCTTGGGACATGTGTAATATATGTATGTACTTGCAAAATAAAATAACTCGCGTAATCGTTTTTCTGCATTACTGAAGCCTTTCATATAATTAGACCTTCTAATACTTGTGCATTCTTCTCGAATTCTTCAAACATGAACAGCCGTTCTTCTAACATCAGAGACTGAATATTTCTGAGCAGCTTCATTGCTAATACATTTTATAACTTTTAACACAGACTTCAATTTTGTTTTCCCTTTGGTATGTTGGAATTTCAGCTGGGGAGCTCCAAATACCTTACTTATTGTATTTCTCAAGCCCCTGTAATACACGTCCAATAGATTTACATTAATGCCAGTTCTTGGAGACACGTACGGTCTCTGAATATCATTCATGTAATTACTCTTAAATTATCATACTGCGTTGTCAAAACCAATACTTCTCATATTGCATTCGACCTTTCCTTCATCCGTACAATAAATATTAATACATAATATAGCAGCGAAATCAAAGACGTAACAAAAATATTAGTCATGAATTGTGCGATTGCATTCAAGCGTATGGTAAGCTTACCAGTAGCGGAGGGCATAAGGTTAAATATTCTTTTTATCCCTGGGGCTATATCTACATCAGACTGACAGAATTACGGTCTTTCCTTCTTCATATCACTGTAACAGAAATGGACGTCATACGCACCGCCACTCTCTCGAGTTGTACATATACAAAGCATTCTATCACTACTATTTCTGTGTATCATGTTGTGTTTCTTACTTGGTGCTCTTATACATAAATACAAATGGCTAACACTGGCATTCATTGCTATATGATAATGTTGGATAGTGCAACTCTAACAAGGAAATACTCTAGATACTTTCGCAATAATAAAAAGAAATTCGCAAGAATCAGTAAACAAGTAATTTTCACTTTAGTTCATGCTTTTATTAACTCGGTCGGATTCGTCGGATTTGGCGCTGATCCTAGAGTTTACATCAGTTCCCAAACAAACATCGCTGCGAGGAAGGTTATAAAAGCGCGAAAACGACTGGCACAGGCAGAAAGCCGGGGGCCGAGCGAATTTAGTGGAACAAAGTTGGCGGGACTTGAGAAAGGGACGTGAGAGAGAAACAAGACATTCTACATGGAATAGTCGGCGATGAATTGTATCAGCTACGATAGACAGGTTATGTATCCTAGATAAACAAGGCTGATTTATGTGAGTGAAATCGAGGAAAGCGGCCATTGGAAGATACCTCTCAGTGTGATCGCATTGCCGCACGATATTTTAACATGCACGAAACGAAACGAACTTCTTCAAGACTGTAATCGCACCTTCAAATATACTGTGACACTATGAACAGGTTAAACGAGTTTCCAAACTCAAAGCAGTAACTCTCTCTCTCTCTCAGCCTTTGGCTCTGTCGATCCCTGTCGTTTTCCTTGGGTAGGACTTACCTAGAGTCGGACAAGTGTGGCGCTGCTCTGCTCTTCCCAGTGACGACACAGTTCCCAGTCATTGATCGACAATCGGGAAACCTGCCTCGCCTACCATCCTTTCAGCTCGTAGCCAAACCAACCAGAAGATAGTTTCAGAATTTGCCGCTATAGGACATGGCTGTTTTTTATCAAGTGACTGGGTCTTAGAGTCTTCCATCACGGATAGTCTCTGCTCCCGTTAAATTTATGGATTTTGCTCTTTACCGCCAAGCTTTTCCACAAATAAATATCACACCAGAGATAACGGGAATAGCGACACCCAATCTACGCTGCCCAACTCCCCATCTTGTATTTAATACAATTTAATTTATTATTATAAGTATAAGTTAAAGATACGGTTAAAATACGAGATCTCGTCCAAAACCAGTATTTTTTTATATATTTGATTCCGACCTATATGTATTAACTCTTGTAATATATGTAGAACTAAATCAAAATACATTTTTTTAAAAAAAGTTTTTCGCTATATCGTAATACAATACGGCGCCCGGCCGCCGAGGATATTCATCCCGAATGGTTCCGGTTTTCAATTGATACCACACTTTCACGTTGATTTAAGAAAAGTAACAGCTCCATGGATTTATTTATAAATTTTATATTTCATCGATGTTTTTTTTATTCAAACATTTAGAAGGTTGGTGCCTTTTTTTGGTGCGGAGGTAACACGGGAACATTTAAGCTCCGATACAAAATTCTGAGGCCTTTACACTGTGCAATATGTAGAACCAATTTTTTAGTACGAAAATTCCATTTGTGATTAAGCTTATGCTATGTTACACCTCCATTTATAAGTTATTTCTACTTTCATACTCTCCATCACGGTATTTCTGGTCAAACGAAGCTTTTGAAACTTTGAAACGCAATCTGAAAAAAGGTTCCAGGGTTTTGTTTAGGGGCTGAAAACCTGCTTCCACAATTTTTTGCACTCCAATCAGTGATCTAGTCCAGACAAAAAACCCCTTTAAGATTGTGATTATTGATAACACGGTCAGCGTGACTCGGAAATGGTAATGGGGCGCTAGAGCCCTAGTGGACGTGGTCATCGAAATGCCCAGCTTGTCAGGTCTATTGTAGACTAGGTCTGTCCTCTCAATTCTGGATGAAAGATTTTTTGAAGAAGCTGCAACTCATTGTCGGTGTTTCAAGCTCTATGACCCCGTATCGATTAATAAAATTACGAAAATGTTATTATGATGTTTGGAAAGCTCTTGTGTCTCAAAATATGGGAGAACTCTTATCAGACTGCCGTTCCTGCATTTCACATCCGCAAAAATACCGGAATATTGTTCCCGGTATTCACGCCGCGTTATCTCTTGCAGCGACAGGCATTCGTACAATAGCCCACCCGGAATTGTCTTCCTTTTCTTGAGTACACATTTTGTCTAGAAGCCCGAAATGGTATTACTATACCTTTTCCTCGTTGGAGGTCGGGTAGATTGTTAGTTATTTAGCACGACCAATCAGAGAAGACGGTTTTATTGTCTGCCAGTACATAGGCATTCATACACGGAAGTATGCCGCATGGGAATTGCAAAGTATAAATGCGTGGCATCAGTGATGGAAAGACATTCGAGTTTCACCGTTAACTCAATCAACTCAAATCGAAGAAGCAATTCCAAGATCCACCGAGTCCAAAATGAACGCCAAAATCATCGCACTGTTCCTTGCCATTATTGGCTCTACCCTCGTCATGGAGTCAGAGGCTCAATTAATTACACGTAAGGATTTTCATACTTTCCTTATTGTAATGCTTTTCTTTGTGTAATTCTATACTTCATTTACAAACCCCACCCACTAATCAAGTTCACTTGTAATGTAGCTTTTGTTCCCTATCGAATGTCAATAGAATTGAATAGTCTCCATAACTACAGTTAGAATAATCTGAATAGAATAAATCGAATATTCCGAATAATAAATTATTGATATATAAATAATCTATTAATCTTTTGCCGATCTTTGCAGTTTGCCTTTTCCCGTTGTTCGGAGGCGATGGTAACTGTAGCGGCATGCCTATTATAAGATGGGGCTACAACCCTTCTACTAGGAGGTGTCAATCCTTCTGGTATAGTGGATGCGGTGGAAATGGCAACAACTTCGGATCACGACAAGATTGCGAGCGTCTGTGCTTGAACATACTGTAAATAGAAATTTTGGAACGAGATTGCAACTAGTCGAATTGAAGAATTTTATATACCCATAACGGTTTTACTGGAATCACGCAACATTAGTAGTTTTTGTAATTCCATTGTGACGATTGTTGTTACTCAATAAAATGGTCTAGTTGAATACTTTTAACAATACTGTTATCTTCATCATTATTTCCTTCAAAATTATAGAATAAGGTCGTGAAAAAGTGGAAAGCCGGACGTGCATAGTGCATCCGGTAAGGTAACAGCGTCTGGAGGTAGTACTGCCTTACGATCGAGGTTCGTTTTAACACTCGCGGGTGAGATATTTTCTAGACGATCCGCGGTTCATTGCCAGTGTTTGATGTCCAATGGCACCGTATCGGCTAAACATGATGTACAAATGTATGATTTTTGGAAAGCTTTATGTCTCAAAATGAGGGACGATACTTTCATCACAATGATCTTCCCGTCAATCGCGCCCGAGAAAATACCAGAATATTGTTCTTGACAGTACCGCGTTATCTCTTACAGTAACAGGCATTCGTACAATAGCCCACCGCGAAATGTCTTCTTCTCCTTCAGTGCACATTTTATGTAGAAGCTCCAAATGGTATTGCTACCATTTTATGTTAGTAAGAACGAATGTGGTGGGGTGCATTGTTTATTATTTAGTGTGGCCAATCAGAACACGCGATTTTATTGTTAGTACATAGCCATAAATACGCGGACTGTGTACCATGGGGTTTGCAAAGTATAAAAGGGTGGTGTGTCAGTGATCGGAAAGCAAGTCGAGGTACCACCATCAATTCAAACCAAAGTAGCAACTCCAAGAACCACTGCGTTCAAAATGAATGCCAAGATCGTTGCACTCTGCCTCATTATCATCGGCTCTGCCCTCATAATGGAGTCAGAGGCTCAAATACTTCAACGTACGGATTTTTCATACTTTCCCTTTAATTTATATATTTTAAGATCCTTTGCCTGTTTTGACAGGGTGTCTTTTGCCGCTGATGAAAGGCGGTAGTGACTGTGGCGGCATGCCTCACATAATATGGGGATTCAACACTGCTACAATGAGGTGTCAATCCTTCTTGTACAGTGGATGCGGCGGAAATGGCAACAACTTCGGATCGCGACATCAATGCGAGTTTTTTTGCTTGAGCATATTATGAAATTTCGAACGAGATATCGCAGCTAGTCGAATTGAAGAATTCTATATACCAATGATGTTTTTACTGGATTTTAGCCGCTTTGGTCGCTTTTCTAATTTCATCGTAACGATTGTTTGTTACTGAATAAAATGCTGAATACTTTTAACAATACTATTATCTTTAGAATTATCTCCTTCAAAATTATATAGGAAGAGTCGTGACTGGGAAGTCGAAGTGCAAAGTGTATCCGGTAACAGCGTCCGGTGATACTATGCACTGCCTTACGAGGAGCGTTTTAACAATATTGTCTATAGCTTCAGAAACAATATTATGCCTTTTAGAAAACTGTTATGACGACAAATAAGGGTCGACACTCATCACAATGATCTTCCCGTCTGTCACACCCGTGAAAATACCAGAATATTGTTCCTTGACACTTGCACCATGCTACTTTTTATAGTGGCAGACTGTTTTACAATAGACTTACAGGAATTGTCTTGTTTTCCTCGAGTATACACTTTGTCTAGAAGATTGATATGTTTTTACTATGCTTAGTCCTTGGGAGTGGGGGTGCACTGGTAATGGTATAGTTATTCTGCAGGACCAATCAGGGCAGCTGGTTTTATTATTAATGCATAGATATAAACATGCTGCATGGGAATTATAAAGTATAAAAGCGGTTCCTCAGTAATTGGATAGCAAGTCGAGTTTCACTATCAACTCAATCAACTCAAACCAAAGGAGCAACTTAGAAGCACGAACCACCGTGTCCAAAAATGAACGCCAAGGTCATTATATTCTTCCTCGTCGTCATCGCCGCAGTCTTCATCATACAGGCAGAGGCTCAAAACAACCCACGTAAGAATTTGTATATTTTTTTGTAACCATCCTGCTTAATTTACTCTTTAAGGGACCACATGCAGGCCTCGTACGTATAAAACAGTACTTAATATAGGTCGGAAAGTATTGGACCGATTTTGCGGTGAATTTGTATACACAATCGTCGTAAAATCATGTACTCTATGTCAGTTACTTTTTTAAAAGTCATAATTCATATTTTATAAAAGTCATGAAGAAATTTCTTCAGTACGAAAACTCAGCTTTTAGATTCAAATAGCCACTATTTTCTTGAAAATGTATATTTTCTTAATTTATATATGACAGGGATTAGATTCATTCATCGTGTTTAAGAGAAATTTTTATTTTGTTATTCTCAATACTAACCGAAGAAGATATGGACACCGCGCAAGCTACATATTAAAACCGTCCCAGACAAATAGAGCATGCATTTTATTATGCATACAAGGAGTTCCCTAAAAAAATTAAAACTTGTTTCAAACATATTGGCGAAGTTCATTTACTTTTCGTTGTCCTACATGCATGAGGCACGAGGCCCCATTATTTACAAGTGTCAGCCACCAGCCAAGTGCACTTACAATGTAACATTTATTCCTCATTGAAAGAGAACTGAATTGATTCTGCTGCCTAAGTGTTAATAATCCTGTAATGTTTTGCCTGTTCTTGTAGGGTGCCGTCAGAAGGTGGAATCGGGTAATCGCCCTTGCGGCGTTAAGTCTTCCACAAGATGGGGCTACGACCGAAAATCAAAGAAGTGCAAATCCTTCCACTACACTGGATGTGGTGGAAACAGCAACAACTTCCCGTCGATTCAGCAATGCCGAAAAATTTGCTTGGGACACAAATAAAATAGCAATGGGAATTTTGTATACGAATGATGTTCTTACTGAAATTGAAATTGAATCATATTCTTCTATTTTTTATAATTTGATTGAAAACATAATCATGTATTAATAAAGTGTTAAAGCTCTATACTTTTAACAATATAGTATTTCCTCTAGAATTAGTTCCTTTAGAATCTTCCTAAACTATATAAAAGAATATGAAGTATATAAAAGAATAGCGTGCGAAACCAGAAGGTCGGAGGTCAAAAGTATTTGCAGCTGATTGTCAGTCATTGATGTCCACTGACAACCGCATCGGAGCAACAAGTCCCGCAAATAGTATTATGACTTTTGGAAAGCTGCCATGTCGAAAAATAAGCAACGACGTTTATCACAATGATATTCCCATCTATAACACCCATAAAATACAAGAATATTCTTCCTGACACTGATGCCGTGTTATCTCTTGTCACACGATAGACACTCAGAAGTGTACTGCCTGGGAATTGCAAAGTATAAAAGCGTGGCATCAGTGATCCTAAAGCAAGTCGAGTTCCACTATTTAATCAACTCAAACCGAAAGAGTAACTCCAAGAACAAGCGTATTTAAAATGAACACCAATAAGATCGTTGTGTTGTTCCTCGTCATGATCGGTGCAGTCCTCTTCACGCAGGCAGAGGCTCCACGACCGCCACGTACGAATTTTCATACATTCTTTACAACTCTTTTATCTGATTCACTATTGATTTAATCAAATCAAACCAATAGCGCCACTCACAGAACCACCCTGCCCAATCTGAACACCAAGGTCATCGAACTCTTCCTCGTCATCATCGGTGCAGTACACTCATCATGAAGGGAGAGGCTCGACGAAGTCTGCTGGTCACAACCCTTCGATCTGTTTAATTTAGTCTTTAAAGTACAACTCTTGCTCGCCAGCCAAATTCAGTAGTGCAGGAAATATACATTAAAGTTATATCACTCGAAATATGTAAGAATGCAAGCGTCGGTAGCAGTCAACGTGGACGTTGCCACGTTCAAAGTGGGTGAAACACTTTCTACAGAATTGGCAGACTATTGCCAATGCTTCATGTCCAGTGACAACATATTGGGAAAACAAGTCCCATAAATAACATAATAACTTTTAAAGAGTTGTTGCGTTTACAAATAACTCTTATCACATGGAGTTTCGCGACTATCGCACCCACAAACGCATACAAATATTGTTCAGGACACTCAGAGCGTGTTGGTGTGTGGTTTTATTGTTACTACATAGACACAGTCACCGAGAAGTGCGCTGGCTGGGGCTTGCAGAATATAAATACGAGGTGTCAGTGATCGGAACACAAGTCGGGTTTCACTGTTAACTTAATCAACTCAAACCGAAGGAGCAACTCAAAAATTACCGTGTCCAAAATGAACGTCAAGATGTTCGTACTCATCTTCGCTGTCCTCGGCGCAGCTTTCGTCGGGCAGGCAGAGGCTCGTCGACGTAGGAACCTTCACACTTTCATTATAAGCTTTTAACTGTTTAGCTTAGTCTTTATTTTACAAGTGTTGCCCGCTAGCCAAATGCGCTTGCAATGGAACTTCTGCTCCCCGTTTGGAGGTTAATTGAATTGATTTTTTTGGCTAAGTATAAATAAACTAGTAACCTTTTGCTTATTCTTGTAGATTGTGTGCGTGGTCATTGTGTGGATCCTTGTAGACTGCTATCACTCTGTTAAGGGTGTGAGCGTATGTCGAACCGTCACCTACATTGTCTGCGGTGGAAATAATAAAAATCTTGATGTATTTTAATCCTAACGATTACCGTAAATGAATAATGTACTACAGCTGAATACTCTTAAGGATGTTGTTTCCTTTAGAATTATTTCCTACCTATAATCACATAAAGAGGTTTATGCAAAACTCGTCTTTTTCCAAAGTTTTTTTACATATACTCGCAGTGGTCCTTCAACCGTATTTTATCATGAATCAGTACACCCAAGTATTTCATTGTCTCTACTTGTTCTAATTCCTTTCCATCTAAGGAATGTCAGTATAATGCTTCTGTTTATCTCTTTCCTTATGTGAAAGGAATTCTGAATTCTGTGGTCTGCGTTACTCCGGGACTTTATGGTGTAACGGTTTTCAAACAATCACGAAAGTTGTATCTGGATGTACAAATAGGTCTATAAGATTTTTGAAAAATATATTGTTCGTTAATTGTTAACAAAAGAATTCATAAAACCACATTTAAAAAAGGTTAAGAAAGGGGAACCCCCCTAATAACCGTCGGTGAAACATTTTCTAAAATATTAACAGCTGATTGTCAGTGCTTCATGTTCAATGACAACGTATTGAAGAGACAAGTTCTACAAATAATATTATAACTTTTGGAGAGCTGTTGCGTTTACAAATAGCTCTTATCACAATGAGATACCCATCTATCACATCCATAAAAGTACCAAAATATTGTTGGCGACACTCATATCATGTTGGTACTTGTTTCTATTGTTAGTGCATCGATGTAATAACAGAAAAGTATGCTGCATATGAGGCTTGCCGGATATAAAAGCGTGGCATCAGTGATCGGAACGCAAGTCGTGTTCCACTAGTAACTCAGTCAACTGAAACCGAAGGAGTAACTTGAAGAACCACTGTGTCCAAAATGAACGCCAAGATCATCGTACTCTTCCTCGCTGTCCTCGGGGCAGCTTTCATCGGGCCGGCACAGGCTCATCGACGTACGAAATTTCATACTTTCCTTATAACCCTTTAATCTGTTTAATTTTGTCTTTAATTGACAAGTGTTGTCCGCTTGCCAAATTTACTTGTAATGTAACTTTTGCTCCCCGTCAAAGGTTAATTGAATTCATTCTTCTGGCTAAGCGTAAATAATCTGCTAATCTTCTCTTTATTATTGCAGGTTGTCACCATAAGGGTTGTCACCATGGCAAGTAATTTTTGTGGACTTCTGTCACTCTGATGGGAGTGTATAAGTGCGGTGGAAATAGTAAAAATCCTGTGCCAGTATGGGATAGCAACTAAAATTTATTATGCCAATAATGTTCTCACCGAAAATTGAATCACACTTGTATCTTTTTGTACTTTAATCATGACGATTACCGAAATTTAATAAATTGTTATAGCAGAATACTTTTGAGGATACTATTTTCTTTAGAATTATTTTCTACCTAATCACATAACGAGGTTTTGTAAAACTGGGAATTCGGAGGCTAAAAATACACCCGGCAAGAGAATCTGGAATACTACTGCCTTATGAGGATGAGTGTCTTAATAATCGTGGGTGAAACATTTTCTAAAGGATATGCAGCCTATTGCCAATGCTTCATGTCTAATGACATATTGAAGGTTGATCATCAGTGTATAAATTAGTACAAGATATTGCTCTTTGTTCTTGAACAGTCTATAAAGGAATTATTGATCTGAACAAGACGACTATCAAATGTACAAATATTGCGAACAGAAACTATGATCGTGTGAATGCCACATGAAAATTTCAAATATTAATTCAACATGACAACGTATTGGAAAAATAAGTCACTCAAATAATGTTATAACTTTTTAAAAGCTGTTATGTCCACAAATACAGGACGACTCTTATCAGAATGAGCTTCCCGTCTATCACACGCACAAACGTCCCCAACATTGTTCCTGACACTTGCAGCACGTTGCTGCGCGGTTTTATTGTTAGTACATAAACAAAGACATAAAGAAGTGCGCCGGGCTCGCAGAATATAAAAGCGCGGCATCGGTGACCGGAGGCAAGTACGGGTTTACTATTAACTCAATCAACTCATATCGAAAGAACAACTCCAAGAACGACCGTGTTCACAATGAACACAAAGATCATCGTACTCTTCCTCGCTGTCCTCAGCGCAGCTTTCGTCGGACAGGCAGAGGCTCGAGCTCCAAGTACAAATTTTCATACTTCCCTTACAACCCTTCTACCTGTTAAGTTTAGTCTTTAATTTACAAGTGTTGCCCGCTAGTCAAGTTCTCTTGCAATGTAACTTGTCGTTCCCCGTCAAAGTTTAATTGAATTGATTCTCCAGCTTTAAGTATTGAATAATCTGGTAATCCTTTGTTTATTCTTACAGATTGCTACCCTAGATATAGCTGTATCTAGGCTGTATCTAATGATCGAAACAAGACGACTACCAAACATACAAACATTACGAACTGAGACTATCATCGTGTGAATGCCACATACACATTTCAAACAATAATCCAACATGACAATGTATTGGAAAAATAAGTCAGTCAAATAATATTATAATGTCTTGGAGAGCTGTTATGTCTACAAATACAAGACGACTCTTATCACAATGGGCTTCCACAAACGTACCCAAACATTGTTCCTGACACTTGCAGCGACTTGCAGTTAATGCGTGGTTTTATCGTTAGTACATAAACAAAGACATAAAGAAGTGCGCAGGGCTCGCAGAATATAAAAGCGCGGCATCGATGACCGGGGCAAGTACGCGTTTACTATTAACTCAATCAACTCATACCGAAAGAACATCTCCAAGAACGACCGTGTTCACAATGAACACAAAGATCATCGTACTCTTCCTCGCTGTCCTCGGCGCAGCTTTCGTCGGGCAGGCAGAGGCTCGAGTTCCAAGTACGAATTTTCATACTTCCCTTACAACTCTTTTATCGGTTTAGTTTATCACTCTTGAATGTATACAAGTGTTCCTCGCTAGCCAAATTCATTTGTAATGTAACTTTTGCTCCCCGTCGAAAGTTAATTAAATTGATTCTTTTGACTAAGTGTAAATAATGTAATAATCTTTTGCTTGTTCTTCCAGTTTGTTACCGTGGACTTTGTTATAACACGTAATCCTTCTGGACTGCTGTCACTCCCTGAGGAGTGTGAGTGTGTGTCGAACCTTCATCTACATCAACTGCGGTGGAAATGATAATAATTTTCTGCCAGAACGGGATAGCAAGGGAAATTAATTATACCAAAAATGTTTTCACTGAAATTGAATCACATTTGAATGTTTGTACTTTAATCCTGACGATTAACACAAATTAATAAAATGCAACAGCTGAATAATTATTACGATACTTAACCATTAAAATGATCCCCTTTTTAATTACATAGACAGATCGTGCAGAACTAGGGAGTTGAAGGCCGAGTGTTACAAGCCGGGTTGGCGATCCTATGCTTGGAATTAACCGGATCTCTTTTAATCGAGACCAGATGAAGACTTGCAAATAGCGCCTCCCCGTTTTTCCTAATTCAAAGGTGCTTTGTCAGAACTAAGTATCTTCCAATTTAATAACCCTTCTAGAGATATGTTTATTATTCGGTGGTAACCTCTGTACCAATAGTCCCTCTAAACTCTAAACACAACGTCTGCATAAACAAATTCTCCTTCAATTAGAGCCTACCTACATTATTTAAAATTCTAGCTCTAGGCAGGGTTATTAAAATGACAAGATATTTGAGCTTTCTCTTGAAACCGAACAAAGAGGAAGAGTTCGATTGTGCTGCGGGTCCTGCAGCGGTTGCATTTACTTGATTCAGCATTCTTTATTAGATATGTGTATATGTAGACGGGTGGCTTTAGTGTCCGATTCTGCGGCGAGAGATTTTAATTTGTTGTGGTCTGGTTAATGAGATAGTAGGGCTAATTTCATTGATGTTGTTCCTGATGGAATACAATATCCACTGGAGTGGTTTCCATGTGTTGTTCCATTCCGATTAGGTTGTTTGTGTAATAGGCTTCTTGAATTCTGATTCGATAACAGGTGAGTGGGGCTGATTGTTTTTGAGTGTGTATGTTTATCGCACTGCATATATTTGTGCTTTCTTTAGGGATGACAGCTCACGTGCTATTGCCTAACTGTCTGTTTTCTTGTTAAAGTTGTGTATCAAATTCATTACATCATGTAGCTGTGATTGGTTAAATGCTTGCAATACCTTAAGGAGGTTGGTGACGAAAATGTAAATGGTTAGAAAGGACTGAAATTTATACACAATAATAATTAGTAGTCCCCCAGCTCTTCTTCAAAATTTCAACTTATTTGTCTATACGGTTTTCGAGTAATCAATGTCGAAAGATACGTTCTTATACATGAGCTCCTATGGGGACGCGGCCAAAGATGACCGTTTATGACTTTAAAATATATAATGAAATGGTTACACGTAAATAAAAAATGTTTCATGTGATGAATAAAACTATTACGAACAATCACGCGAAGTTTCAAACAGTTCATCTGACTAGTTGACGAGAATTTGGGCAAAGAGTGAAAGGGAAATCGTTTCATGTGTAGAAATAACCTGATGGAAAGTATGAAAGTAGAAATGCCTTATAAAAGGAAGTGTAACATAGCAGAAACATTATTGCAAATGGAATTTTCGTACTCAAAAACTGGTTTTCTTGTGGTTTGAAAAACCTTCTGAATTCTGTGTCGAGGCTCAAATGTTCCCCTCTTACCCCGCACCAAAATGACGACACCCACTAGTCTAGGAACTTAGGGGAGCTACTGGAGTGCATGCAGCTGCAATAGGTCCTCTATTACGAGGAGACATCCCAGTTGCAGTTTTAAGGCTTGAAAAATGCGTAGGAAGACTTTTATTATGGGAATGCTTGCGGGAAAGAACCGTGCGCTAACAATAAAAGAGAACTCATCTGACAATATCGAATCGATCAATTTCTTGAGAAAGTGATTTAAATGCAATATCTTCTTCACTGATGTTGGTCGCCAATATATGCCAAACTCTCCTATAGTTGTCAAAAATTGCAGCTTCGCTAATATTAATATCCTGATGAATATTAATGCAAGATCGACATCCTTCACAAAGTATGTGCTGAGTAAACGAACAGCGGTATGTCGACGGCTCTGTGCAGCTATAAGTTTTCTCTTGTTTCTCTCCCCTGTTTTTGAATGTGATTTTCCTCTTTCCTCTGAATTAATGAACCTGATAGGTATGGCCAGCTTGTCTCTTATCACGTTGGATTTTATGGATATATGATATTTTAGTCTATTCTTGTAATTACAACGCCGCGATCAAGTGATCCAATTCCAAACAATTCTTGATTTTTAAATGCATACGATACCAGCACTAGCGTCTGAAAATATTTGCTGGCTTACGAGGAGCATTTTAAGAATCGTGAATGAAAGATTTTCCAAAGAATCTGCAGCTGATTGCCACTGTTTGATGTCCAATGACGTCGCATCGGAACAACCCACAAATAATATTATGACAATTGGAAAGCTGTTATTTCTGCAAATAGGGAGCGACGCTTATCACACAGACTTTAGCGTTTATCAGACGCGCAAAAATATAAGAATATTGTTCCTGATCCTTACCATCGTGCAGGTGCAGGGTTTATTGGTAGTACATAAACAAAAACAGAGAGGAGCGTGTTGCATGAGACTTGCAGAATATAAAAGACGTAGTTCACTTTTAACTCAGTCAATTCCAAACGAAGGAGTAACTTCACGAACTACCGTACCCAAAATGAACGTCAAGATCATCGTACTCTTCCTTGCTGTCCTCGGCGCAGCGTTCATTGGACAAGCAAAGGCTCAGAGTCGTACGAATTTTCATACTTTCCTTATGTGTTTCGATTAGTTTTTAATTTACAAGTGTGGTCTTTTAACTAATTCACTTGCAATATAACTTTTGCTCCCCGTTGAAGGTTAATTTAATTGATTCTTCTACCCAAGTATAAATAATCTATTCAAATTTTGCTTGTTTTTACAGATTGCAACCCTAACCATGGTAAATGGGGTCCTTGCAAGGGGGGGTAACGGCCCCTTATAGGCGTAACTGAAGATGGGACTTCTGTTACTCTGAGAGGATGCGTCCAAACTTCATCTACATCAAACTGGGGCAGAAATTATAATAATTTTGTACCGGAACGGCATAGCAATCAGAATACATTGTATCAATAATTGTCTTACTGAAATTAAATCATATTTCTAACTTTTGTTATTTAATCGTGATGATTAAATTAATAAAGTGTTACAGCTGAATATAGTGATAACGATATTGTTTTCTTCTAAATTATTTCGTTCCGGTGTATATAAAAAGATAGTGGAAAACCAGAAGGCCGGCGGCCGAAAATGCATCCACCAAAGGGTTTGGAAATGCTACTACTTTACGGGGACTCAGATAACACACGACAATCCAAATATTGTTTCTGGCACTCACAGCGTATTGGTGCGTGGTTTTATTGTTAATTGATAGACAAAGACACAGAGAAGTGCGCAGGCTGGCGTTTGCAGAATATAAATGCGTGGCATCACTGATCAGAAGGCAAGTCAGGTTTCAGTATTTACTTAGTCAACTCGAACCGAAGGAGCAACTGCGAGAACTATACCGTGTTCAAATTCAAAATGAAAGCCAAGATCATCGTACTCATCCTCGCTGTCCTCGGCGCAGCTTTCGTCGGACAGGCAGAGGCTCAAGCTACAAGTACGAATTTTCATATTTTCCTTATAATCCCTTTATGTGTTTAGTTTAGTCTTTAATTTACAAGTGTTGTCCTTTATTCTAATTCCGTTGCAATGTAACTTCTGCTCCGCGTTGAGGATTAATTTAATTGATTCTTCCACCCAAGCATAAATAATCTGGTAATAATTTGTTTATTTTACAGCTTGCAACCCTGAGTTTGCTAAGTTTCACACCTGCTAATATGGCCGGTTGCTGCGCATCCAGTCAGGGCCCGGCTCTGCTGCTCAACTACACTCCGGTCAGCTAGCGGTACAAAAAAAAATTTTATTTCGGATAATACGGAAATATGTGACTGAAGGAAGGAAGACATAGTATCGAGAAGAAACTCTGATGCTAGTAAACAATGTAATAAAAGTGGAAATTGCTCGAACGCGTCTTGGCAGACCGGCCCTGCTTCGAGGAGGACTGGAACCTGCGACAGTGGGAACTTACTAACCAGACAGATCACGGCATTTTTTAAATGGTTGTTTATTTTTCTGTTGCTTTGTACATGAATGTAATAAACGTTATGAACGTCGTTTTTGCTAAAAATTAGTGATGATTATTTACATGAATGGCTACTTCAGAACTACTCTGATGCCCTCGTGTTTTTGTGTAAGATGTTACACCCTCGTACGAATCAGACTACTTTTCTTTTGCTATTTCAAATTTCAATACTAAATCATCGCCGTTTTTTCTCTCATAGAATACGTCTGCGTTATTTTTTGGGTCTTAAACTCAGCCAAGGACCGGTTTCTTCGGTCATCATCGCGCCGACCCTTGACTTTTCCGTAGTAGATGTCCCAGCCTCAGCCAGAACTGCATGCACTTATGTGCATTCCGAAAATTCCTACACACATACACATACACCCAAGACTGGATCACCTACCCTCCCACTCTAGCTTACTATCCTCAATTTTAGGGGTATATAAACCCTGGAAATCTTACTGAAGTTGGGTAATTCAGTTGAAACTATCAAACACGACGAAGCTCTGTTAATCAGCTCACCGAAACATAGTGTGTGGACGTTACTAGACGAATCAGCCGCTTTCGAATCAGGTTCTCCCGCAAAACATTTTAGCCGTATACCACAACTATAGACAAATTATTGTTCACCGCAATACCCCGTTCAACTCGTAACGTTGAACGAGCCGTATCTACTTTTAGTTCATCGCATTTAGTATAGTAAATCCGTATTCTAGAGACCTGTGTCAAAGTGAACACATTGTAACAGTATATCGAACTTTTCATTTTAAATTTAAACTACCGAGATCCCTCAAAGACATTCAAACAGCTCATCCCATTCTCGTACATTACATTTCGAACGGAAAACGAGAAGGAACAGCCTCGAACATTTGGTAGTCTTTGCCGCTTGAGACACACCCGACCAGGCGAGTCAACTGAGCACTATAAATTAAAATTATACGAATCCGAATGGAACGGGAAGAACAAGTAGCCTCTATGGTCACGAAACTATCAGAACATATATAGAGTTTCTGCCACTCTGTTAGAAGCTATCGATCCTTTATGTGTATCGGCTTCGGTGGAAAGAATAATAATTTTGTGCCAGAACGTGATAACAAGTCACTTTAGTTATTTAATTATGACGGTTAAATTAATAAAGTATTATAGCTGAGTACTAGGTATTCAGGAATAATGATACTATTTGCATGAGAATTATTCCTTTGCTAATTACATAAAAAGGTCGTGTAAAGCTAGAGAGTCGGGGTCGAAAGTACATCCAGTAATAGGATTTGGAATTACTCACTGCCTCAGGAGGTGCGTTTTAATAATCGCGACTAAACCATTTTCTACTGAATCTGAAATTTACAGTCACTGTTTGATAGCCAATCTCGCAGTATCAGAATAATAAGTCCCACTAATAATATTATGAGCCCTGGAAAGCTGTTGTGTCTACAAATAGGCGTTGACGTTCATCACAATGATTTTTCCGACTATCACACTCACAACAATATCAGAATATTATTCCTCACCTTTACCAACTTGCACGTTTTTATTGTTAGTACATAGACAAAGACGCAAAGAAGTGGACGGGGCTCGCAGAATATAAAAGCGCGGCATCGGTGATCGGAGGCAAGTAGGGTTTTACTATTAACTCAATCAACTCATTCCGAACGCGCAACTTCAAGAACGACCGAGTCCATAATGAACGCTAAGATCATCGTACTCTTCCTCGCTGTCCTCGCTGCAGCTTTCGTTGGACAAGCAGAGGCTCGTCGAGGTACGACGCTTCGCATTTTCCTTACAAGCCTTTTATCTGTTTAGTTCAGTTTCTAACTTACAAGTGTTGTCCGCTTGCCAAATTCACTTGCAATATAACTTCTGCTCCTGCTCCGAGCAGCTAACTTCTGCTCGTTGAAAGTTAATTGAATTGATTCTTGTGCCTGATACATATAAATAATCTAGTAATCTGTTGCTTATTCTTGCAGTGTGCCAGAACACGCCGCAGGGTATACGTTGTGGACCTTGGATGAACAAGTAATCCCTATGGTCACAAGACTATCAGAACATGAGGTTATTCTGCCACTCTGTTAGGAGGTATTCATGTATGTACATCGGCGGTACATGATACATACATCGGTTGCAGTTGCAGTGGAAAAAATAATAATGTTGTGCCGGAACGAGAGAGCAAGTAGAATTTATTATCCCAATAATGCGAACTTATTGAAATTACATCACATTTGTCGCTTTCCTTGTTTAATTATGACGATTAAATCAATAAAGTGTTACAGCTGAATATAGTCTTAATGATACTACTTCCTTTCAAATTATTTCCTTCCTAGTGACATAAAAAGCTCTTGCAAATCTAGAAAGCCAGAGGCCGAAAGTGCATTCGGTAATAGTGTCTAGAATGACTCCGTCTTGAAACAACAAGTCCCACAAATAATGTTACGAGCCCTGGAAAGAGGCCCATAACATAATGAATGTGACAAATCATATTTATCACAATAATTATTTAGTTATGACGATTAAATTAATAAAGTGACTACTCTTAACGACACTACTTCCATTAGAAATATTCCTTTCCTAATGACATAAAAAGGCCGTGCAAAACTACAGAGTCGGGGTCGAAAATACATCCAGTAATAGGGTCTGGAATTACTTATTGCATTAGGAGGTGCGTTTTAATAATCGTGAGTGAAACATTTTCTAATGAATCTGCAGTTTACTATCAGGGTTTGATGTCCAATGACATCATATCAGAACAACAAGTCCCATTAATGATATTATGACATTTGGACAGCAGTTATGTCTACAAATAGGCGACGATGCTTATCATAATGATCTTCCCGTCTATCACATTCACAACAATATAAGCATATTGTTCCTCACTCTTCCCACTGTTCAAGTGTGTGGTTTTATTGGTAGAAGCCATAGACAATGGCACAAAGATGTGTACTGCACGGGGCTAGCAGAATATAAAAGTGCGGTATCAGTGATCGGTGGCAAGTCGCATTTTACTATTTACGCAATCAACTGAAGCCGAAGGAGCAACTCCAAGAACAACCGTGTCCGAAATGAACGCCAAGATCATTGCACTTTTCCTTGCTGTGCTCGGCGCAGCTTTCGTCGGACAGACAGAGGCTCAGAGTACGAATGTTCACACTTTCTTAATAAGCTTTTTATCTCTTTAAATTCAATTGCCAAAATCTAATGCAAATAGTATCGTTCCTAGTATTCAGCTAAAATACTTTATTAATTTAATCGTAAAAATTAAATAACTAAAGTTTAATTTAGTTTTAGTTTAATTTTCAATCAAGTTTTGTCCGCTAGCCAAGTTCACTTGCAATGTAACTTTTGTTTCCTGGTGAAAGTGAATTGATTTGATTCTTGAGGTTTGAGTATAAACGAATCGTTTGCTTATTCTTGCAGAGTGCACGTGGATCGACCCTGCAGGAGGATGCTACCGTCCCAACTAAAACCTGCGGACATCTGTCACCCTGTTAGGAGAGTGTAAGTGTTATAAATCTTACAACTCTTATATCTCATATCTAACAAATCAGTCAAGTTCACTTGTACTTGTGACCTGAGTCGGGTCGGGAAAAGGAGGTTCGCCAGGTCTGCCCTGCTAGTCCGTTGACGTATGCGCTTTCAAACTATTTGCCGTCGAGACTCTTTCGAATCGCCTGATGTTTACCCCAGAATGTTGGATAGTGTGATCACAGGTCTATTAGAAGGTGGGGCTTCTGCCACTTAGTCAACAGGTGTCGAACTGTGATGTATTTCAACTGTGAACAGTGATGGGGTGTAAATAATAATAAGTTTGTGCCAGAGCGAGATCGCAAGTAGAATTTGTTATAGCAACAATGTTCTTACTGGATCTGAATCACATAGGTATATCTTTTGTAATTTAAATTTGACGATATCGTAATCGCGTAGCTAAATACTGTCAACAATACTACTTCATCTAGAATTATATCTTTCTTTGGAGACATAAAAAGGTCGTGCATACTCTAGGAACCCAGGGGCCGAAAGTGCAATCGGCAATGACTCCGTATCAAAATAACAAGTGCCAGAAATAATATTATGATTCCAGGAAAGCTGTTATGTCTGCAAATAGGCGACAACGCTTATCACAATCATCTTTCCGTCTATCACACTCAGCAATATCAGTGTAATGTTCCCCACCTTTACCATCGTGGAGGTGTGTGGTTTTATTGATAGTACATAGACAAAGACACAGTAAAGTGCACGGGGCTCGCAGGATATAAAAGAGTATCATCGGTGATCGGAGGCAAGTAGGGTTTTACTATTCACTTAATCAACTCAAACGGTAGGAGCAACTCCAAGAACGACCGCGTTTGAAATGAAGGCCAAGATCATTATACTCTTCCTCGCTCTCCTCGGCGCAGCTTTCGTCGGGCAGACAGAGGCTCAAGATCGTACGAGTTTTCATATCTGTTTAATTTAGACTTAATTTACAATTGCTCGCTAGCCAAGTTTTCTTGTACTGTAACTTTTGTTTCCCGTTGAAGGTTGATTTAATTGAAATCTTCTGCCCATGTTCAAATAATCCAGTAATCTTTTCCTTTTTCTTGCAGCTTGCAGACATGGTGGTTGTAAGCCTCCCCCAAATTAAACACTGTGATGACAGGCCTATTACCAGATAGGACTCCTGCCACTTTGTTGGGAGGTGTCGAACTGTCATGTAATAAACAGTATTATACAGCATATGTATACTGCTGCGATGGAAAGAATAATAATTTTGTGCCAGAATGGTATGGCAAGTAGAATTTGTTATACTAACGATGTCCTTTTACTGAAACTGAATCACATATAGGTATTTTTTGTAATATAATCTTGACGATTATTGAACATTAATAAATGGCGTGACTGAATGCTCTTAACGATACTACTTGCTTTAGAATTATTTCCTTCCTAGTGACAAAAAAAGGTCATGCATGGACCTTGGATCTTGGCAGTTTACCAAATTCGTGCTGAGTTTGTTTCGAAAGCTCTTTAAAAAATCTGTTCTTGTAATTGTTACAAGAGTTACCTTAGACATTTTCTGTAGAATTTAATATCCAATTAGAGTACCAATTAGATTTTTAGACAATTTTCTCGAATGTCCAATTAGACAATTTTCTCCAATTAGAGAAAGTTTGGTATCGTTCGAAAACCCCTACACATCGGGATAGGTATCCTCGACTGTCGTGCGCCGTATTACATGTATACATATACTACTACTTGGCGCGATACTCTACCGAGCCTCATGATATCTCACACCTTTTATTTGCTGAAGAGTTTAAAATATCACTTGGCTTGTTTTTTACACCAAGTGTTTTTGGTAACCACACTTAAAATAATATTGGAAGATCGTTCCTCACCCTCACCACGGTGCAGGCTCGTGGCTTTATTATTGGTACATGGACTAAGATACAGAGAAGGGCATACGGGGCGCGCAGAATATAAAAGCATGGCATCGGTGATTGAAGGCAAGTAGGGTTTGAATATCAACTCAACCAACTCATACCGAAAGAGCAACTGCAAGAACGAGCGCATCCGAAATGAACGTCAAGATCATCATACTCTTTCTCGCCATCTTAGCCTTTACCCTCGTCATGGAAACGAAGGCTCAAGACCGTACGAGTTTTCATATCTGTTCAGTTTAGTCTTAACTTACAATTGGCCGCCAGCCCAGTTTTTCCAACTGCAACTTTTGCTTCCCGTTGAAGTTTGATTTGATTGATTCTTCTGTCCAAGTATACATAATCTACTAATCTTTTACTTATTCTTACAGCTTGCAGACTTGGTGGTTGTAAACCCCCGACCAATTAGCCGCTGTGATCACAAGCCTGTTAGAAGATGGGGCTTATTCTGTCACTTTGTTAAGACCTGTCGAATTGTCATGTATTTCTGCTGCGATGGAAATAATAAAAATGTTGCGCCAAAACAAAATAGCAAGTAGAATTTGTCATACGAACAATGTTCTTTTACTGAAACTGAATTACATATAGGTATATCGTTTGTAATTTAATCTTGACGATTATCAAACATTAATAAATGGCGTGGCTGAATACTCTTAGCGATATACTACTTGCTTTAGAATTATTTCCTTCCTAATAACATAAAAAGGTCATGTACCGACCCTGGATCTTGGCACTCTGCCAAATTCCTGCCGTTTTTTTCGAAAGCTTTACAACATCTGTTCTTGCAAATGTTGCGTTTAGACAACTTGGGCATTTTCTGTGGAATTTAATATCCAAATAGAGTACCTCTCAGCTTAGCACATGTCTCACACCTTTTATTTTGCTGAAGAGTTTAAAATACCACTGTGCTTGTTATTTACAAGAAGTGTTTTTGGTAGTCACACTTACAACAATATTAGAATATTGTTCCTCACCCTCACGACCGTGCAGACCTGTAGTTTTATCGTTAGTACATAAACAAACGCACAGAGAAGTGCACGGGGCTCGCAGAATATAAAAGCGCAGCATCGGTTATCCGAGACAAGTAGGGTTTTACTATTAACTCAATCAACTCAAACCCAAGGAGCAACTCCAAGAATAGCATCCGAAATGAACACCAAGATCATCGTACTCTTCCTCGCCATCTTAGCCCTTGCCCTCGTTATGGAGACGGAGGCTCAAAACCGTACGTGTTGTCTTATCTGTTTGGTTTAGTCTTAATTTACATTTGCCCGCCAGCTAAATGTTATCTTGTAATGTAACTTTTGCATCCCGTTGGAGGTTGATTTAATTGATTCTTCGGACCATGTATAAATAATCCATTAATCTTTTGCTTATTCTTGCAGCTTGCCAATATGGTGGTTGTTTCCCCTATCGCGATTAACCGCTGTGCTCACAGACCTATTGGAAAATGGGACTTCTGCCAGTAGAAAGCAAGTAGAATTTATCATAGCAATAATGTTCTTACTGAAACACAATCACGTAATCCTTTGTAATTTAATCCGGACGATTACCGTACGTTAATAAAATGGTGTGACTGAATACTCTTAACGATATATTACTTTCTTTCGAATTATTTCCTTCATAGTCACATAAAAAGGTCGTACAAATCTAGGAAGTCAGAGACCGAAAATGCATTCGGCAGTAGCTTCTAGAGATAGTGTACTTGCTGTCTTGCGAGGAGTGTTTTAATAATGCTGAGTGACACATTTTCTAAAGGATCTACTGTTGCTGGTCAGTGTTTGATGTCGAATGACTCCGTACCGAAACAACAAGTTCCACAAATAATATTATGAGCCCTGGAAAGCAGTTATGTCTACAAATAGGCGTTGACGCTTATCACAATCATTTTGCTGTCTATCACACTCAGCAATATCAGAGTATTGTTCCTCACCCTCACCACCGTGCAGGCCTGGTTTCATTGTAAGTAGATAAGCAGACACTGAGAAGTGCACGAGGCTCGCAGAATATAAAAGCGCGGCATTGACAATCAGAGGCAAAAGTGCAGGGTTTTACTATTAACATAATCAACTCAAACCGAAGGAGCAATTTCAAGAACGACCGCGTCCGAAATGAACGCCAAGATCATCGTACTCTTCCTCGCCATCTTAGGCTCTGCCCTCGTCATGGAGACGGAGGCTCAAAACCGTACGTGTTTTCTTATCTGTTTGGTTTAGTCTGAATTTTCATTTGCCCGCCAGCTAAAAGTTATTTTGCAATGTAACTTTTGCATCCTGTTGGAGATTGATTTAATTGATTCTATTGACCATGTATAAATAAATCCACTAATCTGTTACTTATTCTTGCAGCTTGCAAATATGGTGGTTGTTTCCCCTATCCCAATTAACCGCTGTGATCACAGGCATATACATATTAGAAAATGGGACTTTTGCCACTTTGGTAGAAGGTGTCGAATTTTCATGTATTTCTACTGCACCGGAAATAATAATAAGTTTGTGCCAGAACGAGATAGCAAGTAGTATTTATTATAGCAACAATGTTCTTACTAAAAATGAATTACATATAGGCGTATCTTTTGTAATTTAATCTTGACGATTTTACCGTACATTAATAAAATGGCGTAACTGACTACTCTTTACGATATACTACTTTCTTTAGAGTTATTTCCTTCCTAGTGACATAAAAAGGTTGTACAAATCTAGGAAGTCAGGGGCCGAAAGTGCATTCGACAATAACGTCTAGAGATAGTGTACTTACTATCTTACGGGGAGTGTTTTAATAGTGTTGAGTGAAACATTTTCTAAAGGATCTGCGGTTGATGGGCAGTGTTTGATGTCGAATGACTCCGCACCGAAACAACAAGTTCCACAAATAATAGTATGAGCCCCGGAAAGCTGTTATGTCTACAAATAAGCGTTGACGCTTATCACAATCATTTTTCCGACTATTACGCTTACACTATCAGAATAATATTGTTCCTCATCCTCAACCACCACGCAGGCCTGTAGTTTTATTGTTACTTCATAAACAAAGCCACAGAGAAGTGTGCTGGCTGGGGTTTTCAGAATATAAAAGCGAGGCATCGGTGATCCGAGGACAAGTAGGGTTTTACTACTAACTCAATCAACTCAAACTGAAGGAGCAATTCCAATAACGACCGCGTCCGAAATGAAGTACAGGATTATCGTACTCTTCCTCGCCATCTTAGGCTCTGCCCTCATCATGGAGACGGAGGCTCAAGAAGACCGTACGAAATTTCATATCCGTTTAATTTAGTTTCTAATTCACAAGTGTTGTCTCCTTGCCAAAATTTTTTGCAGTGTAACTTTTGCTTCCCGTTGAGGATTCCATTTAATTGATTCTTCGGCCTAAATATAAATAGTCCACTAATCTTTTGTTTATTCTTGCAGCTTGGATGCATATTGGTTGTTGTTTCGCCAATCCTAATTAATCAACTGACTGTAATCACAGCCCCATTGTAAAATGGAGTTTCTGCCACTTTCTTATGAAATGTCGAATTTTCATGTATTTCCACTGCGGTGGAAATAATAATAAGGTTGTGACAGATCGAGATTTCAAGTAAAATTTATTATAACAACATTGTTCTTACTAAAACTGAATCACAGGTGTAGGTATATTTTTTGTAATTTAATCTTCACGATTACCGTACATTAATAAAATAGCGTGACTGAATACTCTTAACGATATACTACTTTCTTTAGCATGATTTCCTTCCTAGTGACATAAAAAAGTCATGCAAATCTGGGAAGCCAGGGGCCGAAAGTGCATTCGGCAGTACCGTCTGGAGAGAGTGTACTTACTGTCTTATGAGGAGTGTTTTAATATTTTTGTGTGAAACATTTTCTAAAGGATCTGCGGTTTATGGTCAGTGTTTGATGTCGAATGACTCCGTCTCGAAACAACAAGTCCTACAAATAATCTTATGAGCCCGGGAAAGCTGTTATGTTTACAAATAGGCAACGACGCTTATCTCAATGATTTTTCCATCTTTCACATTTACAACAATATCAGAATATTGTTCCTCGTCCTCGCCACAGTCCAGGCTTGTGGTTTTATTGTTAGTACATTACATAGACATAGACTCGCACGTGCGTGCTGCATGGGAATTACAAAGTATAAAAGCGTGATCTTAGTAATTGCAAAGCAAGTCGTGTTTCTTTATTAACTCAGTCAACTCAAGCCAGAGGAGTAACTCCAAGAACCGCAATGTCCAAAATCAACGCCAAAATCATCTTACTCTCCCTCGTCATTATCGAAACAGTCCTGGTCATGCAGGCAGAGGCTCAAGAATTACAGATCATACACACGGGTCCAAATGTCTGTTTTTGCTGTTGAATTTAATCTTTAATTTTCAATTTTTAATTGAATCATTTTATTGTTTCTGTTGAATTTAATCTTTAATTTACAATTTTTAATTGAATCGATTCACCTGCCTAAGGATAAATAATATAGTAATCCTTGGCCTATTTTCCAGTTTGCCGTGATGAAATAGACAGCGGCAGCCCTTGTGGCAATAACAGCAAGCCTGTCATAAGGTGGGGCTTAAACTGAACTACTAACACGTGTCAATCTTTCCAATACAACGGCTGCGGTGGAAATATCAACATGTTCCTGTTCCGTTCGCATTGCCAGATTATCTGCTTGGGGTGAAGGCATGTCAAATTGTTTTTTCCCACAAATCAATGATGTTTTTACTGGAATTGAATTCCATTTGCACCTTTTTTTATTATTATTTTTATTTTGAGTCGTATCGACAGCTAGGT
The DNA here is from genome assembly GCA_963675795.1 of Crossocerus cetratus. Taxonomy (NCBI): domain Eukaryota; kingdom Metazoa; phylum Arthropoda; class Insecta; order Hymenoptera; family Crabronidae; genus Crossocerus; species Crossocerus cetratus. The sequence goes on from OY776671.1 coordinate 4,589,786, forward strand.
CATTAGCGACTATTCATATACATAGTTACAATACATTTCATAGTTCATTCAAAATGTCAATATTTTTAGAGAATTCAAGAATGTTTTCTTGGAACGATCCAATGGTCAGTATGTCTTCCCACTTGTGTGTTGTTGCATCTTTTTGTGATTTAAACCTGAGGGTTATCGTAAATCAATACAGTGATGAAGCTGAATAATCTTAACGGTATCCTTTCCATCTTAGTTATATAAAAGGGTTCTGTAAAACTAAGAAGTCGGAGATCAAAAGTATTGGCGGCTGAATATCAGTGTTTGACGTTCAATATAGCAACGTATTGGAAAAGCAAGATCCACTCATAATATTATGACTTTTAGAGAGCTGTTGTGTCTGAAAATAATTGACGACTCTTATCACAGTGTCATTCCCGTCGATCACACTCGCAAAAGTACCAGAATATTGTGACTGGCACTTACACCGAAACCCGATATGTTGTTACTACGTCCTCGTCCTGGGCCCGAACATGGCAAGCGATTTTTTATCAGTAGATGGATATAGACATGCCGAAGTGCGTTGTATGGGGATTCCAAAGTATAAAAGGCTGGCATCAGTGATCGGCAGGCAAGTCGAGTTTCAATATCAACCCAATCAACTCAATTCAAAGTCACAAAACTCGAAGAAGCCACCTGTCGAAAATGAACGCCAAAATCGTATCACTCTTCGTCGTTATCATCGGCACAGTCTTCATCATGCAGGCAGAGGCTCAAGAATTAAGCCCCGTACAACCAGGTACAAATTTTCATAGTTTCCTTACAACTTATTTTCTCCTTCTGTTTAATTTAGTCTTAGTTGAATAGATTCTTCTGTCTATGCATAAATAATCTAATAATCTATGACCTACTTCTTGCAGAATGCCTTAAGAATTTGGACAGCGGCACCCTTTGTGCCGGTGGCGGTAACCCTGTCACAAGGTGGGGCTACGACATAGCCATTAAAAATTGTCGTACATTCTCGTTTAACGGATGTGGTGGAAATGGCAACATCTTCCGGACGCGATGGAATTGCCTAACGTATTGCTTGTCGTAGCCGTGCGATTTCGTACCAGAAGACGATAGCAATTTTTTTACCAAAAAACTAACGGTGATTTTAGTTGCTTGTAATTGAATCGTAACGATTGTTGTAACTTAATAAAGTGCTATAGTTAAATAATCATAACGATATTATTTCCATTGTAATTATTTCCTTCCTAATTTAATGAAAAGGTCCTTCAAAACCTGGAAGTTGGAGGTCGGCAGGATTTAGAGGTGATTGTTAGTGTTTGATGTTCAATGAAAACATATCAGAAAAATAAGTCCGACGAATAATATTATGACTTTTAGAAAGCTGTTATGTCTCCAAATAAGGGACGACTTTATTATTACAATGGCATTCCAGTGTATCACACCGGTAAAACTACAAAGATATTGTTCCTCGAACTTACCCTAAAGTACGATATGGTATTACTACGTTCTCGTCCTTGCAGGTAGGGGTATAGTCATTCTGCAGGTGGATTTGTTATCAGTAGATACATATAGACACGCAGTTTATACAATTACAAAGTATATAAGGATGACACCAGTGATCGGAGGGCAAGTCGAGTGTCGCTAGTCATTCAATCAACTCAAAGCGAAGGAGCAACTCCAAGAATATCTAAAATGAACGTCAAGATCACCGTACTCTTCCTTGTTATCCTTGGTGCAGTCCTCGTCATGCAAGCCGAAGCTCGTGTTCCTAAAGTACCCTTAAGTATGAATTGACTTATTTCCCTATAACCGTTTTCCTTGATCGAGTTCAAATAATCTAGTAATCTTTTGCTCGTTCTTTCAGTTTGTCGTAAGAAAATCGAAAAGGGTCACCCTTGTGGCCCTAGTGGTGGCCAGCCTGTGACAAAATGGGGCTACGACCAAGCTACTAAGGGATGTGTAAGCTTCCAGTACGCCGGTTGCGGTGCAAATAGCAACAACTTCCCATCGCAATGGTTTTGCAAGCTCCGATGTTTGGGATACGAGTGAAATTTTGTGTTTGAATGATATAGCAAGTAGAAATGTTTATACCAATAATGTTCTTACCGGAATTGAAATCAATAAAGTGTTTTAACTGAATAAATTTAACGATACCATTTTCATCGGACTGCTTTTCGTCATAATCATATATAAAGGTCCTGCGAAACTGGGAAGCTGGAAGCTGAAAGTACATCCGGCAATAGCGTCTGGGAATACTACTGCGTTACGAAGAGCGTTTTAATATTTGCATATTTAATATTTGCCTTGTGCGAAACAGCAAACGCCTCCTGTTTATGCGAACATATGCCGACGCATCTTGGCCTTGCTTGCCAAAATATTGGAGAAATTTCCGAGACAGAAATTGGACAACGTTTCGAAATATTACACGTGTATGCTGATGAATAATGCACTTTCTTTGACAACATTGAAGGAAAGAACATTGCAAAAATAGCTGCAACTCAATTTTAACATTTTACAGAAAGAATTTCTCTCTCCTATTAAATGTATGCATCCGGGAAGAGTAAACAAAGAGAATTTAAAGGAAAATTCTCGGAGTCTCTCGACAAGTATGCGTTTTCAACTCCAGCGATGGCCAGCGAAGGCGGAAGACTTTCGCCACTTACGCAACAGTTGTGCAAATACGAAGCAGATAAATCCGTCGGATCTGCTCTCTACAGTATATGCACAGTCCTCAAATCCCCTTCCAATCGGTCAGTCGGGCACGTTCGCATGTGAATCGCAGAGGTGGATTGTTCAAGTGCATCAGCGTCAATGCAACCGCACAGTACGTGCTTTCGCGCAGAATTGTTCCCGTGCAAAAACCTCGAAAGATGAGCATCCGCGCTATTGTCCTATTTCTCGCGGTTGTTTGGTGTGCATTGGTGCATCAGGTAGTTGTCGGGGAATTTAGTGCATTTAATGAGATATGTGGGGGATGCCAAGGTACGTTTACGGCAACTAATTGAAGGAAATCGATCGATCAAAAGTTCATAAAGTTCAGCAACAATAGTATGCTTGCTAATTGTTGACAGTGTGCAAATTGCCGTTGGTTACCGGCCCCTGTAAAGCTCTAATGCTGCGGTATGGATTTGACCAAGCTTTGCAGAGTTGTAGGCAATTCAATTACGGAGGCTGTCAAGGAAATGCAAATAGTTTTGCGACCTTGGCTGAGTGCGAAAAGGCCTGCGGTGGTTCAGGTTTGTAATACATCGCGTAACATACTGCGCCGCTAAATTGATTTTGTAAACGCAACGTAAACCGGCTTCAACACACCAGCGTACATCATTTGACAATTTACAAGTGCAACGTGCTTCCTGATTTTCGACAGCCTGCTCGCTGCCATTCATCTTTGGTTCGTGTAGGGGTCTAATCAGACGATACGGATTCGATCCAGCCCAGCAGAAGTGCGTAGAATTCAAGTACAGCGGCTGCAGAGGAAACGGGAATAACTTTGCGTCATTGAAAGCCTGCGAAAGTTACTGCGGCTTCGTGCAATAAACTGTAACCAATGTAACTAACCGGAAATAACAACATCACGAATTATCTCTTTCAACTTGCCTCTCCGACAAACAATACCTACCGGCGGAATCGTCCACTTCCTTCTACTTCCGAGATTAACACTTGAGAATGCATGAGGCCAATGAAGCGCAACGTTAAGAGAATCATAATGAATTTCGGGGGAATCACGAGCGCCAGGATACGTCAATGCATACGCGAGCAACCAGTGAATTCGCGGTATTCATCGCGTATAAACAGAAAGCGCCGGGGGCTTTCGAGGAAATAGATGCAAAGGGAAATCCCTCGACAACGCCGCGATATATCGTCGGCAGGATTTGCGACGGTTGCAATGCCTAAGCATCGATCATCAACTTGGCCACTTATGCGCCGGCACTTGCGCAAATATCGCCGCGATAAATTTGCCGGAGATGCGATATCGGGCAAGTGCATTTTCCAACTCCCCTCCCAATCGGTCAATCGGCCGAGCGGCCATATAAATTGCAGGTTGAGATTGTTCAAGTACATCAGTGATAGCGCGACGGTATCGCACTAGCTTAGAGTATCCTCTCCCGCCACGAGTTAGTCAGTTGGAAGAAATCGAGAAAGATGACCACACGTGCAATTGTGCTCTTCATCGCCTGCTGTGTAGTGATGCACCAGGTTATTGCATCTGAAGAACCTGTCGGAGGACCATTGGCTGGTAAGTCTACATTTTCCTTAGAAACATTCGAGCTTACTTACTTAAATACCCAGGCTTTAACACCTTAGATTCAAGTAAGAGCAAGAGCAAGATAAGTTCTTACAAATCTCGTAAAAACTTGTCAAGTTGCTTGATCTTGCTCTTGCTCTCACTTGAATCTAAGGTGTTAAAGCCTGGGTATTTAAGTAAACCAAGGCTCTTAAACGGATAAACAAATTTATAGTGTATTTGATATCAAGTTGGGTACATGTAAGTCTGACATACTTCCCAATTCTCAACAGCGTGCAGCCTACCGAGAGTCACAGGACCATGCAGAGCTAGTATCACTCGATACGGTTACGATCCGGCCCATCATAGCTGCATTGCATTCGTCTACGGCGGCTGCGAAGGAAACGACAACAATTTCAGAACCATCGAGGAATGCCAAAGTGCGTGCATTCCCTCGTCTCATTAGTCCAGCAAATCTGTAACACGAAGAGTGGAAACATGTTACTGAATGTGCAATTATAATGCAACTCTGCTGTTAAAAAATGACGTCTTTATGAAAAAGGCTATCCTAAACTCCCGCATGTAATCGGTGATTTCGATTTTACAATGTTAAATAAATACTTGTTGAATTATTAAATGTCAATGATTTCCTGCAGTGCGGAAGATTATTCTTCCGGGTTCGATATTCTTATCGTTCTTTTTCTTGATAAATTCCAGTCGATTGAAGACCAATGGGTTTTGTTAAATTCATCTGCGCCCGAGCAAGCAAGGTCGCACAGCTCGTGCGAAGCGTATGCGGTATGATTCTATATTAGAAATGCTACGTGATAAGTAATCCTAATTCGTACTACGTCAATGAGTGACGCCAATTGTCAGCCAATTCCAATGTAATAATAACTTTAGCATACTCTGCAGAGTACAAAGCTCGTGTAATTTTGTCAGCATAATCGATGAATTTACATTGATAATTGATAGTGTGCCTTGTAAATGCATGTAGAGTTCACTTGGTGCCAAGTATAGCAGGTCTGTTACAGAGTAATGCGTGTGCACATATTTGTTAATGTTGATTAGCACATTGATGTCGATAGTGTTTGATCGGCATACAAGTTTGACACTTTATCTGGAATGTGTGACAACGCTTGCAACAAACTGTCCCAGAACTAATTGAATCGTCTGAATAGCACTCGAGATAATATGGCGTGGGTAAGACAACGTTGAACAAAGCGGGATGTATCATGCAAATACATCTTGATAGGATAAGAAAGTGGGGTAGTTAAAGAGATGTACCCCGGGCTCAATCGATTCTGTTAATATCTCAGCTTTCTTTACATGGCCAATCGAAGTATCGAAGACCAACAGACAATTAAGAAAGAGAGCATGTGATTGCGATTAATACTCGCACTGCAAATTATTAACATTGAATGGAGATTCGGTCGATGGTCGTATTTAAATTAAAGTTCGTCACCTAATCAACCGATTGAAAAATCGCCATCGAGGGCGCCAACTGTTCAAATGTGTGTAGAGATAATGTGATTGACCTTTTTATCGTGCGCTAGCCAACTCCCTACAGGTATCGTCGAGGATTAGTATAAATGATTCGAGTGACGGTTAAGAGGTATCATTCGCAGTAAAAACGTGAGAACCGAAGTTCCAGCGGCCAACAAATCTCTCAAAATGTACGCTAAAATCATCGCCTTCATCTTCGCCGTTGTGGCTTGCATCTGCCTGTGCCAGGCCGAAAATGCTCATCCCCGAGCATGTAAGTACTCTCTTCTTTAACTATCAACTGGACAATTGTCCTGGGTTCTTATGACGTTTCGTTTTACCGCGCAGTGTGCATGGAGCCAATCGATGGAGGATTATGCCGAGGAGACTTCGAGATGTACGCTTACGACGCGGAAACCAACACTTGCGTGACATTCACCTATGGCGGCTGCATGGGCAACGACAATCAATTCGGAACACTGGAAGAGTGTGAGAATACCTGCGTGCTCAAGTATTAGACGTCCCAACTTAGAAGACTGCTTTATATTCTCGGCCACCACGGATACCTCCACTTACGAGTAAACAAATCACCCGCTAAAGAGAATGATGTTGTATAATAATAATTTTTATTAAATAAACATTTCTTTTTAAGAAAATGCAGGTATTCCACGAATCCGTTCGAACCTCGCTTTGATTTCGTTTACTTCCCTAAGATACTTTGTGAAGCGGAGTGACAAATCGCTTCAACACAAAAATCAAAACAACTGATTGTAGCCACAAAAAACAATTGGCGATGGATATCATTGAAAGCATACAGATATCGTGCACTCGTGTTACAATGTCTCTTTAAAGTCAGCCGGGGAGAATTGACTCTTTACTCAGCGCCAACTGATTGCGAGTGTGCGCAGCCTTGATGAATCAGAAGGCTATCGGGCAGTTCTCCAGATCTCCGATTATCAGTGTCGGGCCGTATTATTCCCACACACCGGCCCGCCAATAATGCTATCAGGTTCACCAGCCGACTTACATAAACGAGCGAGCACACACGGGGCACACATGTTAACACATAACACATATGAATCCAAATAGAGGAACGATCAAGTTGAAAGATTGCGTAACCCAGGCCAACAGGAAAATGAAGAAGGAATATCTTGAATTGAACGGAGCGGAATCTTCTGCTTTATCGCTCGACTTGAGGTTTCCTTGGAAGTGCGGCCATTGTGATGCTCGGCGGGTTTTCACGGTGCGGCGATGCGTCGTCGGGAAAAAGTGGGGAAGGGGATAGGACAGGTTGGGAGCGAGCGGGAGTGCCTTTGGCCATTGCCACACACGTGGCCGATAACCCGTGCGATCTGCCTCTCCCGGTAACATGCTGTAATTGCATGGGCTTCGCTTTTTTCCACCTACTTATTGAGATCTACTCCCCCATCGGCCGCTCGGTTTACTTGGAGAGAGCCGATGCGATGAACCCGACCTTCTATACTCACCGAGTGCGCCCGGCCCCCTCGCAGCCTCTTTTCCTCCCGGCCGCCGGGCCGCTAGGGCGAACCGTTGATCGCACTCTCTGCTACGAGCCCCGTCCTATACTACTTATCGATACCACCTCCGGCCCAGTGTGCGCCACCGACTTATTGTTAGAATCTGCCCTACACTCCTTACTCTCTACCACCCTCTCATGCCCTCTCGCTTCCAATGTCTGTGTGTGTGTGTGTGCTGGCGGACTCGTATCGCGCCGTGAACTTGCCAAGCCTCCTCCGACCGGCTCTGAGATCGCCTCCATTCGCGAGAACACTTCCACGGACTTACTAGAAGGGAATCCTGCTGCCCTGGCTAATCACCGCCAGCCAGCCACAACTTGCAAAGACAATGGTGTACCAGTCATTTTTCCTTGTCGAGTACCACTCCCAAGGGAGCTGTCTCCAGAAGTATTTCGATACTTTTAAGGGTAATTTATTGCAAGGTCTCACCCCGAAGAGAAAGGCCGTTAAGATAAAATTGTCGGAGTTTTGAACAGTGAAGTTAAGTGGTATGGTATTTGTCAGGTGTCTTGTAGAAATGCTGGTTGGAGTTGAGTTGGTGAGTTGAAGTCGGAGACTGGAGACATCTGATAAGTCTGATCAATGAACTGACCGATGATAATCTATCGTGTCATTTAAAGAGAATTTGTAACATCACGGAGATTAAAAACTCGGGCATAAACCATGATTCATGCCGAAATACCGATTTTCCCTGATTTCCCCTAAGAAACACTGTTTCTCGATAATGCCAAGATCCCCCCTGACATTCGAGCCTCAAAAGGCAAGGTGTCACGCCTGATAATTGATGAGGCGTCGCGGGAATTTAGCAGATAAGGGACTGCTACGCCACATTTTTCGGTGATTCGGCGCCTCGAGATATCAATCGATATAGTATATAGATATATATATATATATAGATATATATATGCGGAAATTTATGATTCACGATAAAGGGGAGGACGCTGCGCCGGCGGGTGTCGGCGTAAAATCGGAAGTAGGATCCCCGGCGAAAGATGTATTATATTATCGAGCCGCGGGTGCAAAAGTCGTTGGAGGGTTTCGTGTGGTACAAGCAATTCCCAGTGCTAAATGGGTACAAATACGAGGGCAATATCTCGTTGCGCCGGTGTGTCGGTCGATCGATACCACTGGGATTTAATGAATGTAGTAGCGAGCCGGGCGCATAGGTAACGGGTACTTTACGATAATATTATACAGTGCTGGGAGAGTCGAGGTTGCCGCAGCGACGGCATTGTTCGATCCGGTGAAAATGGACTTCCTTACCTGACCACTGAAACGCGCGCCGTTCCCTTGCAAATACACCGGCTCGCTCGCAGAAGTGTATATCAATGCTCCAGCTTTAGCCGGACTCCATCTGTATCCAGGGAATTATACAAGTTTAACCAAGCCCGACTTCCACTCGACTTTATTGAAAGAAACTTCCCCCCAACTTACGTAATTGCGTTACGCCTCCTGCGGACTTGCAGAGGCTCTTTCTCCTGCTCTGTGTGTGTGTGTGTGTGTGCTCGGGAGAGATGAATTCGAGTATTGTGAGAAGCGAACGCTTGGAGCGTCGCCTGAATAAAGAATGAAAGTAGCGTAGTATTCATTTGGCGAGTTCGGTGGTGTAGCGCGCCTGATCGGTTACCGAATTTATGATATCAGATTTATGCAGGTCGCGTGGAGATCGCCGGGGTCTCTGGTTTCCGTAATGGCGAGATTTGCTGTTCAAGGGGCGAATCCACCGGCGCGCAACGATATCCTCTTATCTTGAGGACACGTTCGCCGACGAGTAAGACGATTATCTTCCCGCGGCGAAACCTTCCCCATCTTTCTCGAGGATCGCAGACCCTGTTGCATCTTCCAGTTTGCCGCATCATTTTTTAATTGCGCGCCTTTGGAAAACAGTAGACTGCGCTTGATGGAGTTAGTGAGCGCACCGATTATTTACACTTTCGGATGACGAAGCTGCCGGCAGTGACACGTTTCACTGAATCTCGCATTCGAGCATCGCGATCAGCGATCGGAAACGGGCATACGCATGGGGAAGCGCTGCTTCAAAAATCATATCCCCGAGTGATTTCGGAAACCATCGCCGTGACCGACTTCCGTTAGCCGAAATCGGCCGTAAAAATATTCCCCGAGTTGCCCTCGCGAACAACCACCTGTTCCACCGCTGCTTCTAGTTGTTCTACGACTGTTTTGAGTGCAAGTGGAGGGTGAAACGCCCGACGTGTTTCCTACGAACTGGAGAGACAAGTTTCGGTCAAATTAAAATTCACTGAGAAGAAAAGACAATTTTTCCATTATCGATAATGAACATGGAGTCTTGGAATTGCGGAGCGGTGCAATATCTCACTTATATTAACTACCTGTTCTATATGAATACGACATCATTTATTAAAGAGGAAATAATCGGAGGCATGCTCGGGCGTTCGCCGCTATTACACCCGGCGATGAATAGTGCCTGCCAGTCGGTAAATCGGCGCATTGTTTTGCGCGCGCGAGCCAACTTATTTATGTACACCGAACCGGTGTGTTACGTGATCGCGGCAACACTCGGCGCATTTAATTCCACTCGATTATTGCGGTGGCACCGCGCGAAACAGCCGGAGCCGAGTGACTGCGCCCGCAGGGGACATAATTTCCCGGCTCGCCGAGAGGCCAGTATCGATCAGGGGATTTAATTGCACGGGAGCGCGAGCTATCTTACAGTTTCCGGGAGGAGCGAGACTCCGCACCGCGATCCCTCTTAATCCTATTCCAAAGTAACCCGAGATCTTGGGCCGCCTCGCGAAAGAGCTAGACCTATTACTCCCGAGCTTCCGCTCGTGTTTGCGTCTCCGCTGCAAATGTCTTAAGGTTGGTGCCGTCATTTTGGTGTGGGGTAAGAGGGGAACATTTGACCCTCGACACAGAATTCAGAAGGTTTTTCAAACCACAATAAAACTAGTTTTTGAGTACGAAAATGCCATTTGCAATAATGTTTCTGCTATGTTACACTTCCTTTTATAAGGCATTTCTACTTTCATACTTTCCATCAGGTTATTTCTACACATGAAACGATTTCCCTTTCACTCATTGCCCAAATTCTCTTCAACCAGTCAGATGAACTGTTTGAAACTTCGCGTGATTGTTCGTAATTGTCTTATTCATCACATGAAACATTTTTTATTTACGTGTAACCATTTCATTATATATTTTAAAGTCATAAACGGTCATCTTTGTCCGCGTCACCATAGGAGCTCATGTATAAGAAAGTATCTTTCGACATTGATTACTCGAAAACCGTATAGACAAATAAGTTGAAATTTTGAAGAAGAGCGGTGTGACTACTAATTATTATTGTGTATAAATTTCAGTCCTTTCTAACCATTTACATTTTCGTCACCAACCTCCTTAAAGGCCTGAACCGACTATGCTCGGCAACACCTGCCAGGCGCGCGCGCGCGCGCCTTTCTCCTATCACGCGTGTACTGTGTACCCGTGCACAGCCTCTCTCCACCGCGAGAGTGCGCCGCGCGTTTAGAGGGAACTCGGTAAATCCATCGGCGCTCATTTGCAGCGGCGACCGCTGCCGGGGCCGAGCCGAGAAATATATCGAGCGGTTCCCAGGATAGTCACCGAGGAGTGGTTCATAACTCGGACTCGCAGTCTCCCCGAGGTATCGAGTGGTACCTTTCTGGCCCGACAGCCTTTCCTCCCATGCGAGCCAACCGGCCAGGCCTGTACCGTTCGTCCGTTCGGTTTCACAGCCGACGGCCGGGAAAGTCGGCTGTGGTACGCGCCGACAGGTATTCCACGATTATCGGCACGTTTTATCAGGATTTCGGCTTGACCCTGCGCGCCCGTCGATCGATCCGGGAGAAAGACAGAGAGAGAGATAGAGAGAGAGAGAGAGAGGGAGAGAGAGAGGTGGTAGAGGACGTGCAGAGGCAGAGCGTGTCTTCGGTGACTTGATTTACAGCTTCCTCCAGCGCGGATCCTGCTGCAGTAGCACTGGCAGTGGTAGGCAGGCTAGCTCGCCGCCAGTAATGGCAATGAGCGAGTGCCGCCGCTAGTACGTACTACTGGCAGTGCTGCTGGTGGCGAGCCCAGACGTCCTAGGGGCACGGGATTGTGCTGAGTTCGTGCTGGCAAGGCGACTTGTGAGTGATTTGCATGCCAGCCCTAAAGCCCATGGGAGGAACGTCGGACCCATAACGGCGAGCCGTTTAAGACACTGGGCCTCCCTTCGTGTCCGACGCGCATGGTCACCGGTAATTAACATGGCCAAGTAAGCACCGTATGATTCCCGACACTCCCCCCACTCCCTGAACCCCGCGCACTCTTTTCAAAGCCACCGACGTCCACCTTCCGCTCCGACGGTTTTCTCTCTCGGTTAGACTCGCTGGCGCGATTGCTCACCAATTAAGTATAGTGGCGCCGCGGGCCTCTATGGTTCTGATGACTGCTACTATCATAATTGAGGCGAGCCTTAGATTTATGCACGATTCTTAGCCGCCGCGGTGATAAATCTTTGTGAGCGTCGCATTGTGTTAGTGTCTATGGTGTACTGTTGGTTAATTAGACAAAAATGTATACGTCGTGCATGTAAAGTTTGTAAGTGCAGTCTAGGTTTGAGAATGTTGAGTAGCTGAAATAAATACCAATCGAGAGAAGGCATTGGTAACATGTGAATTTTCTATCGCCGACTATCTGCTCGGACGCTAATATTTAAGGATGTCTGCTCGAGCAGGTTCATATTGCGCGAAGAAGGTGGCAGCACGACTGGGATGATCCGAGTTCGTCTCGAAGACGGTCCGTGCCTTATCGGAGTCATTGGAGCTTGAGAGGCCAGTCTCTCCAAGCACCTGTTTATTTCACTGATTATTCAGTGGAATAATCAATACTCCGCGACTTGATAAAGTCGTATTAAACTCCGGGTAATTTCCTGCTCTCCCGCAAAGTCATTATCATGCACAGGCCGAGCCTATTTATAAACCTGATGCAAACGCGCCATTTACATTCTCGCAAAAACGTCAGCTTCCAAATCAAGTTTACGGTCGATAAATTAATGAAAAAAAATTACAGTTACATGGGCGGGTCAGTAATTACAGGGTCAGGTTGGTCGAGTTTCTTTCTACCGAACGAGCCTATACGTATTAAGAGTGACGTCTCGACGACGTTTCGCGGCGGATTCAAGCGTGGACGTGCAATTGGTCGATGTACCATAACGCCAGAGTAATAAGTCTATGAGTTAAGAGGATAGACCGGAAGAGTTGAGAGATGATCGATTCGGATGGAATAGTGTGGATGAGTCGAGGGACGAGCGGCAATCTGTCGGTTGGTGGTGCCGAAAGGGGTTGATTGTGCGGGGTGGGTCTATCTCCGACACGTATCTCAAAGGCGAGCGTCTATCCTCGAGGGCCGGGATATCAATAAGGAGAAACCAGCATTGGCCTGTCGCGTCGGCGTCGTTTCCGCGCGAGCGTGTCGCATTGTGTTCCTTTGTGAGCCGGCTGCTCGCTAACGACTAGGAGGCGCAGGACCACTGCCATCGGCGAACGAGGACGATCGCCAAGAGGAAGCGGAGAACTAGGAGGAATAGAAGGGCCGGCTCTCCCAACGAGTACGTACTATCTATATGTAGAGGCAGAAGGGAGAGAGTCGCCGGTGGAAAGATGCCGGACAGCGGAGTGGGAGGACACGTCGATAGCGTTCTATTTTAATTAAGTTCGCATTGTGCCGAAGCGCGCATTCGCCACCGGGAAGATCATTATCGGGCGAACTTTCGCGAGATATGACGTTCGCCGGGCGAGCGCTTCTATCAGAGCCGATCTCGCCGAGCAAATGAACCCTCGTACGCCAAGGGAGCACCGCTACTAACGAGACCGCCAGGAATACCGTTTCTCTTTCTCCAGGCGAGCGAGCGCGAGCCTGTCGGAGGACGCGCGCCTACACTCTCTCGCTCTCTCCCCCTCTCCCGGCCGAGGAATACAGCTACTCCTGTCCACCGGCAGCCCGTTGTAAGGTGCATCGCTCTAATTAACTAGCGCCGCGACGGAGCGCCGCTGGAAACACTCGAACGCTCCTGGAAGCTGGAACAAACGCGCGCGAGGGAGCGCGAGCGATAGACGGCCGATCGGAAAAGTGGGTCGATCGAGGCTTAGATGAGAGTTCTCTGGTTCTGGTAACACTGGGATGTGAAGCCTCGAGGAAATATGTATTAACGGAAAGCGGAAGCGTCGGGGATCGAGTCCCCGAGAGTGATAATCTAACCATTTGTTTGGCCGCTCGATCTCCCACGCTGGAAATTGAATCTGCCAGGAGCCCTGTGTGGTTTGTCTTCTCGGAGGGGCTGCTCCTGGGAGGGTCCCGGCTCGGGAGGGGCGAGAGAGTTGCCAAGCAAACACTTAGCGAGGGAAGGATTGCCGGGCGAGTTCTTTCTCGATTATCTCGACGCACGCATAAACGCCGAGGGCTTATTGGTAGGCTCGTCACGGGAAATCCTCTGTAATGCAGCCGAGCCCAATGAGTACGCGAGTGTGTCGTGCTGAGTGCTATTAATGCGAAACATGACAGGCATCGTGTCGAACATGTTCCACGTGCGCGCGCGCGCCGCTGTATCGCGAAAACAGTGAATCCGAATCGACGCGTGCCGCTCGCAATTTACAAATATTGTCCTTGCTCCCGTGCACCGGGCGAACCGCTCTGTTTTTGCGCCGGCGAACTTTCACGGTGACAGTGCGCCGGGGGAGGAGCGGCTTTTCCCAGGCGTTGCACCGCGTTGATTAAACTTTGAAGCGCGCATCGGCCCCGCTAATTATATGCGCGGCCACTTGCCGGGCGGTGGCGTCCACTTTTCAAAATCCACTTGAACCCGCGGCCCGAGCGCGCGTTTGCCTCCGCGGGAGCCAACTATCGGCTAACTCGACTGATGAGTGACGCGCGGGCGCGCGCCGCCGCGGCAACTAATCCCGATGGGGGATGCGCAAAATAAATTGAGAATTCAAGTCGACCACCGCCAATCGAGTAGAGGAGCAGAGGAGTAGAGGAGCGCGCCGCGGCCTAATTTATAATACAGTCGTTTACGAATCCATGAATAAAACCGAGCCGCCTATCCATTTCGAGCGGGTGCTCGGGCGCTCGGGTGCGCCTTTCTCGTTAGCGCGCGCAACCCTCCCAGGCTGATGCAGAGCAGCTCGCGCCGATATATCGATTGGCCGGACTCGTCCATTGATAATGCGAAATCCCCTCGAAAAATCCGACCTGGCCGCCGATACCTCGCCATTGTTTTCGAGAGGATGAATGTACTTAAGGTTAATCTATTGTAATGTGCGCATCAATTCCCTGTCAAATGCACGCCGCCGAATATACAGGACGCGCGCGCATAGCTTCCCCGCATGCGGTCACACGGCGAGCCGCTGCCCGAGCCGCTGGCCGAGCCGCTGGCCGACGCGCGCGCCACGGCGATTTCCAATTTTCGTAGGCGCAGTATTTATGCCGGGACGATCTGTCCTGCTAAAATATGGCTCCTGCCTGTCAGGTGATTTCTCATGGCTGCTTAACTCATCTGCATTTTGGTCGGGCGACGCCGCGCCGCGCCGGGACGCGCTTAGACTCCGCTGGAGAACGGAGAACGGAGAACGGAGAACGCGTCGGGTATCCATTCCCGGGAGCACTGCACTCGCATAGATGAGATCTCGTCGTCCGGAGGAAGTGTTGAATGCTCTTTCCGGAGTTTGGTTCCTGAAATACTAAAATCCAATCGTAGGTTCAAGCATTTCTCTTGCAAGGATCTTGTACGGATTAGCTGAGGGAATGTGATAAAGATTGAGAGCAGTCGATACTATAGTCGTCTCCAACTGAATGGGCGGTTTCAAGGTCGTTTTACCGATTGTGCTCCGAGAATGTAACATAGGACGAATAGGAACTTATCCAACTCCTGTGATTTGATACCAAAAATTATAGCAGGTGGACTAGTTAGTATCAAAAATAATATAAATTAAATGGGTTCCCCGCCGGATCACATACGTTGGAAAATTCGAGCCGTATAACTGAAAGTGGATAAGTTGGTACCAAATAATAGAAATTGAATGAGTTTGCCAGATCACATAAATTGGAGAAATGTAACCAAATAATTGAAATTGGATAAGTTAATGCCAAATAATAGAACGTGGATAAGTTGGCATCAAATAATACAAGTTGGACAATATTTGGTACCAACTTATGCAACTTCTATGATTTGGTACAAAAAATACTAGAAGCTGGACCGTAACGCAGAGGGAATAGGAAGAAAAGCGATTTCTAAGCGAAGTCTATTCAGTTGGCTTCAACAACATGATTATTGACCGTGTACTAAACGAGCGAAAGGGTTAAAAGGCACTTACCAAGATAGCAGAATCGTAGACTCTCTCAAAGTATTACTTGCTTCTCTAAAAATACTAATACGGCGTCTCGAGCAATGCTCTTCCGGCGAACAGAAGCCCTCGCTCGTTCGCTCTTATTGCGTGCTGATGAATTCGGCCAAAGATTAACTGGAGAGTTTGCATGCGTCACGCGATTTAACAAGGACCAGCAGCGCCACCAGTGCATAATCCACATGACCACACAGGCACACAGACGCACAGACACACGTGCGCGTTGAGTTTGGGTCGCGCAACTCTTTGCACGCGTACACGGCGGTAGTTTATCTGGCGCGGCAATCGTAAAAAGTCAAGCCTAATGAGGCGAGCAACATCGTTAAGCAGCAGCTTAAAGATTCAGTAATGATAAATCATCTGGATCGCCCATCAAGATATTCGCCCGGGCTTTCCTCGCAGGATTAGTAGTAGTAATATTCGTCAATGGAGACGTTCGAGCGCGCAGGACTGAACCAGATTTAAATCCCCGCTCGCAAATCCGCCTATGCGGCAACCTTCACGGGCTATTATTTATTTCCTTAATGAGCGGCCACAATTCCCAGCTAGTATTATTGCCGCTCCCAGGCTGCGCGCGACTTTGACAAATTCTATTGATTTAGTAGTGTCGTTGAAAAATACCACCCGCAACGGGAGACACCGGTTCATTATCCTCCCTGTGTTCTGGCCCAACAAGAAGCCTCTTTTGTCGGTGTCACGCGGTATGGAAATAATTACATCGCCGATCGGAATACCCTGCTGTATCCTGTCGCTCGTGAAGATAAAAGGGTCTGACTCAGTCTCGATTATTAACCGTGGAAATGGTTTATTCTCGTCGCGCATAATGAGAGGCGCATTGTGCGCGACGCGTATTCATCGAATTAGTAAATTAATAAAAGATTCATCAATGACACGAGAATATCAGGTTTATTATAAACCGCGCTTGAGATCAGATACATATATCCCGTGGGACTGGACAACAACTCAATTTGAAGTATCGGCAAGTACTCGGCGCATGAATCACCATAGGCGAAATCTCATCATTCAATTTATTGCTTGCCGCCGGATGTAAGTTGAACTTTCACGTACTGGGACACTGTTTAACGGCAATCAGGGTAAATGTGAAAGTTGAGGAAATAACCGAGACGAATAGAGCGACGCCGAGCCGCGCCGCGCCGCGTCGTGGAGACTGAGAGTTGTGCAAGCGCGATCGTGCGGGCATCTCGGCGAAGCGTGCCGAGGGGAAAAAGTTGTTCCCGCGGTGTCTGTCTTCGTCTGGGGAAATTCGAGGGATATTTAACGAGCGCGTAAACTCGCCGGGCCGCCAGTTACACCGCTAATGAATTATCCCTTTACAGCAGCCTTAGAACTCCCCGAGGAAATCGATGTGCCTCACTAGAAGGGCCTTCTTACTTTTACTCGGACGCTCCCGGCAAACGTCTTACTTCCCTACTTGAGTCTTGTGAATCAACCACTCGATACTTGACGTAACATTCCTCAAACTCGAGGGCGAACGCATAGCGCCACCGACACACTCACGCCTGATCACATCGTCACATTGCTCCGCATATACACTCTACATATGTACAACATGAAGTCCACACGTTCTACCCAAGCGATAAGTAGAAATTTGCAATTTCAAAGCGCTCGATCGAAAGAGTAGACATTTATGAAGTGGGGAACACTGAGATTTGTTTTCTAAATAACACAACATGGTTGAAAGGAAATCTCATGTGTTCCCCACTTCATAAATGTCTACTCTTTCGATCGAGTGTTTTGAAATTGCAAATTTCTGCTTATTGTTTGGGCAAAAGATGTGGACCGTAGTGTGTCGGTGTGACCAAGCGTGCGTGAATTTTTGAACTTAATTGAATATATTGTGAAATTTGATAAATCTAGCTAAACTGATCCAAAGAGCATGTCATAATACTCCAGTGCATATAATAGTTTCCGTTTAAAATATGCGAAAGGTTCATAAAACCTGATTCAAATACTGTCGCCAGTAACCACGTCACTGTCACGTAACCAAACAGACAGGCCGCTAGAATTTGAATCAGGTTTTATAAACCTTCGGCATATTTTAAACGGAAACTATTATATGCACTGGAGTATTATGACATTAGTAATCAGTCTAGCTAGATTTATCAAATTTCACAACATATTCAATTAAGTTGAAAAATTCACGCACGCTTGGTGTTGCATATGTAGTGTGTTGGTGTGACCAGGCGTGCGTGTGTAAGTAGCGCTGTGCGTTCCCCCTCATCACTTCGAAGATGAAAGGTTGGTTTGCTATTTTTTCGAATCAACTATTCATAATAGAAAATGGTCCCGAAAGAAGTCTCACTTTCGGCAGCGGTTCTTTTTCTACATTTGGATTTGGATCGAACAGACCGGCTGGCAGCAAGATGCCCTTTTCCCGTCGCGCCATTAGCTTACGGTTCAAGATCTTGCCCGAGGCCGGAGGGTTTCCTCGGTAGCGCGGCCGCCTCCGGTGGAAACCTTTTACCGCAGCTGTCGGCCTAAGTGACTGCCAGACTTTTGGAAGTGTGTTCGAAGGATCGATCGGATGCTCGCAAGTCCGGCGCGGCGAGGAAGAAGAGCGAGTTTCGGATGAGTGGAAGAGCCGAAGCGAAGCGCGCCCGCGCTCTCGGCGGAGTTAAGTAATTTGTCGTACCCGATGGGTTAATGTTATCCATCACTAAGCGGGAATTTACGATGTAATAAGGCCGCAAACCGACTCCCACGATCTATCTCGAATGTCTCTTGCCGCGGCAGGCCTCTCCTTCGCAGTTCGCGCCGCCTTCCCCTTTCAACCTGTCTTATCAGAGTTTCCATCGTCTTCTGCGACCTTCCGCCTTCCACATATACCTTGGCCCTGGCATGCCTTCCACCTCCCGGCAAAGCCGGATTTCTTGCTGGCCTCCTAAGCTGATCCCCGGTTAATTAGTATGATTGGATCACCGGCTGCACTGATTGCTCCCTGGGCCCGACTGATCGCTATCGATCCGAGATATTTCCTCCTTATCGGGATTATCCTTCCACCGCTCGTTGATTCCTTAACGGCCGCTCACTTTCCTCGATATTAAACTGAGATAGTTGATTGCAGAAGGTGTTACTAATACTGGTATATTACACTAGTCGTTGAGTAATAATCATAGCCATATCCTGTCGACTTTCCAGACGAACGCGCTTTTATTCCTGACTTTTTACTCAGCTCCACTCTCTCCTGTCTTAGAAAAGTTTCTCGGTCGTTACAAGCGGCACAGCCTGCTCCCTTAAGGATCGTCAAGCGCCGATCTCCAAGTTGACACACTGACGTGTCAAACTTTTCCAAAGAAAAACGAGAAGCTCGCCTCTCCGCTGAGTGGCAGCTAAAAAGCGACAGTGTTCCCTTCAAACTAAACTCGGCCGTTCTGTCATCCGGCGACAGCAAACATATGCAGATTCAACTGAGAGGACATTTGCCAGCGCACATGTGCGTGCACCCGCAACCAGTGTCACGATCCACTTGTCAGCCGAGAGGATCGTGCATTCTTATCAGGGCGACGCGTTCTTGGCGCGCGCGTCACGTTAATCTCGGCCGATGCACGCGACTCCATCGCAATTGTCCCTGAACCGTCGGCCGACAAGTAAATTGATATCGTCCGGCAGTCATTGTGGGAGAGCGCGCGCGCGCGTGCGGCCCAGGCTAATTGCTAAATCGTAGAAGCGTGCGCGGGCGCGACACGTGCACGGCTCATAATCGCAGCGCACCGACGTCCGGCCGCCTCATCAATAACCAGTCCCGTTCGAGATGCCGAGGGCCGGCGACGTCTGTGCAGTTTCAATAATTACTCAAACTTGATTAGATTCATAGAACCGGTAATTTCCGCCGCGAGCACGATGCGCACCTCCGTGATTTATGCCGGCGCGCGCGCCGTGCGAGTTAATACGTGTGAGCGCGTCGCTCACTCATTTCCCCGGGAGATGATTGAATGTAAAGTATCCTCGAAAGTTTGTCATCACTGACGCGCGCCGCTCGTCGCAACCGTCAGCAGATAGTATCGTCGCTTCATCATCCGAGTGCCGCGAATATCACTGCCCCGTTAACGAACCCAGTCAGGACTCCGACGTGTGTCAAATCATTATTGGCAGAGATTAGGCACGTAGACTGTCTTCTGTGACAGGTGGAAGGACATTATCATAGGATCTTATTATTAACACATTACTCGTATTTATGAAAATGTGTGTAATAATCCTATGACAGGTGGATGGACATTATCGAGTCTTAGTATAGGTCTATAGAGTATAGGTCTTATTTTAATAAATTACTCGAATTTATGAAAATATACTAATCCAATGGGATCGAAGTATTAATAGGCTACTTACCTGATATCTGCCCGGACGCTAATGGATGCTAGTCCACTTGTAACTCGGGACAATCATTGGCAATCTCTTTAACGGTAACAGAGACAGGCTCGGACCGACCAAGACTATCAACGGTTGAGTAAGAAAGAGAGAGGAGACAGCATGCTCTTGGTAGTTTATCCAGGGTTCAAACATGCACGCACGGCGCTCGCTCTGTCTATGAATAACGAATGCATTGGAACTCCTAATTCCAGGGCAGCGATTAGGGCAGCGCTCGTTAAGTGCGCGAGTGGAGTTCGTGCTGCCGCACCGCACTCAGAACTATTAGTGCCAGGACTCGTCGAGCGTGTCTATGTGTGCATTACAGGATGTGTAGATGCGGGAGCGTATAATTCGGTTGCGTGATGATACCACAATTAATTGGGCCCTCCAGGAAGGCAAGTTGGCATCTGTTACCGCGGCCGCAGTTCGTCCCCGCTCGGGCCACGATACCTCGTTACTCGTTAGTCCTTCCATTTCCTATGCTCGCCGCATTATGTGGAGCATAACTTGCCGACGCGACTCCCGGAGCACTAGGATCACTTTCCGAATCAATTATCTTGAATCCGCGACGGTAATGATTTATGTTCATTGGGTGACCCTTTTGCCGCTGGTGGACCGCTCGGTCTTCGGGGACTCGGTCTAGAATTACATAGCACTTGTCCTCGGGTTAGCCTCGTTTATGCTATTCTTTTTACGGTAAATGCTTGTTTAATTAGGATATTAACTTAATTTCGAATAGTTGTTGAAATGTTTCTTGGATATACATGTAATCGCCCCGACATGGTCTGTCAGAAAATATGTTTGTAAAATTTTTAATTTTTAATTTGGACTTTGCAAGAACCTGTACTCTTTCACTCTGGAAAAGTTACAAGGTCTGTCTTTCTTGTACTTGACTCGAGACAAGCCCTTGTCTCTTGATAAAATGTATTACATGTGAGTGACATTCACACGATTTAGTCATCGATTTTGTACGGGATTTTCTCCACGACTCAATTCAGTGTGCGACGCTTGAGTGTTTCATGCATCATGCATCTATTCATTATTAGTCAGTCTCCTCAAATAAATTTTGTTCATCTTGTTCATAAAGTTCTGATATAATAGACTTGGAAAGTATTTTGTGAAGAAGGAACTAAATTCGTCTACTGGGTAGTCAAGTTCCACAGGGTAACAAGACCATGAAATAATAGCGGTAATGGCACAGGTGCTTCAGTAACCGATCGATCGAGAGCACGGCTTCGGGATACAGGGTAATGTCATCGGGCGTGTGACTTACGTAAAGTAAAGGGGCGCCCGCATTACCATGCCGCCGCTGCCCAATGTGAACTGCCAGCCCCGACATTTATTACCGCTGTAGAACAATGTGAAATCAATGGGGAGATCGGCGTAGCTACTGTTATTGCTACTATTACTGTCGGTGATCCTCGGATCCAGCGTCGACTTTATGGCCACCGTGAGCTCCCGCTTTCCTCTCTTCCTTGGCTAAGCCCGGGAGTATCGCGCCGAGAACTACGCCTGATTATGGTACTCGATAATCGCAATGAGCCCTGCTCCAGCTACCAACGATCCTCCCCCCTCCCTTCGATCGCCGTTCGATTTTACAATTATCATCCATGGAGTATAATCCGAGTAGATACAATCAACAAACACCATTAACACCATCGGCTAGCTAGTGAAATGGCACGAGCTTGATCCTTCGATTGCGATTCTAACTGCTTGCAGAAACAATGGGAATGTTAACACTCTCAGATAGAATGAAAAGCCACAGGCATGTTCGCGGAGGTTTAAGGTTGCGTGGGGGAGAAATATTGGTGAAATTTCAAAATGTTAAGAACTAGTTCAACCTTCGTGGAGAGGTTTATAAATCGATTCGGAACTGGAGGAGAAAAATTCCGAACATTCCACTGAATGGATTAAAAGTTTTATCTACTGTGCATAAATTAGCATTCGTGGCGTATTGGTATTCTCTAAATTCCGCCAACAATACGTACGCACATGTCTGAGAATACAAATGCGCACTATAGGTAGTCAGGCTCGTGCTAAGTGAAAATCAAATTTCTTTACGTTTTAATATTTTTCGATAATGTTTAGTCTATTTCTTGCAATTGAACTTGTCAATGTTAAAAAATTTGGCCAAAGATTATTAATTATCCCATTGACATTATTGCGAAAAGCAGAAAATTGTCTCGGTGTTTTATCTATGACTACTCAAAAATCTGTATTAATATGTAAACGCTAGAGCTTCTAAACTATTTAGTGAAATGTTCGCAATTGTTCTCAGGGAGTTCCGAATAGATTCGTAAACCCCACCACAAAATTCCAACCACTTCATTACATTTCGAAATTTCTCTCGAGCACAGATCCATAATTTAACAGTAGTCATTATAGTCAGTGGGTCGTAAAAGTATTGTTAATAACAGGTTAAATAAGGAGTGCGAGAGATATTAAGCGGTAAATGAATGGTGCAGCTCCGCCGGTGGTTGATGGCCGATGATGTTTGTAAAAGCTGGCATGCAAGAGATATTATAATGTCCGGCCGTTCGGATTGCCCGGCAGGTTTCTCCGGTGTAGAGGCGGCTTTTCGCGAGCGCGCGCCGTTCCCGTTTTGTCGAATAATAAATTCTATAAATCCCGGCTTAATGGCCCAAAGTGATGACACCGGGCTGGAAGTAGGTGCAAACGTGATTCGCATCGCTTTCACGTGCTCGGCCGTTAGTGGACGCAGAGTCGCAGTGGAGCCACGCAGACGCCTGCAATACGAGCCCCGCGCTCCGTTCACGCTGATTCCCGTCTTCCTGACTATTCAGCTGTCATTGCTGCTATTTATCGGGGGCGAAATGAAACCCCGACAATATGAGCTGAAATCGCCGTGGCAGAGGGACGACGTCGTTAACTCGAGTCAAGTGAAATCCTAGTAATAAGTGTCTCATTTTGCTTGTTCCATTTCCATCCAACTAAATGCGTGCTGGATGTCCTGCGTAAGCTTGACACCCTCGTATTCTCTCTGGGTTGCCACTCGGTTTTATGCGACTCGGACTCTAACTGTTCCATCGTATCAACTTCGCGTGTTCGCAGTGGAGCTGTGTGTCCAAAGTAATTTTAAACTTTTAAACTTGGTCTATAATTAGCTTGCCGCGGCAAAGGTATCTTCGAGTGCTTTCCGAGTATCTACGGACGTCCTATTTATTAATTGTCGATTTAGCAAGTTTCATTTCCGTGGCAATTAGTATCGAATTACAGTTCTCACTCGTGCCCGAACTCCAAGTTAAAACGATAGTTCTGTAACCGGGCCGATTTATCTTCGGCGTGCAATCCCAATCGATCTCGAAATGGCAGCGGGGATCACTGTTACAGGCGTTTGAGTCGACATCAAGAGCATCGGGTTCCGTGTATCCTGCCATTAACTCGCTCACTTTGCCAATGTTCGATCCCTCATTGAAAACTGATTCGGCACTTGAACGCCCCCGTGAATTTCGCCCGGCCATTCCTGCGCCTGTGCCCTCTTCCTCATGTTCGCCAGACATTGCTTTAATTCATCAACACTACCAACACAGAAACCAAAATTGATTTCTGGCAAATTTGACCTGCGCTATATTTTACAAATGGTCGATGAGCAAAGGCAAGAGTATTGAATTCGGCCAGCGATTCCCATCCCCGCAAGATCAATATAACGCGGACTAATTTAAGTTGCTCCATTTACTAGCTATTGGCCGGTGGGAACTTTCGTTACTGCAATTCCGAAGTTCCTGACTGATAGCGGATCACCCGGCAGTTTAATTGAAATCGAGAAATAATCGGTGGACGTGCGTGGGGTCGCATCAGCACTGCCCTACTAAGTAAAAGCCCCCGATCGATCGGCAGCTTGTGCCATGATAGAGACCTTTCCAAGGTTCGATTTAGGGGAGAGATGGGACGACAGGTAGATTTTTATTTGGGATAGGATGCCCAAAAAATGAAATAAATAGACTAATCGTAATTCGAACCATTAAAAATGTTAGATACTTAACTATGACAATACGTAATAATATAAGCTCATCTCTGTATTAACCTATTCTATTTTTAATATGTAAAAAACTGTATTATGTTCCATATAAAAATCCGTTATATTGGACAGGTTGTATTAATGATATTAATATAACTATTATTAATAAAACTTTTTCCTTAAACTTGCGTTCGAATAGCAACAAAAAATAATTCTTTCATTAAAAATCAGAGCGTAATCTTTAGGGCGAACGAATACATTAGTGGATCAAATATCAACAGATTAAACTCATATAGCTAAATAATCATAATAACTTTAGATAAAGACTAATTTGGTAAATGATATAATGAAAAAAAATGAAAGATTGATACTGAGGGAGATTGTAACTGCTACTATGAATAAGTGTCCAACACAATATGCCCAGCAGTTACTGTTACTGTTCTTAACTAAATACCTGTTGAGACGGTACAAAAGAAAGATTCGATAACAGTAACCGGATTTGATAAAGGGGTTTGTAAAAATACTAAAAATCCACGAGAAACTTCCACCGTGCTACCACAAAATAAAAATACTGCCCTCGAAGGAATATCATTCACTTTCTAGATAATGGCACTGTCCCTTTCATGCCACCACTCCCCTACTTGCCACTAGCTTGCCACTCTCCAGCCACTCGCCAATAACTTGCCACTTTTTCTCTTCCATTTCTCTCACAGCCACATGAGAGAACAACAGGTATACATATGAGCACTCTATTGTACCAACAATAACCAAGGGTCAAATGGAGATTCCAATGAAACGTATAATGCGATACTTGGGCAATAGCAATTGCTTACAAAATCAGATCGTTGTTTCAATTACGTGAAGCATATTGACCCATCCGAGAGCATGAAGCCACGAGCTCATCGTATCTGTGGGTACAGTATACTAATCTGTCAAATTCTGTCCCATTGCTCCATTTCCTTTGATTGTCCTGGCAGGAGCAGTGCGGTCGGGATTCATTTGCCGGCTCTATTACAGCCGGGCAAACACACCGGACCAGCCGTATAATGGATACTGTCCAAATAACATCAAGCGACGATAATGTAGTTCGTTCGCTCGCCACACACCGGAGAGCTTTGCCTTGAGCATGACGGATTCCCATTATCTCTCAGCGACGAGGGCGCCGAACATCTCGAAATACTTTCTTCAATTGGCTATTCCTCCGCACCGAGTTCAATCCTATGCATGGAAATCTCTGTTATGCAGTCTAAGCCGAGGGGAGTCTCTCTAGCTATGAGTAACAGGATCTCAGGGTCTCTCAGCTGTTGAACAAAGCGAAGATGCTCTCGGAGAATGCGAGCCACTGCGAAGCACGTTGCGCTCGATGTTCCGGCTTTGTGCTGTGAGAGCACTTTTGCTCTCTTGTAACGGGAACACGATTCGATATTTCTGTCTTTGAACGAGAATTCGAGATCTCCTTGGTAATTGGCGTCTTGTTCGCCGATGCTTGAGCCGCACGTGTCGCTCGTTTGAACTTTTATCCTCAAGTTCGCCCGGCAATTTTTCCAGTGGAAAATATTCCTTTCTGCGTAAATATTTGTATAATACACACGAGCTTACGCGTATAATTGATAAGCGATTATCATCTGGGCAAAGCAGAAGACAATTCCGAGTGGCGGCGGAGCAGCGTCGGCTACAAATTAAATAACTCTTCCGGCGAGGCACACTTTTACACTTAAACTCTCCGCGGCCGGGAAAGTGGATGGCTTGTAATCTGGCTACTTCAGCCAGTTGCGAGGGGGCTCTAAGCGAGATTAAGTATTTAAGGTGGCAATCTCGTGCTCCCGCGCACATATGCAGTCCACGAAAGTGCTTGCTTTAGGGGCGGGCCGGAATTATTCAGGATATTACACGCATAGTTTAGCACGGCCAACACCCCCATTGTACTAACCAGCGCGTTACTCCTTGTTGGACCTTTTACTCTTTCCCGCTCGATGTTAACTTCGACCCGGTTTCCCGCTCTCCCGACGGCTTTATCCGAGCGCCTCCCCTTTAAAGACCTGCATACCATTAGCCGGACTCGAGCTCATCTCCTGCCTGACTTTTAATTCAACCTCGTATTTGCAAGAATAATTCCCGGCGCCGCGGCCGATCTACAATCGATCGACCACCGGCTTTCACCGGGCTCCCGATGCTCCAGCAATAATACGCACTGCGGTTAAGTAAGCATCTCGCTTATTTCTGCCAATGGGAGAGGAGAGTTTCTCCGGAGTTTTTATCAGCGGCCGCGGTTAAGGGGTTCGCCGACTCGGAGGGAAATAAATACACGATCGGAATGTCGCACTTGCGAGACGTCCCAACTTCTCGGGGGCTTCGCCGCGCGAGTTTCTTTCCTCCCGGAGAACAGAGCGGCGTCGGCGTCGGCGGCCCGCAGAAAACTCGGCGTCGCGAGTGCGCGGGCATTTAATAATGTGCATTAAAAAATAATTGCGCATTCCGTAGAAAGGAGGCTTTTAAGCCGCGGCATACATTACGAGCGGCGAGCGGGGCCAGCAGAGCGAGGAGACCACAAAGGGCCTGGACACGCGCAATTTTTCGTCCAAGTTAAGCCGCGCCGCGCCGCGGCAAATTACTTGCTCGCCCGAGCAACTTCTCTTAAATAAGTGTTACTCGCAATCCCACTGGTTACGCCGCTCTATAATAGAGCGGCGGCGCGACGGCGACGCCGACGGCGCAAGTGCCCCGAATCGCTGGAACGAGCTCGAGACACATTCTACTTCGGTTCAATTCCACATTGCGTGGGGACTCGCTTCAACTATCGAGCAAAGTTCACCGGGGCCGAGTGCGCAGCCGACTTCTCGCATTGCAGCTAACGAAATGTCCCGGCACTCCTGAGGTGGCCGGGTCCCTATGCAATACTGTCTTGCGCTCGATTCGACACGCGTAAATAAACTCCCGAGGAAATCCCCGTTATTGCGCAACTCGCAGGAAGATAGCGGACACTCGATCCAGCCGGACACGCAATCCGCCGGATAAAACTTGGCCACGCATTCGCGTCTGACTCGAGATGGCCGCGAATCGAGTGGAAAGGCCACTGCCGACCGCAATAGAACTCGAGCAGTAAGTATTACTGGCGACGAGATCTCCGTGAGAATGCGATCGGCTCATTCGACATAGAAATCCGGAGGCCCCGACTCCAGCAGCGATATCTCGTCGGAATCTTGCTCACTCAAAATTACATAGAAAGTCAAATGAACAGTATACACTTAATACGTAATATGCAATCAACACCGCAGACTTATTCTACTTAGGGTAAAGTTCTCGTTATGCTAAACAGTCGGCAGGCTTCACTTAATTTATGTAACTAAATTCGAGAAGGAATCGCATTAAGTGCACTCTCTGCCATTTGAAAGTGCATCGAGTGTGCGAGGACGCTCGGCTACTATATCTTTCGGCGCGTCTCATTTTTTCCATTATCGCTCGCCACTCGAGAATCTCTCCGAGCAGCTCGCTTCTTCGAGCGGCTCTCTTTCACTAAATCCCCCAGTCTCTCTTTTCCCCTCTCTCCCACTCTCTCTCGCTCTCTCTCTGTCTGTATCGAAAAATTAATATCCCGACGAAGTGCGCTCGGCGACTTTTAACCCTTTGCGGCCAGTACCTTTTCCCGCTGACATACCTCTCGAGGCAAGTGGCCGGCGATGATCAAGTAGAGCTCGCGCGCACTTGAAAGAAATACTTACGGAACTGACGTGTCAGGGCAGTCTTTAACGGAATAAACGTGCTTTCACGAGGATGGATTCCCGGGCTTGAAGCGCACAAGCGCACAAGCGCACGAAAGGGCCGTGGAGCCTCGAGAGCGTTATCAGTCATTGATTTCGGCCGGGTGAAAATGCCGGCGAACAATTGATAGTCCGGCGTGTCGGGCGGCGAACGATAATGCGCTATCTGTCGAGTGTAACACTTTAAAGGTACGGCGCGCACTAACCGCAACGGGTTAAAGGAGTCAGCCTCTTTCACTTCTCCCGTTTGAAACGTTGTATCGAGGTGGTCCTGATAGCGCGGCTTAATTCGACGCTCTCTCGCTTGAAAAGGGAGCTTCCACGAAGTCCGTTAACGATATCTCGGCCAGCTTGAAAAACGACTGGGCTGTAATGGCGTTGCACTGGATACTTCCTTCGATCCTGCAGAGACTGTCGACTACTCCAACCAGTAATCCTCTCCTCGCCGATGTAACCATTCGGCCAACTGCTTCCTGCCGACCGAGAATAAACCTCTCCCGGTGCCCTTTCTTTCCTCTTCCTTCCTTTCTAGGCCGAATCAATATCCCAGTGGAAAAGTCTCCACATTTCTCCGGATGCATCTGCATCTTGCTCGGGTCCTTTTATCAAGGTGGCCTGGGTCCAGCGTCAATTAGAATTCCATCCGATTCTCCCGGAGGGATTCCGGGCCCCGGGACTCCCGAGGCGAGAAAAAACCTGGCGGTCTTCTTGTTGTACATGCTATCTTTTCTCCGACGAGCTCGCCGAGTGAAATGGCTACTTATATGCAAGGTGTAGAGTTCGGCTGCCGCTTATCTTTCCTACGGCAGCTCGGGCTGCCCGCTGATTTGCATAGCGAGCGCTTTTTCAGCCGGCTTACTTGCCGTCGGTAAACAGCTTTCTCAAGTAAATATGGCAAATTGCCCGTTAGAGCATAATATTTATTGTTGCACTGTCACGGAACTGGTCGGGGCCAAGAAAAATAGCGTCGGCCAGCACACCTCGGAGATCCCGAGCTAGTTAGTGGTGGTTCTTCTCTTTGAGGTCTTGAGTTGGCTCGGCTCGGTGAGAGATGTGGCTGGCGATGTTCGTCGATCAAACTGATTAAATTGAAAGTGTAAACGCTCCAAGGAGGAATCGAACGGTCGCTCGGCCGCTTGAATGTTAACTGTCGTGAAAGTGAGTGCCTCGCGTCCTTATTCCCGTGACATATTCTGCCCAGGCTAATTGCTTGCGAAAGATCGGCAAAGTGAGCATTAAACGGCCATTCAGAGCTACAGAGGGAACACTCGATTGCGGGACAGCAATTTTATAAGGGCGGGGGCGCATAGTTGAAAATTGGATGGTTCGCCAAGTAGATACTTCCGCGCGGCGCCGCGGCGCGAAAATGTTTGCGCCCTGTGAAATATCATTGCGACTCGCTGTCATTTGTCTCGGTGAATTTAGGGCCGGCTGAATACAGATGCGAGCCAGCGAGAACCTTCTCCCGGCCCCCAGCCCCCGACCGCGGCTATCTCGCTGGGGAATTTTTCACAAACCAGATGACAAAGGAGAGAAGAGATGATGACGTATTACTGATTTATGCACCGCGAGGAGGCAATACGGCCATGAAGAGGAGTACTATTGATATTCCATTCGTCCTGCTCGAGGAGGGTGAAATCTTGCCCGGTAACTGATTATGATGGACCGTCATCTTGTTTAGAGGAATGGAAAGCTCCGGCCCCGCCGGAAAAGCTTCGGTGAATGTGCACGCTAATTTGATTTCGATCAATCATTCTAATTTCTACGTTAGCCGGATGTCGCCACCGCAATCCGCCCGAATTAACTCATCTCGTTTAGCAGAGGAGCGAAACGCAATTAGACGAGAGTCTGCCACTGTGTACTATTTCCAGTGGAGCTGCTCCGCGCTCGGGCCAGCGTGGAACTATTATTCTTCCATAGACGGCTCTATCAATCACCCTCGCCGGATTCCGCCAGTTCTTCCCGCAGCCGCGCAAAAACTTCATTGTTTTAATTAAGCCAATCTTTACGTTGGCTGGTTTTGCCCTTTCGGAGGTCGAGTTGGTCTTGAAGAACCTGCTGTCGAATTGGCTTTTACTGTAGGGACTTTTTCCAAGGAAAGGAAGAGCAAGGTATTTTAACTACTCGAATGATAAATAATTTCGGCAGAATTTAATGAAATAATGTTTGTGTCCCAATTATTTCAGTGAATGTTCCGCACTGCTCCGCCGACGAATCGATGAAATTTACGCTTTTCATTATCAGCAATTAATTCGCATCGCATGCGTTTGGGGACTCGGTGGGAATGGTAATTATTTGGCAATGCGTGTTTACACCCATCATTGTAAAACACTTCGGGTTTGACAATAAACCGATTACGCTGTTTGTCTCCCGCAAATATAATCACTGGCCGCCGCGCGTGAAAGATTTGCCTGTTTTGTTGCGGCACACATGTTTGGCGAGCATATACATTTACGAAAATTACGACTGACAGCAATGTTAATCCACGGGGGATTCGCGTTCGAGCAACAATCGATATTGCTGTATTAACACACATTGCATATATTTTCTTGTTTTTCATTTCTCTACTAAAAACAAGTTTTCAGAGTTTACTCAATTTTTGCACAAATTTTATTCATGTCAGTGATTTTCGTTTTGCAGGTCTTTTCGGACGTTTTACTTAATCCCCCGAGTTCTCGCCGGTTACCAGAGAATTTTTCGCAGAATGTAAACTTACGAGGAAGATTGTTGCCGGGCGAGCCAGAATGCAGCTAAAGGCGGCTAGTTTGGCCGGGTAAGCCGTGGACCGCTAAGTCCTGGTGTTAGAAGAGCGGGCAAAGAGGGTGCGAACACTGCTCGCGCGCGCATAGCGGTTTCCCGGAGCTCGCCGCAGCTCAGTCCGCCGAAGGATTTCGGTATCCGTATGTTTTGGCAGCGTAATTTATCGAGCGTCACCGCGGCGGCTGCACGCAGCCACCAATGTTTCGACTTTTCGAATGCGCCGGCACTGAGCGAGCATTACCGAGATAGACGGGCGAGCGCAGAGATCCCGGCAAGTGGCACGCTGTCGTCGTGCTCGCTAACGACAGCCCGCAATAAATCTCGGACCTCGCAGTTGTAATTTGGTTCTAAGGGAAATTAGACTCGAGCTCTACACGCGGCAATTTGTATTGGTGCAATGCGTCAACTGCTCACACTCGACCACTGCGTTTTCCAGTTTTTATATTAATTTAATTCGAATAATATGTATGTCGTACAGCGAGAAAGAGTTAGCTAGTATTTCACAATTTTTAGAAGAGTTTTAGAAGAGTACAAGTACACTGAATCGTTTGACAGGACTTGGTTCGGTTGGTCTGTTGCTCTATTCTTTCCTCCACTTGATCGTCGCGCGAAAAGCCCGACAGATATTGGACAGTTTCCGGATCTCAAGTTTCGAGAGCGCACGGAGCCAAGCCAAGGACGATACACGCGTCGAGGAATCTCGCAACAGGGCGTATCGATTGCGAAGTCGCCTTATCAACTGGAAGGCGATGGCGCTCGTAAAAGGATATGAGCCAGCCGAGGTAGAATGTCAAGTGCCTTACGTGCCGGGATCGCGCGGATGCAAGTGCCTCGCTCGCCCAAAACTTTTAAGACTTTCACCCGCCGGGCTCTCCGCCCCCCCGGAAAATCCAGTTGCGCGTGGCCGGTCTAACACCTATACACCGTGGTATCCGCACTCCATAGACCAGATAGCGAGCCGAGATTTATTATAGCAGGCGTCAGCGTTTACGAAGCGTATGCAAAGGCATAAGGTAAAAACAGATTGAAAGCCATAAATCCCATCGATTGGGAATTCCCGCGGCCGATCGGCCGCGTTGCAGAAAATTTTCATTTAATTACTCGCATGCGAGCTTGCGAAAATCGCTGAGCGAAGCGACCGCTGGTGCACTGCGTGATAGACAAGGAGGCAAAGCCCGAGGAAGCCGCAACTGTTGTTTCAGTTTCTTTCGGCCACGAGTCTCCCTCGACTGCCATAACAATAATTCGATCGCGCGTCAGGTTTCAGCAGTCAATTCTCGCGGAGGCATTGCCAACGAGCCGCCCGAGAGACCCTGCTAATTATAGAATACGATATAGCGCTAGGTGCATAAGCAGGTGCAGCTCCAATGCAATCAACAACGATTCCGGATGGAGCCAAGCGCAGTTAACCGGTAATACGAAGACAGGCTAAGGTAAGACAATAGGCCGGGGTCCAAGAGGAGCTCGGAGGACGCTCGGTGAAACAGAGTCTAGTGTGCGGCTGTGCCCCTGGGAGGGTGGGGAAGGGGGGATAGGTATAAAGAAAAGACGTGCTTCTCAGCGGTAACGGGCAGTCAGCCTCCAGACGCCTATTAGAACCAATTACCCATTGCTGGGCACGCTGCAGCCGAGAAAACATTTCGTTGCCCCACCTCCTCCGCCTCCTCGTTAATGTCCGCACGATATGGGTCAAGTTACGCCGGGCTAGTTTCTCCCCGGGCCCGGCGCGGAGTATGCATATATGGCGAGTGGCGAGTCCCATGTCGCCCTGGAATTCAATCTCCCATTGGCCACCCAGTCGCGGCGACGGTCTCTGACCGCTATGCTGCCTTTTCCAAACAGTCATTTGCGGACTTGGTTAATGGGATTCCGCGGATTGTCCCGGCGTACTTCATTATGACGGCGTGCTCCACTTGGCTAAACGAGTAGGTAGAGCGAGCGATCGATCAGCCTCGCTCGGAGCGGCCCCGCGTAGATGAAAGTAATCTTCGCTGGATATCGGCTCGAGCCGCGCGGCCACCGTGCTAAATCAAGCTGCGCGCGCTCTTACGTCTACGTCTATGCGACGTCCCCTTGCGCTTGCACTGTCCTTTTCCACGGCCGCCCTCGCCGCCCTCGCCGCCCTCGCCGACGCTTGCACCGCACTCTCTTGGCAAACGATGCAGCTTTACTTTTAGTTGGCCAAACGAGTTTATCCAGTCGCCGCGATAGCGCGCGGCCAAGTTTGTTTCCGCCTTTGCATTATAACTTCGCCACCGATCCTCAAATGCGAGGAAGACTCTCTACCAGCACTCTCCGAGCTCTCTCTCTCTCTCTCGGAGTTCTCCGGTGCCGTGGTTCTTACCCAACGCAAGCCGCGAGCGCGGCTCCCTCCCTGTAATACTCAATTACATCGGACGCTTTTTCTTCTAATTGCACCGCGCGCTTTCAGCGCAACACTCCGCGAGCAAGTTCGAACGCGGCCGAGCCAAGTGCTTGCAAGATTTAGCGCACTCGTCCGCCGAACTCTGTTCGGTTAGCAAGAACAACGGGAGAAACTATGCGAGGGATGTTGCACGCAAGAAGCGGCGCGTCTGCCCAACAATTAACCTGAGTGCCTGCTGCATTTTTCATCGTAAATATGCTGGATATTAATGTCTTTCTTTCGGGGAGGATTCCACGGTATTAGATGAAAGGTTTACATTAGATAGATTTGCATTTACGTGCGGTATCGATGCATCGACCTTTACGTTTATCTCGGCCTGACTCTCGGCAAATTGGTAATAGCTGAGAGTTCTTGCGCCGTAATAGATATCCGAGTGTTAGCGGCCCGATAGCATCAGGGAGCGCACTCGAAGATTAAGCGCACACACGCGGTGGACTGACAGGCGTATCCTTCCCGGAATGTCAAGTGTTAAGTAAGCCCTGTGAAATTGGAACGTTGGGACATAGTGATGGCTCTACCGAAATATTCCAATGGGCCAATGACCCTCTTGGTGATATCAAGCAATGGTTAATTAGATGGCTAATTATTAGAGAAACTTGTATGTAATTCGGTTGGAAGATTCCAAGAACTATGAAATCAAGAATCTCCGAGGAATTCCAATGCACGAAAAGTCTGATTTTCCCGTCGACGAGGGACATTTGCCGTCCCATTGGCCAACGCTCGATAGCACAGTGCTCCCGGTGGATTTACACTTTATTACGTCAAGCCGCCTTTCATTATCGAGCGGGCATCGATCACTCGAGCATTCAGCGTGTGACACGGGGAAATTAGGTCCGCGATACTGTGCCCGACAGCGACTCACGACACAGC
Organism: Crossocerus cetratus; assembly: GCA_963675795.1. Lineage (NCBI taxonomy): Eukaryota > Metazoa > Arthropoda > Insecta > Hymenoptera > Crabronidae > Crossocerus > Crossocerus cetratus. The sequence goes on from OY776671.1 coordinate 4,623,554, forward strand.
TAATTAATTCCCGCGGCAACTCGATTGGCCGCGCGACGAAAGCTCTCCTCCTCAACTGCACCGGTCGCGGCTTGAATCGCAGAGTTGGACGGCCGAATGCATCCCCGAGGGCGGCCAGCTCGAGATCGCAAGCTCCAATTTCCAAAATCCCAACTTGTCACACGGCCAGCTGGAAAATCGATGCTCGAACCTGCGCGGAATAAGTCGCGCTACCAATCGGCAACAGCTGCGAGTGGTACACTCTGTCGCGATTCATGACACTCATCCCCTTTCGAACAGAGCGACCACCCCATCGACGTTTCACCTGGCAATATATTGGAAACGGCGAGCGCGTAATCCCAGGTGAAATCTATCCCCATTATGATTTGTCGGATGCGATACGGCTGGCATTAGCTAACGCGCGATTTCATTAAGTACCCGGCAATCATACGTTTCACTTCCTATCGGCCGGATTAATCGGGACAACAGTAATTACTGGAATGCGGGGCTGGTTAAAGTTCACATTGACCATGCCTGCCGTCGGATCAGATTATATGAGCCGCGCGGAAAGTCAGCTGCCCGTCGATCCACCGTCCCGGCCAATATGTATTCCACCGGTCAATCGATAGATACATACCACAATTTATCGCTGCCTAATGTAATTGCGCCTTGTTATTATTTAAGCGAGCGGGCGCAGTGCACTGGCTGCCGTCGCCGTCGCCGTCGCGCTAAAACTGTAGGCCTTGGGAATCGATAAGAAAGGCTGCTGGCCGAGCTAGACAATTACAATTTACCGCGGGCCTCCTGCGCCAGGACGTAATAGATTTCAGGCCGATATCAGCCTGACAGAGGGAACCTTTCAGCTCGCGTGCGCCTGTCTCTCGCACGCCAGTACAGCCAAGCAAGCCTCTTCCCTCTTTTTACCAGAAATACCAATGCAACTGTGCAACGCGCGCGCGCGCTGTATACATGGACTGTGGCGGCCAGTCGAAAGTAAAGGGCGGCTGACACGAGCTTTGGTCGTCGGATTTCGTACCAAAAGCGATTAAAACTTTCGACGTCCTTGCGCTTCGTCTTCCCAACGAAATAATCGAGCCAGCTACGCTCCCCTGATAGCAATGCAGCGCGAGGAGCGCGCATTGTCCTGGCAAAAGTAATATTTGCCTGGTGGCGTGAGAGTGTGAGAGCGGCGGGCGCGTGTGCGCGCGGGCCTGAAAGGAAGCGGGAAAGTGTGAAAGGGAAAACACGCGGGACAAGGTGCAAGAGGGAGAATGGCCGTCGGAGGAGTGGCACACAGTTCTCATTATCTCGGAACGTTTTTAATCTTCGCCGATGGCGACGGGAGTTATAAACACAGAGCGAGCGGCCGTGTTGCTCGGAATATGTGAAATGAAAGAATAAATTATTTGACGGCACACGCTGCTTTTTACTGGGGCCTGCCTCTTCCTAACCGAGGTGGGATTCTTTGCAATTAGTGCGTCCGAGGTAATGAACGTGTTTGTACATGGAACGAAATGCTTTGTGGTCGGAAAAAATCCTGATTGGATTACGGAAACTCGTGTAAAATGACTAATACTCTGCCATTAAAATATAAACCGATTCGCTTCATTCTTGGCTCATATTCGATTCAGAAAAATAAACACTGAAATACAAAATTCATAAATGAATCCTTGGAGCTGTGACTCTTTCAGAAATCAAGGTGAAAGTTCTGCATCGATCGAAACCGCTATGCTTCAGGAAAAGTACCCTCAACTGACGCGCGCCGTACTATACTACTTGACGCAAGACCCTAGCGAGTTTCCTTATTTCCCCGGATCCCCAGTAGAATTTTAATGATCACTTTTACAAATACTCCACGCAGTACTCAGCGCCTCTCTTTAAAACGAAGAGAAGAGGTGTTGCGCAATCAGAGGATTCTACTCGATCGAACACTCGAGCCGCGTGTTTCTCTTCCTTACCCCTTGGCATCGAGAGGGGTAGTAAGAAGAAGAAGAAGTAAACAACTGAGGCGCAAAGTGCGTTGTTCGGTGAAGAGATTGGAGGTGAGGCGAGTATCGCAAGTGCGTGGGAGCGAGGGCGGATTAATGAGCCAAGGGGCGGGGGCGAGGGCGGGGGCTGATATTCATAAGCGAGTGGAGCGGTGACCGAAAAGGCCGAGATTCAGTGGAACCCTCGGTAATCGAATATTTCGGCCGCTTCCACCCGGCTGCTGGTGGATGGGGCCAGCAGCGGGAGGCATGTGCTTCCATCGATAATCAGCGTGTAGTCGCGGCGCGTCTGCCGCTCGGAACGAGTGCCGTTCCGACTTGGTTCCTTTAATGTATTCCGCCTCTCTTGTTAACGCGCCCTCCTCGCCCGGTTTAGCTAGAAGCCGGCCGAAGGGCGCAAAAGGCCGAGCCGTAATTATTTCCACTCCCGTAGCCGTTCGTCAATCCGCTTCTCGCCTCGCAGCCCCATTATTCATTATGGATGATCGCCCGGGCGAATATCGGCCGAAATTTCCGCAGCCGCGCCCGCCCGCCCGCCCAATTTCGGGCGCCGCCAATTCCTCTGGGGAGAGCCTGGAATTCCCGTGCGAACGAGTCTGCCGGTGTGAAAGGAGAGAGAGAGCGCGCTCGCGAGCTGTGCACTAGCTGTGTACATGTATAATACGGTTGGTATCAAGGAGTGAGCGGTAACTACGCCGGATGAGTTATTGCGTTTTCCGCACTTCACTTTCCCGGCTTATTGCTGCCCCTTGGGATTCGCTCGCGGCTGTCGGTTACCGGTGAACTTGCCCGGGGAAACTGTGCATTAATGCGCGCCAGGCTTACATGCCCGATAAATCATTATATTAGTGGGCTATGACATGGGAAAACGACGCCGCTCCGCCTGGCTAGCACTCTGTTGAACCAACTTTTCATGGGCCGCAAATGAATTTAGATTGCGCCTTGATTACCTTCGCCTCGGAGAATTCGAGAGAGAAACTCTGTCCCTTCAATTATTCCAAACGAGCTAACTACCGTATTACGTAACGTCGCACTGTATAATGACATTGAAAGTTCGAGGGATACGCTGTCGGCAAGTGTGCGCGGAATGCAAATCTCATTAAAACCCTCGGCTGCTTTACAGCTTCAATTAACTTATTGTAATAATCTAGCGCTTTCATTGGCGGGAATCTTCTTTTCAATTCTTTATTTTGTAGTCACATCCCCCTTTTTGGGTATTATAGCGACTCTATTATTTCATACATTTACATTAATTAGTGTTTAGCATTTAGAGTTTAAATTAGATATGCCAGCTATGGATTGTATATAAGTATTCTGAAATCAATATTTTTGATTTAGTGTTGATTGAATACTATTATGAATGCTGAAATGTCTTCTTTAGATATTAAATTTTGGGCAATGTCATAGTTTGTGTTTGAATGTAATGGGAATGTTACATTGGGTGGAATTCTTCGGTTCTTCCTTCTTCATTAGGTAGGATCATGTGAGCGTTTTTACTTGGTCGTTTCTTCGTTCAGTTAAATAAGGATTGGATCCGAAGGTATTTTTTTTATCTTATGTGGTTTTGAGATCCGCGCTTTCGAAAAAACATCGGCGCGAATCTTGTCGAACGAATAGGGTAACTGACTAATTCAAGCAAACGAGTCGAAACTAATTGAAAAGCACTGGCGGTGCCCTCGTCATAAAAAGCGTTTGCGAGAGAGCAATAAAAGGGTTTTTACGGTGCCTCGAGAGCCATTCCCACCGAATTCCATAGGAGCACGGTTGTACGCCGCACGCAAAACGCATGCAGGCATTCGCGCGATCAATGACAATGAAATGCGAGGATCGAGCGGACGTTGAGAGTCAGGGCACAATACGAGCGTGCTAGATCTCGCTCGTAAATAACACGCATCGTTTCCCTGAGACCAGAGAGAAGCAGGGTGCGAGGGAGTGCCATGGGGATCGGTGAAGCGACCTGCTAACAACGAGTGCAAGAAACCAATAAAAACACGGCCATCGCGGCTTGACCTCAAAAAAGACCTCACATAGATCAACATTCGATTGACACCTTTGCAAAGGCATACCTTTCCGAAGAATAGCGATGCTAATGATTGCATTCGATTGGAGGGCTACGTACGCGCCTCGTTGGAATAATCGATGCCAAGTATATTCTCTGCTGCAAATGGCCAATTTATTCGATGTCTATACTCCTCGTTTCCCATCGGAAATCCTTCATACACTTCATATGCTTCATACACGTAGGATCGCTTTGACAGGAAATATGAAAATGGAACGGAAATCTAATTAACGGCCAGTTCCATTTTCACTGTAATTGTAAGTTGGAGAATGTACGTAATAAAGGCGTCCGCGTTGATTAAAGAAACTCGTTAATCAGGAATTCCGTGCCGACAGCTGCCGAAACGCGGTACAGTGGGAAAGTAATAATAAGTTAGCAAAGTTCCGTAAGGATACTCGCCGACTTGTGCACGCTCTCATCGCCTCTTATTCATCGCAGGAGTGATCCATGCCAATCTGTTTATTAACGCGTGATAAGAAGCCGCATTTCCATCTGAGTAATTATGCGCGCAGACTGTTTTCCCTGTCAATAAATCATGGGGACTTTTAACGCTCCCGCAGGATTCATTCGGCAATTTCGGCCAATACGCGCGTCGCCAGCGGACGCTGCGTTGGGGCTCATTATCGGTTGAATTATTAGCCGCGTAACAGTTTAATAATAATCAACGGGCCGCAGCTCCGCATCGGTTCCAATAGCGCGCGGAGTCGTGCGGTTCGAAGCGCATTAACTCTGACAAGCCACTGAGCCTTGACTAGTCGCCATCATCGCGCCGCCCTTTCCAAAATAATCATTAGAATCCCCTCGGTCCACCCTCCGGAAAGTGAGTGGGCGCTCGCGCCCCGAGCATTTAAATCCCAGACCCAACCCAAAGTTACAGACTTGCAGAGCTGCACACACAGACACATCGGCACACATACACACTACAGCAGAGAAGTAACCTGCGAGCGGCAACTACTTTCTTAATGAACAAACAAAGCCGGGAGACGCGGCCAAAGAGGGAGAGTGGCGGAAGGGAAGCAGAGGGAGAACTCGCACGCGTTACTTCGGGTACTCTTTGGAACTCGGCGCACACAGGACTGGCAGAGTCTGGTCTATACGTTAATGAGAGCCGGGAAGGCAGGCAAGGTAGGAACAATCGGTAAACCGGCCTCGGGAAACAGAGGGACAAGGCACTAACTCGAAAAGCTTTCGGATTTCCCGAGCTTTCTCGCCGCGGTCGTTTAGGGGATCGCGGGAATAAAGCATTGTCGGGGACAGTAACGCGATGGCGTCGGGGGTCACCGGGCGCTAATGGTCCAAGGTGTCGTCGTCGTCGAGACGAGACATTCCCGGCTCCCCCGCCCCGTCTCTTTTCCCTTTCCTTTCATCTTTTGTGAGGCGAGTATTGCTGGCGCTACTGGCGGTGCCACTGCTAGCCGAAAAAAGAAAAGGTGCCGGCCGCCCTCGTTGAGAGGAATCTCCCCGGGTCCCCGCCGGTAGTGTGGACCTGTGGACAGCGCGCAAAAGGCGCGCGCCGTAAGTGCATGTACTCAAGTGAGTAACGTCGCCGCACACCAGGCACACAATTCCACTCCGGCCAGACGGCATCCGCGCGCCCTCCCTTCTAGGTCCAACAAAGTTTTCCCCTCGACGGGAGCCGCCGGTCAAATATTAATCTTCATTCGCGCGGCCACGCCGGGGATTCATTTTCGTCGTGTCTCCGTCGCTAGACAGAACCACGAATGGATTCAAAGTACCGTGGGCTGCCTGACATACGTTTAAACATCCCTGTGTGTGCCAAGCGATTCAATTAGACTCGAGCGGTTTCGGGGGACCAACAGTTTCCTTGGATTTCACATTTCAACTCTACTTTTGGCTTGACTTGGCATTTCCTCTTAACCAAATCAAAATCCGTATACAGGGTGTTCCAAAAATGTGCTAAATGAGTATAGCCATCTTGTAGGGAATTTTGCGGCGATCAAGATAGCTAGTTTAAATTTGTTGAATCGTCCTTGATTTCGGGACAAAATTGAAAAAATTATACGGCAATAAGATACTTTCATGGCCCCGCTGGTCAGTGGGTAGGGCCCACTGGTTAAAGGTCAGCCCTTTCCTCCGGCAGAAGGGATGATCTGTCCTTTCAGTGATGTGTTTTATTGATGTATAAATGTCTTTCGCACCACCCATTTCCGAGAATCAACCGAATAGACGTATTGGCGCATCATTTTTTGCATTTTGTCGCGAAATAAAACGCATGACAACATTTTCAGAAAAGCCATCTTCATCGCCGCGAAGTTCTTAACAAGATGGCAATACTCGTTTAGGAAATTTTTCAAACACCTTGTATGAACTAGAAACTAGACGAACTCGCATTTCTTTGTCGAGAGGAAATGTTGAAATACGTGAGAGTAGAAGGCGCAGGGGGCGGGGGGAAGAGCAGCTGCACGATTCCGTTCTTACGTGGCGGGTGGGCCGAATTTCTCCGATCGGCTTTTATCGACTCATCGAAACTTGATTCGAGGAAGAGAGTCCGGAAACCGGCAGAAATCCCGTGGAGAGCGCGAGGAGAGCTCGGCGGCAGGCGAGAATACGGAATTACCAAGGGGAAACGAGTCCCACGGCTGTTCTTGCTTCCGTGAATATCGCTTTTCGGGTGTTTCGGTCGCTCGCCGCGCCAGATTCTTCGGCCAAGTTTCGCTCCGACGCCTCCGAGCCGACGATGCGTACACAGAGAGCTCTGCGCTGCTGCGCCTGTTACTGTCGCCTATCCTCCGAGAAAAAGAGTACCCTTCGCTCCCGGAAATTGAGTGTTACCATTACGCGAAGTGTGCTCTCTCTCTCTCTCTCTCTCTCTCTCTCTCTCTCCCTCGCTCTATCCCGAAGGTATCGATGCTCGCCCGTTCCCTGTTTGCCCTGGGACCACTGCTACTGGCACGTCGAGCGCGAACCACTCGAAGCGAACCCTTTGTACACACTTTTCGACCGCGCTGATGAACAGAGTAAATGCGAGCCAACGTGCTCGCTATCGGCAAGTATCGGGAGACCCGCTCGTTTTATAAAGCGAGAACTCCACCCGTGAATATGTGATACAAGCTTTTTTAGCCTTGTGTCTTGAATGAGCCAAGTCTCCGTCACTATTCAACCGTCTTCGAAATTCTATTGTTTATACAACTAGAAGTGTTGAATGAGTGAATTTGTACCGAGGAAACCGAGGCGATAGCGGTTGCATTCAGAGATTCAAGCTGGCCAGGAATTATGGGTAGAGGCTATTAGGCAAGTGGCACTTTAGGATCGAGGGCTAGAAAGCGCTAAGTAGATTCGGGCGTGAAATGGTCAGGCTTTGAGATCGAAGACTGAAGCGTGTAGTGGACCTAAGTGGATTACATTGACTGTAAGATATCGCTTTGTATCTGGCTATATCTCGGATTCACCGGCGTGATTCGAGTAATGAGCATCCCGGCATTCCCGCGATGCCTGCCCATTCCCCCCTTATCTAGAACCATTAAACCGAAAGTATTTCCCACGCTTCCACGCCGTCAGAGGAATGACTTACAACGCTCTAATACGGTAGTTCTCCTAATCTTAATGATTCCTTATCTCGTATGAGTATCTCATTAACGCTTAATGTCAGTCGATAGGATGTAACTTCGCGAGTTATGTCCACTAAATTACACGCATTTACGTCAATCTCTGGAGGCCCAGCTTTCCGACAATTTTCGTCCGAAGGATTTACGTCTGGCTAATTGCTGCCGACGTTTGTTGCGGCTGTAAGAGTAGGCCATCCGCGGGCTCTGGCACAGAATTCTGAGGCCTTTTCAAACTACAATAAAACCAATTTTATAGTACGAACATTCCATTTACAATAAAGCTTATGCTATGTTACATCTCCTTTTATAAGTTACTTTGATATTTGATTTTCATACTCTTTTTCACGTTATTTCTACAAAGGAAATCATTTTCCTTTCACTCTGCTCAGATTCTCTCGAACCGGACAGACGAAGCATTTAAAACTTAGCCTGATTATTCCTCAATGCCTTTGTTACTATATGAATCGTGTTTTGTCCAAATGTCATTATTTAAAATATAAAGTATCGGTTACGTAGACAGCTGAAGTTTGAACGTTGACTACTCAAAAACCAGACAGACAAATCGGTTGAAAATTGCAGGAGTAAAAGAATAACTCTGAATTAACATTATATATAAATTTCACTCGGTTCTCATTATTTTCATTTTGCGCATCAACTTCTTCAAGGACCATCGTACTGAGGGACATCTTCGAAAGACGCTTCAAAGCGCAGTAACGTAATGTTATCGCAATTATTGTTGTTCGAGTTGTTTTCTTTGCCACTTACTGCTAGAAGGTTTCACGGGAGGACGGCTTTTAATTTTAGTAGTCTCGCAACGAAGAGATCGGAATGCCGCTCTCGGAGGCCGAGTTACCGAAAGCAGAGGAGAGTATAAACTCGGGCGAACCAAGTAATGGGAGCTCGGCGAGCGAAGACAGGGAGTTACATGTGGCGGGGAGCGTGACCCTGCGCGCATTCGCCATATGCCCTTGGACGAAAGTACTGACGAGCGGCGGAGCCTGGTTAAGGAGAAGTGTTTGTAACCACAGTAATTTACCAAAGGACAAGTATGGCAGAGGTAGTTAAGGGTGTGCAGCGGCGGCCATTCTCGAGCGAAAGCGAGCGGCCAAAGCGCGCAACCCTGTTTATTTTAGCGCTCGCTTTAAAGAGCGCGTAAGAATCGACGAGCTCGTTTGAAAGCTCATTTGCCGATCTATCGTGCTTTGTCGCGCGCGCGCGCCGCTTTATGGACCGTAAAAAAGCCCACTTTCGCCGTTCGCCGCCGAGCCGCCGAGCCGATTAGCACACCGCCAAGTTCAGCTACCTCCTCCCCCTCCATCATTGTGCTTGCAGTCCCATGGTAATGACTCAAAAATACATCAGAACAATCTTCGGTCCCGCTCTCCAGTGCGAATTTATCAAGAGCTCGCGGCGGGTTTCGGCAAAGTGTTTCTACATTGTTCGAGAAGCTCGTTAAAATTCTCCAACGACAATTAAGCATTGATAACAGAGGATGGATTGACGAAATGAGAAAAAAACTGATCCGAAGCTCCGCTCCGCCGAAATGCAAGTGGACGGGCTATACAAATATTTGCCGGGGTGGGAGGGGGTGAGGGGGTAACAGCGGGCAAGAGGGGAGTCAGGCAGATTGAATGCAATTTATTACGCAGCATTACATAAAGGCCGCGGCTCGCCCGGCACGAGCCCCCATATTTTATGATAAATAACAGGTTGACCCCTCGACACACTGGATATATGGTGAATTAATGGTCCCCGTTTGGGTAAAAGTACATACGTCCGGTGGATTAAAATTATTAGCGGCGGCCGCGGGCCGAATAACTCAATGCACGGAATGCCTCCCTTTTTTACTCGCGGCTGCGCCAGAGGTTCTCAAAGCCTCGTTCACTCCTTCCATGTGATCCCGACTCCCACACCTAGCCTCCGAGCTCTGACACCCAGTGATCTCCCATTTGTGTCGGCGGCATCCTCACCCGGCCATTCTCACACTCATAAATCCCGGAGAGTTCCATAGTTGCCAGGCCTCTGTGAACGCCAATGCCCGATGCACTCGCCACTAGATAATGCGGGCTTCGTATTTAGGTGCAGTATCATTTCGACACCTAACAGTTAGCTACTATCCTGCTATTAAAGTCAATTGACTGGTTATTTAAAAAATCTAAACAACAGCTTTCTTCGAATACTTTATAATTCCACCAAACGCACAAAGCTCAATAACACAGAACGCACAAAGCCTACGCACAAAGCCAACGCACAAAGCCAATATTTCAATATATAAGATCAATTTGCACAAAGCGACTTCACTATTCAATGTCTGTAAACTAACTGCCGTTTCATGTTAACAAATCAAAAGACGATCCTGCTCAAATATACATATATATATGCATACAAAACATACACATGCACAACATAAATATACCTATGCAATGAATATTTTCTTTACCCAATTTACGCACTTTAAAACTCTTACAATTACACACTCTTACACAATTTAAAATGCTTAAAATGTTTAAATACAATTCGATAATTAATTATAACATGTATAATTAAAATCGTAACTTAAAATGCGTGTAAATATAAATGCAGCCAAAGCAAACCCGACCTACGCATGCAAAGAATAACATGGACGCAATTGGCTCGCATACATGTAACATCGTGTGCGGAGATCCGAGGAGGCCGCAACGGGGCGAGCGGGCGTACATACTCCTGCCTTATAAACTAAAGGTATCTACGGGAATGGCCGATTAACTGTTACGGGGGACGTTCCCAGTGGCTAAACGCTCGGCTTTCCCGGCAAGTCGAGCGGCGCGGCGACGAGTCGGTGAAAGCCGCCAGTGATAAAGTTGCAAACGCGCGAACATGAAGCCGCATGGAAAGCACCGGGTAACGAGGAAAAGCCGGAGGAGCAGCGCTAGCCGTCGGCTCATCCGGCGGCGGACTATGAAAAGGAGGGTAAAAGCCGTGCACGCAAGAAGCGACGGGCGCGCGTGTGCGCGGGCGATGAATAATTGCGGCTAGCCGGCGACGGAGTGCGAGAGAGGTCCGCGAGCCGAGTGATGGATCGCGGCCCGTTGGCTGCGGGCGGGGAAATGCGAATTCGAAATTCCCCCGCGCTCGCGAGTGCGCTCCCGTAAAAATAGCGGTCGAGCTTCTCCCGAGGAATTTCCAACGGAGACGTGCTACACGCGCGTCTCTGTGGGTATGTGTATGCTCGGCTAGCGTGCGAGTACAGCGCGGGAATAACTGTACCTAATAGGCGGCAACGAGAAAATAGATAGCAGCCTCTGGTATTAGTTAAGCTGCTCGGCTACGAGTCCTTCTAATTTCACTAACTTGAAAGCACTTGGCCAATACGGACTTGTTTTCTTGTTGTTTGCTGGACTTGAAGAACCCTTTGTAGTCGAGCTTCTTTTCGACCTTTTCCACCACTCGAAGATTACTCGAACGGTGATTGGCGAAAGTTTCAAGCCCCTTGGACTGTCTGTTCTGTTCAGGTCTGGAGGGCCCCAACAGTCCATTTCTTGAGTAGAGGGGCGTGAAAGTTCCGTAATAAATTGAAGTATGCCGTGTGAGTTAGAAATTCAGTGATTGCAATATACTTGATATTTTATATTTTATTGGGGACGTGCATGTATTATTCAGCGATGGGAGTTTACCGGTGAGAATTCCGCGCCTTTGGGTAAATGCACGGAGCTTATTACCATAAACGCCCGGCCGTAGTCCACTAATAAGAAAAGTCTTCCGATTGGATTAGTACTCAATTTTAACGAGGGGTGCATTTGCAATTCTGAATACAAACCGACTGGTATTAGGCCGCACACCTTCATCTTGGTCTCCCGTCACGTGCGGCCCGCTCAGCCGTTTCTGCCCGGTTTCGCACAGTATATGGCATTATGAGGATCATTAAACTGGCCGGCTTTCGCTCCAAGTAGATCACTTCGAATTTTAATCAATTCCCCTTCTCCCAAATAAAACGGCCTCCGCGCAAAAATGACGGCTGGATTCCGCGGCCGAATCCTCCGCGCACTCCGATCGCGAGTCCTTGGCCGCTTGATTACGGCGCGCAAGAAATTAGCCAAATTAACAAATGTATTCTCCTTTTTACGCGCACGCCTTCCTCCCAGTGCTGATCATATGTCTTGCCACATGTGGTTTTCTTATCGCGTTAATCAGCGAGTTGACTCGCAACTGAATTTCTTTCGCAAGTCCTCCTCATCAGTCGTTTCCCACTTGTTGCATTAACCATGGATTCCCCTCGGTATTTCGGTATATCTGGGAGAGTCGAAATCTGCACTGCGGCTCCAAGTGAAATGCAGGAAACGAGATAGCCAGGGCAGCGAATTCACCAAGTGGCAGCAAGTTCTCGCGACGATAACTCTCGGCCGAGAGAGTAACCACATTGCGGTGGACGTTCTCGATCATGACTTTAATTAGCCGGATATTCGAGTCGGCATTTCAGCCTCCAATTCGCGAAACCTGCGCTAGCCTTGCCGAGGGAGGTATGCCTGACACTGGTACCAACTGCTCGGTAAATCTAAGTACCAGCAGTTACCGCTACGATAAAACCGCTGCGGGATCAACGCACGGCGACCTTCCGTGAGCCGCGTCAAGGTGCGCGAGATCCAGCCGGAAGAAAGGCCTGCTCCGGATCCGACGAATTTTCGCTAATGCCCAGCCCGAGGCTTCCACTCGCTGCGCTGGCCGGCGGCTCTTCGCCGAGGCCTATATGCATGCGAGTCGACTCGCTCGACAGCGGGCCCATCAGCAGGAGGATGTTGAGAAAATTACAGCCGGTGATTTATGGCGAACACACCGGGCGCACTTTTTGCCGCCGAGGAGGAACGAGGAGCGCATCTTCGGGGGCGCGGGGTGGAGGAGGAGAGCGTTAACAGCTCGGCGCGATGAGTGCGCGCGGAGTTTTACAGCTGCACATAAAATGTGTCAACTGGCAATGGGCGCAAGAAGACAAAGGGCCCGGGCAGTTCGGGTGGCCGAATGCCGTTAATAAACGAACTCGGCACTGAACTCTGCCCGTCGAAGCCGTACCTCCTCGACTTTCACTCACGCACAGTCGCACACAGCCGCGCCTTTATGATAATGTCCACTGCTGCCGCGATACGCCGCCCCGCGTCGCCCGCGCCGTGGAAATTCGATGTGTCTCATTGTCAGTCGGCTCTCGAGTGGAATGCCATCCCAGTTCATTCGCGTCGGACGCGCGAGGGAAACGCGAGACACGCATCTGGCAACTCAGTTTTCTCGACCTGTTTGCCACTTTGCCGGGCGACTGGAGCGAGCGGCTCTTTAAAGAGAAGGCGCGAACGCCGGCCAGGCGAGAGTCCGATGCCGAACTTCGTTAAAAAGGGACAAGTTAATTACCGTTATCGACTTACGTAAGCGCGTGCGTAACGAGGCGCGCGCGCGCCCGGATGCATACTGCACTCGGCAAATCGCCTTACAATTTACTAGCTGGGTCAGCATCGTTAACGACGGGGACACGGCCGCCAGTTTTCGAGAGAAACTCCGCACTTCTTCGCGCTCGGGTTGTAGTATACTCTTGACGCGCACTTTCCACGGGAACTTGTACCGAAATACTGCTTTCCAATTTTATGTATGTTAATTAAAGCTAGGATATCATTTGCAGTCGGGACCACTTGGCGCGTGAAATCGATCGCGATTCTCCCACGCGATAAGGCAACGCCTTCCCTCGCGAGGCTCCTTTTTGATTGAGGGGAGAATCTTTTCGCCGAGTGGACACGGAGTTTGTTCTGTTTTTAACGAAAAGCTATTTCATCGTCTGAAAAGTTTCGTCCTCCTACTCTCTGGCTCGCTGTGCGCTTCGCTCTGAGAGTAAGAGTGAGAAGAGAGAGAATGAACGATCGCGCATCAATCCACTGTGCTTTCGTGGAGCAGCGCACGAGCGCGAACAGTGCGTGCGCTTTCCACGTCGGTTTTCCCGCCCGACTCCACTGTCCCGCGATGGCCCGGCTATAAAAACACCATTGGCGCAGATCAACCATTGTTGCCTGCTCCGGCACGCTCGATGAAACTCTTTGCCGAATGGCACCGATCAGCGGCTATCGGCCGCAACAGAAACGTACGTCTGAATTTGCCCTTTCAATATCGCGCGGCTTTCCAGGTCACGGGCGTAGAAGTCCCGGCTGGACTTCAATGCTATTCAAAACCCGAGAGCATTCTTCCACACCAGAAAGAACAATCGTTCTAAGTGCTACTGGAATTGTATTATATTAGGTCTAAGCGAGATCGGTTCGATTATGTCATCTAAAGTTATAAAGTTATTGTGATGATATAGGTGGACCTAAAATTTCTATTCAGAATCGCGATTAATATGGTAAAAGTCTTTTGTAAAAGTCAGTTGGCCGCAACATTTTCCAGATAGAAGTTCATATTGAAAAGGTACTATTTAATCTGAACAAAAGGTAGAAGGGTAGATAAATTCAATGCAAGTATACTCGTCGTATGATCAAAGTGCGCACTCGACATTTCAAAAAGATACTTGTACCTAATTCTACAGAAGCTGAAAGGACTTTCTGAACCGTGAAAAAGAAGCGGTGCGCCTTCTCGCGATAAATGGGAATACTGAAAGCTTCTGTATCTTGGAATATAAGAGCTTTTCAATGAACGGAAGCGCATAATTCATGACGAACTTAAGGCATATTGGCTCGGGTTTTATGAGATTTCATGGGGGATGGGGGATAAAGGAGAATGCGAGCACTGCATTTGTGCGCGCGGGCCGTATTATGTTTATTTCCTAGGCGAGCTACTCCGATGTTATCGCCAAAGTAGAAATATTGTGGCCCGAGCGAGTTCCGCATATTTGAGTTAAGGTTTAAAAGGCGATTCGCGCCACTTGCCGCGGTGCATCCGACTTCCCATATTCCTCGGGGCTCCGAATTTCCTGCGGGAGTAGCAGTGCTTCAGGTGTACGCCATCTGCAAATATTCCAACCTTTTGCCTCCTGCAACGCAATATTCCGCGCACAGAGCCGGAACAAATTTAGACTTCTTTCACGATCCCCGCCCGATACCCCCCGCCCCGCCACATAAGTGCAACAGTTCATATTAGAAATATCCCATCCATAAACAAATCAGATTAGATCAATCTTAACCGCTTTTAATAGACCACTTCTCGCTTATTTTCTCGCTTTATATTATATGTTGCAGACCCAACAATAAAATAAATCTTTCCAAATTCTGAGGTAGGTCGTAAAACGTCCAATATAGTTGTTACAAAAAGGAGTATGAAACTGCACTTGTCAACTTGGAAAGTTTAAAATAGGGGGAAGGAATTTCCCGATAAGCAGGTCATGAAGTGAAAGATTCGTGGAAGGGTTTATTCACGCACTCAAGCCGCGCTGGATGAAATATATTGGAGAGGCTAGCTAGAAAAAGAGTTTTCAGGTTAATGCAGAATGGTATTATAGTGCACTCGAGTCTCGTAGTGAGTCTAAATTATATCGAGCCGCTTTTAAAAGCTGCGATAATGGCAAACGCCTGATAGCAGGGGAAGCGGGGCGCTCGCACAACACTAAAGTCAATGTTTTTATCGACCCTATAAATCCCTCGGAAAAATACGCCCAGCCGTAATTACAATGGCGAGCGCTTCACACCCGGAATTATTGGGCGTCGACGTGTCATTCGGGCAGAAAGTCGCAGTCGAATTGGGCGGCGGTGAACAGAGCGGCCATTTTCTATTCGATTCAATCTGCCGAGAACACGCACGCGGAAAAGTTGATTGCCAGTTTTAGGGGGTCGATCGACCTCGAACAATCCAGCTCGATTTCTTCCTCGTTTCACTCGGGGACTTGGATATGTCCGCGAAAGTGGCTGGTCGATGTCGATTTGGCGCGCGCACCCTCCATTCTCACGCAGCTTCTAAGCGCGAGGATTAAATCGGGCCGGGATTTTTACCGCAATCGGAGAAGCACGTACAACCGCATATTCCGCGGAACCCGGAAAATCTCGAGTTCGTGTCTTTTTGAGCGGGCGCGGCCGTGCACTCTGAATTAGTTAATCCGGCCGAACGATCTCCGGGATTCACTTTCGAGCACGGTTACATTATCCAAACTGTGCAGCTCGTACGATGTTTGCGATACGTGCTTACCGTATAAAATGGGTGTACTTTGAACCACTGTTACGTCGTTCGCAGACGATTAATAGGCTAAGGGATATTCCGCTAAATGAAGTGGTTAAGGCAGCGAATATTCATTCCATAAATCCTTTCTGTCAGCTTGCAACTTTATAAGCAGTAAACACAATTATTCTCTGAATATATATTAAAGGGATGTAGGGCAGTTCATCTCGTATAAATTTGTTATTATTTCTTTTTTCAAAGCCGGAATAAACAGACGTGACTTGATGAGAACTTCCATTTGCAGTTTTATTTTTGCCATTCTGGACAGTATTTGGACTATAAAAATGAAAATTCATAGAAACTGTATTAAGAGAGTTACAGGACAGGTTCTTCCTCTTCTCGTCTCATCTTTTACTTCTACAGAAATTACCAATATTTACTCTTGCACACTTACTTTTTATGGTATTACCTACAGCAAAAACTACAATTCTTAACATACTCAGTAATTTAACATGTATTTCATAACTAAACATTTAAAACAAATTGTTCTACGTAACATTCTTATTTTTCTAATAATATGTATAATTAGTTTTAACCCACTTCCCCGTTACTTATCTGCTTGGTTAACTAATGCCGTCAAAAGGTAAGTATTCAAAAACAAAATTTGGTTCAATTAACCATACCAGAAAACTCCTCCACAGAGTATCCACGCGCATTATGTACTCGCGTTTCGTGGTTCTGTCCTGGGCCTGGCCCTCTGGGCTCAGACGGGACAGGATTAGACCCCCCAGACAGCTCCAGACTGAATATTTTAATTTATTGAATAACCTGTGACTCCGTTATTGTTTTCTGTTTTTTTGGTTTTTATAGCTTACACTATTGCGGAAAAGAGCCTCAATACAATATGAAATGCAAGTTTTCATCAAATAATAGACCTAGTCACTACAATTTTAAGAATAAATATACTATATAAAAAATTCGAAGATTAACTGTCCTGCACCGCTTTCATATACTTCGCTCCGAAATGATAATGAATTCGGGCGGAATATTTCATCGAGTGGCGCTCTTGTACCTTTAATCGGCTCAGCAGAGATGCCGGAGAGCTCTTGCCCTCTGGACATTATCAGTGACAACAACGCGAAACTAGATCAATACAGTCGGGGCACGCCCGCCGGCTATTCAATTATTTGCACGCGAGAGAGCCGCGAGAGCGGAAAAAAGCTCGGGTTGCGGGTCCATCGCGTGGCGGAAAATTGCAGGGGGGCTGGAAAGCGAGTAAATGCATATGATGTACGCGGTAGAGCGGTGTAATAAATTTTTTTGCCTGCCGGTACTACCGGTTTATTCACCTGCAGGGCGACATAATTACCGCCCCCTCTTCATTCGACAGAGCCGAAGAAAGATCGCGGCTGCTGCTCCGACTGCGAGGAATAATGACTGTTTGCGTAGCTCGCCCGCCCACCTCTTATTTATCGCGCACCCAACGATTATTCATAATAAACATTCCCGTCACAATAACGTAACAAATGGGCCAATGCCACTCTAGCGAAAAGGAGAATGGATGAGATTTTACCCTTTTTTATCACAATAATATATGCAATATAAAATCTGCTTATAGGCCTTGAGTGCACATGTTTTGAAAAATATTTCGAATTTTTTATTGAAGTATATTTTCTACAAAATAGCGGATCTACAGCTGGGCCAATAAAACCTCTCCTTTTCCCAGTGGCCAGAAAGGTTTCTTCTCAATTTTTCCATCTGGAACAAAAAACCACATATTTTTCGGTTTTGTATAATATTAGTTCGGGAGATACGCAGGGAAATCTACAAATATTGTTGTGTACAAACCAGCGCACAATATTTCACATAGTTTTTCTATCGAAAACAGAAACTTTATTTCTATTGCACTCCAGTCTCACAAAAACACAATTTTTAATTGCCCTACGTCCTTCCCGAATGAATACCGAACTGAAAAATGGTTTTTATTCGAGATCGAAAGTTGGAGGAGAAACCTTTCCCACCATTTTGTGAAAAATACTTACATAAAAAATGTTAAATATACCACAAAGCATGTATCAATAACGTCTTTAAACAGATGTTAAAAAAGATTATCAAATTTCATCTATTTTCGTTTTCCCTAGAGTGGGACTAGCTCTTAATAGTGGGTGAGGAGGAGGAGGTGCCTAAAGAAGGACAGAGATGGAGAAAGAGGCGATTGAATCTAAGGCAAAAAAAGTCGTAAGAAGTAACAGAAAGGCGAGGAAAAGAGTGCGGTCTTGGAGGGAAAAGGACAGGTTTACCGAAGGCATCCGCGATTCTTGCTAATTATATTAAAGCAACCAGGCGTGCGAAAACTAAGTTGTCGGTATCACATAGATGCATCCTAGGTAAGAACTAGGCAGCGACTCTCCAAGGAAATTGCTGGAACTTGCTGAAATTCGTCGGCGTGACAAGCACGCATGTGTCCGCCGGATGATAGATCGCGTTGAATCAATGCAGTTTATCAAAACTGCCAACCGGAACTCCCTTACTATATGGAGTCTGCTCCCCAGACGTATCCATGTATGCCGACCTAATTTTCCTAGACTCCAGCCTGCGGAAAGTAAGCTGATATTCGATCATAAATCATGAACTTAATTATTGAAAAAGTAATTAACCGCTTAAGTACCGCGTGATCCAATAAGATTTGGAAGATAGAATCGTCTAAGTGGATCTTTCAATGAGCCTGGGAGCGAGATCTAATTCCACGTGCTAATTGCATCACTCTAGGTTCTGATTTGTAGAGCGACGATCGGACCAGTTTATCCAATGCGCTTGGTAGGCTTGAAGCGGCAATTGCCCTGCGAATTAGTCCAGTTTACCCATCCACGGGATGCTGCACACGGCGCGGCGCAGCGCGGCGACGAGGGATCCATCGCTCCTGACTCTCTCCAGCGCTCAAAGGCATCCTACCTCAATGGATGGTCGGCAGATGGAGCGCAAGAATTGAGCCACACGTCAAGGGGCATTACGGCGCATTGTTTCGCTCCGTGTGCCCCAGACTCTTTTTCCCGGACGCTTTAACCCTCCATTAAGCCAAGTATCTCGGGGCTGTTTCCCACTGCGAGCGCCCGATAATTGAGACAGAAAAGATGGCGCGGCAACAATTTCTGCCCGCTCGTTTCCCCGACTTTCTACTTTGCCCCGGCTTTCCTAGCCGAGCGGTAGATGCTTCGAGAGCTAGGAAAAATTCATTAGGCCAGTTAATAAAAGATTACCAGGTCAGCATATTGTGTTAGCTCGAGATCGAGGAGTAAAGAGGAGTTAAAATGAGTTGTTTCGTCGTGACGTCCGAGTTGATTCCGGCGAAGAGCGCTCAATACAGAGGAGCGCGCGGCTCTCGGAACGTCATTACTCCTCGATATAATGAAACACGCAATCGCATTACAAGGCTACCTAGTTTACCCTGTAGCCGAGAGCGACATTCGGCGCAGATGTGCGAGGATCGGCGGGTAAATATTTGTCATTGGCCGATAAAGGTTTAATTAAAAAGTGCGGATTTGCGTGCGCGGCCTGAGTGGGAGTGGGAGGGGGGCGAGCGCGATCCTCATAAATTGGAGAAGCGGCTTTCATTAATTCGAATGGAGGAAAGGAGCTCGCCGTGGAAGGAACGCGGCTTTTACGAATGCCCGGCCCGCCGTCCCCCGCGCTAATAGTACCATCCGAATAAAGGCGGTTGACAGCTTAACTGATGATTCCCTGGCATCAGCGCCGCCGGCTAGGCTTTCCATCGGCCTGCTTTTCATCTTACGGAAAACGAGTCGGCATTTTATAACCAGTTTCGTTTAATCACCGCGCGCGCGCGCCGTTCAAAAGGTCGCGGCTTTTTCATTGTAGCGCGGCAAAACGCTCGCCGGGAAGCGCGCATTAATAGCTCCGCGGCTTTATTTCGAGCAGCAATTAAAAAGGGCGCGCCACGCCCGCGCCAGCGAGATTTTCACCTCGACGCACAATATGGCCCGGGCGCCATTTCAAGTTTGTCTTCATTAATAATTTCCTTCGATCCCGATGCGTGCACCTGCACACGCGCGCGCACAAACGCGCTCGAATATTGTTGGATGTAGAGGCGTGTAAGCCGAAACGTCAATATTTCACTAGATGTTAATTGTGCCTCGCGATCGAATCACTCGGCATTCTCGCCCGCGGCATTATGAACCTACTCTGTTGATACGTTGCTCGAAAGTCACACGCCGACAGGCTGCAAACTCGAGCAGGGTGTGCTCGATAATCCTATACTTTGTACAAACATCTCTGTGTTTCCAGTGAAAACACCAAAGCGCCGAACCTCTTGATTCAAAAGCAAAAACAGCCGACTGCGAGTTATTTCTGCTTTCGAGTGCAAATCAATCGTACAAAGTCACGGCTGCGAGTGTGATTGCTTGTCTCGAGAGAAAAAAGATACGCCGCAAAAGTGCGGCACGAAAAACTGGGTCCCCTCAATTTCGGGACTGCGAATCAGACACTCGTGGTTTAACAAGCTAATGTGCCGCAGCGGAATAATTCGCAATGTACTCGGCTGATAAATTAGTCGACGCGCTATGAGTAAGTAAAGCGAGGGAAATGCGTAGGAAAATAGCCATAGAGAAGAGGATGCTCTAGGTAGGAAGGTTTCGAGTTGCGCAAGGGAAAACAGTAATCATAATAACTCCGGCGGCATCCTTCCTCGTGCGCGAGCGCTCTTTCTCATCGTTAAGACAATACTGCTTCCGAGAGTGGGCCCGCAATGCACCAGTAGGAGCCAGTCTCGATTCGCGGTTGCCTGGAATGCGCCCATACCGTTTTTAACGGCGCTTTTTACGCACGAGCGACGAGGATCGCCAGAGCGAAATATTAAATTACCCGAACGCCGCCAAGTACGTTCCCCGAGCCGGGGAATTTATGCAGTGTGCTTAAAACAGCGGCGGCGCGAGCCGAGTGCCGCAATCGGCCCTGATGCTTTCGCCTTTCTTCCCTGATAAACCACGTCCGCCATAGAGTATATCGTCTGCTAAGGTGAAGTTTCGCGAGATTTCTCGCCGCTCCTTACTCGCTCGCGCGGGGAATTCTTCTTTCTTGAAAGGGAAACGCCGCCAGCGCTAACCTGCTGCCTTTTAACCTCGCCAAGCTGCAATTGTGACGGATGTTCTATGCTTTATCGGCTGCCGGCAGCAAGTTTAACGATATTGCAAACTTACATCAACGTTATGGTACTGTTATATCACTAAAGCGTGGAAAGTCTCTCTGTAGCCAGGAAAGCCAATCGCAAATTGATAAGATCGATTGACCGAGCACATCCTCGCCGGCGAGGACTAACAAATCAGCCGATAGTAGGATCAGCTGTCGGTCGGTTAAGGAGGGGGAAATGTCCGCGGTCCAATAATAGAGGGTCTTGTTAGCCGCAAAGGGTTCCCAGTGGGCGAGCGGGTGCGCACTTGTTTTAATCCGCTGCGATCACAAGTCAGCGGTAACTACTAAGTGACGCCTTTCAGCCCCGGATGGAAGTGAGAAAGTTTCGGCGAACAATTCAATGAACCCGGAGAATCCTTTGGGCAGCCGCCGGCTCCTCTTGCCCCGGCTCTATGGTTTCCGTTCCGGTGGAAGGCGGCCGGCGGATTTCAGGCTTCTAGTTACTTTGGGCATCGGCCCACAGCCGCCAGCCACCAGCCACCGCCACTGCGACCTTACTTCGTGACCGAGAAATGCTCCCGCCTCTTTCTAACCAAGCCCGAGCTCGCCCCCTCCCTTTGTATCGGCGCTGAAAGCTCGCCGGTGCAAGTTCCCCGGGAGTTAGTTGCAAGGCTGACCAAGAAACTTTTTCAGCCGATAATGCCGCTCCTCGGCCAGCCTCCTATGGGATTCTTCTCTCTCCCCCCGGCAGGACAATGGACAGTCCGAGCAGCCGTAATTTTTTGACCTGGACCCTCGTGTATAGTGGGACGCTCGATTTTATCTCGCTCGAGCACGGCTTGTTAAAGACGCCCCTCATGGCTCGATCCCAGTGAACGCGCTATTTAATTCACCAACTGCCTCATTCACTAATTCACAAACTTGTAATTGAACTTTAAACCTCGTCTTTAAATCTTCACCAAACATAGGTAAAAATAACTCCCGAAAAATACAAGTCAAAGATAAATGTACACCACATTTCAGACCCCGTTCTAAAGTTTCCACCAAATATTGAACTTTTATCACCAAATTGTATTATTTATTATTAAAAATTTGTTCACGAAAAACAGTACATGGTCACGAAATTTTACACTCCATATAGCTTAAATTCAGTAAGTATTGATTTGAAAGTTTAGTGGCAAGGCCAAAAAGTGCAAAAATCTGATAGTTAGAAGTGAACCATAAGTTATGGTTCACATAGAATTAGCGAGCCTACCTATTTTGTGTGGGTAATGGTCCTTACTCCATACAAAATGGGTAGGTCTGCTGGCTTCACTCGTTCGCGTCAAAAATAACTACCAGACCAAAACTCCGATTATGTTAAATCTTTAGTAAGATTTCACTCAAACCATAATTCCAACCCATTCGAAATCACTGGGCAGTAAGACTTCACCTAGTCTCCAGTTCCAAAATTAAATAGGATCACAGACTTGGTGACTGTGTACTAATTTTGGTGACCAAAAGTATATATTTGGTAAATATGTAGTTAAAAATTAAATGGGGTCTCAAATTTGGTGAACAGTCTTTTTTGGTGCTAAACAATATAATTTGATGATAAAAAGTGACTCTTTTGTAGACAATTTAATATTAATTGAGGTCGCAGATTTGGTGACCGAAAGTATTCGTCTGGGTTTCAAAATTGAAAGCGGTGAACATTATAATTTGTCCCCGAAGTTTAATACGTGGTGGAAGTAAAAGGCTGATGCAAACTGTTAAGGTTCGGTGGTAGCAAGAAGAGTGGATTATTTCGGAATTTCGTTGGAGAAATATGATTATAGTTGTTTGCGATACATAATCACCACTTTCCAAAGTTGACACTGTAAAATATGAGTTGGGCGAATGAGCGATCGTTCATACAACGCGGCGCTCGTATAGACTTTATTGCATTACTCTCTTCTCGCGGACGTTGAACAAAACAAAGGTTTCACATACGATTTGGTATTGCGCGAGAATTACCGGAGCCGGCTTAGCCGGGCTGTTCGAGTTCCAATCTCGTTGTGCTATCTATGCAACGTTTGCGATATTCGAGGTGAAACCTCGCTTAAGTGCGTATCTCGAGAAGATGCCGACCCCGAACAATCCTGATAATCGCATTACATGCTCTTACGAACGCGCTGTTCGGCGAGCCTGCTGCTATGCGCCCAAGTAAGAGAGAGCGGGAGAGAAAGAGCGAGAAAGAGGGGGGAGGGGGAGGGGGGGGGGGGTAAGTAAGGCTCTTCCAAAATTGAAGCTTTCGCATTCAGCCTTGGAGGTCCCGTTGTTCTTTTTGCCGCGCCCCTCGCCCCGCGAGGAACCGGTCCCGACGCATATCTGATCGAGGAAGGAAGAAAATGAGGTAAGGTCCGCACTACGAGTACAAAGAAGAATGCGCGCGCGCTCCAGAGGCACATTCTTTCGCGCACTGAGATATTGCATTGCGCCGCGCAGCAGCGCACAAGCGCGCTCAATATGGCAGTCGAGCGGGAACGCGAGCGGGGCATTAATATTTCATTCGGCTAAATGCTCCCTAGAATAGCATTTAGCCCCCCTTGCGTATAGTGTTACACTGCCACCACCCGGTAATAAGAGAACCTTGGGGGAGAACCAATAAATGATGCGCGCCGGGAAAGGAATCGTTCGTTACTTCGCTCGGCGAACCCGTCGATGTTGGCATCGCGTCGTTTATCCTCCGTAATCCATCGCACATTCTACAGAATGATTCTCTTGCTTTGGCATCGCCAGTGATCGATATCGATTTTTCGACAAATGCAAATCCCACTTTTCTTTCTCGGAATTCCGTTGCTTGAACGAGGCGAGTCCTGCGCCGAAAATCGATGACGGATGCTGATTCGAAGGCGAGTGCATCTCGCTGGACAATTGTCATTGGGCTATTTTATAGAAGGCAGGACGCATTGCCTCCTGTCAATTACCGTGCGCGCCGCTACAGATATTTGATTATTGCGTTCACCCATACACGTACCTGTAGCTCCGTCGTCGCGCGCGGCGGCCACGCTTAATTGCTCTCTGAATTGCACGCCTATCGATGTTGACAATTAACCGCATACATCAATCATGCCCCCCGGCAGCGCCTGGCCGATGTAATAGAATTAGCAACTCTAACTAGATGATCCACTGCCAGCTCCGCATGTCAAGGCCAGGATAACGAGAATATCGAAAACTTTGCCGGGCGTTTGCAAGTCAACGGGAGATTAACGTGTACAAATTACAGGCAGCCTCGCGTTGCGATACTACTGCGTGTCGCTTCGATCTCGGACGCGCTACGTTCCAAACGTTGCTCGTGGAATAAACTTCAACTGTCTTGATTAGAAACTCTGATAGCCTACTTGAGGCATCTTCCGGGCTTTATACGCCAAGTCTGATAAGAACAACATTTGTTTCTTGTTAGAATAATAGTTTACACTTTACATGTTTAAGTCTTCAACTGACTTTTAACTTGTAACTAACAACGCGCAGATTGCACAGTGAATTACGTATGAAGCACTCGAAGATTTAAGGTAGTCGTCTCGCGAGAGTGCAATCAAAAAGTTGGTGGTAGGATGTGTGCGGGGAAGTCCGAATAATATGTGTCAAATTGACGGTAGACTTTTGGTTGGGTGCAGTCGTATTGCGAACTTATACATGGAAGGTTCTCATGCACACTAATGACCTGACGACCGCAGTAATGTAATTTGATCCCAACTCCACCAAAACCACACGAAAAATATTGTGCGTTAAAGACTTGTATTTTTTTCAAACCAAGCAGAGAATATTTTTAATTTTATTTTCAAATGTTTATACCGTGTTCCTCTATACTAGTGGGCAGATTTGTATTCGAATCCTACCAGTAGATAAACCACAAAAATGTAATGTACATTGTCAGATGTGTAGAAAAAGTGGCAAGTTTGACGGCGATTATTTCAAGTTGGAAGAGAGAATCTTGTTAAAATTGTGAGTAGTTATAGATATGACTTGTAAATCTATGTAGTGAAAAACTTTCGAAAAATCCTCGAAAAACTTATCTACGTCAGCACCTTAAACGAGGAAGAAGTGAAGAGAGTGATAGACGGGGGAAGCAAGTAGTTAACAGAAGCAAGCAGCCGGATGATTTGTCGTAGTGATCATAATGCGAGCAGATGGCGTGTACGATAGGCTGCTCCGCATTATCAGCAGAGGTGAGGCGAGAGGTGGTTGCTGCTGTCGTGTAATCGACTGTCCTTATTGCGGTGCAGCGCGATTGTTACTTTAATGGCTCGTAATTCGCACGGGCGCCCTATCAAGCAGCGATATCTAATCCAGCCTGGAAATCTCTTTTCCGTTTCAGACAACGCGTTAACTGGCCCGTCACGACTTTCCTCGAGCTCGCTCGATTGAGTAACTAGACGCGTGGTAAATGGCCGCCTCGTAGCCCGCGGCGAACGAGCTTAAAATTGTTCCCGGCATTTTTCGGCACGCACTCCATTGTTATTATCCGGCTGTCTTTCTTTCTGATTTCTTTGCTATCGCTCGCCAACGATAGGCACTCGCCCGAGGCCTCTCGTTCCGCGAATTGGATTACAGTGCTGCGTTAAACGTCGTGGAGATATCAAATTGGTTCCGTCTCGTTTGAGGAAAAGCGTTCTCTCGAGAGGGATCGTATTATTGACCCTTTGGGCTAGAGTATTTTTAACAGGAAACTCGTGATATATCTCTGTTTAACACTTGAATTTCTTGAGAAATTTGCCAGTGATTCTAATCGAAATCATAGAATGATGTTCTTTATGGTAATAATGCGTCGTTTATATCAATAAAAGTCATAGATATATTCTAATAATACGTCTGTTCTGTAGATGCAGATTTAATAGGGTCCCAGGGACGCAATTCTCCATGTCGCAAACAATCCCGTGTAACGGAATAAGATGAGGGTGCACCTGTACGATTGTTGCGCAAATCCTCCGTTCGGGCCAGCCGATAGCATCTCCCGCAACGTCTTCCTTCCCAATGATTTTTTCGCCCAATAGTGCGCATCCCGGCACTGCTGGCCTCTAATCCCCCATTTTTCCACTGGCGCCTAACGGCAGATAATTCCATTCGATCAGGCAACCAGCCACAGAAGAGGTTCCGAGAGAGCCGAGCGAGTCGAGAGGGTTGTACGTCGTGTACTTGGTCTGTCTGTGTGTGGAATCGAAGATTTAATCATCGAGTGATAAAACTTGGTTGGAAAATGGCTTGAGGTCAGGCAGAACTGCCGCTCGCTTCAATAAACTGGGATGTTACACACTCGAAGAAAGTGCGCTGCTCGCCGATGGAGTCGTTGTCTGTATACGGCGCAGAGTGGAGCGGCGTGTGGTAGCTGGTAGCACTACTGGGCCGAAGTGCCGCGGCCCTAAATCTACTGAGCTGCGCTCCCGAACATTTGAGGCCGCCGCTCCACTTCGTTAGTATAACCGCAGCAGTGAAACGTGATCCAATCGTCCGCTTGCCGTGACTGGGGACCTTCCAACTAACTCGCTAACTCTTGCTTCTCGAAATGTAACACCTTGCACCTTGCTTCTTCCACCCGCCGGGAGTGGAAAGTTAAACCGGACTACCCTAGTACTTCTATCGTGTTTCACAGGTTACAATATTACCCTTTTCCAACCGAGTTTCCATTTCGCCGGCGAACGAATCAGCCCGGGAAAGCATTGAAAAAGAAAATCGCCCTTATCTTCAAAGGAGTCTGTATCCAAGAAACCTCTTTAAAAAGGAGCTGTAAACCTAGGATGCGAACGAATCCGAACGAATCTAATACCAGCAATCCACTAAGCAGATAGAAGAAGCTCGAAAAGATATTTCAGAAGGGCCAACGACGTCTATAAAATCAGCAGGCTTCAAAGAAAGCGGCTAGGCGGCCGCAAATCGGCTCGGCTGCTCCCAGACGGACGATGATTCTTGCAGGATACCGTGGAAAAGGCAAAAAACCCGGGCGAAATTTCCCCGCCAGGATGGAATTGCGGGGCGCGAGGGTAGGGCGCGCTGGTGCACCTCGCAAAAAGCCCGGCGAGGAGGCGTGTTCCCGTGGCTCTCTTCATGAGAAATCGTATACGGAGCTATCGTTGAAATTTCAGCCAGGCCCATTTATCAGAGGAGCGAGCGAGCGAGCGAGCGCGGCCTCCTTAGTCCTCGCGGAGTTCGTCCTGTCGTATCGCGCGCTCGCTTCGTCCTGCTCCCTCTCGCAGGAAGGAGAGTTATCGGGTGTGTGTGAGAGAGAGAGAGAGAGAGAGGGAGGCAGAATGCAGTTGGCCAGGCAGTATTACGTACACCTACTGCCAGGTCCTGCGCGGCCGGGACGTGCCGACCGCGGGCCGATAACGATCTCTCTCTCGCCGGGAGAATTCTCAGTAACATTATAACTCCTTTGGCTCGAATAGCTCGTGCATTTTATAGATTCCGTGAATGGCGAGCACAAGCGTCCTGCGCTCCCGAGGACTACGCCGCCGAGAGCAGCCCCCGCGTGCGCACGGAAGCCCCGAGTCCACGAGACTGCCAAGAGACGTGCAAGAGCAGCAGCTCTCGGAAGTTGTTCCGGAGACTGCGCTCTCGCAGTCGAGGTCCAGTCGGTCCAGTCGGTCCCGTCCGCCAGCTGGCCAATGGGACAGTGGCTCTCGACGCTCGTTAATTCGTCCTCTTAATTATCCGCCAGCCGGAGAACATCAATTGAGCCAAGGGCAAATTCCCTCCAATTCCCTAGGTTCGCGCGCGGCTCCTTTCACTAGGATCCTTAGTTTAATTCGCGCGGGCCGAATTCCCTTTTATTAGCCAACTCGGCCTGCAATCGTGTCGATAGCCATTCCTTGGCCGATTGTCCTCGTCGCGTCGGCTCGGGGGCTTCGATGATGCCAGGAGACACGCCAGTTTCTTGGAGGCGCGATAATTGCGGCTTAGGGAAAGCTATCGGGTTTCGTGGTCGGAGGGGAAGCGCGCGAACTCGCCGGAATTCGCGAGTGAAGTCACGTGCGCCGTTCGAACGCGGCGGGTGAGCTGGGTGGGACTCGACGAGTAGATGTGCATGTTAGTCGTCTCTTTATACAGCCGGCCGTCGCAGCAATTATTTAGCTCGAGCGGCACACGGCACATACCTTTGCCACTGATTGAAACTGGCTGTTGCGCGAACGGCGCCGATCAAAGTGCGCACCGGCGGATTTAACGGTGATTGCAATTAGAGAATATTGCATAATTGGAGGAATTGCGCGGCGGGCCGCTAATGCTCGCGATTGTTACCGCGGCTTTCGTTCCAAGTATACCGCGCCGAGAGTTTGCCGCTTTCGGCCTGGAAATGTTAACGCACAGCTAGTCTTTGCATTAATTACAAGTCAAACTGGGAGCTTATGCAAAAGAAGTCGCGCGAATCTGTAATATGTAAATCTCCATTGACTATCTACTTTGGCAGTAGCGCGGCTTTCGGCATACTCGCAGCTATAAGCTACTAGGACGCCGTTAAAAGAATGAGGGGTCGACGCGAGTGTTATCTGCATATAATGCGAAAGCGCGTGTGGAGTACGAGAGCCGGAAAGGAGGACGCGTCAGCTTTATAAGGCGGCAAACAGCTGTAAAGCCGGGGAGAGCGTGGCGGTGGGTTCTTGGTTGAAAGTGCAATGCTTAATGAATCGTTATACGCGATAGGAGCCCTATTGCCACATTGGGTACTTTCATGATGCGGCGCCATTAATTAAGCCCGCGGCCGCCGTTTCAGCAGCACCGGCCTCGGACCATCAGCGCTCGCCAAGCCGCCCAAGCCCCCAGCAGAAGGTGCAATAATTCAAATCGTGGCAATGAAGATTGACTCGGCTTTTGTGCGCCGGCGGCTTCAAAGGGACGCGCGTTACCCCCATGCTTGCTGCGATTTACGCTGTTTCTAGCCGAATGATCCGAATCTACCCTTGAGATAGTGTGCGCCACCGTTGCAACCGCAACACAGCTCTCGCTCGATATCCCTGGAATACTCGCACCGTCCGCGTCCCACTCCCGGGGAAACAGACCGTTCACTTAATGGTGTTTGCTCGAATAATGCGAGCTCACTACTGCGCAACTGCAATGACTATCGAAGATATTCCCCGGGAAAGATAAGCAATAAAGTGTACAACATACACGGCACTGTCGTACTATCTCGGCAAGAAAACTTGCGGGAGATGCTCTTTAGGGCGGCAGTTAAGCGGGTGAGGGTAAAGTACCTCGTTATAAGTTGAGGATGGATCGTTCCAAGGGAGCTGGCGGCCTCTCGAACCAACATCCGAGTCTCCCAGCTACCGGCCTCTCCGAGAGGGGTTTCACGTTAGATGACTGGATACGAGACGCGCCTCCAGATCCGCGGCTGTAATGACTATTTAAGTAATCCAGAGACCGGCTGGCTTTCCGCTAACCTAATTGACGTAACCACCAGTTAACAGATCTATTACACTGAGCGCACTTAAGGCCGCGCCTCCCACCCTCCTTCGCCCTTCCGACCAACACCCTCTACCAGCTGGAATTAACCCGCACGAAACTTTATTGCAGCTTCGCTGCAATTTCTGCTCGACTACGTATTTCCATGACGAAATCTCCCAGGGCGCGGGCAACGCGCCGCGGAACTCTCCGGCGCATAAACGAAATCAAACTTGCAGCCCGAGAGGGTGAGAACGTGCTCGTTTCGGCTAAATTCCGCAGGGTTCAGACGCCGAAATTGGCCGGCCTCAAAAACCAGAGGTACAGGTGGATCCGGTGTACTGCTCGCCATAGTTCTAGTTAGGCTGGTGCGTCTCACTCGTTCTAGGTATAATCCGAATTTCTGCGGCGCGCGGTTACCAGGACCATCGCCGAGCGGTCTACATACATACGTCCGGAGGACACGTAGTAGAATTTCACTTGTTATCTGCTGGCTTGCCGTTCCACGCCCGCGGAGAACGAAAAGGGCTCTGCGGCTCGCCGACTTCCAGGCGACCGGGTGGAATTAAAAGAATTGTTTACGGGAGAAGGCTGCCGCGTCTGGTTCGCCACATGTGTTGTGATTTAGAGAGAATGCGGATTCTTTAGTGTTTCGTAGAGGAAAATGTGTATCTTTGTTAGTCTAAGCACTTCGATTCATTTAAGAAATTAGTGAATTTAAAGAGAATTTTTCTTTAGTTTTTATAGACATGGTCGGTAGGTTGAATTTTCTTTTTGCCACGTTGCAGAAATTTCTTCAGGATTCTCGTTCGCTCTCGAGTGGCACGTGAGCTAGCAATTAACAAAGATCGGCCGTTCGGATGCCAACGACCCTCGAATCAACAAGTTCCGCTATCGATGCGGAATTCCGGCAAATCCGGCAAAGATAACAGATAGAGAGAAAGAGAGAGTGAGAGAGTGTGCAGGCTACATGGAGAATATGCCGAATAACACGATCGAGCATCGAACACAGCATTCCAAATAAACATGTTGATAGCCTTCGCGTTAAGAACAATTCGTGACAGTCTTTTCTATGCGGTAAATATTTGCGGCCTCGCCGGAGAACACGCTTTTTCCTTATAAGCTCCGTCGCCTTTTCCAATTTCAACCTGGACACCCGCAATTAACATGCGACTTTAATCGAACTGGAGGATCTGCGCTATGATGAATGATAAAAGGGCTATTAACGCGAGTGTGTAATCGAATAATTTACAGGTCGAAATTTACGAGGGACCATTGATCGTCGATCGTCCTCGCGAGCAGCCGTGAGCTCGTGAACGCGTGGACGCGTGCAAAGAGCCGGCCACTGTATCACGTCTCAATCACAGGCCGGCAAATGGAAATTGCAGTGGCGTCGCGCGGCTCTCTTTCGTTATTTACAGGGTGCAATCAGCCGCACGGACAATGCTCCCTTTCATTAAGATTCTCACCTCCGAGTGGTTAAATCGACTTTTCGCCTCATAATAATTACCTTTACGATTAATGGAGGGCCGGGGTCCCGGGAGGGCGGGCAACGGCCCGATGAGAAGCAGGAAACTTATAATGGCCGATCCCTCTTTTAAATTCCGTTCACGAGGTTGCAGTTGGCGCGATGGTCTCCGAGGACCAAAACCATCTCTTGGCAATCTGCCGGACGGACGCAGCATCCTCCTGCGAGCGCCGAGCGCCTTCTCCCGTCGGCAGCCCCCTTTTTCTACTGGTTCTATCCTCCCCGGTGCGCTCCCGAGCTGAGCCCTACCTCCCTCCCTCCCGCCCCTTATTCCAACCGACTCGCATCCACAGTCGTTATACATCTTAGAACGTGATATTCCGCCCGGAAGAAGATGTATGATACAGATATACGCCCGGGACTTTCTCGTATTCTTACTTGGGAGCAGCCAACAACTTTGCCGAGCCTAGCTTTTCTTTCTGACGCGGATACAGCGACCTTTGCATCCTCACTGACTGGAGTTGGTCCGTTCAATATTTAACAGTTTCGTATTCGGAATAAGATCAATCATTCCCAACCATGATCAGACTAAACAAGAGTAATAATATCGAGAAGCTCGTTATTTATGGTCAAGGAAGAAACGCGGCGAACTGGAAGGGTGTGCGGAGCACGTCGCAAGGCGTCGAGCGTCGGCCGCAGGACCACAAACATTCGCCACACGTAGAAAGGGGCTGGTATAAATTGTAAGTTATAGTTTAATCAATGGCTGGTTCGAGCCTGTTCGAGCCGTTTCAATTTAAGAGCCGCGCTCAGATAAACGGCGCAGTAATGGTTTTACTGCGGCGGCAAGGTTTCCCGGCGAATAGATTTGCACACGATCTCCTCAGGTGCGCGCGAACGCGAAAGCGCGAGCGCGCGCTGATCCCCGTGGCAAATATATCGGAGGAGCGTCGATAAATTTTTCAGGTGTGGTTCCAGCCACTTAGACAGGCCGGGGTAATAAGTGCGGCGCATTATTACAGACAATTAGTCACGCTGCCGGTATATGGGTCACTCGGCGCAGGCCTCTCGCCCGTGTGTGAATTCGCGCCCGCGCACCACCACAAGCATAGCTGCGCGCACGCTGCCAGCAGGTGGGAGACGCGTGCACACTCCGAGTTTTTAATCGACTACCCATAAAGTCCCTCCCGATACTTATTGAGAAGCACATACTCAATGCGCGCGGGAGCGAGCGGCGAAAGTTGCCCACGTGCTTTTAACTCACTAACTTCTAATTGGACGCCGGCGAATTAACCCGTGGCACAGTCGGAGCTCGCCGCGAGAGTTAATTTACTAGCGATTCGGACACTTTCAGATAAATGTAGTGCTAACTTTATTATATAAGATTTATTAATCCTTTCGTCATCATATCCTTGTGCTTACATCGCCTTACATAATTTCACCAGTGGGAATGATCGGGAGTGACCCGCGGTTCCACGCATTATATGTGTCGCGGCCAGTTTAAAGATCACGTAGAAACTACTTCATTAGAAGCAGTTGGGAATTACGTGGTCGCGTGGGAGGCAAGTGATGCTCCGTTATTCTAGTTGCGACGATCGCTTACGCACCCAATGAGTCGCATTAACAGTTGCTCTTGGTGCTAGCAGCGAGGAACTGCAATTCCCGACCATAATACCTCTGACGCAATGCTAGCAGCGTGTCGAGGAACAGACGGCGTTTATTAGAGCTGATTAATGATGCTTCATCAATGCTGTAAATTTAATCCGTTCTCTTAATATTCCCTCGTACAACTTTGAAAGCCATCGC
This sequence comes from Crossocerus cetratus, assembly GCA_963675795.1. Lineage (NCBI taxonomy): Eukaryota > Metazoa > Arthropoda > Insecta > Hymenoptera > Crabronidae > Crossocerus > Crossocerus cetratus. The sequence goes on from OY776671.1 coordinate 4,656,047, forward strand.
AAACAATGAACTCCCATGTTGCCGGGCGCAAATGAAATTGGTATCCCTGGTAAAACAGTATTTTATGCATCGGATGCAATTCTGTTGTTGGAGCCCCCTCTCTGCTTTATTGTCCTTTGCTTGCATGCCTCTTGATCGCATAATACGCAATCACCCGTGCGCGCTCTCCTGTGTTTAATTAATAATATGCGAAATACTGTTTTATTTTATGGCACCAGCTGTGGCCGACATCGGATTTCTATGGAAGAAATCACCATCTCATCTAACTCCGGCGCAGGCGAAGCTAGTTTCAGAATGTCGCGTGAACCAACCCGTTAAAACAACTGGCACAAGTTCACCGTACACCGTAAATAAATGATCGAAACACAATGGCAAATTGAGCTGTCCAGAATATTGCGATTAAATATTGCCCGGGGCGTTCGAAAGCCGGTTCAAAGTGCAGGATTCCGAGGAGCGCGACAGTGGCGGTCCATTGTCCGAGCATTAATTAACAGTAATTCCAGCGGATCATTGTCCGAAGATTGATGAGGTGTGCGGCGACAGGTGGACGCGGCGAGTGAGCCTGGCGTGTAAGGACGGAGGTTTGATGAGGTCGCTAAATTATACATTAAGGAGAGCAGAACGCGCGTCTACGCACGAATCTATCTCGGGAGATAGGCCGTGGACTCGGAAGGTGCTTACGATGCTGGCCGATGTCGCTCGACCAGGAGGTTCCGCGCTCGGAACTGTCATTACACTAATTACACATTCCTCATATACTCCGCGTCGGTGCCAGGGCGAATCTAACTGTGGCGCATCGCTCCTTGTCATCTCAGGATAAATGGCCCCTGCCGCGCGCCGCATCTCCATTTCTCCACCGCCACTTCCCTTTCTTAGTAGCTTTCTCGCAACTCTCGTGCCTTTAGTTCCGAGTTCTCATTTGACTTCACGAAACCTTACCTTACCAGACAACGACACTTATCAACCACTTTGTGAGTAATTCTAATTGTAACTCAAGTCGTAAAAATGGACGTTAATCAAAGTCCACGCTGAGAATGAAAGGCAGTAATAGTTAAAACCGTAATTAATACCGATTTTTAAATATTCCAAAACCACCAATCGCTGAAAGAGACATCTCAATATGTAGGAAGCCATGCATTTCGGGCACGCGTTATTCTGTCGCGGCGTATACGGAGAAATATTGATGAAGGCAGTAATTGGTAGTTTAATAATCGATAACACCGGCAATAATAAGTGGCGCGTGGACGGTCGAGCGTGTTGGATAAATTCGGCGTCGCAAAGTGCAAAATATCGTAACATAATAAATGCCGGTGATAAACAGTACGCGATGGGAAGCGCGGTCCGACCCCAAGTACATACAGCTGGTATCTCGCATAATTTCTTGCTCGGCGCACCAATCAATATAGCCGGGGCAAACACACTAAAAATAAATAAGTTTCCGGTCGCCCGATCACTGTAGTTATTTCCAGCTGCGAGCTATTGCCACCTGTATTTATTGTGACAGTTTAAAGTCTAAATGCACGGGTGCCTATTCGGCGAGCTTGCAAGCCAACCTTTTCGCCATTCGCCACAATCACCGAGCAATCGCCGAGATTGAATGCTGCTCAGTGATTCAACGCAAACAGCTCGCAGTGCATTCTTGTGTTTTGGTATCAATATTGTCACAATGCTTGTAACGTTACATGATACAGGAACTCAGTATCTGCAATCAGTGGAAGCTTCCGATTAATTTTGTAATTAATGAAGATTGATAAGCAAATTGATCATGAAAAATTTTCATTGCAATAATATCAACGAATGAAATGCTCGGGCGATGTGAGATGAATCTCTTAATGGGATCAATTCTCGAGTAAGAGACTAATCAAGTAATCTTTACTGTCGGCATAAGACTCCTCGAATCTTGAATGAATTCGAAGAAACAGTCACGGTCAGCAGATAGTGCTGGTGCTTCCGCGATATTCAGCTGCACCTACCTGGCCGCCGCTTTATTTGGATCGAAAATACATGCAAATGTACATCGGGAACGGAGGCAACTCTTTTTTGCGCGGAGAGCGCCGACACCGGTTTCCATATTAATTTGCGAGCGGAACGCCGGGCGGCCGTTATTTTGCATAGGAATCGCCCCGGCAGATCGGAACAGAAGTCATCGTGGAAAATCGGCTGCCGGCTGCTTCTCGGAGCCAGCAGCAGGAAAATTCTAATCGTCCCTTTACACACGATCCGCACCGAATCTGCTCGCCGTCGAGCTCGACCGAATCCCACCAGGTATAATGTATAATGGTATAATGGTATATTGTTATCACCAGGTATAATGTTATCACCTGACTAATACGCCTGCTGCTCGTGTTTCCTAGTATGCAGGCAACCTAGCAAACTCCTCCACAATTCCAATTCTTCATTAAATAAATATCGTTGAAACAAACACGACATACATGTTTCATATTTCTAATATTAACATATTTCAACAGAAATCACCAAGCCAAGTAAATAGTGAAATGGAAAAACTAGCACAAAATTTCTTGATAAATATAAGGTATCCTTGACACAGAAATCTAAGTGCGTGCGTATGAAAAGCTTGTTCGTGTCAAGCACCGGAGATCGAAGATGAAAGGTTTGCAGTGAATAAATTTCCCCGGACACATTGGCAGGCGGATCTCGGCTTTAGGTATGCTCCAGCACATCATTGAAGCCTCTCAGCAAGGATCAATAGCGGAATGATTAATACATACTTAGCATAGTTTCGTGTGTTCGCGGTATACACGCGGCGCGCGCCGCGCGGCGCAATATGAAAGGCACCACCACCACCACCCCACAGTCATCGTCATCCACACGTAGCCCGAGATCTGCATAGAGATCAAGTAATTAGCATGGTAATTGATATACTAGTGGAACCGAACGCGGCGTGAGCAGTTCCTCCGTGAATTGGGTCGACTTGGGTGCGCGTCCAAGTGCAATCCTTCCTCGGCCTTGCTTCTTATTGCCAGTGTAGCTTCCCAGTGCAGCCCAACAACTCAATCAAGCCGGGGAAAAGATTATTTGCTCGTTACGGGAGTAGTCGCTTTATTACCAGGGAATATCGGCTGGCTTCTATCTACATCATCGTCCGCAATTTCGCTACATTGGTACCTATCTCGAGTCATTATCTCGTGCACTATTGCCTCCGATGGCTAGTCGAGTCCTCTTAGCTTCGCCGATGAAAGTAGAGGGCAGTAACTCTCACCGCTTTTCGAAAATATAATTCCCAACTCCTTTCCCTCTTTCTCTCTCTCTCTCTCTCTCTCTCTCTCTCTCTCTCTCTCTGACTCGCCGCTCTTGGTTGATACGCCTCCATCGCGGCGAAATTGCTACTTCGCCTGATTACCAGGTGATCCCAGTTGAACCTAAGTGTCGAAGGCGTCCAGCCCTTTCATCTAATGCAATTAATTTCCAAAGAGCAATCGGCCCGGCTCAAGTATCATCATCTTCGGAAAACAAGCTCGCCCCACTCAATGGGAAGCTGCAACTTCCTTCGACCAATTATCACTCCAGCCCCAGCGTGTACCCAGGCAATTAAGAGGATAAATAAGTATTGATCCTGCGGATAGGGAATCCTGCCATATTTCTCTTTTGGTATTCCAGAAGCATTTTGTTTGGCCGATATCTGTACCGATCGAAAGCTCCATTTTCGGGGTTGGAGAACTATAAAGTATAACAGGGGCGAATTCGGTCTCAGGGGGAACGAAGGGCCCAGCTATATCTGATGCGGCCAGCCGGAAAATAGCTAATATTCTAAGATATCGCTCGGCCGGCAAACGGGATGACTTTCGGCTAGCGGCGCCGTGTGTGTATTTTCCGAGATAGCCCACTCGCCCATTGTGATTTCGTGGCAGCGCCGCGCGAGCACCTGTAATTCCGTTATTTGGCTAGCGCGCGACGATACGAGAACCCGGTCGAATATTGTCGTAGCTAATAAAGCGGGCGCAGCTTAACCCGGCGCGTTCATTTCGACTGCACCATTGGCACAGAATATATATTACTACTTAATTGCTTTCATTGCTGTGGGCTGACGCGAGCATCCGCCAGTAATTTCATTAAGCGGGTGCAGGGCGCAGCCACGCTCCTATTTGTCGGTTAAACTGTGCGAGGCCGAGTGGAAGTCAGGCGTAAATCTAGCCGGCGATTACTCGCTCCTTAGAAACCGCCGCGGGGCCTTTCTGGGCCAATGGCGGAATTCTCGTAAGGTGACACGCAATTGTTACTGGCGTCATTGAGATCCGGGCGGCGTCGAGGGGCCAAGTGACGTGGGCGCCCGCGTAGAACGCGGGAACAGCCCGATTAGGCCTCAATTAATCGAGCAAATATTGTGCCAGGGGCTGAAATTCGGGTGGGCCGCGGGGCTTCGCCGTGGGGAGAATGGCTACCAAACAATGCGCCAACTCGAGAACAAAGTGTGCATCAACAAAGGCCCGCAGCGGCCGCCGTGCCTCGCCGCGCGAAATGACGCAGGTGTGGGTGCACGGGCGGCCCAAGCCGAGCGGCCGCCGAATTGTTTTCACAATTGTCAACTGGAGTATATAATCGACGAGTGCCCAGCTCAGAGCTATCAGTGTCCGAAGTTTCGGTTACGATGAAGATATCCGTAATCTTCCTAGCCAGTCTCGTGTCTGTGGTGTGCGGCGCGCCTAATAAACTTCTCCTGGGACTTGGAGATGTCGACCTATTAGGAGGCGTTGTCTCCACTGCCGGCGGCCTAGTGCAAAACGCGGGACATGTAAGGACACTGCAATCATACTCACCGTTACTCCGCCAGTGTTTACTTAGAACGATCGGCCGCAAACTCTGCGCCGGACGTGGGTCGCTCATCCCCCCACACCCCTTCTCTTACTCAGGATAATCTGCAGATTATTAATGGCACGCGTTTCTTTGACATAATAGGTGGCTACCGGTGTAGTAGATATCCTGCCAGTGAAACATCTTCTGAAGCGCTCTGCGTCCAACGGAAATGTAGCTTCGGCTGCGGCCCAGAGCAGTGCGGTCGTCGAAAATGGTAGATATTCTACTTGCTCCACTATCGCAACCAGCCGCGATCGGGATTCCCTTCTAAACCTACGTCTTCTATCAAAACAGATCACCACGGTGGACAAAGTAGCGCACAAGCGAGCAGCATCGCAGCAGTAGAAACCCATGGTCATGGGAACAGCGGTGCTGCCGCACAGGCGTCTTCATCGGCACAATCTACTACCCACGGAGGACATGACGGTTATCATGGTAGGTCTCCCCGACCCTTACTTTCCCACGATTTCATACCAACTGGAACTACGAATGCCCTTTGGAAACCGTTGGTGTTAAGAATTTTCGTTAAACCTGAATTTTGTTTAAACAGGTTATGGAGGAGACTCGAGCTCTGCTCAAGCGAGCAGTGCCGCATCAGCACAGACCAATGGTTACGGTCATGGAGGAAGCGAGGCATCTGCCCAAGCGGCGGCATCGGCGCAGACTTCTTCGCACAACGGCTACGATGACTACGGATACGGTTATCCTAAAGGTAGGTTCCCTAGATCCATATTGTCGAACCTTTTCCCTATTAATCTGGGGAAGAAAGAGGCCTCCCAGGAATCAGTCAAAGACGATTCCCCCTCGCCGAGGGCTGGTTCTGGTGGCTCGCCATTATCACAATTAACAGACGCCCTCACATCCGTTATAAAACCGGCCGTCACTGGCGTCGTCGGCGTCGTCGACGCCGTCCTCGGTCCGGACAAAGCTCCTCCGAAAGAAACTTCTAATCAACCTGAATTACCTGCCGAGATAAAGAAAACCGACCCAGAACCAGCATTGATACCAAATCTACCTAAAATTACCGATCCAATTAAAACAATTGATAAGGTTCTCACTGACGCTACCAAAGTCACAGATTCAATAGGAGATCAGTTCAAAAAGACAATATCAACGGTGATACCAGACTGGAATGAAACATCGAAAACGGTCTGCTCGAACCTCCACTCCTTGACAAAGATAGTCATGCTGACTATGTTAAACATCATAGGCTTGAATAACGCAATATTCAAAGTAACATTGGAGCCCCTAATTAAAAGCTCGGTAGACACCTCTCAGGAAATGTGCATAAGTACCGCGCTGGTCGGTAACGACTTCTTCACGAAAATGATAAGCTTAATCGGATCTAACCCACTAGAAATCAGCACACAACTGCTGGGCAATTTTTTCTCAACGATAGTCCAAAAGCCGGAAGCAAATAGTACCCAGTCACCGATCGCCACATTAACCAACTTAATCGCCTCTAACATCGCCAAGCTCGGTGAGACACCACAGCGAGCTTGACTCCAGTAGAGAGTGGCTTACCTAACGTAGCCGAAAGTCGGCATATACTCACACCCTGACGGAAACGCCGTTTCAACTAACCTCCAAGCCTTATAAAAGTAAACCCTAAAGCTACTGGATCTACTACAACGCTCACAACTTGACTAACCGTGGCCGTAACAAGCGGCGAAACAACGACCTGTAGGTGGGTCCGACTTAAGGACGCTCCCCGCATTAAAAAGTACATTGTACACTTTCAGGGTACAGATCCTCTCCCAAAAAGGGTGAAGCCGAGGTATCAGCATTGAGCGGCTCGTTCGCATCCTCCTCGTTAAGCGATGAACACGGTTCTCACGTAAAACAGTACGCCGGCTCGAACGCACTCGGTTCTATCAGCTCGAGGAGCTACTCGCCCGACTCATCCATCTCGAGTATCACGCAGACGGTTGTCTCGGCGGACGGTCACGGCATAACTCGCAAAACCAGCGCAGTATCGAACTCCGGAGTGACGGTCGTCTCGGAGCACAAGCCTCATACGAGCAGGCGCCATCCGGGACGAAAATCGTACCACATTTCCAACAGGGGTTCCGATCCGTGGGATAATAGTTATCCTTCCTATGGCAACAAGTACGATCGCGACGACTGGGGTCATTCCAACAAGTACGATCGTGAGTACTCGGACCATGGCTCCGGCAAGTACGATCGCGACGACTGGGGTCATTCCGACAAGTACGATCGCGACGACTGGGGTCATTCCGACAAGTACGATCGAGAGTACTCGGACTACGGCTCTGACAAGTACGACCGTGACTACTCGGATCACGGATCGCACAAGTACAGACATGACGAGCCGTCGGACTACGGTCATAGTAAGTACGGGCAACAATCAGCGAGCGCATTGAGTAACGCGGAATCTTCTATTCACGGCGACAAACATGGTTCCGGGGGTTCGGCGAACTCGAACTCGAACGCAATAGCGAACAGTATTGACAAGCATGGAGTATCCTCCGCAGTAGCGAGCAGTGTTAGTTCTGCGAGTAAGGACGGTAAGGGCGCATCCTCGGCGAGTGCGGCGGCAGCCGCAGCGGCCTCGGTCAAGGACGGAAAGGCGTCGGCGTCGGCTTCCGCCGCAGCCGCCGCTGCCAGTGTCGATGGCCATGGCCACCAGGTAGGCTCGGCGATTTCCAACTCGATTGCTACTGGTAGTGACGCTAAGTCAGGCAGCAGCGCCGGCATCAAAACTGCCAATGGCGTTGCTGGATCGGACGCAAACGCATATGCCAGTGCAGGCGGCGCCGGCGCCGGTGCCGGTTCCGCCTCATCCGCCGGTCACCGATACGACGATGGTAGGAAGTACAAGAGGGACTTGGGTGGTTGGTCCAATTATGGACACCGATCGCGACAGGATGTGCATGCAGCTTCGAACAGTATTGCCTCCGTTAGCCGAAATAATCACCATGGTTCTCAAAGCTCCGACGCAAAGTCGGGAAGCTCTGCTCTGATATCGAGCTACCTGTACGGCGGGCACGGTTCGAACGCTGCACAGGCAGCGGCGAACTCGGCCGCATCCGCCAGTGGTCACAACCAACATGGCTGGCAAAACGCGAACGCCGCATCGCAAAGCTCCGCTGTCGTATCCAATGTCCATCAAGCTGACTGGCACGATTGGGACGATAAATGGGATAATAGAAGGGACAATAAGTGGGACAACAAATGGGACAATAGAAGGGACAACAAATGGGACAATAGAAGGGACAATAAATGGGACAACAAATGGGACAACAAATGGGACAATAAATGGGACAACCACAAGGACAACAAATGGGACAACAAATGGGACAACCACAAGGACAACAAATGGGACAACAAAAGGGACAACAAATGGGACAATAAATGGGACAACCACAAGGACAACAAATGGGACAACAAATGGGACAACCACAAGGACAACCGATGGGATAACAACTGGGACAATGATGATTGGGACGAAAGCTGGGACGATGACTGGTACGGCGCAGGGAAATCGAATCGCCATGATGAATCAAAAGACTTCAATGGCTTCAAGGAAAAACAGGACATACCGTGGCGAAGATACGGGGACGACAAGTCCTGGCGCGGAAAGCGAGGCGCCGGGAACTCAGAGTGGGGATGGGGACATGGACATGAACAATCTAGCTATAAAGCGCAAGCGAATTCGCTGTCCTCGGCGAACATAGCCGGTCATGGAGGTTCCGGTGCCGGTAGCGCTGCAGCATCGTCCGCTGCGTCAAATAAAGTCGACAAGCATGGACGCCAGATCTCTTCTGCTGCGAGTGCAGCTGCGGCCGCAGCAGCCGCCAACAATGGACATGGACACGGTCATGGAGGCGGTGAGAGTGCTGCGATCGCTAATTCAGTTTCAACGGTCGAAACGTCGTGGAAGTCAGGAGGCAAGGGTGGTTGGAACGATTGGGACCACAAGGATGCCGGAAAGGGTTGGAACGACTGGGACCACAAGGATTCCGGAAAGGGTTGGAACGACTGGGATCACAAGGATGCCGGAAAGGGTTGGAACGATTGGGATCACAAGGATGCCGGAAAAGGTTGGAACGACTGGGATCACAAGGATAACGGAAAGGGTTGGAACGACTGGGATCGCAAGGATGACAAAAAAGGCTGGAACGACTGGAATCGCAAGGATGACAAAAAAGGTTGGAACGACTGGGATCGCAAAGATGACAGAAAGGGTTGGAATGACTGGGATCGCAAGGATGACAAAAAGGGTTGGAACGACTGGGATCACAAGGATGCCGGAAAAGGTTGGAACGACTGGGATCGCAAAGATGACAGAAAGGGTTGGAATGACTGGGATCGCAAGGATGACAAAAAGGGTTGGAACGACTGGGATCACAAGGACGCCGGAAAAGGTTGGAACGACTGGGATCGCAAGGATGACAAAAAGGGTTGGAGCGACTGGGATCGCAAGGATGACAAAAAGGGCTGGAACGACTGGGATCGCAAGGATGACAAAAAGGGTTGGAACGACTGGGATCACAAGGATGCCGGCAAAGGTTGGAACGACTGGGATCGCAGAGATGACGGAAAAGGCTGGAACGACTGGGATCGCAAGGATGACAAAAAAGGCTGGAACGACTGGGATCGCAGAGATGACGGAAAAGGCTGGAACGACTGGGATCGCAAGGATGACAAAAAAGGCTGGAACGACTGGGATCGCAAGGATGACAAAAAAGGTTGGAACGACTGGGATCGCAAAGATGACAAAAAGGGTTGGAACGACTGGGATCGCAAAGATGACAAAAAGGGTTGGAATGATTGGGATGACCACAAAAGTTGGGACGACAAGAAAAATTGGGGCGATCACAAAAGTTGGGACAACAAGAACAACTGGAACGATCACAAAGACTGGGACGACCACAAGGACTGGAACAACTGGAAGGATGAGAAACCTTCAAGAACATCTGTAGAGGCAGCATCTAGTTCGCAAGCAGCGAGCAACGGTGGACACTCGTCTGCCGCCTCAAACTCTCAAGTAGCTGTTGAACAACACGGCGGCAAACATGGTGGTAGTTCATCCATCGAGGCCGCCTCCAACTCAGTCGCATCGGTCGATTCCCATGACCACCACGGGTCAGGCTCAGCGACTGCAGCCTCGGACAGCAAAGTGTCTGTGGAACAACACGGCGGCAAACATGGTGGTAGTTCCTCCATCGAAGCGGTCTCCAACTCAGTCGCATCGGTCGATTCCCATAACCATCACGGCTCCGGCTCATCGACTGCATCCTCGGATAGCAAAGTATCCGTGGAAGAACACGGCGGCAAACACGGTGGTAGTTCATCGATCGAGGCGGTCTCCAACTCAATCGCATCGGTCGATTCCCATGACCACCATGGGTCAGGCTCAGCCGCTGCAGGCTCGAGCACCAAAGTATCCGTAAAAGAACACGGTGGCAAACATGGTGGAAGCTCATCCATCGAGGCTCTTTCCGAGTCAACCGCCGAAGTCTCGGGCAAGGGGTCGGCCAGTGCCGCCGCATCCTCCGCCGTCTCCGCGACTCAAGGAAAACACGGGGAAAGTGGAGCAGCTGCGGCGAGCGCTGCCAGCTCAGCGGCCGCAACGAACGGAGGTAAAGCTTCGAGTGCGGCGATCTCGAGCGTCGCAGTATCCGAGGAAAACCGCAAGAAACACAAGCGCTCTGCGCACTGGGGCGAACCAATCCTGTCCGTAGCTGGACAAGCAAGTTCCGCCGCCGAAGTAAAGAGCCACTCGCACGGCGGCGAAAGCATATCATCGGCCAATTCGGCGGCACATGCCGTTGTCGAGAACCACGGAGGGAAAGGCAGTGCACAAGCGAGTGCGAGTAGTTTTGCTCAAAGTGGAGCGGGCGGGCATCATTCGGGGGGTTCATCTATCGCCGAGTCTCATGCCTCCGCAGTCGTAGAGAACAATCATCACGGACATGGGTCGGGTTCGAGCCTAGCGAGTGCAGCGTCATCCGCTCTCGCCGAAAGTAACAACCACGGGTCGGGAGGTCACGCTTCATCAGCTGCGCAGTCCCAAGCGATCGTAGAGCTTCTCGGGCGGCACAAACGCGCGGCCCACTATCCCAGATCATCGTTGATTGGTCAGGCATCTTCCGCCGCTGGTGCCGAAAGCGACTGGAGAGGCGGTAGGTCTTCGAGCGCCGCTCACTCTGCGGCCAATGTTCTCGTGGAGAACATCGGCCACGGCCACGGCCACGGACACGGACACGGCCACGGCTCAAATATACACGCGGCTGCTGAGAGCGCAGCTTCCTCGCACGGATCAGGTCATTGGGGTAACTCGGCGGCGGCAAACTCCGCAGCTTCCGCACACCTGGAGAGCGGACACGGCCATCACTGGCAGTCGAGCCTAGTGAACGCACACTCGCAGTCTAGCGCGGAATCGTCGGGCCACGGCCGCCACGGACACTCGCTCTCATCAGCTCAGTCCGACGCAATCGCTAGTATTGTAGATAGACACAGGCGCGATCTGCTCTCGTCAATCGGTCAGGCTTCCTCCTCCGCTGGAGTGAAGGCAGACAACATTCACGGTAATCTTCTTGCCTCCGCTAATTCTCACGCTAACGTGGCCAGCCACGGTGGACACGGATCGGACGCTTTCGCATCTTCCAACAGTGCAGCCGCGGTGGAGTCACATAACTCGCCGCATGGCGGCTATTACGGTGGCTCGGACTTGTTCACATCTGCTAACAGTGCAGCCGCAGTAGAGTCAGGAAACCACGGATATCACGGCGGCGATATGTTCGCCGCTGCCAACAGCGCCGCCTCGGTAGAGTCCCACAACTCGCCGGGATACCATCATTACGGTCATGACGATTATTCGTCGGTAGTGGCGAACGCCGCTTCCAACGCCGCCGTCGGCGTCAAACACTAGATTGTACATCGACAAATTTCCCCTTTCTTCGTCGCTTCCGCGGCTGTTTACGAATATTGCCGGTATCAGCCACTGATACCTTGGAAGCGTTATTGTAACCGCAAATTGCGGGTGAGCTGTGCACAAAGCGCGGTATAAGTTACGATTGACGCACTCGTGAGTCCCCAGTGTTTGGAGACTCATCCATGATTAGGGAGACGTAATTAAGAGCGTGTAAATATCTCGCAAATTTTGCAGACAGGACAGACTGTCCTGTTGTTGCACAGTATGTCTGTTTACATTTGAATTCTGATTAAACTTTCAATATAAAAAAATATACTGAAACTGTTACCTATTACCTTTGAGCTGTTGTAGTAATTAGTTTGACTAAACTGACTAAAACAACTAAAACTTAGAAGTAATTTCAGACTAGAAACTAACCCAGCAAAGGAGGAGCGTAAAAGGATCCACGGGTCATCATTCCCTACTGATTAACTGAACATTAATAACGGCGATTACGAATTGGCTACAACACCAGGACTGGAATGGAACGTCTGTAGCACTAGAAATCCTATAACTTATGGAATATGAGCCAACATCTTCACTTATTTAGTAACAGGATGAAAAGAAGAACATCTTGTAAACGTCTTGATATCAACTATTAAGACGTTCCATTCCATCTTGGGGTGGAACAAAGTGTACTCATAAGAAAACCTGTGCTGTTACGATACAGTCAAGATACTCAAAATCGACCACCTCCACTTTGACAGGCCCATACGACTACGGGAAATATGGATCGATCGCAGCTGGCAACAGTGCCGCCCAGGCAAACGGATACGGAAGCGGCTCCAGCAACGCAAATGCTGCCTCAAACGCTCACGCCGCAAACTATAATGACGGAAAGAATTCCTACGGATCTGCTGCTTCGAACGCTCAAGCTAGCGTGTCATCTCGCTCGGACAATTATCCCACGCCAATTAACCGAAGACCCCAAAATAGTTACTATAACGACAACTCCTACAACCCACAACCGTACAACCCACAACCCTACAACCCACAACCTTACAATCCACAACCCAACTCTTACGGATCGCCTCCTAAGAACGACTACAACAACTACAACTACAATGATCATTACAATAATGGAAACGGCTACCAAAACGGTAACCAATACCAAAACGATTACGATTCCGGCTACAACAATTGGGGACACGAGTCCCACGGGAATGACGATATTTTCGGCAGTGACTTCATTAGCTCTCATGGCGGCGGTAATAAGGGACAGGGTTCATACGCTGTAGCAACTTCCAAGAGCGAAAATGGCAAAACAGAGGCATACACTAATGTCGTCGGTAATGGCAAGGCTTCGGCCCAGGCCGATGGAAAAGATCAGCATGGTCAACAGGGACAGGCTATATCCAAGTCGGAAAGCGTCCACGGTGAGACGAACGTTCACACTTCCGTCTCTGGAAACGGACAGGCGACAGGCGTAGCAATTGGCTCGGGGAAACATGGCGAGGAGAACTATGCCGGCTCGAGCTCTACGAGCACCCACGGCGGGCAGAACGAAGCACAGACTATAGTACATGGCAACGGACAGGCTTCAGCCAGCGCCGAAGACGCATATGGCAAGGGCCACGCTGTGTCGATTTCCGACAGTCATGGCGGTGTCCAGCATTCCCACACCGATGTCGTTGGGGACGGCAGCGCTTCCGCCACAGCGTTGGGCAACGACCAACACGGTCACGAGGGTCACGCAATTTCGGTCTCCTCCAACGAACATGGCGTCCATCAAGTTCATACCTCGGTGCAAGGAAACGGCGAGGCATCTGCCACTGCAGAGAACAAAGGAGACAACAAGGGATCAGTCTCGATATCGAAAGAGTCCCATGGTGTCTCGGAAGCCCATACCAGTGTTCAAGGTCAAGGCAGCGCGACGGCTTCGGCATCAGACAATCATGGCTCCGGAAGCGCCCAGTCTTTCTCTGAGAACAAGCATGGAGAACAAGTAGTTGCCACCGAAGTTCATGGCGAAGGGTCTGCCTCCGCCGCTACTAATTCCCATGGCCACGACCACGCAGTCTCGATTTCCGAAAATCACCATGGCCAGCATGAAGTGCTCACTGAGATCGTCGGAAATGGGCAGGCGTCCGCTGCCGCGTCGGACAAGGGTCACTCGCAAGGATCGCAATCCATATCACAAAGCGACCACGGTGTCAACCAGGCGCACACGAGTGTCGTCGGTTCCGGCGTGGCATCGGCATCAGCCACGGACTCTCATCACTCCGGGCAAGCTACGTCAGTTACCAGGAATGAGCACGACCACCTCGAGACTCAGACCAATGTCATCGGCGAGGGTGTCGCCTCGGCTGCTACGGAAACCCATGGCCAGGGTCATGCGATCTCGGTATCGGAGAATCATAATGGACATCATTCCGTCGAGACTTCTATAGTCGGCAATGGTGTGTCTTCGGCTGGTGCTGCGGATCATCCCCACGGTCCAGCCTCGAGCTCAGTCTCCGAGAACAACGGCAACGTCAACCACGCTCAGACGAGCGTAGTCGGACAGGGTCACGCTGTCGCCGAAGCGACGGACTCGCACCATAGCGGTCACGCAGTTTCGGTCAGTGAGAACGAAAAGGGTCAACTCAACACTCACACCGACGTCGTCGGGAACGGCGGTGCCTCCGCGGCTGCACAAGGTTACGACCACGATCACGCCGCTTCTGTCGCGGAGAATTATCAAGGTCATCACGAAGTGCACACTGAAATCGTTGGCTCAGGCTCATCCAGCGCGGGCGCTTCGAACAAGGGCGACCACGAAGGTTCGGTCTCGGTTTCCAATAGTCAACACGGTGTCAATGAGGCTCACACGAACATTGTCGGAGATGGGCATGCATCTGCCGCGGCAAGCGGCTCGCACGGTAATGGTCACGCTATATCGGTAGCCAATAGCGAGCACGGCGTTCGGCAAGCGGACACTGAAGTCATTGGCGAGGGCAAGGCAACCGCTGTTGCCGACGGCAAGGACGGTCATGCTATCTCTGTGTCCGAGAACCACCATGGAGAGCATGAAGTTCATACTTCGATCGTCGGACATGGACACTCATCTGCCGCGGCGAACAATGATGATCACTGGGGACCAGGATCAACTTCAATTTCGCAAAATGACGGACACCATAACGAGGCTCATACCACCGTAGTAGGAAACGGCCATGCAAGTGCGTCGGCCACTGACGCACACCATTCTGGACAAGCAATCTCAGTGACATCGAACGAGCACGGACAAATGGGAACACATACCGAGGTCCATGGCGATGGTCAAGCCTCAGCTGCCACCATAGGAAAGGGTCACGACCATGCGAGTTCTGTTACGGTGAATGAGAAAGGCAACCAAGAGGTTCACACTCAGATCCACGGCTCTGGCGAGTCGACGGCTGTTGCCGGAGGCAACGGTCATAATGGCGACTCCGCTTCCACATCGTCCAGCCACCATGGAGTGAATGAGGCTCACACCGTCATAGTCGGACATGGTCACGGCTCCGCCGCTGCAACGGATTCTCATGAGTCGGGACACGCCATCTCTATCACCGAGAATGAAAAGGGAAATCTTCAAACACACACTGAAGTCATCGGCGAAGGTATTGCTTCCGGTTCGACCGACGGATATGGTCACGACCACTCCTCCTCGGTGTCCGCTAACCACCACGGACAACATGAAGTTCACACTTCAACCATTGGAAACGGGCAGTCCTCTGCCGCGGCTTCAAACAACGGTCATGAAAAGGGTTCCGTTGCCGAATCCATCAACCACGGTGGCAAGAATGAGGCTTACACGAATGTCGTCGGTGAAGGTCACGCCTCCGCCGGCGCCGTTAGTCATGACGGCAGGGACCACGCTGTGTCGACGACCGGAAGTGAACACGGACACATGGGCGCCCACACCGAAGTAATCGGTAATGGCGTTGCCGTCGCTTCGACCGATTCCGGCCACGGTCATGTTAAATCGGTCAGTGAGAATCAGCATGGACAACACGAAGTGCACACAGTAGTGGTCGGCAATGGCGACGCCTCCGCCGCGGCGGGTAACAGCCACAACCCCCACGAGGGTTCGGTCGCCACATCGTCGAACCATCATGGCGTCTCCGAGTCCCAAGTGATACTTGGAAGCGAGGGCCATGGCTCTGCAGTGACCAAGGACCTCTATGGACCCGACCATGCCATAGCATCGGCTGAAAACCACCATGGACACTACGTGGCTCAAAGTGAAGTGCTCGGTGAGGGAAAGGCGAATGCCGTGACCGGTGGCAAACACGGTCAAGCTGAGTCGCTCTCGCAAAACGAGCACGGACACACTTCGGCCCATACCATAGCCGTTGGCAATGCAGAGGCAACCGCTGCTGCCCTCGACAAGAACCATGACAAGAGCTCGATCGCCGAGTCAATCGCTAAGCAGGACAAGTACGGAAGGGAGGAAGTTTCCGCTACGATCATCGGTAACGGAGAGGCAATAGCCTCTGCACCAGGATCGGGACATGGCAAGGGCTCATACGCTGACGCGCACACGAAACATGGCGAGGAGGCCTACGCGACTTCCGTCGGGAACGCGCATGCCTCTGCTGCCACTCAGGGTCACGGACACGAAGGCTCCCTCGCCACTGCTGATTCCAATAATCAAAAGGGAAATTACCAAGCTGAGACCAATGTGATTGGAAAAGGAACCGCGAACGCTGAGACCGGAGGCAACCCCCATGAGGGACATGCCACCGCTCTAACTGAGAAACACACTGGTAAATACGAAGCTCAGGCTTCCGTCTTGGGCGGAGGACATGCTGCAGCCAAAACTGGAGAACATACAGCCCATGGAATAGCTGAATCTGTGGTGGAAGCCACTGTCAAAGGTCACAAAGCCTCAGCCGATGCATCTGGCATATCCAGCGCTCATGCAGATGGGTACCGGGCAACTGGAACTGCGTCTGAGACCTACGCGCACACAGCGACGGGCGATATCCATGGGAACGGTCTGCTAGGAGCCTCTGCGGTCGCTGGTGCTACCACCACTGCCATCCATAGTGGAAAGCCTGGTGGCGCCGCCTCCGGAACGGCCGCAAACTCCGCTGCCCACTCGCACTGCGTCGACGGCGTTACTTGCGGACATGGTAGCAAAGACAAAGTCATAACTGCCGATGCCAGCAGTAGTTCTCTATCGAGCAGCAAACAAATCAATCCCCATGAGTCTGTGACGGTAGCCACTATCGATGCACATGCCAGTCAGAATCATATTGACAAATACGGTCAGGGAGCGTCGATCGCATCTGCCGGTGCTGATGCTTACGCACTTGTGAAGGATCATCATGGAAATATTCAGAATCAAGTCATTGTTGGCACTAATACCAACAAGCCCAATGGACATGGATACTAAATCTTCTTGTTTCTGGATAACAACTGGATCTAGCAGATATCACTGCCAAAGTTTGAATACTCTAAATCATGGATAATTTATGGTTTCTTTTTGAAAAGTAATAATGGGATTCGACTTAGGGATCTAACAGGAGGAAAAAAAACTTTCTCTGACTCGGTACAAAGTTACGGGCCAAAGCGTCATTCATTTAATTTTAAGGATTCGAGGATTGTCGATTCTCACTAGAACGACTGACTGAAAAATGAACGTTTCGATTGCGGAAAAATAGGATAATATATGTAGCATTTTGTTGAAGTAGCTTGTAAGTGTTGCCACGAACGATGTCATACTCTCGAACGCCGGAGTGTTGACTGATGAATGATGACCCGGCGATCCGGTTCCGATCTCGCTAATAACAATTCATATGTATACGTATGCAATGAAATAAAATGTGATAAACCCACACCAGTCTGTTATTTAAAGCGCCTCCCCCTTCGAGGTCAATTCTCATGGAACAAGGTTAATAATCGAGTGTTTGGTATTTCTACAATATAAGTTGGATCTTTTGTTTATTATAAAGTGTCTATTTTCCTGTTCCACATATCTCGCGAAATCTAGACTGCTCGAAGCTTAAATACTAGCGGGATTTCTGACATTATGCGTGCATTTGAATAACATCGCAGTACAGTGAGCACCAACGGAGGATGCACCCAGTTTCCAGGTAATCACCAAAACGAATCAGTATTATTTCAGCGGAGGGAAACTGGTGGAATATTCATAATGGAAGCGTCGGCAGGCTCGCGCGGCAGACTTCACCGAGTTGTCAATGGGAAACGAAGCCGGCGATGTATACGTGCCTACATCCACGCAAGGAGAAAAGAGAATGGGACAATTCAACGGAGTTCCATAGCTATCGCTTGTGTCTCGAGAATCAGGAGACATTCTATGCGCACACTGTTCCCAACATTTACGATGATAACTTCGCCATAGCGAGCCATTCAACGTGTCATGTCGCTAAACTGATAACAAATGGTACCACTGCAATCTCTGACCATACGTTTCTTAACGCGCTCGGCGAATAATCGATTAACCAGTCATTATTTCATGTAACCGTAACACATTACAGCTCCATCAAGATGAAAGGACAAGTTTGCGGAAAGTGGTCGTTTGGAGGTAAAACAGTGGTTGCGAAAGAGCATCTGATCGGCGCAGACACATTATAGGATCGACGAGGGGGATCTCAATGAAAGTGCATTTTTGGTTAGCCGGGTCGGGCGCGAATTGGTTTAAATCGGGGCCGATCGATCTGGCGCGCTGATCGATACCTCTGGCGCGGAGCGGGGAAGTGGTGGCTGGCGGCCCGCAAATTACAGGGTTCGTTAGGGGGGCCTACGCCGTTATCTGCGCGGCGCATCTCTCCCCGCCGGATTTATAAAAACAATTCAGATTTATACCTTACGGCTTATCACGCCGGAGAAAGTTATCTACGTGCGCGCGGCACGAGTGCGGTTAGCCGGCGCCGTACATGCGCGCGCGCACACACACGTAGAGCTAAGCTGCGACTGGCCGAGGAGACGAGGCCGATAAATCTCGGCAAGGGGAAAGGTTTTGTTTCCAGTAAAGATTGCTGCCGCTCGATAAAAAGTCATTGTGCTGGGAGAAAACGGTACACGGCGGATTATCGTGAGAATGCGAGTGCCTGCCATCACTGCTCCGGCAACCACCGCACTCCCTTTCACCCGCACCTTCGACCCGACAATCATTTTCATTGAAAGCTGGCATAATATCTCGTCCATTCGGCGACGGACCTGCCAGTCGAAACGCATCGATGCCGAGGCAAGTCGCGTATTACAGGTTTTGCGTTGATTAGTGGTTGAGTCAATATTTGAGAAAGTGCGATCCACCGAAATCCCAACTGCGGGTTTCAGTGATGTTGATTATTCCGGAAAGGT
This sequence comes from Crossocerus cetratus, assembly GCA_963675795.1. Classification (NCBI taxonomy): domain Eukaryota; kingdom Metazoa; phylum Arthropoda; class Insecta; order Hymenoptera; family Crabronidae; genus Crossocerus; species Crossocerus cetratus. The sequence goes on from OY776671.1 coordinate 4,675,089, forward strand.
AAATGAGAAATTGACGATTGTCCGTGAAATATGTAAAACGTCGAGTGCGAAATGATTGGCAATGCCCGAAGGAAAGTATGAACGCAAACTAGAATCAACATAGACAGTGAGAAAAACAGAGCAAAACATTGAGTCTCCGCTCGACATTCGGACGTCCTACAAGACGGAGAAAACAGGCTGGCTTTATCGCCACAACAAACAAACAAGATAGCCGAAAGAGAACCGGCGCACAAGCCCCTGCAATGTATACCATCAACGAAACCGTCCTGCGGTAAATAAAAAGTGTAATACTCGCGTCTCCGAGACACGAAGGCTTTTCCGAGTGGGTTTCCAGGGACAACTGTTATATCCACGCACGGCTCTCGAGTCCCGAGGCGTTAAACACATGTTGCAAGCCGGCTGCTTTGGTGGAGGGTACACGCAAATCAGGGAAGGCGGCAGGCATAACGGATATTTTCATAGAAGGAACATATTTCCTTAAGAACGCGCGAGTAGAGGGCCGCGAGGCGAGCGTGTGCTCCTCGACGCGGCGCGCTTCCTCCTCTTGCCAAATGGAGATCGAACTCCGATGCCGTTCGCCGTTCGCCGTTCGCCGTTCGCCGTTCGCCGTACACGTGTGGTGTGCGGCCGCACGAATCCGGGCCCGGAGCCCGAGATTTACGCCGGTGCACACGCATTACAGCGTTGTTAATATGCGAGACAAGTGAGCCAGAGATTTGCGGAGAAGCGCCGCGCCGCGCCGCCACCGACGGGGCCGAGGGCCCCCAACAGGAAGAGAGGGAGACTGGCTTGCTCGCCCGTTTTATGTGGTAATTTATTTAGCTGCCGCGTCGTAATCCGAGATATTCATCCGGGTAATGGGTAATCGTAGACGCGGTCGCAACCGTGCCTCGGAATCGCGGCAATTATAACTGTATAGTGTTCGCCGGAGATATTCGCTCGCGCGCTCGCGGATCCAAGTTTGCGCGACTCTCCGCTCTGGGATCCTTTGCCAATGCATCGCGCGCTGCGTTCGCCTTTCTTTCTGCGCGCACGCTGCTCGTTCCCTTTGTACTCCGCATGCGATACGTTTCTGCCGGCTCGTGGTTGAAATACTGGCAGACGCTCGCTGCAACTTAAATCCAAATACGAACATGCGCTTTTCCTCTTGGTTTATGCATTGGGAGCTAAGCAACAGTCCTTGTGAAATTTCAATTTCTTTTCTCACTAGACAAAAGAAGAAGGGATACAAATCCGCAAGAAATACAACATGTATTAAGGGGTTGCGTACAGCGATAAGCCAAGAAAGCAGAGCAAAGTTTGTTTTTTTTTGTTCAAACTACATACGATATCAAAACTGAATTTCCTGTATTGAAAAGGTAGATTCTTTGCCACTTGACCATAAATTCTTATTCAAATATATTGTTGAACAAAAGAGATATCTATGCCGAATTCAAGTACGGATTGTATAAAAGCAGTTTTCGCTGGACACTGTCCCTATGAAACTACGAATTATAAACAAGAAACACCCAGCAATCATGGCCACTAGTTTGAAAAATCGTGTTTCCAGGAGAACGCATTTGAAGTTTCAAGTATCCGTTAAATCTATTCTAAGTTGTATAAATCAAATGCAACATCATTATTATTTAGGATATCAGATTGAAATGTTCAAATGCAAAAGAAGGAAAATGTATTTTCTTACATAATCTCGCTGTATGTAACCCCCTAAGCTGGTCGTATGATAAAATCCTACCTAATGTAATAATAAATCTCGCTTGAAGCTGGAATTTCTATTGATTGCCGTGGTTATTTCTATCAATAGATAGAAGAAGCTCCAATTCGCAGGGAGAAACCTTTGGAGAGCGGACGGCAGCAGGAACGCCAAGTGATTAATAGGTTCGGCCATGATATCCAATATGATAAATACGGTAAGATCGCAGTACCGCAAACAGGTTCAATAAGGGAATCAAAAGCCGCGGGATAGTGGTGAAAACTGTAATGCAGGGGTCGAGGTTACCAGTTGAATATGGTTGGCAGCGGTTTCTTTCAACTCCATCATACCATCCGGCTGCACCGTTAGCGCGCGGAGATATAAGTAGAATAGCCGTTCCGCGGGTATAAGTAGAATAGTCGAATCACGGCACGGCAATAACCAGGTGATACGTGCATAGTATGAGCTAAGGAGAGGTGCAACGCCGACGGACGAGAGTGGCCCGGTCACCGGGCGAGCGGGCAAGCAGGCGCTCGCGAGAGAGTTCCCATTGCGCGGGAGAGTGGCGGAAGAGCTAACAAGTAAGTAAGTCGACCCACGCGCGCCTCAATAAGGATCAGGATGGTGCGCGATCCTAGCCGAGAGCGCCCAGGCGAAAACAATGGCCGTAAATAGCGAGCGGGGGAGATGCTCGTCATCGTACCGGGAAGCCAGACATAATTCACAATGGGCATATCTCTGTAAATCGCGCGAAAGCGTAAAAGCTCTCTCGGACCGAATACCCACGTGCGCGCGCCGATACATTATTTATCGAGACTCCAACTCGACTCGTTTCGCCGGCCGGGATCGAGCGTGACTCGGTCCGCCGATCGCCGATCGCCACTGAGACACGTGTATACCTCCGTCAAGGAGATATGACCGATCTCTGACACTCCGAGGCACAACCTGCCATGCTAGGCCGTGAAAGGTCGCCCGATTAAACCGGCATCGACCTCTTCCACATTTTTCCCGATAGCGGACACTTGATGCGTCCTTTAGAGACTTTAATAAGCCAGATTCCACAGTGCACATGTCGTTTCGAGGAGAGAAGATGACGATCGAGCAAGATAGTTGGGAATGTCGATTGCTCAATGGAACTCGAGTGGACTTGGCAATTCTTCGAGAGGAACCTTCTACCGAGGATCTCATTCCCGACTGGCGCGTCACTTCACAGTGAGACCGGGTGCACGTAAAGTTGCGGATTCCTTCAAGATAGCTACTTCATCTCTCCTGGAAGATCGTGTGGTTCGCCCCTTGGTCTTGTGCGGCCCGGATGGCCCGATGCGATTGCTACTTGCTTGACTTTCACAAAATCCGTCCGCGTGAAGAAAAGCCTGCCTCTCAGTTTTTCCAGTAGACTTCATTTTCTCTGTTATGCGAGCACATTAGGGTAAATAGCAGCTGTATGTAGTTTCCGTCGCCGATAGTCACGAAGATTAATTGCGGCATGAGTCGTTGCTTTTAATGCGATGCCGCGGCACCTAACTACACTGTAATCACGTGCCATACCATGCGCTCCATGTATGCATCGCTCGCGCAGAGAGACTGGCCATAGAGGCAATCACCCCCTGAAAAAGCTTTTGTAAACGGCACACGGGGACAGCGTAATCACCGTCGCGTTAAAGACGTCCCGGCTAAAACACGACTGTCGATCTATTATAACGACTTAATGACTTTCATCTTTCCGATGCGGGCCTCGCGCAAAAAGCCCACGGTAGTTCGGTGCATCTCGAATCCACGCACAATCTGCACCCCAACGACCAACACTCAGGTACATACACGTCGACCCTATAGTTGACACGCTGCGGACATTCCTAATACGAAGCATCAGCTTCCATTTGCTTGTTATAGTTGTTGTTGAGAAATATTTATTTATTTATTTTATTTAAACTGAGTGCTATGATAAAACGAGAGGGAAACACTTTCTCTAAAAAGAAGGTGCGATAACAAACGAAAGATTATCGTGGCTCTTCAAACTATATTGGTAAAAAGGTGATATATGTATAAGAGAGTCAATTTAAAAGGTTTTAAGAAGTAAAACTATCAAACGACAATTCTGTGTAAGTATGCTGAATACATACAATCTCTGTATGGTCCTACTATAGAACGATAATAACTAAAACTGGCATATGTTTTGTGAATCAGTTATAGCACATTAAAACAACAGTTATAACTTGTGTTAGAATAAAGTAATTGTATCTTAGTTATAATCCTCGAAGAGTAAAATGAAGCGTGTAGGTGACATGTTACGGTGGTTGATGATGTTTGACCCTTGCTATCCTTGCTATACTAGAACAGGTAGGAACACTGTGCAGGCATGTAATTCCGCTTGTACGCTGCCGCAGTCTCGTAGAGCGTCGTACAGGTTCCCGAAGTGTGGTCAAACTTCGGCATACACGGCCATGCATAATACTGTACTCTATAATGACGTACACACAATGATGCGTGTATGCTAGGATGCTAGACGGGCGCATACAGAGAGTGTCCTAATGCGGACATCGAAAACATTATCGAACAAGATAGAAGCACGGAAGCAATTCCGCTCGCGAAAAACTCTTTACTTATTAGAGTAAAGGTGGATCGGATTGTTGAGAAGGTGAGTGTGCTTGGCGGGATGATCGCAGCTGTGTTTCTAATTTTCGGTCGGCTAAGATGAAGAATAACAGTATTTCGATACTCAATCTCGACGTCCGCGGAGTAGCGAGGATGAGGTAGCGGAATGCGGCGCGTCTGGCGAGTATCGAGCAGCCGGAAGAGTTGGCGGGAGTGCTCGGCTGGCAAGTGTGCGAGTGTAAAATATGGAAAGACATTATCAGGCCGGCGCGGCCATCGGGCGGCGCTTTATCACCGCGGACAATATAATTAATTAAGAGGATAAACGTATCTGTTTTGGCGAGGATTTCCTGCCAGTGCCGGCCACTCACAATTGGCAGACAAAGGTGCGCTTCCCCGTTATCTCTCGAATGCCGCGGCGCTCGTGCATCACCGCCGCTTTGCCAGCCGGGGCTTAAGACGTCGGGGAAAGCAGTCTCCGCTATCACGGCGGATGTCATCTCCTGGTACACAGTCATTGGTCACTCGTTATGAGCGCGCGTGCGTCCCGAGGGTCGAGCCACGCATATTCGCCGCGCAGCGAAATTGCCCAACGAAAGAATCATCGCGCGCGACCCCGGATTAAGCAGTCGTAATGATTCGAGCCGCGCCAATGGGAAGCCGAAGCTCCGGGTTAATTGTGCGCTTTATCGATCAAGCGTCCTCCCCACTGATAGCATCGTGCATTGTCTCGGAACGATCATCGTCCCTCTTCCCAGCCTCGGTACATTACCGCACTGCATACATGCCGCCCCGGCGCGGCGACTAGCACTGCCTCCAGAGTGTGGGACTCGCATAGACGTACTTCTCATTTAGTTAATACCAGACGGCGAATATCCAGCCAGATAAGATGTGTATCTAACCTCCTAGCTATGGACAAATTGCGCTCGAGACCTGGGAGTGTTCACTGTGCTATTCTCGTGTTCCCGTAAATCCCCGGTGCATATGAAACCTTTGCTTGCTATATGTATGCATTGCGAATGAACTATGCGGATTATTATGTTCTCGTTATTACGATAAGACGTACAATAATTAAAGAACATTTAACAAGTATTCCTATAGATATGTGGGGGAATTTGGTAAGTTTTGAAATGTGCATAGGTCGCAGGAAAAATGGTAGATTCTTGGGAAGATCTTGGTGGTTAACAGTGGAAAGATCTGGTCAGATTGCCACTTACGGGCAGCAGTGGCTGGTGGCCACGACGATTATGGAAATGTGAAAGGGGAATGGTGGAAGGAAGGAGGGAAAAGTTAAAAAGGGGGTTAAAAGCGGCCTGGGATTTATTTAACTTTACGGGAAAGCGGCGCGCAATGCTTGGTAATATGCATTATCAAGGCGAGGACGTTCCTGGATCGGCGCCAACGGCAGTAGCAGCTCGGCTCGGCGCAGCGCGGTAAGGTCTACCACGGAAAAATACGCTACGTGCACTGTCAACCGCGCGATACTGTTGCACCTGTACTCTATGGGATTATGTCGGCCGATCCCCCTTTTCGAGGAGATTGCGGCAAACTTAGAGAGCCGCTCGCAAAACTCGACGGCGGCAAATTGGATCGCAGTATCTACCAGGGTTATGGAGAGTTCGAAGCTTTTTTTACGGCTTTTGTGGTTACGCGTCGCGTAGATCAGTTTGGAAAATGTCTTGTTCCTTCGACGAGGACAAAATAACAACGTCCTCTCGAACACGTTGGAGAGCGCGCGAGGAAATTGACTCTCTAATTTAAAGAAACGCAGCCTGAGAAAGTAACTCGGTCAATGAGTTATACATTCAATCATACGAGTAAAAGTAGCGGAGGCGCGCGAGGGGAATGACAGGCGGAAAGAAAGTGATTATATTAAATGACGCCAAATTACAGGGCCACGCCCGAATTACGCGCGCCCCGCAGATTAAAGCTGGCCAGCTGCCGCCTGGCGAGTCCCTCATACCATAAAGATTAACTGTTGGTACAATCGCGCTCTCCGTACGATAATTGCCGTCCACTCGATGGAATGCCGAGTAAATCTTTCAGGAGATATAGGGACTGGGTCGATTGAATATAACAGGTATTCATGTTTCCTTAAATTTCCGCCGGCGCACAGTGGGCCAAATGCCAATTCTAGCGAATAATAATTCGAAATTTTTGTATCTTTAAAATGATATATTTTGGTGTGAGATAAGTGTCAAGTTGCTAATTACTGTGTAACTATCGCCAAATAGCGCCATAGTGCAAGGGTTTTCCATAAAATTCATTATAAACCTGAGAAAAGTGGTCACTATTTGACCAATATCAATGGTAATCATAGCCTGAAACTCAAAACGTTCCGCAATTCAAGGATTTGACCGGATTTGCTTTGGTTTAATTTTTTTCTAACTTTCTAGTTCCCCCCACATTTTTCTAGACTAAATTCAACTGCCTAAGTCTGCCTAAAAAAAATATACTGCTCCACAAAATTAGCGGATCACTTTATTTCGTCCAAAAATGGCCAATGTTTGAGCAGCTGTAAGTTCGTGGAAAAAAATCGTACAATAGCGTGCATATGCTCATTGTGAAGCGCCAAGCTTCTACTTTAATAGCTTCAGATCACAATTTTTCCAACGATAATTTTTCTTCTATATAATCGCAAAAGTTTGATGCTCCCTTTTGCCTTTCGAAATTTCATAACTTCAAAAAACTCTATGGAGCTTCTAGATTTTTCTCTCAGATTTCCATTAACAGGCCCTTGTAGAGCGAAGCTTCCTCTTTACAAAGAGCTACGAAAAGTTGTTTTACGATTTTTTAAACCATTTTATTGCAACCTGAATCAAAAGTGTGCAGTTACACAAGAGAGCACACTTTTGATTCAGGTTGCAATAAAATGGTTTAAAAAATCGTAAAACAACTTTTCGTAGCTCTTTGTAAAGAGGAAGCTTCGCTCTACAAGGGCCTGTTAATGGAAATCTGAGAGAAAAATCTAGAAGCTCCATAGAGTTTTTTGAAGTTATGAAATTTCGAAAGGCAAAAGGGAGCATCAAACTTTTGCGATTATATAGAAGAAAAATTATCGTTGGAAAAATTGTGATCTGAAGCTATTAAAGTGGAAGCTTGGCGCTTCTAGACGACAGTTTCCAGAACTCTGATAACAATTAGGATGTATGATTTTTTTTTAATTTCAATTTTTTTTTTAAATTATTTATTTTTGGTATTGTTGCAATTGTAAATACCTGTTTATATGTTTTTCGTGATAAATACTAGTTCCAGAAAAATTTTCCTGCTCAATTTGATTTTTTATTCGCTAGAATTGGCATTTGGCCCACTGTGCGGCGCGGCGCTCGCTCGTGCGCCGAAAAAAGTTACGGTAACTCGAAGAGGCTCCTTCGACGGGATACGGTAACCACTGAAATATTTGCGGCGCGTAATAACGATTTTATTAATATTCTAGGAGTAACCCGCCGCCGTGAATGATAGCCGGCATGACTGATGAATGACAGAGAAGAACGGCCGGAAAACTCGAGCGACCCGGGCAAATTTATCGGGATAAAACATTCACGAGCACTCCAGGCACATACATATACCAGCCACCTGGAGAACATTGCCGAAGCGAGTTGCTACCGAGCCAATCCGGATCAATGGATGGCACTGGCTCTGCAAGACGAACGATTCGCTTCAAATAACTATTTGGCACTATGTATACCTTCACTCACTATTCCCCCACGCAACTAACCCCTGCGAATACCCGGTTCTAATGAGACGCATTTCAAGAAGGAAAACCAGCGTTTAAGAAGTGATAATTTCTTCACCAGCTGCGCACTCGCAGCAGTTACAGCAATTTCAATTTCAAGGTCAGTCGTAAGTCAGTTGGTAAAAGAGTACAATTTTTTCGCCGAGGCTTACGAGCGTCTTGACCGATATTCACGCCGCGCCAGTAAACAGCTGGTTTCTCCTCTCGCACGTAGCACTGCTCCTCGATTAAGAGCGGCTACGCGAATGTCCTCGATGCAAATGGCCGCGGGAAAAAGTCTGCAACACTCGCTTTTCCCTGAACTGGCAATCAAATCCCAATTAGCCAGGATGCGAGATTGCTTGGCCAATTGCTCGGTATCGAATGTGCTCCGAGCGTCTGCAGGAGTCCATTTCATCAGGCTACTAAATTTCAAGGATTCGAAGCTGATTACTCGATTAATGAGATTGAATAAGCTGAAGTTCTCAGTTTGCTGTTGAATTAAAATATGTATTTAAAATAGCTCGAGTTTCACGATGCGTTGATACTAAAAAGGTGTAAAATCTTTCAGCAACTTTTTTAATTCAATGACCCGGGATAGGGTATATCCTTGTTCCCATTTCCCAAGCGTCGTGGCAAGACTCGTCGCTCGAGTGCCGGGATCCTCCCCATTCCGCCCTCTGACGCAGTCGGCTTCCCAGGGGGAAAGGAAGACATCTCGCCCGACAATGCCTACCCGAAAAACTACAACGCTTGCAGCTGACAATAAAATACGCGTCTCGTAAACTCCCTCGCTCTCTTTTGCCCGCTTTTCGCGAGGGCGTCGCTCGCCGACTTTTATTAATCGAGTGCCGCGCGCGCGGCAGTAACGTAGCGAGCGAGCGAGCGCGTCGCTATCATCAGCCGGAATTAATGGACATTTTTAATTGCCGCGATTTTAATGGAGCCCGCGTGACTCTACTCGCCCGCCACTGGGAAGCGGCAGAGTTTTACGCCCCGACGCCGAGAAAAGGTATCTCCGCAATGACGGCGTACGTAACAAAAGTACCACTTCCCTTTAAATTGTTGGGACGCGGCTGGCAAAAGAATCCGAGTATACGCGGTGTAAAAGTGCAAATAGCGTGCGACTCGAAACAGTGCTAGTTGGTCCATTGCAGAAATGATAGTCGATAAAAATACTAACAACTTACAATGCGCGCCTTATACTGTTCTCCCATTTTTCTCTTATTCACAAATTGAAATAAGCATGAGGAGAGCTTTTCAAAGGGGACTTATCGCTGTTATGTTTGAGTTATAGAGGACTTACACCCTCGATAAGTTCCATTTTTCATCGCTCGGCCCTCAAAAGGGGCGACAGTTACACTTCTTACACCCAGTATGCATAATGCATTTGAGAGGCTTCGTAGACCGTGGAAAGTTCATGTAACGTTCGGTGTCTCCCTACCGCTCGTGTCTGGAGATGGTATCAGGAAGGTTCGTCTCGGCGCGAGCCCTAAACGTACCAGGCAATTTCACGTTAACCGAATGCGCCCGGGTATATCGGGAGCGCACCGGCTCGGTATGTATGTAACGTCGATAGAGACGAAGAAGACAAACGGAGACGGAGAGAGAGAGAGAGGGGGGGGAAGGGGGAGGGAGAAGCAGAGTGAGCCGTATGTATTATGGGAGCGGCGGTGGCTGGGAGATGCGCGCAGGGTGCGAGTAAGTGTGTCGTTGTTCCACTCGGTTGAAGGATTCTCCGGGCATTTCGATAAGGGCCGCCGAAGAACAGCGGTGCAGACGGTCCCCTGATCATTTCGTTTATCTCGAGTGCCGTCCTTTCGCGATGAATAAACAGCAGCCGGAGCTTCTTCGAAACAATTTAATCTACATAAGCTAACAGCTACCTGTCTACTCGCATCGAGGCTTGCAGGCTCTCTCGCCGGTGCACGCGGAGTTCCCGGCGCACTCGACGGAATGTCCTCGTCGATGCAACCCACCGTCGACGTCCTCGTCTTCTACGTCGCCGTCGCCGTCGCCGTCGCACCGGACGTACCCGCCAACCCCTCGCCCAGAGAGCTTATGGACCTCCTCGGACGACACTGCTCCTCGCTCTCTAAGTGCGGATTTGAGGTCGCACTCGACGGGGGAACTCGAGTGAGATTCCGGGAGGAAAAGCTTAAAGGAGCCTCCGTGGAAAGGTCGCCGCTGCACCGGGAGAGAAAGGGAGCGGAGGAGGAAATGGGGAGCGCGGGGGAGAAGACTGTTTCAGGAATCTACGATCCCACAAATAAGAGATAATGCCAGCCTGGCACCTTGTATCTACGATCTGGCCGCCGTATCATCGGCACCCCATGGATAACGCGGCCAACCACCCTCCCATTCCACCTTAGATTGAATTATCATGCCGATCGATTTCAAATTTAACCTCCCGCTGCCCGCCTCCTCTATCGCTTTAGTTCCAACATCCGGGACTACCTCACTCCGAATCAGGCCCACCCGAGGATTCCACTAGTCATGTATTAGGAGATTCCATCCAATATCCGAGTTAACACTAGATTCGTTAGAAATCGTTAAAATCAACGGGCCGCGCTCTAATGAATCTGGTGCGAGCAGGGTTACTGCCCTGCCAAAGGGAGTACATCAGGGTATAACGATTTCGTTAAGGGCACAGTTAATGACCACCTGGTGGCGATCCATCACTTTTTGAAGGTTACCATCATCAGCAATACGCGCCGAGGAAAAACAAGCCGACTAATTGTAAAAGTGTCAAGCATCAGCGTTATCTTTTTTTTTTAATTTCGACAAGATCTTGCCCCAATATTGACTTGCTCGGGACATTAAACAGCGATGCTAATGGCTGATAAGGGAGCCCCGTTTCTTCTCGGCGTGTTTCTCCTTTCTGCGCGACGAGTACGGATTAACGAGATTGGCGCAACAGCTGCTTTTTTTCAGGTACACGCTTCCCCGCAGTGGCGTGATCGATGTGTCAATCCGTGATTAAGAACACCTCGGCCGTCTATCGGATTTGGGAGAAGTATGCATTGCCGCCGGCGAATGCGATTACGCGGATGGCTCTGGACGCGGCTTACCGTTGTAGAACATGGGTCGAGAAACTTTATGTGTGACAGGGTGCAATGGTCATTTCAATTTCTAATAAATGCAAATTCGACAAAAAGAAAACAGGACATTCCTGAATCTTGTTTCTATGAGTAGGAGAGCGGCTTTCGAAATTCGGCAGGCATTCCACGACTATATTGGACTGCGAACAAATTAATGGCAGAGGAACATTCGTCGACTGTGCGCGTGCACGCGAAATAGTAATTAAACCGCGTCTCGCCGAATTATACGTTTCCGAATGGAGTGGAGCGATTTTCAGAAGCGCAGTCAAAGTAAACGCGAGCCACTGTGAATATTAAATTCCCGAGCTCAATCTCGAGTCCAAGGTTACCCAGAGAAGGAAATTTACATGAAAGGTAAAGCGGCACGGCGCGTCTTATAAAATTCAATTAGAATCGAATCCCCGCTGCGGTATTGCGGCAGGCGGCTGCCAATAATTAAACTCGAGACTCGGGACGCGAATCCGATATACATATGGCGCATGGAGCGCGAGCGACGCGACGAAAGCCGCGGAAGTGCGAGTAAGAAAAGGCTGGTTTCCCTATGGTGCGGTGGAGGAGTTGCGCCGGGGGAGCGAGGGTGGCTCGAGTCACAGCGGGAGTCTTTAATTAGCGGACTATTTAGCCTTTATCTTATCGCGGTGGAAGATCGGCTAAGTTACTGGTGCTCGCGTGTTACTACTTTCTATCCGGATGCTGCGCCAGTGCGGCGGCTCTCGACCGTCAATGTCCAGAGAGCAGGGTCCAGCGGGAACTTGTCGATGAAGGAGGACAAGCGTGGCGAGGTGGACAGCGACGCTGTCCGGGCGACGGTCACGATGCACTTATCTCAGTGGCGCGCCGAGATTTGTGAAGCTCCTCCCGATAGAAACACACAATTACTTGGTCCAATGACCAAGGCGCAACCTGGCATTTTTATGCCCGGCTACTTTATGCCGGATCCTCAGCATTCATTCGAGACCTCGAAATAACCTCGCGTACATTCCTGCCGAAAGGTGGGGGAATGTGGCACGAGTTCGGTTAATGCTGACGGTTTACCTGGCTCGGTGTGTATCAAACAGGAATGGACCACAGAATCTCCCCAGTTTGCGGTCGACGCTACTCCAACTACCGAGGCGAGAGCGGTCCGCTCCGACATGCACGTAAATCCTATCAGATCTTAAACATTAGGAGAGCACTCGGCGAATCAACTCGGCAACTCGGCTATCTGCGCCGTCTTGTTTCTATCCATGCTAATGGGAATAAATAATAAAAACCGAGAGCAGCAATATATTCTCCTAGACCTAGAGATACAGAGAGATTAGAAATCAATTTAGAAAGCAGTTAAATCGTCAGTGTTGCAAGGATCCTAGAATATTCAAGGGAATACTAGCCATCGATCGGGAAAATCATTAAGCAGCAGTCGAGCAAGGTTACGACGAGGGTCGCAGATCCCAGTAATCGGCAGTAATAATTTTTTCATCCAGCTATTAACGGGCAGATGCTGAAAGTTTGTTATGGCTGGAAGCGCCGCGAGATGATTAGTAGCGGCTAATGCACAGCCAACTATCAGTTTCGGGGTCTACGGCATCATCAGGAATGCATGTGCCAGTGCCATGTACGTTTTCATGGCGCATAACCATTAGACCCCGCATCCACGCCAGGCTTTATCCACCGGCAGTGAATAACTATTACTTAGCTTTCCGTGGAGCCGCATTAACCGAGAGAACAACCGATTACTTAAACATCGCGCTCCCAGCAGCGAGTTTCTGCCGCTTCAACGATTCAAGTGTTCGCTTACCGATAAACTCCACCTGTCACTATACTGATTTAATATACTCGATGCTTTTTTCGTCAACTAACTCAGCCGCGGTGCCAATGCGCAGGGTACACACCTTGCTTTTATATCGAAAACCTCCAAGTCGTTCGGCAAGAGATTTCGAGTACCGAAACATCGTAAACTCTTTCGAGGGAGTGTTAGTTGTTTGAGAAGTATATTTATAGTATATTAAATAACTATTTATAGAATTCGAGAATAATTCGAAATTATTATTTTTCTATAAATTCGAAAATAACTATAATGGTTATTCGAGAATTTGGGTTTACGTTATGGACGGAAAGATGCTTTGGATTCAATAAGGTACAGGTCGTAAACAGAATGCTTGTATTGCAGTCTCTTACATGGTTCGGCGAGGACTGAGCCAGAGACAAGTCCCATCCCTCTCACAATGGTTCCTATACATACACAACAGTGTCGCCACGTATTGGCGTATACATATTTCTCGCGCTCATTACGAATGCGTGAATACACTCTATCTAACAGGGAGATACATTTGACCACCGAGTGGTGGAAAGGGGGAAAGGGGCAGACAATAGATTCGAATTTTAATTTGTTGGCTGGAATAATCCATGAACTCGAAGAAACAAACATATCACCCTAGTTCCAGGACGCTAGAATCGGCGAGACGTAGTTTTCACGGGACGACGACTCCGCAGGAGTATGATTTAATCGGGAAGCGTGCGCTGGCCGCGGACGGCATTAGGCATACTCCTGATTACAGACAAGTTTCTAATCTATTTATAATTGTCCCACCCTTCAATGGCTCGAAGCGCCGCGCCGCGGCAATTAGGGGGAAGTCATTTATGCGGACATTGAGAGTAACGACGCGCCGGCATAAGGAAATGCCGGCGCGCCGGTGCGGTCTACACGCGCTCTGCCAGTAGCAGGCATCCCTTCCACACAGCGATAGAGCCGGCAAACTAGTTTCATCGGTGCATATTCGAGCCTGTAATTATCGGTCTACGCCATTACCACCTGCGAGACACTGGCAGCGGCGTGTGACTCCTGTAGCTAGGGAACGGGAGGATCTCGGGATGCTGCGCGATCCAGGAATAAAAGCGTTTGTAGCCCATGCCAGTTTTTGCGGTTATCCGGTGGAAACGGCCTGTCGGCGCTCGTAACGAACCGACTCCTCGCGGCCAAGATCCTCATATTAACGACTGCCGTTCTTGTAATCAGGCTCCTATTAACTGGCGAACAGTCCTTAATCCGCGGCGGAGCGGAGCCTGAAATATAACGCGGCATGAGCAAATGTCCGGGGCTCTCGAGGCTCGAGCTGCGATACAGGTGAAAGGGGGAAGGCATTAGCGGGAAGGTATTGATGTAATTAGGGAGTTTCTTGGATTGTGCCATTAGGACTCCATTAACTCCAACAATCTCATATGTCCTCAATCTGCCGGCGATCACTGCCGATTGTCAAGATCCTATGCTGTCTTCCAAGTTCTAGGAGGAAATTGCCGACGGGCCCATTTAATATTTCCACCAAGTACACGTCGTCTTGGGATAATGTTCATATAAGTGTCCTATCAATTCGCCATTAATCATCGCAGAAACTATGTGAAATAGCCCAGTATTTTGGCTTGCAAGTGGGAATACTGAATGAAAAGAGAAAATTAAAAACTTTCATTGGAAATGATTCGCATGGCGTATTTCTTTCGGAGGGCGAGAAACGGCAGGCGATCCTCTAAGATATGCGAAATCAAAGGGAATAATCCTGATTTAAGGAGGATCGAGGGGAATAACGGGGACCGGTACGAGAGCGATAACAATTAAAACTTGGCGCATTATCCGGCGAGGGCCCTCATTTCGCGCCGGCGCGGCGGCCCACAGAACGGCTCCGTGCCCCAGTAAACTTTGTATTATGATCCACGGTTATAGCTTCATTTTCATGAGATTACGGCGGCAGTTACTGCTTTTTTCATGCCACTCCTGCCCCCGTCGACAAGAAGGTTTTATTGAATTTCGATGCGACTCTTTTCCGTTCTCGCGACGCTCACTCGCTCGCTCGCATGGAAAGCAAGATCTTTGAGAATAGCTTTCTCAAAGACGTTGCGAGGAGCGGAACACCTGATGGAACTCTGGAATCTAGGGCGTCGGATTCCTAGTACTCCAACATGTGACGGGTATTGCAAAAGTCCCTTCTCCTTGTACAGGATTTTACTATTGACAGGTTTCCTGGGTAAGAAGAATCCTACCTATTCCAAGCTTCTTTGTACTGCAGTGTGCGCAGTAATCAAATGGCTCTGTTCAATTAAATTGTTTCTCGTAGGAATCGCCGGGAAGCAAGTCGTAAAAGGCGATATAGTACAGGATAGAGAAACAGTGCGGTTTCAGTGCGAGCGGATTAAGAGGTAACAGGTTTTTTCCTCGTTCATGAAGCTCGAAAACGTGGTTGCGAACTGTGGAAGCGTACAAGCGTCCGCGGGTATACCCGGGGCGGCAGAGTGCGAGATTAAACATTCCGAAAGTGTTGTTCAATATCGTATTTCGCGGGAGCGCGCGCTCGCGCGCGCCACTATTTTTTCCCTACGCTCCTCGCATGGCAAAGGACCGGTAAATCCGCTTTCGGCCTCTTTTGAACTCTCCAATCCGTCCGGCACTTCATACGGCGAATTTTATCGCGCCGCACTGTCCGCCCGGATCGAATTGAAATTCCTGTCACGCGCGGTTACGGCTGCTGGGGAAAGTTTAATCAATCGGAGCAAGAGCCTGCCGCAGGATACGCTCGCCAACATATCATTTCATAACTGATGATCGCCCGATAACAGAACTATGATACGTCCGTCGTATCGCGCACCATCGCAAGAAAACAGGAGCAAAAAGTTGTTAATTCCCGGCCACTTACACTTGATTAACATGGCCGTTTCGAGCCCCGGAATTCCAAAGTTCTTCTCTGGTGGATACTCTTCTGTCCAGGCATCGTTAAAGCGTACTGGAGCAAAATATATAGAACGGGAGTAGAAGTGCGCATACCAGCCACTGGCAAAACCTCTGGATGTCAGGGAGCACGCGTCGCTCGTATACACTTCATTACGCCCTAGGTGGACGGGGATAATGTATAATGCAGCGGCGGTACTTCCGCAGTTTTTGCCTGTTTATGGGGTCTCTTTGAGGGTGAGAGGGCGAGGGGGGCAGAGAGAAGGTGAAAAAGAGTGCGGGGGAGAAAGGCCGTACGCGGAAAGCTTCTTTAGAATCTTAATGACCGAAGATAAAGTTTGTCTCGAGGATTATGAGGGCATTTAGGAAAGCAGCGCGGCATAACCGCCGGCGGACTTAGACAATGCAATCCTGCACGATTAAGGGGGGCCTGGCTTGCTTAGACTCTAACTGTACAGGTGCACGTGCGGGCCCCCCGTGAAATTACAGTTTAAACTACGGTGCCGAAGACGATGAATAAAACAGGTCTGTGTATCTTTGAAACGTCGACGCGTCGACCGCGGCGCCCGGCCGCTTTTTAAGCCGCGAGTCCGCGCTCTCCTTCCCCCCATAAAACGATCGGCTCGCCGGCGCAAAGCTTAAAATTAATGCCGCCCGTAAGAACACGCGCCAGCGGAATAATTGAACAGCCTCTAAAAGCCAGATATGAATTCCCCCGCCATTACTCGCATTCCGGATAGATGCGCGAATTATGGTACAAGAGCAGGCTAATCCGGCGGGGCCGTAAAATTTGCCCACTCGATTCCGCGCCGCGGCCGCAGTCTCGCCGGGATTCAGACGCGGGTTAATCCGCGGCCAGGAATAAATCCAAGTGATTGGGATTAAATATAATAACGCGCGGGTATCATTGAATCGGCCGAGGAATGCAATGCTCGCGCCCGATCAAGTGAAACAAATGGGGGAACCAGCGTTATTCCCAGTCGATAGGAAATCGAATGCCCGCTGCCCCGACGAAATAAACAACTTTTATGCCAATCCAATGACACAACAACCAGAGAATTAAACAATTAACGCGCAACTTATTGTTGGATTTATCAACAAATAATTGCAGCGTGTCGGCCGAGAGATATTCAACTGAGTTATCAATCGAACAACTGTATTTACATTGGGGGGTGGCGAAATGCGGGTATTCGAGTGGAAGCGTAGCAAGTGTACATACGCATTGCCGGGTTGCGGAATGGCAGGGCCGCATGTGGCGGTAACGGAAGCGCAGCGTCGTTTAGCATAAGCGTGCAGTGATAGCGCGGCTCGTAACACGATGCCGAGATTGTGGGTGTGTGGGGCGCACTGCAGAGCGGCCACTGGCAGAGCAGTCCCAGCCAGGTTCGGGTGGGAAGTCGAATGTGTAGGGTGCGAATGTAGGATGATTATGTCATGGTATGATGCATGCGGCCTGGCAAGCAGCCACGCGGTCACCCAGCCGCAGCGTGGACCACCTCTCCGCCTGTCTCCTGGGTCGTCTAGCTCTCCTTAGTTGCTTGCGCCATTTCCCAGAATACACTACCCTTTCCTCCAAAGATACACTCGTTACCCACCAAATCCCCACCAACCTCGTTAACCCTGCCCGCTGCACATAGTTATGTTAAGCCTCACATTGTCATGCTCAACTCTAATCGGACTCTTTAATCATAAATATGAAGTTTTCGTTTTCCTCACGCTTTGCACCAAGTTAATTGAGCGATTACATATGTATAACGAGGCACCGAAAAAGCAGAGGAAAATTCCTTATTTTTTTTATTAAATTATGTGTGATATCAATACCGAATTTATTCCCATGAAAAGGTGCAGTTATTTGCCATGTTGCCATTAATTCTTATTAAAATATATTATTCAACAAAAGTGATGTTGGCTTAATTATAAAATAATTAAAACAAAATTTGTCAAAATAAGCAAAATAATTATAAAACGGCTTATTATAAACAAGAAACACACAAAACTAATTACATTGGCCGTTACTCGACGGTCGTATTTTTCTCGATATCCCAGTTTTTTCAAAATACATGGTGGGCATATAAAATCTTTTTTCACGATTTTTTAAAAATATTTTACTCTACTTTTTGCAACTGTAAATAATTAACATAGAAATTTGAAAAACTTGCCACGTTAAATACTAAATAAGGGATCGCATAAGACTAGCTATCAATTGCAAGTCAATCGATCGATCAGTTTTCGACCAATCGCGTCGACCGGTTTTACAAATCAAGTTTCGAGAAAAACGCATTTGAAGTTTCAAGTATCCATTAATTCTAATCAAACTAAGTTGAATACATTAATGACGTGCAACCTCACTATTATTTGGGATATCAGATTTAAATAATCGGGTTATATTCTTAAAAGTAACAATCTTTCTAAAAGTGGCAAAAAGAAAGATCAGTTTTCCCACATTTTCCTGCCGTATGTAACCCCTTATGAGCACTAGTCGGAAGAGAATGATACTATGGAAGCCGTAGAAGCTGAAAGTTCCAAGGGTAAATAAGATAAATAATCTACCAGAGTTTCAAGCCTGCATGATGAATTCAGGTTGTTTCCTAACTGAGAGCGTTGCCACGCGGTAAAGGACAATTAATTTCTCGGCGGATGATGACGCGCACGTGAGATACACATTCGGAAAGCAGTCTACCCACCGACGAGGAATTGGTTTCACGTGCACACCATCCTGTTGCGGTGGCAGGGCAGCATTGCCAACCGTACTTAGCCGTACATACACTTGGGTACAGCCACGAATACGGATAGCTCTGCGAGTCCCGAACCGCCCTTCCCTTCTCTGTCCTGCCCTGCCCTGCCCTGCCCTTCGCCGCCCTTCTCCGCCCTTCTGCGCACAAAGACGGCGAGCTATCCCTGCGGAATATGTACGTACTCGTAGCCTCGTTTGCCGAGTATTAATCACCCTAGTTTGCGTTAAAGCAGAACAACAATCGCAACATTAAACCCAGTGTAAACTGCAGCCGACCCAGATAACTTATTGCCATGCGGGGACACTGGGAACTGCTGGGGGCTGCGCCCCCTTAAATCTACAAGTTGGCCGATGCCAAAATTATTCCATCGGCGGAGCGCGCGCACTGGAAATTGAAAGTCGAGTAAAAGGTTTCGATACTGGGGGAAATAAGTGCATCTTGATTTGAGTCGACGAGTCCTCGGCCAAGTTGGAGATAAGCGAGAGTGGATCTGCCATGTAAACCGTGCTCGAGCTGTGCACTCGCCAGCTGCGAGATTACCGAGAGAGCGCGCCGAGCAAAATCAATAAGGTGGATTACTTAGTCGCAGAAACAACGGCATTCGCCAACCGTGGGGAGATAAAGCGATGTCGCCGAAATCCGCGTCTTGGAAACTCCGAGCGGCGGCGGCGGCGGCGGCGGTGGGCTAATTTATAACTCCCGCTGGTATCTGCGAGCTCCTAGTCTCCTTGAGTACTCTCCAACGGTATCTCCCGGCTGTATCTCGCTTTTCTGATATTTATGAACCTGTTAATTGTCCCTTCCATTTCCGAGGCTCGCTCTCTGATCCATCACTTATCGTGGAGGACTTAACGATTTCGCAACGATTGCCTTCCATCCGGTTCTAAAGTTTAATTTCCTACTTTCAACACTAATAGCTTGCCAGCGCCAATAATGCAGCCACTAAAATAGTTCAAATGACTACTCTCGAAATAATCTCATTCCCACTTGAGCATTTTTTCCCCAATCTTTAATGATACTTCATTAAAACTCATCGTTTAGCGTTTAGATGTGTAAGCGTCCTGTTGGCCCAGAATTCCTAGGACTCTTAAAGACAACGCGTTATCAGAACCTCAAAGAGGATGGTACCAGTGGGATTGCTCGAAAGCACTCATCAACTACACGGCAATCCATGCCAACAGATGTCCACCCACTCGTGGATCAACTGGCTGCGAGACGGGGAGGTCAGACGATACTCCACCAAGGCCACGCACTTAACCGGAGAGCTGATTCACCAGACAAACAGGATTGAACCTGCTCTCGAAACAATTCCAGCCCGAACACGAGCGCCGAGACCATAATGAATACTGTTATCGTCGCTTTGCCGAACTTTCAATTGCATTCTCGATCGGTTACACGCGGCTCTTCGCTACCACTGTTACACATACCGGGGTCCCTTTCCAACCGGCTCTCAGATCTTACAACAACCTAGTCAATTCCTCCAAACGAATTCAACCAACAGAACAAGACAAATATACAATTAAACTTTATATAACTAACAAATCTAAGCATTAAAGATGCAAGATAATTAATTCATTAATGTACGTGTGCTATCTTTGATTAAAAACTTGGCATTCTTGTATGATATTTGCTCTGTTTTTAGACATGGAATTAATTCTGGAATGAACTTGGGTGCATCTAAGATAGTTCTAATATTAACTTCACTATCTATTTCCGAGCAAAGCGTTCGAGATGCTAGACTGTGTTGCGATAGAAACTTCTATTTTTGAGTTGCTGCAATAAGTCGGGTAGATCTATGTATATGTATGTACATGAGGCATGCGATAGAGAGAGGGGAAAAAAGGTGTCGGCGAGCGAGATGATTGGTGTCGCATGCATAGCACGCATCGCGTTAGAGTTACGCAGAAGTACCAGCCGGCAGACAGTTGGACCGCTTACTTACTGGCGCCGGGCATATTTATTATGTTACGCCGAGACATACCTAGACACACGTGAGCTCCGGTCTCCTCATACACCGGCGAAGGCCACGAGCATCCGCTCGCACGGGACTAAAGGCGACTCGGACTATTTCACAAACGACGTACACGCGACTACCGCTCGTGTCGGAGGTGGCTTTATACACTTGTCATCGGCCACCCCGCACGCCGCGTGCAACGTTCACCCGCCGAGCATCCTTTTCTCCAAGCTCGCGCTCATTTTCTACCAACTATTCAAAAACCTGGTGGACGGAAATGTCGCTGGATATCTTCTCTCTTGGATGAAAAAGTTACAGGAAATATATAAGAAAGTGGAACGGCGGCTGAGTGAGTCATGACTCATGCGGACTAATTCCTTTAAATTCACTTGTCGCAGACTC
This sequence comes from Crossocerus cetratus, assembly GCA_963675795.1. NCBI lineage: Eukaryota > Metazoa > Arthropoda > Insecta > Hymenoptera > Crabronidae > Crossocerus > Crossocerus cetratus. The sequence goes on from OY776671.1 coordinate 4,695,971, forward strand.
TCGGAGGTTCGAGTTAACGACAGACAAGTGGTTAAAGGCTGCGCCGGGTACAGAGGGAAGGCGCGACAAGTGAGTTGGGGGTATCCCGGAAGTGACAGTAGCCAAAGCAGCCAGTTATTGCCGCATTGTTTCTGGCAACAATCCGCTGGCAATTGCGCAGGGCGAAGGAGGGTTCAAGGGGACATCGTGATAGGGAGTCACGAGAGCGCCACGAAATTCTACGTTGCTATGTCTCGCCGGTGGGGAAGGGGGAGGGGGAGGGTAAGGGGGCGGTCGGCGGCCATAAAGTCTTGTGGAAGCGGCGAGAGCGGCGAGAGCGGCGAGAGCGGCGTTGGAGGATTTCCTGGGACAACGAGCGTTGATCGCGAATCCTAGGAATTCTTGTCCCACGCTCGTGAGTCGGGAGAAAAACGGTCGCAGACAGGAGCGAGCGACGAGGAGACTCCTGGAGAGTGAGCGCCGCGCCGGTAGCCGAGGTAAGAGGGCGACTGCTCTCTTCCTCTCCTCTCCTGCCTTTTCCACCTCGCACACAGAGGCGCGCGAACGGACACGGCTGAGAGGAGTCGGACAGGATGAGTCAACCGGTCTTGCAACGTGCCGCGAGTCGGCTCCGAGAGCGCAGTCTCCGCCGCGCATACGTGTACCCGTGGAAAGTATTCAATTACCCGGCGATCGCGTTCGGTGTTCGGTTAATGCGCCGAAATCGAGTGGCGCGCCGGCCAATGGGGCCCTCGCCATTACGCCAATCTCCACTGACTCCCTCGACCGCGGACGCGTAGATCCACCGGGGACGATAAGCCACTCCAGTGCCAATATAAATACTCCGTGCAAGCCTTTTCGACGCTTGCCAACTGTTGCCGCGTCTTGCTAATCGACCCCTGTCGAACAACCTCCCCCGAACCTCGCGCGAGATAACTCCTGGATTCCTTGGCGCGTGCTCGACAGGATATGTGCATTTCTGCATTTGGCAGTCGCGGCCGCCGCTAATACCCGAGAATACTATAATCCAAAACTTCTCTCGAAATTCAGTGGAGAAGAGCTTGAATTGGACAAAGTATATGAAATGGTTTTGTAGAGCGACAGAGTTCTTGGCTGATACAATACACTCGCGCGAGAGTAACAGTAGCCAGTGGTCGGGTATCAGATTCACCCAGCAAGCCCTGCAAGTCCTATCGAAGATGCGAGAGAGGGAGAGAGAGGGGGGGAGGGGGCTGCTGGCGCTCTTCCTCTAGAGGGCGGTGTAACTGTCACCTCGGATTTTTCCAGCGGCAGGATTTAATGGGCAACTACAGGAAGAACTGGTACGAAATTACCGAGGGCCCCCGTTCTCTCTCTCTCGGGCGCGCGCGACGCCAAGGTGTTAATTCCAACACTCGTAATATCCGAGGCTGTAATTAGATGTCGTTGCCGGAACGAGGAATAACGAAGGATCGGGCACGCTCGCTGCACAGACACACCCCCGGGCTACCATTATTTCATCGTAGCGCGGCTCAAATTGAACGTTCGCCGATAGTACAACTGGGAACTGCTGGCCGCGCCGCGCCGTGGCATAACGGTCTTGCGCTCTTGGGCTCTTGGGCTCTTGCGCTCTTGCGCCTCGAGAGTTGCGGATCGTATCCTGCGGAAATGCCCAGTGCTTATGTACACCTCTATACATATCCAGCCTCCGCACCGAGAGCCCATGTCCGTTTCAACCCGACAATCTTCCAAGCTTTCTTCTTTCCCCTCGCACCCTCCAATCCAAACGGCACACTCTCCGCACTCCGCGCACCACTATCGATAATCAGAGTACCCGGCAAAGTAAACAGCAGTTTCCTCGAGTGGCGTGGATATCCTCGATTTTCCAGGCGATGCATTCCGCGGGTGGGGCCAGGAGAGTCGGCATGGAAATCGGCCGGTAAATACATAGAGAGCGATGGAGGAGGATCGGAGGAGGCCTCGTCGGAGAAAGAGCTGTTGGCGAGCGGAGCGAGGGAGCGAGGGGGCTCAGGTGGTCGGCGCAGGCTCGATGTGTTAATTACACGCAGGCTCGTGTTTAATCGAAGGAGGTCGATCGTCTTGTCCCCCTCGTAAAGCTTAACCGCGTCCACTGTATCTGGTACGTGCAGGACGATCCTCATCGGCGAGTTACGGGCTAGCAGACTCGGGCGCTGCTTGCAAGCCCCGGCCCGAGCGAATGCGTGTCTCTCGGTATGAGCGCGTATCGCGCTCGATAGCTCTCGCCCGACCGCTCGCCCGCTCGCCCGCCAATAGTATTCAGAAGCAAAGTATTCGAGAGCAGAGCGCGCACTGCTACGTGATCGGGGCTTCGATAGGATGGGCAGACTTATGGCGAGAGCTCGGCCGAATCGCATCTCCCAGCGCAATAACTGCCGTAACGTACGCCGACTGCCATACACGCGCCTCGCCTCGCCTCGCCTCGCCGCCGCTCTCTCGCAGCGCCCTGATACTCGCCCGGACTTTACTTAATTAATGTAACCGATACGTACTCCCATGTAAATGCAACCGGCCCTGACTTTCAATCCTCGTTCGCCCCTTCCCCATCCCCCAGAGCCCACATCTTATCATCCTGCGAATTCGACGCTCCAAGCTCCCCCGCGCCTCGTTTCTCCGGTGATTACATGCTCTTAAAACCGTGTACTTTCGCGGCGCTCGAATGCCACCGTCGAATCGGGACACGCTCGGAGGACGCGCAGCGGCTCACGGCGAAGGGAAAGAGAACGCAACTCTCGCGCGGCAGCCAGCCGGAGAGATTGATCGATGCTTAATTTACTACTGTCTCTCATCGGGTAGCTGCGCTGCAGTGGCTACGTAATTGAGAGAGTAGTCGACTGTTTAATGCAATCTTCCTCGACAGGAGCATGCTGATTATCCAAAGTTGCTCGAAAGGTTATGTTGCCGATGTTATTCCTGCGGGTTTCGCCGCGGATTTGTTGCTTTGAGGAAAACTCGCGATTGTAAGATCAATTTGCGCCGTTTGCCGGGGGGCGGGTAAGAGCGAGTTAAAGACGACGGTACCGAGGGCAATATTGGGTGGAAAAGTTATGCGAGGGTGTCGACGGCGAGTATCAAAGTGGCTTCAAGATCGCTTAATTCCCCGGTCGGTTCGGGAAGCTGGGCAGGAACGCGGCAGCTGGTGTTTGTGCAGGCGCGGCAGCTTCGCCGGGAGACGTTGACAACCCTTTACTAATGCCGGCAATTCCTTATCCCAGCGGCTCCATTTATAAAACTCCGCGGCCGCGGCCGCGGCCCCCGCCCCCCAACCGAACTCCCGATAATTTGTTTGAAATTTGGCCGGCGGATTATACCGGGAAGTGTGTAACACTTTGATTAATATCGCGGTGCGCACGAACCTCTCCGCGGCTCTCCAGGTTCGAGGATATTTTCGGGCAAAGATCGATCGGACGCTCGATTTCTGCGCTTTCCCTTGGTTGGCAGGCTCGAGAGCTCTCTTTTTAACGCGGCTGTATCTCCGGTGTTGGATCGCTCGGAACTTGGCACGGCCGAGTGACTCGAAATGTCGAGGATGGAGGTGTGCGCGCTCGGCCTCGTAAGGTTTTATCAGACGATCGTAATTAGAACATTTACCGGGGGCTGCCAACGAGCGCGAATGTCTTCCCACGTACCAAATCCCGCAGGAATAGCGGAAACCTATATAAGCTCGTTATAGCCGGGCTTTCTCTCGGGTTAGCGGATTACTGGAATTACGTTATGAAGTGTATGCTATCTTCTCCCGATGGGCACTGGAAAATCGATTGAATCTTGGCCTGCTCGACGTGCCCCTCCCTCCCTCTCGCCTTCCCTCCTACGCAGCCTTCGCTGGATACCTGTTATCCTTTAACCACTCTACCTACATATACTCGACTCTCACTCGGCTCTCAAGCTATGTTACACGCTCTGTAGATCTCAAGTCGACTGTATACCATTTGAGAACCTTATTACTCCCTTGGCTGCCATACACTTTAAGAGGTAAGCGTCTCTTTTCCACTTTAATTTAAATCTATACTTTAAATTTCGAGTACTTGAATTAGATAGAAGAGGATCCCGAGGATTCCGTTGCCGAGTGGATCCTTGTTGGTATATGCGATTGATCCTACAATTGTATTGAGTGCCGAATTAGCATAAGTATATGTATGTACAATGAGAATATACTATAGATGACGAGCGCGCCACCTGCTCTAGGATGATTACCGACAGTAATCACTCTCACTCTTCAGTTAGACACCTTGGAGGTAATACGTTCACATATAAAGTAATCAACTAATAAATCTGTATCCAAAGGGATCACAAGAGTATTAACACACTCGATTATCCACAACCAATAATCCTAAAGAAAGGCGCAGCCAGAATTGCGCTCTGTTCTCCCTGGTTCTCCCTGGTTCTCGCTGGTTCTCGGTAACTCGACACTTGCACTGAGTGGCAAGAGCGCGCGGATTTCGTTTCGGCTGGCGGCTACTGATGGAAAAGTCAAGTAAGCAGAAGCTGGTATCTCTGCGTGCGCGGCGTCGCGCGCGGACGAGGATTGGCCTGGCTCTAAAAGGGCATACAATGGAGTAGATCAGTGTGCTATCCCTGACATTATCCGCGGATGCACAAATCCTCAGGAGGTATATACACGGGTGGCCGATGTCGCCGGCGCTTTCGCAACTCGTTTCTTGTAATGAATTTATATCTGCCGGATCGATCTATCGAGCGTGCGCGCGCGCCCGCGCGACTTGCACGAGCGAGTGAGCGGGCGAGAGCTATCTTGATCGGTGTTGGCGGTCATCCGCCTGTGTTTCGCTGGATTCCAGCGGATGGCTGCATGTACGCTCGGCAAAAGGGAGCGAGGAAAGGAGAAAATGATGCTTGCTCGCATGCACGGGCCATGCTGGCGGTGCTGCTGGTGCTGCCAAGCGATCTATGATGGAAGTCGTGCGAGGAAAAGAGAGGAGGAGAGAGGAGGAGAGAGCGAGAGCGAGAGAGGGCGGGGAGTGTGCGTGCAAGGGGGCAAGGTCGTACCGAGCTACTGCAGGAACCACCTACACTACATATCCCGGCGACTCGGTATTGAAATATTTCCAATGGAATTCGCATAAAGCGCTGCCGCGCGCGATGCGAGAGCGAATGAATGGACGGCCGACAGACGCTTCACACCCTCGCCCACGGGACCGTCGCCCCCGGGATCCATAATTCTTTCCAGTTACCTTTTTCCCCCGCTTTTATTTATGCCATGCACCTGTACACGCATTGCGAGCCGGCCACCGAGACTCCTATTCCAAATGATAATGCCGAGCTTTCCAATTACTTTCCATTCGCCGCTTTTTCCCCATTGTCGAATCAACGCTAAGAATAATGGGACATTTTGGTAATAATGTTAGTTGTTATGGTAAGTGGATGATTAAATGAGCCGAGTTATTAAGTAGCAAATGATTTTATGGATTTCGGCGCGCTAGTTATTAATATTAGTCGACGACGAAGTACTATGTAGATTCCGAATTCGCAATAACAAGAGATCCTTCAGAGTTCTTGTAGGAGAGGATCCTCGAGGAAGCAAATGGCTCGGGTTGGAGTATTACACGTTGCGGTGGAAAATATCACCGACGCGGAATCCGTAAATCTTTATAAACTACCGGGCGACCATATCCAATCCCGGCAGAGGGTTGCAGCCATTTATATCCGAGGCAGGCATCGGAGACAGAGTATAGTTTCGGCTTTTATCGGATTCTGTGGTCACGCGCGATGATTGCAGTTTTAATCATCGCAGGCCCGCCGCTCCCGTTTTGTTATCTGTCGGTGATGCACTGCTCCCTCTCCCTCTCCACCTCGCTCTCTCACGCCCAGTGGCACAGACGCCCGAGCCAATGCCGCGCGACCCTCGATTACGATAATCGTATCGACTGTTTACGTAGCATCTGCACGTTTCGCCCTCGGCTATGAATTCAATCCGAAATGGCAAGGTCGGCAAATTGTTGGTGGGCCGGGGAAAAAAGCGAGAGAGAAAGAGGGAGGGAGAGGGGCCCCGCGATCGTTAAAATCGGCCAAGTATGTATTCGGATGTCGGGAAAACGGCGATAATGCAATCATCGGGTGCGTTCGACGAAAAACATCAAGGGCCACTGATCGTACAATGCGCCCCCGCATTCCACCAAGATCGCTGATTCGGAAAGTGGGAATTGCCAATTGGAAAGAGATGGAGAAACAATTATATACGCGCGAAATGGGAAGTTGCGCGAGCGTGCGCGCCATGTTGAAAGAGAGAATAAGTTAGCTCGCCGAGTGGGGCAGCGCACGGGAATCTCGTTATTTTCACAATTACCACTGTTTGCTTTGTAGCGAGAGGACGCATAATGTGAAATGAAATGACAACGAGGCGGGGCTGATTTTTCTAACCTCGCCGGGGCTTTCTTACAGTTGACATTCCAGTTATTAAAGAGGTTAAGAGACCATCTCCCTTTAAGGATCTACTGGAGGGAGAGAAATTTTAAAATCTTACCAAGTGCTTGAAATTTTGTGGAAAGGTTTATAAATCTATTCGGAACATCCCTCGGAAAAATTCGGAACCTCCCTCTGAGTAGTTGGAAAGTTCTACCGTTGTATATATTAATAGAGATTTGTTGAGAAAAGCCATAGAAGAAACAGTGAGACATTTTTCCGCTTCTCGCAATACATGAATGAGGCATTTCCTGTTTCAAATTTGAATAACATTATCGAACAATATTAAAACCTAAAGAAATTTGATTTTCACTTGGCACGGACTTGACTAAGTAGCAAAAAGGCGGAACGTTAAACAATCCAAACCCAGTAATCCCACATTAAGGACAGTAGCACTTTTAAACCATTTAATTGAATGTTCGCTATTTTTCTCAGCGTCTTCCGAATAAGTCTATGGATGTCTTCGGAAAATTTCAACGACTTCTTAGCATTTTGAAATGCCTCCCATTTGTAGGAATAAGAGTGCGAGAGTGAGCAGGAAGGTGTGTAAATGAGTGAGAAAAGGATGTAAGTATATACGCGCGGATGAGTGAGAGAAATGAAGCGATGTATAGTAGATAAGGCGAGCGGCCGATCGACGACGAGGGGGAGACTTCTCGGAAGTCCGGCTATTGCAATAGAAAAACGAAGGGGCGTGTGAGTGCGTGCATGAGAATATAAACAGCTTAGGCTACCAAATGTATAAAGCAATTATCTTTCCCCAACAAAATGTATTAACAAATACAAGCAAACCAAAGACAAATAAATCATATTCCTACACATATTTGTCTCCCGTAAATCGGGAGTTGTTTAACCTTACATCTCAACACCTTACTCGAACAGTGTTCGGAAACTACACTCTGTCTTCGATGTTGAGAAACCATACATTTGATATGCCAAGTTAGATTGAAACCATACGATGAATAACTATGTGCCGATCAAGGCAACTCATTCAATTGTAACAGGATGCAGAAAGGTGCGTCGACTTACTCCAACAGTTGTCCCGAAGACCCACTGTAAACTGTACGCAGCATTCTCCTCCTAATCGCTCGGGTTTCCCACTGACAGCAACCGGCACGCTCGATCACTTAAATCCTAGTACTTCGCACGTTCTCTAGTCGTTCGCTCTTTAATAACAACACATGGCAAGAACATCAAATAGACACACGCGACGTACACGACGCGGCAGCCATCTTCCTCCTTCGCCCTCTCTCTCACTCTCTCAGCCTCATAGGCATAGATTATCTCTAGACGCGGTAGAGTCTCGCGGCACGTAGTAGAAGTAGATAATTGTATAGTAGAGCGCGCGACAGCACCGGATACTTATCTCGAAGTGTAGCGGTTTTCGATCAATACTAAACTTTCACCTTGATTTCTGAAAATGTTACAGGGACTTATTTATGAATTGTGTAATTCATCGTGCAATTTTCCAAATCGAGAGGCATGGTAGTTTATCGGTAGTCTGTCATGACTACATATCGTGTCGGAGAGCAGAAGATCATTTTCCTGAAGTACAGTGGTGTCCAATCGGCATAAAACGGCCACCTTTTTTTATGCAAAATTTTTTTATGCAAAGGATTAATATATGAATTTCGTATTTCTTTGTGTATTTTTCTGAATCCAATCAGCCAAGAATCAAGCCAATCAATTCAGTCGTCCATAGGATACGAACTTCCTTTGTTTATTTTCATGAATATCGATTATACCGACGAGATCGACCGACAGTCGCCATCTTCGATTGTCGCATTGACTGTTGTGCTCTGGCCCGCAGGTGGCAGTGGCGGGTGGGTAGTGTTACCAACACCGTTGGAGACAGTGCGCGTCGCTTTTTCTGGCTCTTCTTTCGTTCGCGATTTTTCGAGGGAAATGTGCGAATTCCGTGGCGACAGTTCGTTAGAGTGCGACCACCTCTGTAGTGAGTAGTTGATGATGGAAAATCTGGCCGGTTAAGGTCTCGTGCGTGAAAGGTGAAGTGGTGAAGAAGTTAGGTTGTGCAATGCGAGGTACTGTGGATTTGGCGGGCGATTGCGGCTGTTTTATTGTCAGTGGCACTTTACAACAGCACTGCTCGATGATTATGGACATTGAGCCTGCTCTTGGACGGAGACTTGCGTGAATATAAGGTAGGATGTTGAGCCTGTAGCGATTTACTTTACGGATATTTGTATCATTATTGCCAAAGGTATAGGCGTGTGACGTCATAGGCGTCACGTCGATCCTTGCGTTGTATGAAAGTCGCCTTGCAGGGCTTGTTCTTTGTGCATCACTTAACCTTTAGACTTTTAGAGGGCCGGCATGACCATTATATGGGCCAGATATATGTATATAAGAATACAATCCATAGAAATCTGTGTGCCTAGACGTCCGTAGCAGTTTCCAGTAATGTTAGACGGCTCGCGTAGGAAAGCCCCTAGCGAGCAGGTGTTTCTTCTAGCGAGAGTGCAAAAGAAACCATGTATTCTTGTTCTTAGTCACTTTCATCTTCCATTTCCTATGATCCTACAAAATGTTCACTGCCGTTAGCATAGCCTCTATACATATGACGGGCAGAAAATGTTGATCCCCCAAATATCATATGCATTTGATACAAATATGCAAAAATATGTGACCCAAAAACATCAGTTTTAGTTAAAAAATGCCGGCCAGACAAATATAGATGAAATTTCAAAATGCCAGGAAGTGGTTGAAATCTCGCGGTGAAGATTATAAATCTATTCGGAACTGGCTGAGAAAAAATCCGAACATTCCACTAAATGGATTAAAAGTTGTACCGTTAGCAGGAGACTCGGTAGAGTCTCGGCGCCAAGTACTTTGGAAGTTAAATTAGCATTAGTGGGTTTGTATCCTCTAGGTTCCGCCAATATTACGCACAGCTCTCAGGAAACAACTGTGCGCGTTAGTTAGTCAGGTTCGTGCAAAGTGAAAATCAAACTTCTTTAGGTTTTAATATTCTACGATAATCTTTGGTTTATTTCTCGGAATTGGTCTTGTGAACGTTAATCAAATTTGTAACATTGGTTATTAATTGTCTCATCAACATGTTGGGAAAAGCGGAAAATTGTCTCTATGTTTTTTCTATAGCTTTAGTCGACAAATCTTCATTAATATGTATACAACACTAAAACTTTTCAACCTTTTAGTGGATCGTTCGGTATTTTTCTCAAGGAGTTCCGAATAAATTTATAAACCTCTCCCCAAAACTTCAACCATTCCTTAGCATTTTGAAATTGCTCATATCTCCATCAGTACATCTGTAACTCTGGCTTATATTTGGTGGCATCTACTACTTTAGCGACTAGCTGCAACTTCTGATTAGCATACACAAGTACACAAGTAGAGATGCCGGCAATCGGATAGTCCGCACGCAATATTGCACATAATATTCGAAGATAGTTGTCGAGAGAAGGTGGCGCTGCACTTTGCGAGTGAGGCTCGATGCACGACAATGCACAAGCACTTTTCTTACATACATATCTTTAACCGCGGTGGAACTCGATACGCACGCCTGATTTAAATCTTCATGTGTATTCAATAAGCTTGCTCGAGCGGATTGCAAAATAATCCGGCACACGTGCTTATCTCGGCGCGAAGAATCGCCGCTTTAAATTAGGGCCCCCGCAGACGAGCATCAGCGGCCGCGTTTCAGCGGCCGTCTTTTTTGAAGCTCAGAATACGCACCACGTATTCTTATGGGGCACCGCACACGAGCATCAAAAAACGCGGTCGTCGAAAAAGACGCCCGCGTGCACGCCGCGTGCACGCCTCGGCGTCAGCCAGCGTCAACGCCTGACGCCGGCCGGCGGCGGGCGACGGTCGTCGATGACCGTAGGCCTCTAGCTCTACAAAACTAGCAATATAACCCTGCCTTCTACTGTACCACAAATAGCGGCGGGGCAGAGTGGTCGACCTGCCACGCGAATGTCCCGAGTTCAATCCTGACTTTGGGGCTAGCTTTTTTTGTAATTTCTCATAACATATTTTTTTTTTACAAACAATAATTCTACAAGTATGACAGAAACATCGATGTGAAAGGAAATTTTCGCTGAAAATAAGTCAGGGGTCTCTCTATCGTTCTGTCGTAAGTGCTGTTCTGCTATCCTATACTTACCATGTTGATAAACCATCGTAGTAAATCCCTAACTGCAGGACAATAGGAAATGCCACATGCAAAAGAAATGGCAACTGTCTGATATGTCATATGGGGCATCAATAAAGTGATCTTGCAGTGCGGGTAAGCCGACACATGCAACACAAAATCCAAAAAAGTTATTTCAGAGACGGGAATTGAACACGGGACATCACCATGGCAAGCCAATCCCTTCGCCATGTCGCCACATCGAGTAGAGTAGAAGGCAATGCTACATTAACATGTTTGTAGAGTGAGGAACGGTAGCTATACTCATTGACCGAGGATCGTCAGGCGCGCCCTGGGCGCGCGCGGCCGCGCGCGGCCGCGCGACTGCCCGTGTGCGGTGGACCGGGCTTCAAAAAAGACGACCGCGGAAAGACGGCGTGTGCACGCCCGTGTGCGGTGACTCGCCTTCAAAAACGACGGCCGCTGAAACGCGGCCGCTGATGCTCGTCTGCGGGGGCCCTTAGAGCCGCGTAGAGGGAGAATGCACATAGAACGGTTTAATAAGGCGATCGCTCAGACGGGACCTCACCTCGGTTCTGGCCGTTCTCGGTTCTCGGTTCTCGAATGTTGGTTCTCTCGTTGGGGTTTGTTGGGCGCTGCGCGCGCGGACAGAAACAGTTTGCCACGACCGCAGCGAGCCACTATTCCCTTATACACACAACGAGACCGAGGAGTAATTCTCTCATCACGCAACCTAGCGATGTAATTTCCCGGAATGATTTATGGAGCTCGTAATGACCGGCGGAAGGTCATGATCCCGGCGGGCTCTTCACCAATCGATCCAAGATCGAGCCGGGCATCCTAGAGTTTTGTTTGCCGAGGGATATCGTGTGCTTCTTCTTCCTTGCCGGCCGGTCGGCCGCTCGGGTTTCTTCTTCCTCGTTAGTTCGCTTAAGCGGCAGAAAATCGACTGCTAGAAAATCAACAGAGGGGAGCGCGAGCGAGAGCGAGAGCGCCGGCCGCTCCGAATTGTAATCTGATATACAGCCTGACGCAATGCATCAGAACACCGGCGAGGAATTAATGGACTCTCAGATGGAGAGAAGGACTCTTTTCTAGCCTTTCTTGTTTGCGCCCTCTCTCTCTCTCTCCCTTCTCGTCTTCGGTGGCTGTGTTTTGCCGGGACCGGCAATTCATTGTGCCCGGGCGGCGAATGCGCCTGTTGGCGCCGGGTCACACAGTGCGCGACAGTGCATTTCCTATTTCTCACTCGCTCGCCGCCGGCCTTTTTCCCCGGACAATGGAGCCACATTAATGTTAACGTACTTATGCCGAGAGTCGATTCGCCGCCGTCGCCGTCGCGCGCTCTCGACGATTTACATTCAATCGGCACCGAGATCTTTAACTTCCACTGAGTATGGAAATCAAGCGGTGCTCCCGCTCGGCCAGTAAAACACGCGGTGAACTAATAGCTATTAGTAGCTCATTGCTTTTCGAAAGAGCCACTCTGCTCGGCGCAACGAGAAGAATTGTGATTGCGAAAGAAAGTTGAGTGGAGAATATCGCTTGCTCGTGCCATAGGAATTGTCGAGGGAATGGAATCTAATTAAAAATGGAGAAATGTTTGCTATTGCCGAGCGAAGATACTTGTTTTTCCAAGACAGACAATCCTGTTCTATGAATCATTTCCTGTATTGAAGAGCAGCGCTTTAAGAGACTTACGTCCGTCCACCTTTCGGATTGAAAGACTGGCAGATATTCTCGGAAGGGCTTCCTCGTCTACTTTGCATCTTAACTCAATCCAATTAGAAACATTTCTTGTCCAAGATCCTCTAGCACATTTTATTGCTACTCGCGACTTTCTCAGCCCTTTTACACATGGAATCGTTGGATTCTCGGGGCCAGGTCACTGGTCTGTCGCACTTCCAAAGAGATATCAGCCAAGTTTCTCGGATCCCGAGGCACAAATTTCTTTCGGCGGCGGCGCGCTTTCCCGTCCCGACTTTAGTTCGCCATTACAAAGCAGCAGTGCCATCTGCGATCCAGGCAATATCGCGCAGTGTTCGGACCGCAAGATCGTGGACAGTGGCGGCAAAATTGCAGCAAGAAGGCGGAGCCGTGTCTACACATTCACACACACACACACACACGAGCACACGCGCGCGCGCAGACACAAGAGTGTACACCTGCGCGCACACATCGGTGCAGTCAACAGTTAATGGAAGCTTAGAGGTTGATAGCCTTGAGTCGAGTATGGGCCACGACTGGTTGCACCATGGCCGGTCCAGCTCGGACTCTCCTCTCCGGCTCGCTCTTTACCTTCGGAAAGTCCGGCGGTGCTGTACGTGTGCATCTGCCGGCGTAGGTACTATGCCGTTTCACTTTTACCGTCTCTCCCTTCCTCGCCGGCGCGCACTTCCTCCTGCAGGACATCCTGCTTACATCCCATACTACTCGCTACTCGGCGACCTCCTCCTAATGGAACGTCAATGCTCCGGCTAAACAGCCCGACGGATTTACACCTGCCGCTCAAGATTGGATACGCTCTCTTCCGAACCTACTCCACCGAGAGAGCCAGGCTCCCGGGATCCGTTAAAACGTCGCTCGCGATACCTCGAAAAGTTGGGAAACTCCTATCCGATAGCGTGTGTGCACCTAGCACACATCGACCCCAGGCAATATTAACGGGCGAATTAAGTCAAAGCGACTGGGAGGGCAAGTTCGAGCAGGTGTTTCTTCTAGCGAGAGTGCAAAAGAAACCATGTATTCTTGTTCTTAGTCACTTTCATCTTCCATTTTCTAGGATCCTACAAAATGTTCACTGCCGTTAGCATAGCCTCTATACATATGGCGCGCAGAAAATGTTGGTCCTCTAAATATCATATGCATTTGATACAGATATGCAAAAATATGTGACCCAAAAACATCAGTTTTAGTTAAAAAATGCCGGCCGGCCAATTCAGCTTGGCAGACGTTCCACGGAATTATTTAAGAGAAGCAGTGAAAGAGCTATTTTTCTTTGAGTGTCGCGCTCGCGTGTACCTCGAGTGATAGGCTTCTAATACAATCGGTGTAATGGGAGATCGCTCGATATAGTCAGGATGAGAGGGGGGAGGGGGAAGGGAAGGTACGGGGGGTCTTTGATCTGCACACCCTTCCTCTGTGAGTTCCTGGTACACGGCCGGTCCCCGTTACCTCCAGTCGCGCTGCCAACTACCCAAGTAAATAGTGTCGCTGGCGCGCGCGCGCGCGCGACTGCTTGCGCGAGCGCGAGCGCACGGTCACATGCTCGCTCCGATCCGAACGCAATTTACTAGAGACCCGCTGTCTATAACTCGCTCACGTGACGCGTTACACTGGCCTGATTATTACGGCGCGGCGCGATGGAAGCATTGAACCCTGAATTCCTCGTAAGTAAAGTACGGAACGGGAGACACGGATTGTTTAATGTCGTTGTTGCCAGCCGGCGCAAGTGCACGCGAGACGGAAGGTGCGCAATCGCTTCGGCTTAACATCATATAAAGAGACCGGCTACACTTTTTACACCGCGAGCCATCAAATATTCATGAGGGCCCCGCTGCTAAATCGATGTAGATTCGAGTGTTATAAGTAGAGTGCGGCGCAGTTATGCAAATACTCATTTTCATCCGGCTCGGATAGTTCGGCGGCGGGGTTTAGCTCGTTTCGCGGTGGATGATACGTCCGAAGCATTATGTACAGTTACTAGTTATTCCGAATAAATTTCTCGCCTTTAGTTGTAAGAGCGAGTGAGTAGCGTGCGTCTCGCGATAATTAATGAATTCCGCATCCTGGTCTGCGCGAATATCTGCAGCTGGAAAGCGGCCGGCAGATATTTCGCGCGTCCACTCGCGTAACCTCACCAATCGTTGGAGGAAACGAACAATTATTCAATTACTTGCCGCTTATCCTGTAACCCGAGCGGGCGGCCGGCAAGAAATAAAAGCAGTCGGAGGTGAACATTGACGAGAGCCGTAATATTATACACCGTGGAATGATTGCATGTACTTGCCGTAGCTTTGATTAATTGACACTTCTAATAATGCCTACTCACGGATAGGCGCGTACCCTATTCACTGGATGCATCGCAGCTTCCTCGTCGAGATCGCCGATAGTGGTTAACACAGAGATTTCACGGCGCGGCCTCTCCAACGAGGCAACAATCGGAAAAATGCCGAAACAATGGACGGAAATAACAAAGGGCACACACACACACACCTACAGGGATTCCCATGCACAGGGTTATAATACATACATATAGGAGAAGATAAGAAAAGACGCTCATGATTCTTAAAGAAAGCGGCCCTTGGAGAATACTGGGAGAACCTCGCTTACAAATTGGTCGGTCAGAAAGGGATTCGGAGAGAAATGAAGAGAACCGGGGGCAATTTGGGGGGTTGGTCGGTTGCTTCCGAATCGAGTCCGGAGGAAAAAGCCCTTTTACGGCTTCCTCTCCCACAAGCCCTGTGTAATACGTTTAAGTTAAACGCACATGTCGGGGAAAAGTCGACTCTACACCGCAGAGTCTTCACTACGGGAATTATACGATTACACGCATGTTACGAGAGGCGAGGGGAAGCTCCTGCACGGGCATTGTTCCGTGGCCGACCCATTTCTCCCTGGGCTCTTCCGCATCGGATATATTCAAGCTTTCTCTCACGCCCTCGTCAATCTTGGCCCGGAGAGTTCGGCAAGCATGCGGCGCCCGTCCCGTCCCGTCCCGTCCGAGGATATTTTCACGCTTTACCTCGCACCTTGCCCGCTCCACTATCGCAGGTACGCGGATACGCAGAGAGCAGGCCATTCGGTAATCGTTCTCCAATATTATCCCAAGATAACGGCCGGCAACTATCGGATTCCAGGAAGGCGCAGGGGCCTCCTTCAAATAGCCAGACAGAGCGGGGCTTACCGCGGCCGATCCTCCCTCGGCCTGTCTTGCCATCCCAATGGGTTAATCGGTCGTCAGAGCCACTTGGCAGTGACTATCAGCGCGGAGCACTCGTTAGCCTCGGTGGACTAGGCGCGAGGAATTCCAGGTGTCCGCGAGAGGAACAGTTGCCGAAGTTGCGTGTGCGCGCTCGGCGGCGATCGGCGGCGATCAGCGGTGCAGAACGGGCTGCAGAGCGCAGAGCGCAAGCATCGGCTCGGGAGAAAGAGCGATAGCGGTGAGGAGATGCAGGCATTGCCGAGGGGAGCCGAGGCGGCTGGAAAAGGAATCGGGAGACTGGAGAGCCGGCCGAGCGACGGCCGCCGCGGCCTGACTGGGGGAGCGGGGAGGGGGGAGCGCGCACGGCCGTGGAAGAGGAGAGAGCGTGGTGGTGTCGTGAGGAAGGGATCGCGCGTGAAGGGGGCGATGCCGAAGGTCCAAGCGGCGGCGCGAGGGGTCGGCGAACAAGCAGGCAGGCAGAGCCAGTGGCACGCTCTGGCTGCGGGAGAAAGCGAGAGCGCCCTCGGTGCCGGTCGGAAGGAGAGGGAGCGCGAGAGCGAGAGAGAGAGAGAGAGAGATGCTTCCTAGGCTTGCCTTCCCTCAGCAGCCGCGCGCCGCGCTAGTTTCGGCTTGCCGCTCCGACCTGACGGACGCGCTTTTCCAACAGTCGCCGGATTTCACGTGGAACGGGACCGGCCTGCTCCACTGGCGCGTCGCGACGCCTATACACGCGCCTCCTCTTCTACCCGTCGTCGCTTTCGATCGCGTGTGAATCCGGCCTTAGTGACACAGTGATATACCACCACCTTTCCACCTCTTCCTCTCTTCCCCTTGATTGCGCCTCTTCGGCCGACCAATGTCCACTGGGACACGAGTTTGTGTGCCGCGCTGACGAGAGTGTGTTGTGGAAGCCGCCGCGCTTTTCCAGTGAGACTCGCTCAGGCGACTCTTTCGACCATTGATGCCGAACGACCTATGCCACTTTTTGGATTACCTGAGAGCATAGTCGACGTCCTCCCGCCACTGGATTGAGTGGGACGCCGGCCGACGCTGCGCACTTGCTTGCTTGCTCACCTTCGCCCGCAGGCTAAAGGTGCGTTTTTCTCATTGGTGTCCTACCTCCATTTTCCAGTGCATGTGCTGTATACACAGAGTGAAGACGACCCGTTCCCCTGTGCCATTGGGAATGGATGTCGCTCTTTGTCGTGGATGGTGAATGCGAGAGGCTCCTGCGGGACACGCGGCACGATGTCGAGCGATCGAGCGAGCCTTCGATCCTGCCAGCTTCACGAAATGGCGGCGCGATCCTGGCCCTCGTGCGCCTCGGTCCCATTTATCCAGGGGCCTTGTTCGCCCTCGTCTCGCTCGGTTTTACGCTTTTCAATGCACATAGTTCGCTCGTGAGGACTTTGCGCATTAGTGGGACGATTGTTGTCGAAGGACGCGATAGGAAGTGGAGCGAGAGTTGTCCGGGACGTAAAATCGACGTGAGTGGTTATGTCGGGTGATTGAGAAAGGCGAGGGGCACAGAGAGCTCGTGGTGAGCTAAGATAGATATCGTGTCAAGTTATGCTGGCGACGCCGGCGGCGCGGCGTTGCCCTTTTTGTTTGGAGTTTAAACGCTCGGCCGTGTCAAGTAGAATGAAGAGCGGAGGACGCGCGTGTACCGTAGCCGCGCACGGGCTTTGCAGGATTCTCGGAATTTTAAATGACGCCCGAGGGACACGTCGCCCGTTTGTTTTGCTTGACGAAGCTTAGTGGCTGGCCGGGCGTCGTGTGTGTGATCCGATCGGAACTGCGCCCTCGTGGCGCAAAGTCAACAAACTCGCCCGAACCTTCTTTCCTAGTTTCCTCGGTTAGCACCTTGCAGTGTCCAGTGTCCAATTCGAAACAGACCTTGTACCCTTAATAGCTTCCCCGCCGCACCAACTTTTCCCGGATCGTCTCGCGAGCCTCGAGAAACACGTTCGGCCACTTGTTTCTTCAACCTTTTTTCTCTGTCGAGTTAACTGCCAGTGCATCTCAATGGCCGAGTAGAGTCTAGAGTCAGCCTGGTATCTTTTTGTGAGGAGTTTATTTGGAAGTCGGAAGTTTGCCGAATGATCCTCGGATGATTGCGCGCCGTGTGATCCGACGGTTTCGAGCTCGCGGAAACGTCAAGTAAGGTCCTGCGTTGTTAAAGCTACCGTCGGAGAGAAACGGGTTCCGTCACGGCGACGGTAAGACTGTGAGGCCGATAAACGTGGTATTAGTTGACAATTAATTACGGCAGTGTGCCGGCGGACAGAATGAATGAGTGCTCCTTTACACCTTTTCATAGAGGCTGGAACCTCCGGGCTACTCTATTATACTCGAGGCAGCCTCTCGGTCCTTGGCCGGGAACCAGTTCTCGAAATTTTTTCCTCGCCGCCGCCGCCGCAGTCGTAGCCCGGCTGGCCGGGAGAAACGCTGGAATTCGTTAAGTAGCGAATGATTTTTATTCGTGCAGCCGTCGAGTGGAAAGCGCGCGGCTCCTGGCACGCGGTAGATGCTTCACAATCAATCGAACGATATCGTTGCTCAATGGGACTTCATTGCCGGGACTACTTCAATTCCGAGAAATTCATTAGTTCCATTCAGCCATCAATCACATTCGCATGCCGCCCAAGTGTAAATAAACCGTGCAGAATTCCACAATTCATCGGCCGTGCGCGCGTTGGTACATCGAAACTCCTGGAAGCACAATTCTCGAGGCTCGCGCTCCCAGTGTGCGTCGCGTTTTGCCGATCAATCTCATTGGCCGCGGACCTTGAACCGCAAGGTGCCGATCAACCCGGACATTTGAAATTGTTGAGCGAATTCCGGGTGAATAACTCGATGCGGCAAACGAGCTTAGGAAATGAAGGTCGAAGACTCGGTAATCTCGATCGATAAATTTCTCGCCAGCCCCACCCCCTGTAGATATTGAGGTTGCTGTTTTATGTCGTGGTGGCAGTTGGATAGGTTTAAAGGCCCGCGAGATATTCCCCGTAACATTAACGATGCATTAATAAATGATTAAAGCGGTACGGGTGCGCGTCTGAGAGTCCCTCTACGGTCCCCGTCCACGGTGTACGACGCGGTGGAACTGTTGCGTTTGGAGGGCGCTCTAGCAGTGGGGACAAGCGGTGGGCGACGGCTTTCCACGGGTGCTTTGACCGGTTGTCTTGGCGCGCATGTTAACGAGCCTTCGTTAATTACAGTCGGTGAGATTACGACAGGGACAGGTGGCCGACGATTAGCCATTATCCGACCCAGAAACCCGCCATTCTACTTGCCACCCGCCTCTAAGCGCATCGGCGATAACCACTGATTAATACACTCGCTCGAGCCATTCGCCCTCGATTGACCGCCAAGACTTATTGACAGGCCAACTTATCTCTCGAGAAAAGCCTTCGCCTCCTCGCAATATGCACTAGATGCGTCTCACTCAGAACTAAACCAGCAGAGAATCAATCACCGCAGTCATTGGAGTTGTACATAATTGGAAAATTTCACACTCGTCGGAAAAATGATTGTTCGCGAGCATAGCGTCAAGTCCGGGCTGGCTGGACGGGGAGCAGAAAGGGCCGAGGGAGAGAGTGGCAGGACGACCGGTCGCTAGGGCGCAAGCTTGCAGGAGGGTCTGCGGCCGCTCGTAAATTCGCTCGCGACAATAAATAGGTACATCGGTAAAAGGCTCGCCGGAGAATAAAGGGCAGCAAGCGATGGACGCGCTTGATCCCTATGGAGCAGCTGGCACGTCCTTAGTGTATATACCGGCTCTCGAGAGAGAGCACGCTCGCTGCGAGCGTAGGCTAATTTTACCGAGGAACGTGAATGAAAAGCTCCACCTCTCTGTCTGTCTGCCCTCCCCTCTCTCTCTCTCTCTCCCTTGTGCACGTTCGACACTAAGCTCACGCGCAGCCCTGTTTTTCTCGTCTACTAATCTTGAGGGATCGATTTTTTAAACGGGCCCTGCGTCCAGTCAATTTAGCTTAGGGCTTTCTTTCACGACGCGTCTCTTAATTGGGAGGGATTAGTCACATCTCCGAGGAATTTCACGTGTCTACGAGAGAGACGGCTCTTTTGAAGTTCGCCCTTGAATTTCTCAAAGTTGCCGGAATCTTGCCGCTTCCACGCGCCGATGTATACTGTTCTAGTTGTGCGTGGATCGAGGAGGGAAAGTTGCCGCGCTTAGAGGAATTATTCGGAGCACAGGGCCGCCTGGAATGCGCAAATGTCCGTCGTTAGAATTCTACGGGCGGACGAAATGTGTACCTACTTCCTCGTAGATTCCGGGGATTTTTTATTCATGAATTAGGAATAACCATCGCACTTGGATGAGTATTCGCATGGAAGTGGGAGGGACGATAACTCCGGTGCAATGGCGCGGACGTACGCGAGTTTTCCGATCTCTGGCTGTTGGTTTCACGGCAGTATGCATGTAGCATGTATTTAGGTCGCAGACCGCTTTCGGGCACAGAGTCTCGAGCGACAGAGCTCGCTCGAAAGATGCAGCTTGAATTGCGTTGTGAGTGCGCGATGATATGCGAGCTTAACTCGGCGTAGCAGGGGCTGAAATGTCACTCGCGTTTCCTTAAGTGCTCGCAAGACCCCGATGCAATCTGAGGCGAGGAGCTCCAAGCCCGCCGCCACTTGCTCCGTAACCAGAGCATGCCCAAGGCGACGAGGACCCACCCGTCCGTCCAACACGTGTACCTTCCCTCCCACAGCCCACCCCACGCCACCCGAGAAACCGAGAAGAAAAACATTTCGTCAATTGCGTGTGTCCGTCTGGCTGGGTGGTCAGTGGCACGAGGGCTGTAAATGGCCGACTCGTATCGCCCGGACCCGGACCCGCCGCAACCTTTCCCCAATCGGTGGCCGCAGTTGCACGTACGAGCGTCGGAACGTTGTCGCGTGGCAAATTGTCTCAGGACGGCCAAGGGAGCAGTCTACACGCCCGCGTCGTTGCTGCTTTTCCTTCCTCGGCTTAATATGCACAATGCCTCGTGCGCGCTCATTGCTGTAACGCGAGTAATAACGACGTTGCTCGAGAGGAGCCTGCTTCTCTTGAGGATGTCGACGATAAGCTACCCGATTTTCCTCCCTTTTTTCACATTCTATCGCTACTTGGACGGCCTCGCACCGAGTCTGCTTCTATTTAGGGAACTCGATGTTTTCAAATAGATTCGAGTGGAAATTTTGTACTTTTCCAGACATACAAGAATCGATAAAGCGCCGTCTAGTTAATTAAGGGAGATACTAAAGGTCTCTTTGGAGAAAAATCTCGGTGGGATAAATGGGTTTTAGGGCTGAAATTGTGAGGGTTAAACAGCGAGGCCGCATGCGGCAAGCGCAGGTTTACTCGGCTCAATTTGAGCGTGGCTTTCATTTCGGAAACGGCGCAGCGGGTCCCCGCGAGAAAAAGGCTCGTGTTTGCACGTGCATCGCGACGCAGCGCCCACTTTGTTTCGCCATTAATTACGCCGGGTAATTGCGTCCCTTCAATTTAACCGCCGGCTGAATAAGGGTAGTGTCCAGGCATTAAGAGTTTGGAGAGCTGCGGCTGATATGCGAGTGCGCGCGCGCGCCCCGCGCTTACCTTTGCAAAAGAGCAACAAATATTTGACACACGCTCTCTCCCTCTCTCTGTGTATACGCGTACCGCCGGTCGGCTTTAATGGAGAAACTGTGCCGCGAAAGAAATATTACTCTCATATTACCCGCTTTAGTGGCGCGGCAGAAAACCAGGAAATTCATGATGTGCAATATGACGATTATATGCACCGGTTCCCTCTCACTCTGGCAAGAAGAGCGAGAGAGGGGGGGGGGGGGGGGGGAGGTGGAGCGAAAAAGTGAGAGGATCTCCAGTTCACCGTTCTCGTTAGCATTAGATGGGCATCCGCTACCTAAACATCATCGCCTTACCAAGCCAGGCTTTTTCTGCCTCATTAATTTAATCGGGCGGGATAGCGTTCTGCACTCGTATTATGATAGAGGTTGTTTGTTCTTGCCGAGTTGTATCGCGCGGGAGTAAGTTAAGACGCTGTTTGTCAAAGGGTGGCCTCGAGCAGGAGGTAGCGGGTTCGTACTGGGAATATGACATTGTAAATACGAGCCCCGGCTCCTTTCGCGGTAAGCCTTTGAATCCTTTCGCTGGAATTGCATCGCTTTTCATACTTTCTTTCAGCAGGCTCTCTTTCTCTTTTAAGCGTGGAAATTGCTCGAGTGATGATTTCTTTTTAGTAATTAGTTATAATTGGTTTCTTTTGAAAAGGGATGCGATGTGTTGTGCGGTCTATTGGCGTAAAGATTGAGGAGGACTCAGTCCGGCGGGGCTTTAATGCTACTTGGCCGGGTATATTTATGTAGTTCGGAAAGCCAGCCCCACTTAGGATTCCTCGGATTCCTTGTTCCGGTGAAGTGTGCGGCCACAATTTTCGCGTAACTGCGAAGGAGCCAGCCTCCGCCCGGTACTTTATGAGAGGAGAATTACGCAGATGCGCGCTCGTTATCTGTGACGGGGAGCCCAGTCCTCCCAGCCACCCAGCCTCTTTCCTCCTCCCCGAGCAATCGACAATATGAGATAATGGTTTATATCTCGAGGCTGGATTTCGATCGGTTCTCGGTCGAGGGCGAGACGCGCAAAGTGCAGAATCGTGTCGGCGGCTATTTTCGCGGCGAGCCGATAGAGTCGAGTCTTGTCCTTACTTTTGTTTCTACACACTCGGGCACTCGTACTCCCTCCCTCTCTCTCTTGCTCAGTCGAGCCGTGTTTCCCGTCTCCCTTAACCGTGTTTCCCGCGCTGTTTGCCGAGCGAAACGCAAACTATTGCTGCTCCGGGAATTAACGCGACCCTCCCGATTAAGAGGGCCGCGTCTCTGGGAGGACGATGCCATTGCTCGAAAGGTGGGTGGAAAGAGGCTACATCTATTCGCGCGATCCCGTCTATCCCGAATGGCCTGGGATTCTTGAGTTTGAGGGGAGAGGGAGATATCGCCCGGCTGGAAAGTCGTTTGCCGGGTGTACTTAGGAGCAGCGCTCGATCGGGAGAGTTGTTCGGAGCTGTCGAAATGCCTTTAAGTAATCGGACGACAGCTGAGCACGAGGGCCTTTGCTATCGTCGTTAGGAGGATTGGTCCTCGAAATTGCACGAATCTCTCGGCTGCTCTCGGATCCTCGCGGCGGCGAGTGTCGTAAATAGGAATGCGGTGAAGTTCTTCGGCTGCGGATTAATAACGTGGAAATTATGGCGGTTTCCTCTCTCAGTCGCTCTTTCGCTTCTCCACTTACTCCCTCCTCCCTTTCGTCCTTTCCCTCCAGCGGTTACTACGTCCTGTTCTCCTCCACCTCCCCCCCACCCTCATGTTCTTCTCCGACGAAATCAGATCGGCGTCTGGCTGTGCGCGTTTGACCGAGCCGGGCGAAGAAAGAGCAGCCGTACTAATTGAGTATCGGGGTAGGGATCGCCGGTAATTACGTCATAAAAAAATAATAGCCCGACCGGTTTCGTGTTGACTGACTCTCTCGTCTATTGCCAAGTACCCACTACCTGCCTCTCTCTCTCCCTCTACGAGGATCTCGTACAAGAAGCAGAGGAGGAGGAGGAGGAGGAAGGCCTTTTACTCGCTCGGCGATCGCTGTCGCGGAGGATATTATATTTTAAATCATCGGCTCCCAGCGGCGCCGCAACCAACCGCGTTTAAACGTCCCCGGGGATTTCGAGATTGGCCGCCTTTTTTCTCGACATTATCATAATCGAGCCGTTTCGCCGGGCTTTAATAGCCGACATCCCAGTGCTCGCGCGCCGGCTGCGGGAGAAAGCAATAAATTGGGATTTGACGCACTCATCCTTCTGTCTGGCCGAGCCGCTCGTGCTCGGAATGAGGAGTAGCGTGAAATCTTTACTGTTTACTCGCATTCTATGATAGAACCGATCGCTTCATTACCATAAGTGATTCGAGCAGGAAACATGCGGGCCTGGATGTACATACGTCTTACTGTACACCTGTGCCAGTACCGGGCGCCCACACGAGGCGCGAAAAAGATTCTCTTTCCAAATTTGGTCTCGATCTCTCTCGGTAGATTTGTTCAACGCAGCGTGGGTTCGTAGCTCTTGGCACCTTGTACAGGAAGCGATCGCCCGGGAGACTCGTATCTTTAACGAGCCATATGGAAGGATTAGACAGGATTCAGTTGCGTCGAACAGGTATATTTGATGCTTTGATTTATCATTACGCGTTCGGCCAGTTTAGTCGTAGGTGCGCAAACATCCCAAGTTAAATAGGAAATAAGTAACGTTGCCATCGAACCAAATTATAATGTGTACATGTTTTGGATGGCGCAGCGGAGTGCACGGTCGACTGCCGGCTGCCGGCGATGGACCAGGAATACGTGTCAATAGAGGTTTGACGCGGTGGAGCGCAGTCGATCAGCGGCAAAGAGGGACAATTACAGTGGAAATTCGTGACAGTTTATAGGGGACAATCCGTGCGTCTGGGCTGTTTGACCTATGCGCGAGCCTATTATGAAATAGGAGCGATAAAGGCGATCCGAATGAGCGCAGCCGACGCGACGCGACAGCCGAGCGAGCGCCGCTTAGTTCCTGTCCGGGCTGCGCGCTGGCAGGAAATCGTCGGTTTAAATTAGAGACAATAAGCGTCGGATGGGCGGCTTCGCTCCTCTGCTCTTTGTTATATCTGTACGCACCCATGAAAACCAGCCGCCGGATTACCGTGCGCGCTGCTGGCGGGCCCACTGCTAATAACCCACCCACTCTCTAATTCGGTCTTCGACGCGCGCGCGCGCGCGCCCTCGTCCCCCGGATGTAGACGACCTACCGCAGTCAACGTTACTTTCCGCTTATTCCCACTCTTTCTCATCCACTTTTCCGCCTACAAGCCTTTTGCGCTTGACCACTTGTTGACCAGTTGTAGTTCGAATCCTTTTTCTTGTTGTTTAGTAAACGAGATTTCATTACTCGAGATTTTAGTCGAGAATGTGCGTGAAGTTAACCCCCCAATTTTTGAAAATTCGAATTTTCTTTATTGTACTAGTTTGTATTTAGTTTGTACCGCGTGTATCCTGAAGCATGTCATCCCAAGTTACGATGATATGCTTTAGGATAGTACAACACACTGACATTAAAATGTAAAAAAAACGCCAAGTAGTTTTGTTGATAAATCTGATGTCCAACAAAAGTGTTTCCCTTTCAACAAAATTCCGACACACAGATTACTACAACAGTAGGTGGAATCAACATGATTTAAATTACCAGCTATTCCAAATTGACCATACATAAAAATGGATTCCACATTTCAAAAACCTGATAAATCTCATGTCCTACAAAAGTGTTCCTCCTTCAACAAAATTCCTACACACAGAATACTACAGCAGTATGGACGTAAAATGATTTACATTATATTACATTAAAGAAAATTCGAAATTTCAAAAATTGGGGGACTAAGTTGACGCACATAAATATCCGCGCAGAGTAAATTTTACCCCATGACGGGGAACTGCGTATCGCCGAGATTATTTCCGGCGGCTCTCGCGCAAGTTTGTCGCGAGAGGAAGGACGCGACGACTTGAAGTGCTTCAATCTGACTGCCGTTACGCATTTACGGGGCGCTGCCGCGGGAAAGGTCGGGGCGTGAGTGGCGCGCACCTTGCCGGCGAGGAAGCCCAAGAAGCGCGCGCTCCCGGAAAACCCATAGAAATTTTAGCCGGCGCATGCAGATATCGTGTATTATGCAAGAAAGTTCCTGCACTTCCCACGGTCCTTGATATCTCGAGGCGAGGCACTAACCCTCGCCAAAGGTTGCAACTTCCCTCCTTGCGAGAGAGTGTGCGTGTGTGTGTGTGTAGGCTTGAGTCGGTGGTGGTGGGTTGGCAATGCCAATGGAAAGTAAAGAGCGTGAAAGATACGCAGACATCGGTCTTGATTGGGCATAAGGATATTGCGCGGTAAAGAGAAGGCTTGCGGTGATCCATCATATCCGGAAGGAATCGGCCGGCTGTTGGCGAGGCAGTGGTGCTGCTGGTGGCTCGTGCTCGTGCCACATTCGAGGACAGGTACCTACACTCTGTCTGCACCCACGCCGCGGCCTAAACACCATTTAGGCGAAGCCGGATGCCAGGCCAGCTCCAGCTACGAACCTTATCGCTTTCGTGGCCAGAGCCGTGTCCGCCTTTGTTCGGCCTGGCAGGCCGCGAATTTTATTGCTCGCCGTAAACCGAGCGAACCAACCCAACCAACCCGACCGACCCAACCAGACGAAGAGAGATACGCGCGACGAGTGTGTATGCCGTTGGAAAAGTATGAGCGAGGATCCGAGAGAAATAAGATTGCATAAAACACTTTGCTCTCTCGCTGCGCGGATAGAATTGTACGGTATGTCGACTGCGGGATCACGTGTAAGGAGAATGTGCATGCTGGCTGCTGCCAGTTGGTATATGGCCGGAGGAATCGGCTGCGGGAACATTGGATACGAGCAGGTACACACCAGGACGCGCGCATCCTCTCGCTCTTACAGCCATTGTTCCCCAGTAGTCGAGTTACGCGGTGTAAAGAAGCCCCGCGTTATTTCTCCCCGCCACGCAACACCGCACTGCCTTCTACGGGGAAGCACGCGCGCGCGCGACGTTCGATCACACGTTTTTAAAGGAAATCGTGGCTGCCCCCAACTCGCCCGGCTCACCACAACTTCTTCGACCCCTCGATCTTACCTTGCCTTCGCTTTCCGGCCGGAAATCGGCACCGGTTGCGTCTCCGGAATCTAAGTACACAAACATTTTTTTCCCAATCGACAATCCAGTGAATGTAAAAAATGGCACGAATTCGTATGAATATTTTCCATAGGAAGAGTGTGTGTTTGTTCAGCGAAGTGCAGTCGCCGGGCGTTTTAACGAAATCCGGCATAATTAATCAGCATTAAAAAGAGCGATGTTTAGTTTGGCGCTGGGGCAAGCGCGGCACGACGCTGGACTCGTGTTATATTCCGCAGGAGTTTCCGGCGATCCCGTTTCGCAGCTGGGTCAGCCTTGGTACGAGAGTGCGCCTCGCCACGCTGCATTAGTTTTTTACATTATAATTACGCGCGATTTTAATTAACCGCCACTCTCGGGACCGCCGTGCTTCGCTTTTATTACGAGGCCCCGGCTACGTGTAACGGGGTGCCCTCTTACACACATGGCCCGCCGCCGGCTTTATTACACGCTTAATCCGTGCTTCCCGCCGCCGCCGCCGCCGCCGTTCGAGCCTCCCTTTTTTATCGCTTTGCTGTTGCTACACCTGGCCGATTTATCCAGGTCGTCGCCAGCCGAAACGCGACGGGCCTTCGCCCTTTTTTACCGGCCGACGCGATTTTTGTACAATTTCCCATTGTCCGAATGCAATAGCGTGCGAATATCCATCGAGCTCTCTCTTTTTCTCCTTTCTCCTCGGAGAGCACAAGTCGCTCGACGAGGAGTCGTTATCGCTCGGAGTAAGGTTGCTCGTTTTCATCCGAGGCTTCATTCCGACCTTTCTTATCGGTTGTCTTGTCTCTGCTCCATCAGCCTTGGATTTCCCCGATAATCTTTACACGAATCCTCTTACACCCCCCACCCCCGCTCTCGCCCCTGCGGCGGAAGTTGCTCGGATAAATAATTGGTTCGCCGGAGAGAGAAGTATTGGCGATTGGTTCGGTAGCGCCAATTATTCATGCGCACGCGAGAGCCCGATAGACGTGATTGATGGTAACATTTGCTCGCGAGCAGCTCGGAACTCCGCCGTACTTCTTTCGGCGGATCCGGCCGAGGCTTGTTTCCAACTTGCTCGGCTGAGAATGCACCTTTAATTTCATTAACAAAAGCACAGTATGTACAAATGAATTCTTCGTCTTATTTTTCTGTTGGTTCGCGTGGATAAACTTTGGCAGCGCATTCGAGCAGGTAGATTTCATAATAAAGAACGAACGAGCCATTGTAGAATGGGACGGAGAGATGCTCGCGGCGCAGCGCGGAGTGTGTTGGCCAAGTGTGTTGGGGCTTGAGCGGCGGGTCGTGACAGTACCGCCGGGGAATCCGGCAAGCTGACCGTTCGCTTGTTCCAGCTGCAATCTACCGTCATTACCGACATCACAGAGAGCTCGTTAGTCTCATTTATATTCACGTTCCACGAGTACAACTTATGTCGCGAAGGAGACGAGGAAGTTACCCTTGCGCGCTTAGAGTCACCCGGGCGACGGGCCGGGCGACGCTCTTCCCTCCAAAGCTAACACAAACTATGTATGTGCCGCGGGCTTTCAACCCTTCAGTATGTTCTTCACGTTCTATATAAACTTTCCACTCGGCTGGTAACGCGCTCCCTTTAACGAAACAAGTCGTCCTGCCCCTGCCCGCTCTCTACTTGTTCTCGCAGCCTCGCCAGATACGCGTCTTTATCCTTCCACGGCTTGCTACCTCCTATCACCTACTTTCCCCCGCGAGTGTCGAGTTGCCGGCTGCGCGGCATTTGCTCCCGATAAATTTGTATTCGTTGTAGGGTGGAGTGAGCGATTAGCAGGGTGCCAGTAACACTCACCCCCTCGAAAGGCCTGTGTTATACGAGCTAGCTCGAACAATTGGCACTATTGCCAACTATTTTAACAGATTAATCGCCCTCTGGCTATGTGTGTATGTAATCATTGTGAAATGCTTCATCAATATTGATCATATTTGAATGGTGCGAGTATAATTGTGATGCTGGCAGTAGTTGATAATGAAAGAAGTCCATTTTAAATGAACGTTTACTAACAAACTTGTATTGAATCTGAAACGCGGCTTGAAAATCGCACGCACTTATTATTCTCGATTAAGAATCGAAGCATATGTATGTTGGCTTATGATTATTGGGGCGCGGCAGTGGGCATGTCGGGGGTTAGTTAATATTTGCATGTTCGACATTGGCTATCGGCAATACAAAGTATAGGGGAGGGTGGGAGGTAGAGGGTAACGCCTGGGACTCACGCACACGCATCCCCGATTATTCCGCATTCCACGAGGCGCGTGTGGCAATCAGTATTATCCTCTTCATTCCTCTCCATTCGGATTTCCCTGGGGTTCCCGGGGCGACTGTAATTGACCGAACGTGGCCGGATCTCGATTATCTGGCGAATATTTCGTGTGAGCGGCCGCCGCTGCCGCCGCCGCCGATAGAATCGGCCGTCGCGCGCGGCTCCATGAAATTTTATGGGAACGCGCGACCTACTCACCCATGCCCATTCGATGATTACCGGCAAGTTTATAGGGCCGACCGCCGGCCCGGCCAGCCGTTGTACCTCACTGAGAGAAATATTTTCATCTATATGGAAATCCGCGTATGAATTCCCCTTTAATTCACTGTTCAGCGAGTGTCGAGCACGTGTGCGCATCGGTGAGCGAGGACTTTCGATCCGCTGCTCTGTAACACCATTCTTGAGTAATGATTTCCCATACATATTCACGTGTTCGATATCAAGCCGATGAATTAGTAATAATTTTTCCATTCGACTTCCAATCCGGTTTGATTTGAATTCAAATAGTCGAACAGTTATTCACACACAGAGGCACACTCGTCAGATACTCGACGTACAGAACGCGTCCATGTCTGTAAAGTTAGCTCCGCCATTATTCAACCGATGAAACAATTATTGTACTGTATTGTGCTACCTTGTATCGTAAAGGGTTTTTTAAAAAATCACAATCAATTTCAATGAATTAACCTTGGATTTGTCGAAAAACGAAAGAAACGACTGTACCGTGTTGTGTTGATTGGCAAGCTGAGAGACACAAGGTACCCAGGAAGTGGATGAGCGAGGCAGGAGCGATTGGCGGGAGCAAAGATCGCGTTTAACCGTGTCATTCTCGGGCTTTACATTCCTGGCGGGTGCCATTTGTCATGGTCGTATAGAGGGAGAGGAGCGAGACGGGTGGGCGCAGGTCCCCAGAGATTTCAGGGTGGAGTCATGCTATCTGTAGTAACGCGGGCTCCTCTCGCAGCGACTGTTCTTTTATTGCGCCGGCGGAGCGCAGCGGACCTTGCGGAGGTCACGTTTATCATTGCGCACCCTCCCAGCCCCGACGTGTATCCTGTGTGTTAAGGGCGCGCGACCCCCCTTGAGCGATGATTCACTCGAACATCTCTGTTTTGTCGCGCGCAGGGGATGCCACCGGAGCAGTGCCAAGAGCCGGGAGCTTGCGCCCCGTCGGAGTGGCTCACTTCCCCCCTTCCCCCTCGATCCACCAGGAAACAAAACGAAATTACCCTCCCCGTCGGCTCAGCCCTTGGCTCCTTTCATTTCGACAGTCTGCGAGAGTCTGTCGTGTCTGCTAACCCCACCGGCTTGAGCCGCCGCGCTACGGCGCGTCGTCTCTCAAGACCCCCAGACCAGTGATCTCTTATCAGACCTGTCGCAATGTCGCATCAACCCCCAATTGGATCGACCGGCCCGCGCCCACTTAGACAGGCTTTCTTCCTGCTGATTGCTGTTTCATAGTTGGATCAATTGAATCAATCTCTCGTTTAACTCCTTTTTGCAAGCATTGTCACTCGAGGCAAAACCCATCGACGAATCAGTAGTACATACTAGTATTCGTAGAGAGCCGAGTGTTGTTCTCGAATATAAATGACTTGGATGGTCCGAAGCATGTGGCATGAATAGTGAAAAGAGCTCGCGACTCTGTTTTCCTAGTGAGTAATACGAGAAGTAAGATGTATTCTGCGAGAGTCGTAGCGAGACGCTGCTATCTCGGATCGATTGTTCGATTAAGATTGCTGTCGCAATCCCCGTACACCGGTTGGTTGCTGAGATATCGACTCCTGTCGGTGAGCGCGGCCTCGCTAAATCGCACCATCTGCGGGGTGGCCGCCCTGCGGAGCGAACCCCTTTCTCCCCGAACGGTGATGTCGGGGCCTGTCGGGGCCTGTCGGGGCACCGGAATTCCCTGGCATTCCTGCGAAACTGCACTGGTTCCGAGCGACACGACACGCTGCTGGAGGAGTCGGAGGGTGGATTGAGAGACGACCGGCCTCGCCGAGCACAGCAAGACTCATTCTCTTTCTCATGTGTGGTGTATGGTTTCCGCTTTATATACTTTGCGGTCGCTAAACCGCTCGTGCCTGGCGGCCCTCTTTCTCCCGCTCCCTCTCTATGTCTCTCTGCGTCGCCCAGCCTCCCCTACCAACTCACACACACACACACACACTAGAATCCGCCTGCTTTCTAGGCTTTGTTGCACGCTCGCCCGGCGACAAAGGCGTTTTGTTCGGCCAGACGTAGCTCCGCGCCAACTTTATTATAATGTTCCGCACGAGCAATGGTCGCGAGCGCGCGCGCGCCCGTCCTTCTCCTCCGAGCACCGCTTCGAGCGATCGCTTTTCGAGGGCTTTAAGGGACCGGCACATGTAGCCATTGCGACCACCACAATCTTTCTTTCTGCCCCCGTCGTGTAATTAGTTTGTCGACTGCACGATCTCTCCTCGGTTAGTGCTTGCTCTATTTTGCAGACGTGTATAGTTGTGTTGTTGGGAAGGGCGATCTGGTTTCGGCTTAGTCCCTTTAACTCGAGAACCTCGCGACTAATAGCGCTCGTATTGCAGTTCATCCGGTTCTTATGCAACTCTCATAAGATCGCGGAGCAAGTACTTAGCGGTATTAGCAGTACGAAACTTGTTTCTTTTCCGACTCTGCTATTCTCCGCATTTTTGCGGATTGAAGCTCTACTGCTGCCGCTGCCCGGAGAATTTAATGGGATTCGGCTATGAATTCTGAAAGCCGGTGTGTTCTTGAATTAATCACTCGGAGCGTGAAGAGCATTCCACTCTTTATTCGGAATTGGGAAGGCTGGCGGCTGGCTGCGCCCTCGCGGAAAGAGGTAACTCTTTAAATAGGCGTGCCGCTTTAATTCGTGGAATGCTGGCAGTGTAGTTCACAACGATTATTCTTTCTCCCTCTCTGCTGCGTGTACACGCGAGCCTCAGAAATTGCGATCGTTTTTATGAAAACACGTATCTCATTATCCTGCGCATTACCCGGTTATTATTTCGCGATCCACTTTGCCAGAGCTACGCCGCAATTCTCCTGTAACTTAATGAAAAACCACGCGGCCTGCCTGTGTCCGATTAATTTCTCTAATTAAAGCCATGCGAAATTCCCATTCTTTTTCATCACGGAGATAAAACTTTTGCATTTCGAGCTCTTTTCATTTCTCCGCTGAACGTTTCATTGCCAGCTGCCCGTGTTAGTTCATTGGTTTATTTACTGAATTCTGCGCAGAGTCAGTCGACTTTACCGATTTATCGAGAGCCCTTTGATCATTATGGTTATACCGAACTTATTTTAATTACTTACCAGATTACCCTCATTCAATTACATTCATTAACTAAATTTTCCACAACATACATATTGACCCGAATTCCTTTGATCGGTAAATTGCCAATGGAAAAAGCAGAAAGGTCTAATTAGTAGATTCGTGGGCAGAATCTCCACTGACCTTTCAACTCCGTGATACGTGTGACCACGAGTCTCCCCCCTCATCGCCTCGGAACGAAAGGCGGCGAGTGAAGGCAAGTGTAATCGTCGCATTTTTCCCCGCGACACACACACGCAACAGACCTCGAGACACGAGAGAGCAATCGATACTTATCTCCGGCTCTCTAAAGTCTAAACGCACGCCCCTAGATGCATATATTACTGAATCCGGCAGTGTGTTTGCTTATGATTTTCTTTCGCGGTGTTCTCGATCGCGCGAGAGCAGAGAGCGCGTTTTTCCTCGCGGCGGGAAAAAAGCGCGGCCTGAGGATCGCGTGCTGGCAGCAGCACATGTGAGCCTGGCGCTCGAGCACATAGCGCATTTTAATCTGCCTGGCGGTTTGCGCTCGGTGCACAAGGTCAGTGCTCCAAGTGCTCGCCCTCCATTTACAAGTGACTCGTAAGTTCTATTTTTAGCGGGCAACATGCCTCGGCCTCACCTTTCGCCGCGAAGGATCCGAGCCCCTTGAAAATCGGCTTATAATAGGTCCCGCACGCCGCCGCCGCTGCCGGAAAAGTGCAAGGTGGCCGATTTCGCCGTGTCCGGGGGGGCCGCTGCGGTGGTTGCGCCAAGAGTAATGGCTAATCTTATCGATTCCCCCTAACCTTTTGGATACGACCTCGTAAACCAATGGGGCGTGCCATTAATATCCCATAATTCTTATGGTACGTGCGGTCTGCGGTGGAAGAAGCCGCGCCGCATACGGGAATAGCATCACTGTCTTCAGTAGTCCGTTTTAAAGCCAATAAGAGATTCCGCGAATGATCGAGCATGTTAATGCCACCTTTCCCGGAACTCTAAACTTCCTTTACATCTTACTCCCGAGAATCGCTAAAAACTCCTCGGCGAGATTTCCCGTCGAGTGATACTCGAACAGAGCTGTCAATCGGCAGAAAGTTGGCGCCAAGCCTTTGTCGTATTTCATGTCGGAAGGATTCGTGAGGAGAGACGAGTATAACGGTACCGATCCTCTCTCTCTCTCTCAGGGGCGAGAGAGTATATTTCCTTCTCGATTTAACCCGGGGAGTATAGCACGATTCTCCGAGGGAGCTTTCCCTCGGGGAGCGTATCAGTGAAAAATAATGCTGTGTACGTCAATTACTCTAACGCCCGGGGGCTTACCTGGGGACACAGAGCAGTATGTAAATACGTAGTGCGGAGGGTAGGTGTACTAAAGAGGAATAGAGTCGGCGAAGCGGGAGAAGGAGGTGGGGACGTTGAACGCCATCAAGTTATCTGGAATATACTAATCTCAATCCCGTGCGAATGGCGGTAGGGGATTACCTGGGTCCTGCAGTTCCTCGAGTTGGCCGGGCTTAGAGCGCCGCTGTATACACACCGCTCGGCTACATAGACCGGCAACACACTTTTCCTTACTTATATCTACCCATCTCCCCGAGGAGATGCATCGACAGTGAAAATCCAGCTAGCTCGCGCTCCTGCTTCCGCCTCCTCCCCACGCCTCCCCTAATCTTTAACGGAGTGACGAGCGAAAAGTCGACGATGAAATTGGACATTACACGGTCATCCTTTTTACTCGATTCCCTCTTTGCACGCAGGACTCTTTGCCAGCTCGGAGACTTTGCAGGTTTGCAATTTCAAATGCAATCGGGAGCAAAGGAAAGCGTAACTGGTTCGACGCTGATCAATAGGCATCGCGCGCTGGCTGCATTAATCCTCCGGTCCATAATAACCGGGCTAGTGGTAATTATATGTCGGTAGAATAAAAGCGGCGCTAATAGGAGTGCTTAGCCAGTGATTTAGCGCGACAGTCATAGAACCATCAAGCCACATCATAAATCCGTCGGGCATCTGACAAAGAGGCGAAAACTGAGTGGACGTAAACTATAAAGTGGCACCTTGACGGGGGCCAATTACCCGGCATGTATATTGTTCATAAAGCTGACATCACTGACCAATCATTTCGCACTACATACCCCCCATCGCTCCAGCCGACTCACTCTCTCACTCTCTCTCGCTTTAATTATCTCACATTATAATAACACCGATCATGAAAACTATCAATAACTGGACACGGGACATGTAGAATCGGGCGCGGTGATGGGGTGAGAGTTGTTTCGCAAAAGAGATAGTGCGGGCTCGATGGATGCTAAATATTTACAGTTGTGTCGGTGGGCCGATAACATTAGCGGCTAATTCGTTAAGTACCGGAGCGACACACGCCGATAATAATTTTATTCGGCCGTGAGATCAAACGGCTGACGAGCATTACCGCCGCCGCACATGCATACACATCGTTCGAGTGGACGAGGATGGGGAGGGGGCGAAGGGGGCTGGTTTCGGCGCTTGCATGTTTTATGGAACATTCGGCTATTTGCGGCGGAGCCGCTGGCGTATTTGCAGAAGGAAATGCCAGGCCGCCGCTTCAATGGCGATTAATATTAACGCGCGACCGCAACACCAGGCCATCAGTTGGACAAGTGCGTGCCCGGACCAACTCCTCCAGCTCCCCTCGCTCCTCTGCGGGGCGAGCGCGAGCCGGTGGACGCTACTCGATGGAGAATAGTCGTCGCGCGCGTGCATTTGCAATTTGCGAGCCGAGACTGATTCGCTCGTAAACCACAGGCGATCCGTAGGTACCGGCCGGGACGAGCGACTTCCGTGAACGGCCGAGCACGGCCTCATGTGACATCATTAGCCCAGCGAATCGCTCGGATTTATTTCCTCTCTCGCTGCCCTTCCAATCACCTTTAACAAGTAAGATGAACGGTGTTAGCCAACCACCGCACCGCCAACAGATGCTCCGTATCGCTCGCTCGTTTCCTCGTCTGCCCGCCCGGCTCCCGTCCCCTCACTTTTTACCTGAATTACTTGGATCTCGCTCTTGACGCTTTGCGCCGCGCGCGCGCCGCCTTGTTAATAGGCTTTTTAATGATGCCTGCTTAACGGGACGCCCCCCCGCTTCCGAGTTCACTCGTTCAACTAACAACACTCGAGTTTGGATAAAGTTTAAATGTGTCGCGGTTAAATAGCAATTTATTTCGCCGACCTGGTACTTCGCAGTCTTTTTATTTCGGGACTCGGGAATTTTAACGAAACGCGGAGACGTGAAACAACTGTTTTACGCTTTAACTGTTCATCGTCTATTGGTGATTGGGGAAGTGGTTAAAGGTTAAAATTTAAAAAAAAAACGTGAAAATTAAAGGTTAAAATTATCGAAGGTATTAGGAGAAAGGTAGCATAGTAGGAAAAGCTGGTAGAAATGAAGGAGGTCGAGATTGTCCTATGACAGAGCTAAGATTCACTGAGGATCGAGCTGGAGTCTAGGCACTAAACAGTTCGTCCTAGCCTAGTTCTCGAGCGACTAGAGCCGACCCATTACAGAATGGACTGTCGCGGGCGGGCAGATAGCGCGTCTGTCTTTGCATGGAAATGCCGTCTTAACCCGGCGAAGAGTCTCGGCTGCCATTTTAGTTAATCCCTAGGAGAAGTTGCCTCCAAGACAAGAGATTCGCCGGTTTAATAGTAAAGTCCGGCCAAGTGATTTGGCTCGGAGGGAGCTTTCGGGCGACTCGGCTATGTACTTAGCTCGGCGTCCAGCCGGAAGTGCGGGCTTGAGCCAATCGTCAAATTCTGATTTGCTTTGGCCAAGTCCTCTTGAACGAGGCGCATCGCTTCGTAGCTCGTCGTGCGAGCACACACGCAACGCACGTAGCCGCACGAGGAGGCCAAGATAAACAGAGCGGCGAGTGTAGTACGAGTGTTTGAAACTACGACGGCAGACAGGTCATCGGGAAATGTTTAGACTAAATCACTCAATTTCAGGCTGCGCCTTTCACTCCCGGTGTTGCGCAATTCCAGCGGCTCGGCTGGTGGCTGGTTGGTTGGTTGGCTGCTCGCTTGCGCAAAGCCGAGGAAGACGCGTCTTGCTCGAGTGCGTTTACTCATTCTCAATAGATTTACCTTAGGTGCCGGCGCCGGCCACTTGTCTCACTCCGGCGACCGCCCGAGTGCCGTGAATGAGCAATGAAATTCGCTACGCGCGCGCCGAGCGCGTAGAGCGCGCGCACCAGCGCAGTTAAATGCCCATTGGAAGTGCGCGTCTCACGCAAAGCCCTCGAGAGAGAGGCGCTTTCCAAATTGACGCTGGCTTCGGAGTGCGAGGCATTTTTACTGCCATCTTTTAATTGTAATTAAGATAACAAGATATTTTAAGTGGAGTTGCTCTAACACCGGGAGCCGCGCGAAGGTGTGACGGTTCGGCGTTTGATTAACTTGGGCTTTAATTCATGGGTAAGGCGGTGCAATTAACGGGAGAATTAGTCGCGCGTTCTGGCTGGCGGGACAGATCGTCGCCAGTTCTTATTGGCCGCGAATTATTTCCCGTGCTCCTGCGGCGCTCGGGTGTGTGTCGGGTGTGTGTCGGGTGTGTGTCGGGCCGGTGGGTGGGGACGCGAAAAACCAGTCGAAGAAGAGTGCGCCGGGTAATGTTAGCTTGCCAGACACCGATTTAATGTCTGCTTCAACTACTACGAGCTCATTAAGCCTCGGCGTACGTATTCGCCGGCTCGGAGATAAGAGGATGCTGGAGCGAGATAGAGGGACGGCTCTTTCTTGCGAAAGCACAACTGCGTACTTTTCGTTGCCCGGAGCAGGAAACAGATAGTAATCGTCGTCGGCTTGGTCCTTTTCTTTCGTCTCTCCCTCCGTTTAACGACGGAAAACACTCAATGCTCTTCCGCGCACGATTTATCGCGACTTTTGCTTCATCCTTTTCTTCGCCAATAATGCTCCCTATTTGTCCCGCTTAATAAACGTATCAATCCCTACGAAAGCGGAATATTGCAAACGCAGCAGATTTTTTCAATCGGTTTTTAACCGAACAAATCCCTAGGCGCATGGAAGGGCTCAATTTGTAACTACATGTCAGCCTCAATATTACTGAGTCGCTTTGTGTAAATTAAGCAGTTTTCCCTCGCGACAATTATGCATCGTTAAGCCTTCTCGCCGGTGCTCCCACGTTCCACATGAGAATTCTTCGAGCGCGCGCTATATCCAGGCTTCTTATCGGGCGATCTCTCTTCTTCGCAAGTCACACTTTCTGTGTACGTGGCAAGTACCGTTGCGAGAAGTGTCGCAGCGGCAATCACGCGTATTGCAACCCGGCATATTTGCATGGCAAAGGGTCGCCGCGTGCGCGTGAGCCTCGAACGGCTACCTTAAGTGGAACAGAGGCCATTCGGACTCTTCCATTCTTGCCGTTCCGAGAGTCAGTTAAGTCAAATCGGAGAACTCCCAGGAGAAATGACTTGGTAATTGCTATCATCTTCTGGCGCATTTTTCGAATTAGCAAAAAGAGCTCCATGCCAGGTCCATGAGACTAACTGGTTCGCTGGGTCCTTTGGACCAACTTGGGCCAATTTGCTGGCAGCAGTGCTAATGGGCAGCAGGTTGCCGAAGGGGAATTGCACGTGGGTGTAAGTTTGTGCTAATTGTAGGTTATCTTCGATTCCAGCGACAATGTGCAGTGACTGCGGGAGCGCCGTCCTATATTGAGCCGAGGAATTATCCGGTTGGCAGAGGTGCTAATTTGCCGACTTACCTGGCTTAATTATACAATACCGGCCGGCCCCGGAACTACCATTTCCCTTTGTGCAATCTGCATCGCATTTGGAAGCATAGTGGTATCAATTGTCCCTCGGCTCCGAATATCCCCTAACGCTTTAAGGAGTGAGGAAACCTACCCTCTAATGATCGACCCAATACGCTCCGTCATTACTCATGACTTGATGCGTGATATCATTTCGCATCAAATGTGAATACTAACCAACGAAAGCGCGTCTAAATTCGTAGGCAGACAATTCTATTAATCATCTGGAAGTTGAATTAACGCCGCGTTAATTATGGGATAAGTGCCACTCAATGATGTACGCGGAAAGCCAGAATCGCGGCTGCAGATCATCCCCTTATCATAATGAATCTCGAGCGGAGAACTTACCGCTTAATTTTCTCTCCCCTCGGAGAGTGCTTGGCCCCACTTACAATTAGAGCGATTAGGATCCCGATTCGAGCGGCAGATTCTGAATTTACCCTCGGGAAAACAGGGACACTCGCGTTTCGAGTGTTCTTAAACTTTCTTTCCACCTCGTCGACAGGAGCATTAAGAAATGAATGAGCGCTCAGATTGGCAGAAGGTGACTTTCATCACTAGAGAATAAATGTCGCGGTGCAATTATATTGGCGGAATTATGAGGGTATTGAATTTGATTTGCATGACATGTGCGGATGGATTCTGGGAATCGGCGGAGGGCGAGGAGGTGGGGTGGGCGTGTTAATTAAAGGGGGGTCCGCGAAGCGAGCGTGAACCCGACTGGGAATTCGGTGGGAATTCCCATGGAAGCGACGGGTTCGCTCGCTCGGCACTAACAATGTCCTGCGAGGGCCACCCCTGTGCACAATGGCGACGGAAAACGGCCGCGCGCTCTTTGTCCACGCGCGTACGTACATATGCGGCCGCGGGCGCACTCGTCGCAGGGGGATCCTTTTCCTGCGGTGGCACAGACCGCGGCTCATCAGCCCCGTCGCACTGATTAATAGCCAATCGTAACGCTTGTTGACGCGGCCGGCCGGCATCGTCAATGCATGATGAATATCAGCCAATTTGCCCGACACTTTCAATGCCCGGCTCATCGCCGCTCATTGAAGAGTGCGCCTCCCAAATGATCGCGCCAAACTTTCTCCTCCTCCACCGCCGATTCAAACCACTACACTGCTCCACCCGATCCTTCTTTACCATTCGATTTTCCTCCACCGTCAGAGTTTCCCGCTCCACTCCGGATCAAACTCATTCCGCTCGAGACTCCAGCCTGATTATAATACAGGCGAGTGCTCGAGACAGCGATAAGTTGTCCCTTTATCCGGGGAAGCCGCTCCAACAATTCCGGGCCCACCTGACCCCGCACATTCCCAGGCTGAATTTAAGGCTCTGCGACATCCCGGAGCACCGGCCGGGAGGGCGAGGGAGAGGGTAGCAGGTCGCATTGGCATCGTGTCCGAATGAAGGAGAGATAAGGGGAGGTTGGAGTCGGTATGCCGTGGAGAGGAAGCAGGTGGAGGAGCGAGAGGTAGGGGGGGGGGGGGGGGGAGGGAGAGAATAGGGTAAGAGAGTGGAGGTCGAGGTTCGATTCGTTGGGCAGTCGGGTTGTTTGGCTCGGTCGGTTGGTAGGTAGATAGGTAGTATAGTATAGTAGATGGCCGGGCAGAGCCAGGTATAACACGGCGTGACCCGTGTGTATTAGGTATGTGGTGTCAGCAGCTCCGGCTCGTCCTCCTTCCAGCCTCTTCTCCTCGACTCCTCTTCTCCGCGTCTTCCTCTTATTCTTCGTGGTCGACGGCGTCCGTGCCGAGAGCGCGCACCAACCCCCTAGGAGAGCAGCCTATGTGCACTGTGCATGCACGCTCCGTCGGCCTCGCCGATATAATGGAGGCTGACGCCAACGGATATCTCCGGGGGTTCTCTGACCTTCCCCTTCGTAGGGTCGCATGACGCTCCCCCCCCCCAGCCCCCCTCTTCTTCTATGCCTCTCTATGCTCTCGGAGTAGACTTCTCTCCGTTTCTCTCCGGCGTGACCCCGTTGCAACCATTATCAGGCCACGCCGCCATTATGCGCTCGTGATTTTATTGCCGGCGTATTTCTCGGTGGAGAGCGCGCGGCCGAGTCCTCGTCGAGCCGGCGAGCCGACGAGCCGCGAGGGTGCCCTGCTCCAATAAATTCGATAATGCCCGAGCATTCCCTCTTATAATCCGGTAATCGTGCGCTCGTGATCCTGGTGGGGCGTGTTTTTAACTGGGGAGCGTGCACACCCCCCCCCCCCCCCCCCTCTCTCTCTTCCACCCTTAACAATGTCGATTGCCGGTGGGATTATTGCCACTGCTCATGAGGATCGAATTGCAATGAATTGGATACCTCGGACCTTTCGAATTGCACGTATAATCGTTGGACAAGTATGAGAGGCTCCGAGAGTCTCTACCGCGGCTGCGGCGGCAGGAAGTCGATCAAGCGTGGATTGCAGCCGCGCAAGGAATCATGGCGAGCGTTTCCTTTTGCGGCAATTAGGTATCGATCTTGGGGAGAGTGCGTACTGAGAAATACGGCTAGATCGATGGATCGCGGTACCGCGGCAACCGGATGCAAAGAACAAAATGCTAATGTCTAATGAGGTTAATCGAGGTTAAACCTTTGATTTATAGCGGACCCCGTACAATTACTGGCTGAGAGGCTGCGATGTGTCTCTCATGATACATCAGGGTATTAATTCACAAAGGACTTAAAGAACGCGCTTGCAACAGCTGACATTAGCTTCGCCCGATGCCCTTATAGACCGGAGATCCATTGTCGAGTCGAGACTATCTCGATCTCTCGGACGCTACTCGACGCGAGGCGACGCGACGCCTTAATCCGATGCATCGTAAATCCCTATTCCCCAGCTCTACACCAAACACACCATTTTCCTCTATTTCTCTCCTATTTAGTCCTGAATAGGACATTTTACACTCTGATTATAAAATCCTTTTAGATGTCGACGCCTTCAGACTGTCATTCTTCTCGACTAGTCCCAATTGAATGGTCAATTCATTAATTAGCTAACTCACGTAATATAAAGTGTAATACATTTTCGAAAGAAATGAAGCTAAGGGTAAAATTTCGCTGGGCAGTAGTCAACGTGTGACCAACACGCGGAGAGAGCGGTCAGCATTCCAATTAGGATTGAATTTCAATAACAGCTTATTAAGCGGCTCGGTGTCGCGCACGCCGCACGCCGCACGCCGCACGCACACTGGCAACAGTACGCGTAGTGTCAAGTGTACGGTGAAACGGCGGATTGATTCTCGACGTATCATAATTCCCGCAGGCGAACTTAGAGCGGCGGTGACGCAGGCCTTGAAATTAGCCCTTGAGAAGTAATTCTATCTGGTCACGGATCGCTTGCTCGCGGTGTGTCACCTTAACCCCTTGATCGATCGATTGGAATATCGAACGGGCGAGCAGATATCGCCGCGCAACAATACCTATCAGCAATAAGGTCGAGGCTCCGACACGGTTCATGCATTTTTCGAGCGAGCCCCGGCAACATCTCACGGCAAGAGAGCGCGCGCGCTCGCGCTCGCTCCTTATAACTGTTTCGGAGGACGGCGCCGTGATAGTTTGATACATGGCAGGCAATCAGACCAGCATTTCGGATCTAACTGCGCAGACATTGCCAGCCGGCATCGGGCCCGGTACCGTTAGAAGATGCTAAATGATGCTAACACTTGGCGAGGAGTAACGTTCCTTCTTGCCCGAGCAATGACTGCGTGAGTGTACGGCGGAATTACGGGTTTGCTCGATCAATTACCACCGCGCGCTCTGCCTTTTTTC
Source organism: Crossocerus cetratus (assembly GCA_963675795.1). NCBI lineage: Eukaryota > Metazoa > Arthropoda > Insecta > Hymenoptera > Crabronidae > Crossocerus > Crossocerus cetratus. The sequence goes on from OY776671.1 coordinate 4,737,361, forward strand.
CAGCTTAAATGCCACGGGGTTAAGCCGCACGTCTGAGTCGAGTGGCAAAGTTAATTTGGGGACTTTTAATCGCTCTCGGACGCGGCTCTTTCAGAGTTGAGAAATCACAGGTTTTTGAGATATAATATTTCTCTGTATGTAATGGGATAAAGGTGGGAGAATGAGCTGGCGGGATATTTGCTTCGATCTTTTCCCCGAGACGCTAAGTATGCTCGGCGGTTGGTTAGACGGTACGGGCGGGAGCGGCGTATGTGTAAACGCATTCTCCGCTCGACTTTTTAACGGCGCGCTCGGCAAGCGTGCGAACAAAGGAGAGCTTTGAGAAGGCATGCACGGCGACGTGAGTGCACACGCGTGACCAGTCGCCTATACATATATTCCGCGCGGCCGAGATCGCTTCTCGTTCGCTCCTTGTTACGCGCGGCAGATGCAATGCGGCAATGCGCGCTCGCGTCCATAGCGCACTCCTCTCGCCGCTTATGGGGAACGCGGCCAACTCGGTAATCCTCGCGATAGAGCTGAGCCCCGAGACTAATACGGCGTCCTCGAGGTATTGTGCTGGAGGAGGCTGCGCACTTCCCCATAAATCTGGCGACTCGCCGCCGAAATTCGCTCGCGACACCGAAAGCGCCGCATCTCACCTAAGCGCGAGGCAAGGACTCTAACGCACGTCGACGTTTCCCAGCTCGCCCTCTGACGCGACACGGCGCCGTTCGAGCTTAATCCTTGGCCATATCCCTCGCGGCAACTTTCGAGCGGCTTTAACGCCAGTCCCTCGGGAATTAAGTGATAGTCCCATTGTCTCCCTATGCAAATGCTCTAATAAGCTAGTGCGACTGGGCTCGGGCGTGTTTAAAGGGTTTTTGCACGCTTTGCATTTAATTGAAATGGATTCGAGTTGGCATTGATGGGAGTTGGGCCGCGCCCACGGTAGCTATCACTTGTTTCGCGGCTTGGCAATCGCGGAGTCTCAAGTTTTGCGGGGCGGAAGGAAGTTGGAAGTTTCTGGGGGGAGGGGGGGACGTTCACCGTTTGCATTGGAGATCGCTCGCGCGAGTTGTTGGATCAGACGGGATGAGGACGTTACGCTCGGCAGAGCGAAGAAACGCATGCGCTCGATTGATTTATTTAGGATGAGAGCCCGCCGAGGCCGACGCGTGAAGGGATTATTCCAAGAATTTTAATTGCCTGCGCGATGCTCTGGTTAGTTAGCGCGGGCCTCGCCTTGATCGAGAGTGACTGCGTTGATGGCATTAATTATATTTCACATTAACGGTTTAGACACTTCTGCACTTGGTCTTTTTGAGACTTCAGCATTATTATTGATGTAGGTTATTTCAGTAAAGAATGTTTTTATTATGCGTTGCCGTGGTCAGCGTTCGCTCAACGCTCTTACACGAATGGCTTTCGATCAATAAGAGGCTTCTGATCAAGGAGACTTGCTGACGATTGTCTTTTTACAAAAGATACACACACAATCTTACATATTTTATATCTGCGGCCGCATTCTTCTCTCTGTCTCTATGAATCTCTTACACTCGGCCATTGTGCAGGGACGTTTGTGCTCAACCGTCATCTTCACTCCTTGACTCTCCCATACCTACATATTGATTATTGACGGAATGAACAAAGCATTCTTCTAATGAGACAAGCTGGCGCGTGAAAATGTTGAAGAATATGCCAGATGACAATGCAATCGGATTAATTTTTTCCTGCCAGTTCTAGGGAAATTACTCTAATGACTTCCATTCATTTGATCAAACGGCCTCGCGGTTCGCCAGCCCCCCGATCGCAAATAGATTTCACGCCGTTCGAAGTTGGACAAAGAATCCCTAATAACCTAATAGAATTGTCACGAAGATGAGAATAATCGCTAATTGATTGGGTCAATTAGGCGGACTAATTACTTGCTCCGATTGTTCGGCTAGGGCTCCAATAAATCTCGGCTTTTCCGACCACGCTCGCTAACTCTCGCGTCATGAAATCTCATCGAGGCCCCGCGGCTACTTTGATGTTCCAACAATAGTTTTTTGTCTCGGATTTGATCTACTGGGACTCGGACAGGTTCCGCTAATCGGGAGCAATAAAATGTAATAAAATTCGATCCTCCTGCGCTCCTCTCATTGTCTGTGGCTCTTTTCCGAACCACAGCATCCGGACTTTTCAGCGAATACCTTTTGATTAATTATCCCGTGTCCGGCGGATCATGTGCAATGCGAGACCGAATCAACGCGGCTGCTCTTAATTACTCGACCCCAATCAATGATTCCGAATTGGACGGTCTACCGCTATAACCGACCATCGTCCTCTTTTTTCATAGTCTGCTGACATTGAAAGGCGAAGTGTGCACTCTAATCAAATCCTATACTCAAATGCCATTCATGCATATATCGCTGGAGCCAATCAAGAGTCCGTCTCGCGTAGCAGGGAAAAATTGAGAAATATTGCGGCAAATTCAAGTCTGTGGAAAATAGTAGATTTTCTCGCTGCGAGACAGACAAATCTGGCAAGTTTCCTCGAGGAAGAGCAAGACTCGGTGCATAATTCAGAGACACCGAGAGCAGACACGTATTTTGTACATGTTCTCTCTCTCTCTCTTTCTACTTCTTGTCCTGTCGCGAACAATGTCGGGCAGGACAGCGCACGAAATGCCGAGCGGAACACCTTATTCCGAAACATTCCTGGGCATGTTGGTGGCACCTTGACATTGAGGTTGCATTCGCGCGGGGACGTCGGGACGTCGGGACGCCCGTTTCGCACGTCCCCGCGTCCCGGCGACTATTCATTCGAACGTGTGGATGCGCGCTCATTCGAACGGTAACACTAGCGATCTCCTATTCTATTTCTGATTTGTCACGAGAGCGGACGTGCGAGCGGTGTCGCGCGGTTTGCATGCAAGATTACAAGCGTGCATACATATATCCCTGTCATAATACACGTGTCGGGTGACCCTTTAACCGAGCGGCACGCTTAATAACTCACTCCGATATACATACACGCGGTTTAATAACCGAGCCAGGAACCGCTCTCCGCTCGCCGCTCGCCTCTCTCCATCTCATTCTCCTCTCTTTCCGTTTTACCTCATTTACCTTCACCCTCTCCCTGTCAACTCCGCCTATAATTGCTCAGATACACCTTCGCCACCATTAGGAGAAATGATTAATGATCCTCCGTTTTTTAATTTAGGTAATGACTTTTTTTACGCTCCCAGACCATAATGCTTATTCGGCTTTACGCTCTCTGGTGAATGTATCGGCAGGTCGTTGGAGAAATAGTCACACGAGCGTTGTCGCAGTACATACATACATACTATGTGTCGTCCTTCGCAGAGGAGAATTCGATCTCGCTTTTTCCCTTTTCCGCGCGGCCGCCGAAAACTTTCCTGCGAACTCGTTTCGAACTTCCCCTCCCGGGAGTGGCTGGTGCGGGCCACCACTGGCTCCGAGGAAAAACAATTCTGATGTGAGGGAAACGGGTTTTTTATATGACTTGTAAGTGGCTGTGGTTCAGACAGATGTTCGTATTATGAGTGTTTTCTAGTTATTGTTTCATTTTTTCCCCGCCAGACTCTCCGACGGTTTAGTAAATCGCTTGTCAAGCGAGAGGGAAATTGTATACGTAATAGACATACGGACATGTAAGAAGGTAGTTTGTTACCCGAGGCAATTCAATATCTCCGGGAAGCCGATTGGTGCGGCGTATAAATAGTCCGGGCGGGGGGAACAAAATGGATCGTGACATCTCGGGCGTTTCGAAGAGAAAAGTGTCAGTGGCAGGGTGGCTCAGTATTCCCGGAATGCCAGGAGCAGCTGACACCGTTTCGGTTATGGCAAGCCAGAGCGTCATTGTCAGTAGCATCCTTCACCATCAGTGGAAAAGATTACACCGATTGCCGCGAAGAAAGACCCGCCAGATGGATATATTATAAGGGGACGTCTCTCAACTTTTAGCCGAGCACACAGCCATCCATCCATGACACTTCTCGACACGACCTCATCATCGCCAATCATTTGTAATTGGTCATTTTGGTCCTTCGATCTTTTACCGCTGAACAAGTACTTTTGCCCGATTTCGTGCGATCGCCCTTTCCCGTCCCGGACGTACTTTACGCGGCCCATTCTACTGGCCGCCGGCTCGTAGAAACTATCAATTTCACTTGCTCCGTAGATCGCCGGGGAAAATTGTCAGGCCGCGTAATAGATGGTCGTTCTCTCTCCTCTGTTCCTCGTTGCGTGCAATTTTACCTGCTCGACTCCACTCGCCAATGTATTTCGGCCTGACACTCCTTCCAACACTGATAATGGAAGATCTGTAGCACTTCCTCTGCGGAATTGATGATTTAATTTCTAATCAAATTTCTCCCGCACTTGTACACGGAAGTTGGATCGAAATAGGTCGCGCCGACTGTCGACAAGGTATTTGGTACACCAAGGAGATGATTAAATTGACGATCCTATCAATGTCCCCAATATTGATCTGAGGAGGAAGAGTGTCCCAAGCGACAAGACATCATTTCTCGTCTCGATCCCTTTGCCGGATTGTAAGGGAATGCGCGATGGGGATACGCGCCTATATATGTATACATATGTGTACATACATTTTCCCTGGGTCTGGCCCGGAGCAGCAATAGGCAGTCTGGCATCCGGAGCGTAATCTTGGCCGGCGGTCCACTGCTGGTACTTAAGATGGCATCAGCCATTTGAATGGCCAATGAGAAAGACGGGGCCCGTTTCACCCAAGAATCGGCCGGCACGGATCTCTCCGCCCGTACGATTGAATCATAATTTCTGTAATTACCTTACTAGCGATAAACCGGCACAACCCATTACGTCCAGATCGTCCCCTCCCCTCTCGCGAGCCAGCATTGTTATTGAGTCTGAGCTCGTATTATCTGGGCCTCGAGCACTTACCCTCTCGTGGAAAGCCGCGCCACGTGCATCGACTCCGTCAGAGTCGACCGGTATGTATTACTCCCAACACGACCAATCTCCTGCGCTCGCTTAATACGAACTCGAGTCAAACACTTGTAACTCTCTGCGCCTGTCAAACCCGAGAGAGATGACGAAGTGTCTCATTCCTGGCGGCCGAGTGTATAAATATCTCGGTCTACCTGCCGGAAACCCGTGTCCGGGTGAAAATTCTACTTTGACCGCTGCACCAGGCCCACCCGACTGTAAAGTGTAATGAGGCGTCTCTAAATCCCGCGTGGAAGCGTGTGTGTTTGTGTGACTGTGTGCATGTCGAGGAGTTTGCGTTTTAGCAGCGACGCGTCCACTTTGACGAGTCGCCTGTACTAATCAATGGCTTTCACTTGTTTGTTGCAGGTAAGGCTGGCACGGTACTCATTGAGACTGGCGAAACGGCTGGCTGAGACGGGATCCTGGCTCCAGGTAGAAAGGCTGCGCCCCCAGGTATCCCTCTCGGGCCTTCACTCCTCTTCAAACCCATCGCGGCTGCCTAGCCGAAACTTAATATACCATTTCCGACTACAGGTACTCTCCTTTGCCCCGGGAACAATGCATCATTGTATGACAGGTTCGGGTATCCGTATCCTGGCTGCGATCGCTTTTCCTTTTAAACCTCTGCGCTACCCCCTCGACGCTACGGGCCCTCCCTTATTAAAACCTGACATTCCTCCCTGGCAATAAACTACCAGAGGATTTATAGCTAGCTATCATTAGAGGCTCTAGCAATCCATATTCATAATGGTGGAGGGAAAGGATCGCTTTCGCTATGACTGGAAGAGAATGCCCTCGACAGCTACCCTTTTCCACCGAAAACCAGAGATCTCGCTCAATATTCCTTTGTCCTCGGCCGTTCTCTTCTGGTCTACCTGCGTTTTCCAACGCCGGACTCAAAAATCGAAACTTATACGCGACTAGCTCGGCTAGGAATACGCGCGAGTTAGTCGACGCGGGCCGAGTCTCCGTGAGGACATCGGTCAAAGCGATGTATGGTAATGCAAGCGTGTGTCTTAATCTACATTTTATACGAGTATACGCCATTTGCGATTATAATAGCATGCGTGCACGCTCGAGCGTGTCGTGCTTCCTCTTCCAGGTACATTTCCCTCCTTCCGCTCGTTGGACGCTCTCTCTCCTCGTTCCTCTCTCCTCTCTCCTCGTAAAGCACGTGGAGGGTAATATTTCCCATACATAATTCGCTTCATTAATCCCGCTGCGTGTCATTGGAGCGCCTCCCCTTCTGCCGCCGGCGCCCTTTGCAATTGCAGCGTGCAACTTGCCAATATTTGGCGAGCGCGAATATTTGTGAGTCGCTGGAATACAAGTACATAGAGTAGAATGAGAGAAAGAAGCGCGGGGTTTTCTTGTGGAGGTTGACGGGTGGTTACGGTCGGGAGTAATAGAGGAATGACAGCGTGCTCATTAGCGATTCGAGCGGGGCTGGAACGGCGAGGTTCGAGCAGCGGGTGACTAAGCTTTCACGGGAAACATTGAATCCGGCGGGATGGAGCGCGCGCGGCCGACGAGGTCGTCCGGCATTCTGGAATCGATTAGCGCTCGGGCCAAGACTGGCTGACGCGACCACTTTTTCTCGGGACGTTCTCGGGATAGCCGGGGCCCCTCGAGCCGTACGTGAGTCGAATGCTGCCCGCGGCCGGCTCTACCTTCCCGGGACACTCTGGGGCCTCTACGGCCAGTCAATGAAATTAGAAGTGTACTCGGCAAACACTCGCGCGGATACTTGATTAATAGACGCACAGTTTCCGCACTAGCGACCACCGGCGGCGCTGATCGCCGCCGAACTTTTTCGCCCGGCGAGTCTGCCCGCGGATGAATATTTATAAATTGGAATTGTCTAACAATCGAGTTAACTAGGTTCTGCCGGTGGCGCGAGAGTGTTTTCGCCGGACGGCGATTGGAGGGGAAATGGGCAAGTTAACGTGAAAGAAGGAAGCTCTTTCGGCGGTGGCGGCGGGCGGGTATAGGCGAATCAGAGATTGCTCTAATTGGATGCATCGCGCGCGCGCCGCTTCCCTTTTAATGAAAGGCAGCATTAAGTGGTTTCGTTTTGTAGTGTGCGATCGGTGGCTCTGCTTGAACCACGCTCGCCTGTATTACGAGCAACGGAGGAGCGCATTTGCGCAAAACATTCCGCGAAGTGCTTTGTTAATTGCCGTTTCCGGTGCCGGCTGCCCTCCCCTGCACGAGCCTCTTCTTCCCGATCCCGCTGAATTACCATTACGGACAATTCACTAATTATGACTGGGTTCGTCGTTATTCCTCGTTTCGCTAGAAGTGGCCTGCCGCGGAAAAGCGAGAGAATCGCCGCCTGTCGATGAGACTCTTCCCAATTGCTCGTGCAATCTCATCGCTCGCCTTGACAAATTTCTTCCCGTTCGAGCGACCGCTTATTTTCATTATGAATTAGCATGAAAATTATTATTGACACACTGCATGCACTTCCCACTTGTTCGAATGGTATAAATAGCACCAGGAAATACTGAAGGTAGAGCCATTGTATGAATTAGCAAAATAATTGTGCTCTTTGGATGTGGTCTTATTCGTGTATAGCCAAAGTATAATTCCATTAACTCCAAACTACAATCCATTCCTCCGACGGCGACATGAATTAATTGCGCAAGCATAATAATTAATTATTAGTTAGTGGAACGTTGAGTTTGGTTGGGTTGTCGACGGCGAGTCTGTCTTGGCTTTCGGCTTGTTATCTGGATCACATCGTATGCGGGCCGGAGCGTCTCCGCCATATCCCCGGTAATTTCCGCAGGCTCTGTCTCACGGCGGCGACGGCGGAGTTGCGGGCACGCGTGAAGCGGCGCATAAATTTCTTTTGTCGCACTTTCCGGCCCTTTGTGCGCGAGAGCGGAGCGCGCGCGTGTTCGGGCTCGCTCCCGAGTGCGCGCTGGCGCAGCGCAGCCTGCTAAGCCAGCGTCGCTGCACTCGCATGCATCTGCACGTAGACCGTTTGTCTTGTCGCAACAATGCCCTCGGTAACAGCACATCCTGGCCCGGCGACGAGAGCCGCCTGCTCGTCCGACGCGTCGCCGCTCGCAGGTGTCACCGGGCACCCACCCGTCAGCGCCGACTCCTACTCCTCCTCCTCCTCTATGCTGGATGAGCTGCTGCCACTCGTTTTCGACCAGACATCGCCCCACGCTCGTCTCAGCCTCTGATCACCCGAGGCCACTCGATTATCAGAAAGCGAATGGCCGGCTGTGAATAAAGTGAACAGTCACCAGTTGCACGGTTACTGGGAGAACTGATGAGAATTGGAAGTGTTGGGATTGTGGGATTGGGTGCTGAAGTGGGAAATGCTTTATCCGATTCCCGTTTCTTTCTTTTTTGCTTAAAGTTAGTATTTATTAAGTTTCGTTACAATCACCAACTCTTCGTTCTTAACAACTTTACTCGTTAACTCTTTGACTTTTCTCTGACCGTTGCACACTAGTCGCTCTGTGCTGAAATGCCCAACGCCCTGGAGTTTCGGGGCCGTCACGGACTCGTGATTCTTCTACTCTATCCACGCGCCCCTTTTGCTTTGTCCACAATTATTCTCGGAATCAGTCACACCACTTTCCATCCGATACCGGACACGCTCATCTTACTGATCACTCTATGATTCTAGCCGTCGCAGTCACACTCTTTCCTCACCTTAATCACTCAGGATTCTCATTTTCTTATTTACCTAAACATACACATACCTCCTCAGCTGCTCCACAGTTCGGTTCGTTGGTTCAATTTTCCCAATCATCCCGCTTTCTCGCACGCGATTCTCTCTTAATTTGTTCCAGCCCATTACAGAATCCTACATTTATCAAACAAGTTCGAATCAATTGAGCTAAATTTTCCTATAAAATGATTTCCAATATCCCGTGGAACACGAGTTTTCCTTTCTTCCTATTGGAGCGTGGAACGTGCAATTATTTTTTTATCCTGCGGCCGAAGTGGACAAAGAAAAACTGGTCACGTAAATTGGTGGTTGGTTAAAAAGCAGTTGCCTCTCCTCTCTAGTTACCGTCGAAACCCGCTGCACTCCAGCTGCCTAGCAAGCTCGTCCTCCCTGTTCACCAGGTGGCTGCTTTCCCCTATACACCGATATCGGCTGGGGCAAGGAGCGAGGGGGGAGAGGGGCGTGGGGCGCGGGAGGGGGAGAGAGTGGGTGGTAGGCGGGCAATATTAATGCATTTATTCATGGGCCTAATTAAAATTAGCGCGGAATCGCGGAGATTATTATCTGGGGACGGGATGAAGAATGATCGGCCGTGCCATTAGCCCAGCCCGCTCTGCCTCTGTCCTATATGACAGTGGTTTTCAAACTGTTGCTGGTAATGGAATCCTTTATGAGCAATCGGTACGGCTAGGTCTCTCCTCATTCCTTTTTACATTTACAAGCTTCACATTTTAATTGTATATCAATTATTAACGTTTTAATATAGTCGCTCGCCGAGGAAATTCGCCGTGTTTGGCAAACAGCGAAGCATGTAATACTCGCATTAACATCGGTACTAAAATCGCAGAATTGGATTAGGATCGTAAATAATAATGAAGTGGCATTTTAGCATAATAATTACACGGTGAAAGATAGATATAAATATTTGTTTTTCCATGTGAAATAAAGTTGTGCAATCGGATACTTATGTTGCAATAGCATAGAGGAAGGAGGGAAGGGAGGTAGGTAATGTAATAGCAGAAAGTTTGCTCGGAGGACTGCGGCTTCCCACGGGAGGCCAGTTGAAAATCACTGATGCAGAGCGTAACCAGCCACCGGCCGTGAATTGGTATCGGTGGGTCACTCAACCCGTTAGGGCCTCGGTTTATCAGAGCCAGTGGAGGTTCGGGCCTCCTCGGCCTATCGGCCAGGTACACATCCCCGTGGGCGTTTCGAGAAAGGAGAGACGGCTGGGAGTCGGCCGCGGCCGGAGCGAAAGGCTCGATTCTCCGGTGGCCCGGAGTGGCCCTCGAAAATTGATTCGTCGCTCGCGACAAATCGCTTTCAATCGGACCGAGAGCTCCGCGCCGGAGAGAAAGGGAGTCTGTCCGGCTGGATAGCGGGCCAACTCGACATCGGAAAGAGAGGGGCAAATATTTGGCGTGATTATCGGACGGCCCGCTATGGAATGGGCCGCGGGAATTATCAGAGCAAACCTTGTAATTGAAATTCCACTTGCGCCCTCCTCCCTTCCATTCGAAAGGCCTCGCCGCCTTCTACAGGTGCCAGTGCTCTTTTCCCGACGTAGCGTCACGAGTTTTCCTGATGTTTATTGAGTAAGCGCGCGAGATGACTTGGAATAAAGAGAGTCATCGGCAAGTGGGGCGCGCGGACGTGCAATCGGGACGGGGCGGTTCAAGTTGCACGGCCAATGAAGGGGGAAGAGGTGTCGGTGGCGGCCTGCGGTTCGAAGGAGGACGGAATTAGGTGGGACTGCAGACAAAAGCTGGGGAAGTTGCATGCTCGACATCTCCGGGCGGAAAGTTTTTTGGTTATCTTCCGGCCCTCACGCCTCATTCCCTCAGACTCACTTTCGCAATGCGATGCCCTGCTACTAGCACGCCGGCACACCCTCAAGATTGGCCTTGTCACGGAACTTTTAATGAAACTCCGCCGGATCTCCCGCCCCCTCTCGCACCCTCAAATCTCCTTGGCTCATTCATGATCAACTCTCAGCTCGTTCCAGCGCCGAGAACTCCACTCGCCGCACTACGAATCAGCCACTTTATTCTTAAAGAGCGAATAAATCCCCGGGAACGTCTACAATACTGCCTGCTGCTTTCCCCTCTTTTATGGCACCCGTTTTATTTGTAGTCGCCTTCGAATCCCCACTCATAACAAACTTGCTCTATACCGAGAATTTGCCTTTACTTCCACAATTCATTCGACAACTTGCCTCCTCGCGCCCAGTTGCCATAATTCTTGCAATTATCGCGGCTAATTATGCGAAAATAATGATTTCCTCGTGCAGGCCTCTTAATCCCCAGTGATTGCTTTGGCTGACAGCGCAGCGTCGCTCGTGGGACGAATCAAAGGCGAGCTAATAATAGATCGATTCTGTATATCCTCAGCAGGCAGTCTAGCAAGAGTCGTGGCAGCGCTCTGACGGAGTCTTTCTGGGCCAAGCATTGTTGTAGACACTGGGAGGCTTTTTTTCCTTGACTGGCATTTAAGCGTGCAAAGAGGCCGCCAGTAGGCGAGTAAGCTGGCAGCGGAGCGCGACGCACTGCACGTCGCATTTTGCCCGGCAAAACGTGGCTCTCGGCCGCTCGCTCCCTCGCTTAATTGGAAGCTAACAAAAGCTGAAAACCGCGTGAACATGTCAGCCGGCTCGCTTGTCACGTAGAAAATGAATCCGCGGTCGAGAAAATGCATGCGCTCACTGGTACACATTGCAACGCAGACGAACGTGCCTGTTAACCAACGATTGCAAGTGTTTTGTAACACCTGATCGAGCAAATATCACGGCCCGCTCGAAAAAGTGTCGTCTCGCGAGGCGCACACCTGTGTGTATGTATACATAGTAGATACGCAGAGTGGGAAGCGTATCGAGGCTTTCTTGGTCACCCGGGAGCGTTTTCTTCGTAGCTCTCGAAGATGATAAATGACTGGGTGCGCTCGGAAGTGGCGCACTTGTAAACGAGGAATTAAGGCGGCCGGTGGCTCCTCTCATCAATCTTTGGCAGGGTTTATTAACATCGGGAGTGCCAGGGTGTTATGTGGGCCAGAAGGTCAATCAGGCTTTTCACGTTTTCCCAGCGAAATGTTCTCTGTATCGCTGGCGCGCGGGCTCGCGGGCGCGCATTCCGACAATATCATCAGTAGCCATTCATCGGTGAGCCTTTGCGCGCTGATGCCGGCGCGATCGTATCTTTGATGGACTTTCGTAAACAGTTATTCCCTCGCACCCGCGCAACTTGCGCCTCGTATTTCCCTCTATGGACGTGCGTCAATTAGCCTGATTCGGCCGAATAATTCCCTCAATGCACGCGTCGCCTTTCAATCAGTTTCATTTAGCCTTTCCGGCAACGGTGCTTTTTTAAATCCGGATTGAAAGAGCTGCGGTCTGCCGGCTGGATCAGAACTAATCGGCCCCCCGGATTAAAGTAACAGGCGACGGGCCATTTGCCTGCGGTTAAATTGTTTGCGCTGCTCCCGCGCCTGTGTTTAGGGCCGAAAAAGAGCGGACTGCTCTTGTTTATTTGCGCCCGCGGTATTTATAATTCCCCGGTTAAAGTCCCACGCGGTCCAGCGGGCTGGACAAAAAATCCCGATTTAAAGGCTCATTGGCCAATAATCGAACCACACTTGTATTACTGAAATCCCATACATTTCGGCAGAGTTTTAAAATCAAATAAAATTGATAAGGGAAATTAGAATTAGGAAGAAATGGTAACACTTTTCAATGGACGTTTTATGGACCCGAGAACAGAGCGACGTCCAAGAATCAATCTTTTAATCTCCCCGCACGCCTCAGCTAAACGAGTTCACCCAATAACTAACGCCGTCGCGAGTCCAATCCATTAGAAACCGAATACATTTACCGCGCCAGGTTTGAAATACGATATCGACTTGGATCGATGCAATGTAAATACGTACAAATGCGTGAGCCCGCAGAGACGTGACCCCAAAGCGAGGCCCGCGGCCGCGGGGGACTAAGCGTCGCGCGACACAAAATACTCTCGGAGGCCGAAAAAAAAGCCAAGGAAAGGTGGCTGCTGGTTACTGTTACGCGCCGGGCTCTTTCATTCGGCGGCGCTGGAGGGAAAGAGGTGCGCGCAGCTCGCTGTGTCGGAGCGCGAGCACACACCGGCTGGCATTGAATGTCGTGGACGACGTAGACGACGTAGACGGCTATCTCGGCGTTGTCCAAGCACTAGTATCCCGGTGTGCGGGCATCGATGATCTTGATTTTGATTGCGGAACGCGGTGAATGGCCCTTCCGAGCAATACACCTATTATCGACTAGATAGCCCGAGCGCTATTAGCACTGGCTCTTGTGCCCGGCGACGGTAGCTTGGCTTGCAAAGCGGAGACTAGTATACTGTTCCTTCGATCTCTCCAACACCACCGCCACTGAAAACATCCACAAAACATCCGCCAGACGAATGATTCCTAATTAAAGGCTTTGCATTTAATCAACTGCTAGGCCATCTTATTCACCTAAACAGATACTTTATCAAGATACGAAAGCTTTTAAGCGTTCGGGAAGTGGTTGCGGCCAGAACGCACGCCAGGTTACTTTTAATTAGCATACGATCGGCCACCGCCACTTTCTTTCGCAACCGGCTGCCCCGCGCGCTCTCTCGCTCTCTCGCTCTCATTGGCCTCTCGGCTGGCCGAGATTCAAGCCGCTGGCATTTCGAGCCACGTTCGAGCTCTCCTGCTACATATATCCGGCGCACAGTGGGTCGAAACGCGAAAAACGCGGACATTAGTCATTTTTATGAATATAGGAAATTCAAATTCAATTTTTAGAATATTACCAAATCCGGGAGTATTACTTTACGTGTTTACTTTTTCGAAATGTGATTTCTGCAACTCGTAATCCTACAATGAAGTTGAGGTTAAATTGCTAAATTTCACTCTTACGCAATTATATAAAAAAGATCCTTTTCTTTAACTGGTACCAAATTAATTCTTGTACAATTTAAAGGGAGACAAATGCGCACTTATTAAGCTTCTTTTTCGTACGCATAAGCAATGTATAAAGAAATATATATTTTTTACACATTTTTTATTTAAAGTGATGTACAACTCGATTGCCATCGAGTTCCACATTGAATTTACACTCAAGTCAGAGGTTGGGGTAAGCAGAATGAAATCAAAGAGGTTCCAGCTGCAGCCAGCTGCAGCCCTTTATTGTAACTATAATAATAATTATAACAAGAGACATGCGCGATGTAGCAATTTGAATAGAGTTGCGAAACGATCGCCACCAAGTTCCGGCATTACTTTAAGAGAATGTTAAAGGTAAAACTGTGTAGAATGTGACCATAGAGCTATCATGTGACCATGATACAGTGGAAGAATACTTGTTGGAGTGATACTTGGACGACTAATTCTCACTACATCGCGCATGTCTCTTGTTATAATTATTATTATAGTTACAATAAAGGGCTGCAGCTGGCTGCAGCTGGAACCTCTATGATTTCATTCTACTTACCCCAACCTTTAACTTGAGTGTAAATTCAATGTGGAACTCGATGGCAATCGATTTGTACATCACTTTAAATAAAAAATGTGTAAAAAATATACATTTCTTTATACATTGCTTGTGCATACGAAAAAGAAGCATAATAAGTGCGCATTTGTCTCCCTCTAAATTGCCCAAGAATTAATTTGGTACCAGTTAAAGAAAAGAATCTTTTTTATATAATTGCGTAAGAGTGAAATGTAGCATATTAACCTCAACTTCATTGTACGATTACGAGTTCCAGAAATCACATTTCGAAAAAGTAATCACGTAAAGTAATACTCCAGGATTTGGTAATATTCTAAAAATTAAATTTGAATTTCGTTTATTGATACAAATGACTAATGTCCGCGTTTTTCGCGTTTCAACCCACTGTGCGGCGGTACTCTCTCGATCGCAGCTCCCTTCAAAAAGTCGCGCGCGCTCTCTAACTGAATCATGAAGGTGCGCGCCGAGCTAAAACGAGCATACAGACGCGTCAAAGCTAGAAAGGTGGAAGGCGAAGTGGGATATTTAGAAGTCTGGCGGCACGAAAGGGCGAGCGTCGCGATCACTCGAATGGATTAAATCGAATCAGCGATAAGAATCACGCGAGCCGACTATTACGAAACGAGTGGCTCCCTGTTATCAGTGGGCTCGTTAGCTGTTATCGCTGGCGCATCGCTGCCAGCAGTGGTTTGATTACCGGGTGGAATAGCTCGGCGATGAGTCATATCGCGGCTCGCGCTCCTCTCGCTCCTCGCCAATCCCGGCGCCCGTTCCTCTGACTAATGACCGATACAATTCCAAGCACAACGTCTCGTCAATCAGAGTTCGCTGCTGACACGCGCGCCGAGACCAACCGACCTACGATACTCCTTGGCACCGAGTGTGTTTTACCTCGCTTTCCTGGGAGGAGCGCCGGAGGAGTCAAATGTCCACCGACACACTATATAGATACATAGGTATGTATATGTATATGCGAAATGCGAGCGTCCGAGCGGCGAACGAGCAGGTTGCGAGCGGCCACTGTATGCGCCCAGTCGATTAGACGGCTGTCCAGCGAGCATATCGCCGCGCGTGGAATTGCACCGGGGTTTCGTACGTGCCCACGAGTGGCCGTGTGTGGGTCGCGGTGACACAGACAGCGCGCCACACACTCGCACACAGAGGACGAAGCGACGAAGGTAGGAGAGGCAGTCTTGGCCAGCGAGCACGTATGAGCGCAGTTCCGAGCGCGGTATGTCCCGCAGCCGCAATACCACCGGCAGCCGGGCACATGTGTGAATAGACGCGCACGCAAACCCGCCCGGACACGGCAGACCGAGCGGTAAGCACGAGAGGCGAAAGCGCATAACCAGTCTCTCGAGCAGTGCCGGCTCGAGGAAACCTCTCTCACATAACCTGGCCAATTGGTCAGTGAGGTTAGAGCCGATCATCTCCGGAACACCCTGGCTCCTCCCGCCATCCAGCCATCCCACGCCAAACATATCTCCGAGCGAGCCAAACCACCTGGAATCGCGGCCGATCCTCAGCGTCCTCGGCCGCGCAAAACTCCCACTACTTTACGGATCACGATCGCTCCGAGCCGCCTAATTGCCGCTGCCAATTACGTCCACACCCGGCAGCCCGGTTATTGCACTCGGGGCCAACAAGCCGTCTAGTTCCTCCCACCTCTCTTCAAAGTCAGCCCTGCGTTTCAGCCGCGCGCTCGTGCTTTCTCCGACCCTTTCTCCTGATTATAGAAGTACGTGTCGGACTCCGGCTGATTACAGTCCCGCGGCCATTTAATTGGCCGAGTGGCGTTTCTTGCGGCGAGAGTGCGCTCGACAGGTGATCTCGATCTTTAAATCCCAATTATTCGCCGGCTTTGATCAGACTGCGTCATCCGGGCCATAGGGGAGACTACGTATCAGGCACACGCGATGCGCCTCTAGGATGCGGGATCCGGTGGTAGAGGTGGGTGAGTGGAACTCGGATGTCGGCCGTGACGTGTATCTCGTTATACGAGGGCTCGTACGAGGAGATCTCGATGCAGGAGACACGGAGCGCAGGTGCGCGCTGCCTTTCACCCTCAGAGAAACAGAGAGCATGGTATGGGATCTCGGGCCAGACGATTTGGAGGGTGTAGGACGTGTAGGTGGACTCGGAGAGCGCGAGGGTTTCAAATGACTTATAGGCTTATCTAGTATGGAGCGTGACGCGGTTTGCAGGGAGGTTTCAGCGCTCGTCCATACATCTCGCGCGACTCGACTCGACTCGCCTGGCTGAAATAACATGCTCGCTGATGTCATACCTCCGCTGTGTGCCGGGCCGCGTCGCGTCGCCACGTGGTTCGCCCTGGCCGCCAATGAAATGGACTGTTTGCTTATGTTAAAGCATGCGGCGCCGCGATAACAGTAATCCACTCGCTTAGTCCTTCCTGTCTTCTATACGGCGTGCGGAGCTGCTCTGTCTCTCTTTATTGGCAAAGGCTGGCCTTTCCGCTGATAGCCGCTCGCCGGGAATGGCACCGAGTCCCGAGTCTTACATCAGCGGGCTAAAGTCGGCCCCGAGGTCTAGGAGCGAGAGAGCGTTAGGGTGTGTGACAGGTGCTCCTTTGTGGCGCAGTTCGCCACTGGATTTGCATATGAATCGAGAGGGGCTCTAGGTCTCTAGCGCAGGCGTCTGAGAATTTCTGGATTGTCATAGAAATCTTGCTCGGCTACGTAAGCGAGCGGCGACGCCGGCGACGCCGGCGACGCCGGCGACGCCGGCGACGGCGGCGGAAAGGGAGCAACCGTTGGTAAACATATTGTCCCTCCTCCCACGCACAAAAGAAGCCTTCCTTCCAGCCGGGTCCGGGGAGTTCTGAATTGCAAATTAGCTAACTACCTATATAATTGGCCCATTCTACGGTGCAGTGACTATGAATGCGTTCTCATCCTCTCCGCGGCGCGCGGCCTAGAGCTCCGATATAGAGATCTCGAAATTTCGTGGCCTCCTGTTTGTCCCGCGGAGCCTCGCCTTATTAAAGAACTTTAGCTCGGTTCGATGCTTTAAGAAGCCTGATTCTTCCGCTATAAAAATGCGAAAGCCCCCGGTATCTGCATAAAAAGTCGCGCTCGGGCCCCGACGCTATGCAAAACTTGGGATTATTAATTCAGAATAATAACCGAGCAGTTGTAACTCGTTGCGCCGAGAGACGGCGCGGCGCTATGGAATTTCGCGGAGTTTAATGCCGAGGGTGGGCTGCCGGAGGAGGGAAATGCCGCTCGAGAGGGTAGTTTCGTCGGGGTCGAACGATTCGGCAATTTTTATTGGCATTCCGTAACGCTCGGAGAGGCTCTATTGCAGAAATAGAGTGTAACTCCGGCGAGAGGTAATGAGGAGTTTAACTTTTGGAGAATGGAACTGGCGTGCAGGCGCGAGGGCCGAGAGCCGACGGCCTGTTATCGGGAATTCGACAGGTTAGCAGAAACTCTAGAATCGGGCCGAGGCGAGGCTAGAGGTAATCCGGTGCTCTTGCTTCGGAGCTAGCTTCGGGGAACATGAATCGTTGGAAAAGTGAGCGGCAGAAAGATAGAGTTGGATGAAATCCGCTAGTGGATCTGCACGAACCGAATGATCCATCGGCGCGCTCGATGCTCGACTTTAGCAATCCCACCTTGCGGCGCTTCCTGGTTCAAGCGTGTTCTGCCACACGTACACGTCGAATAACTGGCATTATTTACTTCATTCGCTCGTTGAGATCCGGCAATGATCTGCAGGGGACTTTCTCCCGTGGCGACCCTCTTTCATCCCGCCCTCCTCGATGCGACTCCCGCTCCCGCTCCCGGCAATGTACATACTATGTACCAGGTCCCGTGTGAATGGAATCGAGTCCCCGTGATTCCGGGCCGATAGCAATCGCAGCGAATCAAGTTCGCAAATGGGCAACTGTCAGCTTCCCAAAGAACAGCTTGACTGCTTCGACAGGTATGATAGTCTTGCGCGATAAAGGATGGCGCGCGCTAGATTGAACTCGAGGCAGACGGCTCACTATGGCATATAATTCACTTGGCACTCGATGACGTCAGGCCGCTGGAAATCAAGTGGTAAATCCCATGAAACCGAGTTGAAAATTGTAAAATCAACCGCGCTTCCGCCCGCACGAGTTTCAGTGGAATTTTTTTCCGCCGGAGCCACATGTGTAAGCCTGGCAGTTTGGCTTTCAGAAGCTTCAAAGAGCAGAACGAGGAATCTATGTACACAGAACGGGCCAAGTTCTCAAACATTCATACGCCGGAGAGGGATGGAGAGAGCGGAGAGGCCGACCAAGTAGCTAATTAAAGGGAGAACGATGCCAGCAATTGATTCTCGTCTGGCTCCTCGTGACCTTACGTTCATAAGCTAATTAAGAAATTATTTTTAGCACGCGCCGGCCGCGAGCGCGCGCGCGCATGCTCCTGCTTCTTATTTGGGTCGCGCGCCACTTCGCGCCAAGTATGGAAAGTCAGTCGGCCGGGGATTTTCAAATATTTGACCCGCATGTGAAGGGCCCGCTCGAAAGTGCACCGAAAAAAATATCCCCCGACTCGCGCCCTGATATCTTCCGCCCTTTCAATTCCGATTTATTATCTCCCCCGGCCGTATTTCGCTTGCCTGTCTCTGCGCCGCCGGCTTTTATTGTCGAAACTGTCTGCGGCCTGCGCGCTGCGTTTTGTTCCTCCAACCGGTGCTGCTGCTCGCGTTGTTATGTACGCATCCCTTTCAGATTCAAACATTGACATTCCTCCGCCCTATAAAAGTATAACAAATACTTCGTTCATCACATTTTTCCTTTATTTTATGTACAAAAAATGCGCCAAATAGTTTAAAGGGATACATTTATAGCGAGAAGCCAAAAGCAGAGGAAAAGTTGTAATTTTTGTTTGCTTAAACTACACAGGATATAGGTACTGAATTTATTCCTGTGAAATGATACATTCATTCTCCACTTTATCATAAATTCTTATTGAAATATACATTTTGCTGAATAAAAAAGATATCCATGCCGATTTCAAGTACGGTTTTTATAAAAACCTTTTACTGTGGTCCCTGTTCCTATGAAACGGCTTGTTACAAACAAAAGACACACTGTAGGCTTTCGAGATTAATTATATATATTGGCCGGTACTTGACGGTCGCACTTTTCTCAATTACTCATTTTTTTGGAAATGGTGACGTATATTTTTTTGTTGACGATTTTCTTAAAAAGTTTACTCACGGTTTTTCCGAAAATGCAAAAAAGAAAAATCGATTTTCTGACATTTTCTTGATGGATCTAACACTGCAACCCTTTGATCGCACATAAAAGATGCCTGCTTGAACTTCATTATCCAAAAAAGAATTAGGTATCGTTTAAAAAAGCCGAGTTTAAAATCAAAGACGCCACACATTAATGAATTAATTTACATCTCTTACTTTAAAACTTGAAAGAAAATGAAAAAGCAAAACCGAAGCCCGGAGCGAGGAATCGCCACTTTTCCAATTGATTTATAGAATCTAACCGACCGAAAATACACCTGTCCTCCCATTCGAGGTAACTTTTTTCCCCGTCGCGTCAGCTGGACGTGGCGGCACGCACAGCTGCGTGACTCTCGCACATTCGTAGAGCAGCCAGCTTGGAAACCGAGCGGAGAAAAAGCAAGTAGCGAGGGGGCCGGGAAAAGCGTTCGCCGGCCATAAAGAATTCCTTTGACGAACACGCTCGAAAACGAGCCCGCACTCGGCGATCGTTGGGTGGGGGTGGGGGGGTCAGTTGGAAAAAGCCAGCGGATAGATCAGGCCGGATTCCTCGGCAGCGCTCAATAATTCCGAGTAAACCGGGCGGCAGCAATTTGCACGGTGGTTAAGCAGTACGCAATCCCATTGGGCCGAGCGGGCAATCCTTGCATTTCGTTTCGCTTGGCAAGCAATCCCGAGCGAATGAAGCGGTGGCGGCGCCGCATCCAGGTAGCAGATAGCAGGTAGGTATAGAGCGACGCATAGATTGCGGTGGGTTGAAAGTGCGAGGGGCAGCGAAGGGGCGTGCGCCGGAGGCTTTTCACGAGGATATCTGGTGGCCCGAGGAAGGTCTGTCGGGCGGCTGGCAGAAAAGCCGGGGCGAAGCCCAGGTAGAGGAAAGAGGTGGGGAGAGGATGCACAGTACCTCCGGGTTGTTAGGAGTCCGAGGTGCGGCTCCTCGGCCTCTTGGCTGGCTTCGCTCCAGAATCGATAAAACCGCGCGTCTGATGAATGAATAAACAAGAAAAAACGGAAGGCCGCCGCTAGCCGCCGCCAGCCGCCACCGACGCCCAAGCGGCTCTCGGTGTAACCGCGCGCGTGTGAGATGCGGTTTACACGTCGGCGTTGAGACCACCACGACTTCTCTACCTTCCTGCTCCTCTCGCTCGCTCGCACGCTGCTGGGTAAGCTCTGCGATCAGCTTAGAGCGAACCTTCCTCCAGCAACTCTGTTTCTCTCGACCGCAGTCCTCGCTCTACGAGCGCGGGCTTACTGCTTTTTGTCGCGCTCCTCCTCCTCCTCTTCCGCTCCTCTTTCCCTCGCTCGGCCGCTTTCTGCTCCGCGATACACGTACTTTACTTACTTACCTATTTAGACGCGTCGAGGCAGCCTGCGAGGGTAAACAGTAGTCGCTCGCGGCGCCGGGAGCTCGCCGGAAAAGCGAGACCACAGACTTTCGGAAATTCGCGAGATTCACCCGGCAAGTCTGAGCCAAGCGACTCGCACACCTGTGTACGCTCTGGTGGGAAAAGGAGGTTGTTTGCGACGCGGTTGGAAAACGCTCGGTACTCGAGCGCTTCCTCGGATTCGGATTCTCACTGGCTACACATGTCTGGCCTCTGGTCTCGCAACATCCGGGAAACCTCCTCGTTGCCGGAAAGCCGCGTCGCGTTCGGATCGGCTTGTACACGCCAAACTACCAAGAGCGCAAACTACGCGCTCGGTCATGCTGGGATTCTGTCCGATTCATTCTTCTCTCTCTCTGCCTGTCCTAATTAGCGCCACGCTTCGGCGCACAATTGTTTGCGACACGCCTATTGTTGATAGCAGCTCTCGGCGCGGCCTGCCGTATAATTTAATGCAATTATTAGATATCGGGAGGAATTTCATGGATTCGTAGTGGTGGTTATGCCGTTGGCGCCGCACGTATTTTCCCGGAGCGGCCGGCCGGCCGGAGCCTCATTATTTCCGAAGCCATTCGGGGCGCGGGCGCAATATTTTCCGATCCTTTTTCCAGCGGCATTCGGCGCCGCGCGTGCTACACGTATATAATTGAAGCTTTCATTCGATTTTATCAGTGGGCGACGCGGCGATATTAGCGCCGGCGGCGCGGCCTCACCCCCCGCGCCCGTTTATCGCTGCATTTACGTAATTTCAGCGATGATACCGTACATAATATGCGTGCATGTTTGCCCGATGCCCCCGGGAGCACTGCGAGCCCCAATATCTATTCGAGCTACTAGCCCCGAATGGCTTTTATCAGTGCATCGTGTTAATTAGTGATCAATTAGACCTAATCAGTGTCGGCAGATAGCGAAAAGCACTCCGCGAAATAGATATCAACGCGTCCACGGGATTCACTGCTATTAAAAGCCATCGGTTTTTCCTTATATCTTGGCGACGCCATTAATCAATTATACAGGGATGAATTACAATTTTTTTCTATAGAACCTTATTCGCTCGATTTTAATTCCTCTCTCATTAGTATATTCGTACAACTAGGCCATGCATACTACTCGATACGATCGGAAATGCGTACTCGATGGGATTCAGAGGGAGAAGTTACGATAGCCCGAGGCCTCGGGCTGTTAGTCCCGTCAGCAGGACGAAAGAGCCTCTCACGTTTATCCAGCCTCTGTTCGCCCATTGTAACAATATTTATTCGCCGGGCGAACGTCAGATAGGCGTGAAGCCCGCGAGACTAACTAGGCAGGGCGGAAAAAGGTCAAGCAGCATTATGCAGATTTCCCTAGCTATTAAGCGGCCGTTCGCAGAGCAAGTAATATCATCGGAGGCACGGCCCTGTGCTACCTTCGGCATTGTTCCTCGCCCCCGAGTCCTATAAATCCTCCGCGAGAAATCTGGCGACTTTTTAATACGCGCCCGTAAACTTTCTTATTATTCTCTCGGACAATATAAGTGCGGCTAAATCGCGGCATCCCCCGAGCGCCCGCCACCCGCGCACACTCAGCCTTCGCCTTTCAAAGCCAGCCTCCAACTGTCTACTTTCCACCGCGATTTCTCTCGCTTTCTGTACTCGAGAGCGAGCGCGTAACCTGCACACTCGATGCCAAAGGGTTTACAGTCGCGGAGGACGCAACGTGATCTTGTCGCCCGCTGCCCGTGACGCCGTTAGGTCCCCGCGCAATCTCAACGTGTCTATTCAAACGGCCCGGTTCTCTAATTTAACGAGCGCAGCTAACCGCGAACCGTTTACCCCACCCCACCCCCTGACTCCCCATAAATATTATCTTCTCTTTACTCTCACTCTCATTCGGGTTCTCTTACGATGTGCTGTGCGCGTAGTTTGCCGCTGCAGATATCTTTTGATGGTTCGTCTAATGTATTCATTCTATCAGGTGCGCATAGGCTCTTTTAATTGCCGATGTAGTTAGATGGAGATAATTGGATCAGGCGTTAGTAGCGTGGTATTGTACGGATTTCGTCAAATGTTGGTACTACTGTGGGTAATATTGACTGATTGCATGAACTGATCAAAGGTCGTCCTTTCAGGACTCCATTGATTATCGGTTGTCACTATGGGTTCTAATTACACAGATGGGGATATGTACGTATTTGGGACGGGACGTCAATGGTGGAATATTAACTCTGCGAAGTGGTATTAGATAGTTTGTAGAATAAGTTGAAGTGAAGAGGTAATTAAATATTTGGGTATTTGGCTGTCGAATTATAGAGTTTTCGGGTGGTATGTATGCGCTTCTATTTCACTAGTGACGGGGACAGAATCGCTCGGCATATACATAGTTGGGGAAGTATTGATGTGTACGAATTGGCCCATCCATCCCGGCAAACAGTGGCGGACGAATGCGTAGAAACGCATAGATAAATACATGTCGTTAACAGGTTCCGTTGCCGGGCGCACGTATTGCAACCAGCGGATTCCCGGTCCAATAAATAAGCGGGCGAGCCGAGCGCATATCCAGCAAGCGGGGATTAAAAAGCACCGGTGATGATTCGTCGTCAAAACACGGGACGCGTTTCAAATCCACGTGGAAATAAACAGATTGCGCGCGAGAGCGCCCACTCGCTCCATCACTCCCTCTCTTTGGCGCGCGTAGCCGCCAGCAACGCTGCGTTTCCGTTCGACAAGTTTTAATGAAATTCTCCCGATGAGTAGTTCCGCTATGGGAAACGGGTTTGGCTTTTGCCGCGACGACGCATTCGCATTACTAGCGCGGGGTCCCTGACACGAGTGCAGAACTGCAGACGGTGAAAGTGTATGTATGCGGGCCTCTGTTTCCATGCGATGCCATGTATCGGGACTCGGGCCACAGCTGCGTAGTATGTCGGGGATATACTGTTTAGTGTATACGTATCTGACGCAACAAGAGAACTCTCCTGAGCTCTGCGGAATGCGAACCTCCTCGAATAACTAATTGCACGCGGCCCTGGGTTAATTTTATTAATTAACCTGGGAGTGCTGGGAAGAGAGTATGGATAGTTGGAAAATATTTGAATTGATGTCTCAAAGTAATTCTCCACGGGAAGCCGTGAAACATCGCAATCAATCGAGGACGCGTTCCTCTTGAAAGCCTCTAATGAAGTTGGCAGTGTCGATGTCTAGGATTGCGCAGCCTTTTAGTTACGCTTGGGAGTCAAAGGTCTGCGGGCGACGAGTACAGGGAGGAGGCAGCGCCGCGCGGCGAGCTCGTCGGCTCTCAAGACAATAAACTCCGAGGCAGCTCGGGTGAGAGGCTGCAGACGCAGGCGAGCCCAGGGCGACGACATGAAAGAGAATATCGCGCGCAGAGCCTCGCCGTATAAACAAATGTATAAATATATCCGAGCAACCGGTCTCGAAAGGAACATTTCTACCTTGGCCGGCGCGCCGGTGGCCCCCAGGCGATGCGAACCCGGGGGCGGGGGGTTAGGGGGAGGGGGAGCGATCCTCGTGGGCCTGATTACAATTCCAGCAGCCGGATCGGGAAACAAAGAGGCTCTCGACGCCAAGTATTCTGCAAGGAAAACTGAAATCGTTTGGCGACGCGAGGAGGTGGAGGTAAGTTTGAAGAGTCGAATCTAGGAGCGACGCAGGAGAAGGAAGAGAAGAGGCAGAGAGCAACGGACGAGCGACTTATCGAACAAATGCCGATCGAATCGCTTTAATGAAGGGTTCCGGTGCACCGTCGCTCTCTCCTCTCTTGATTCGTGGTCGGCCTCGACGAGCTGAAAGAGGAAGAGGAGATGGCGGAGGCCGAGTGATGTATGCTCGGCAAAGGAGCCGAGCAAATAAGGGGCGGCCAGTGGGAGAGCGCGAGCCCGAGCGCGTTTCCGCTCGAAAAAGAAGTTGGAAAGGGAAAGAAAGCGCCGCGGAGAAATGGAGAGTAGGATGAAAAGGGGGCCCGAGCAAGCCTCGCTAACTTGAACAATATCTCTCTCTCAAGATGCCGGCGACGCCGCCTCGAGGTCTAGGCTCGAAACTTCCTCCTAGATGCGCCCGCTCCTCTCTCTCTCTCTCTCTCTCTCCCTCCTATATGCTCTGCGCCAAGAGACCGAGTTTTCTGCGTCAGAGAAACTTTCATATATTCCATTCACGAGGAGCGCTCTAGATCGGTGCTTAAGGAAAAAGGGCTGTGTGCTGCTAGTGCTGTTGCCGCTGCCGGCTTCTTCCGCCTCCAGCCACAGACGCGCGCACTTGCCAACATTGCCGAAAGTCAGTTACCCTCTGCCGCCCGTCAACTTCCCAGTTCCCTTTCGTTTCGTGGCCCAGAGCGATTCAGCGCTTTTCGAAAA
The DNA here is from genome assembly GCA_963675795.1 of Crossocerus cetratus. Lineage (NCBI taxonomy): Eukaryota > Metazoa > Arthropoda > Insecta > Hymenoptera > Crabronidae > Crossocerus > Crossocerus cetratus. The sequence goes on from OY776671.1 coordinate 4,762,487, forward strand.
CAGACTAAATTAGATAGTCTAGTCAGGACGGGGATCGATGGACTTTTCTCTAGAATCCTTCCAACTGGGATATAAGTGAAAATTGAATGTTATTCTGCTGTTGAAATTGTGGTTGTATTTGTAATATGATAATCTCTACTTGACGAGAGGCAGTTTGGCTTGTGGTGGTTGGATCCATTGGTCGCGGCGTAGAGGCGCACGGGCGCACGGGCGCACGGGCGGCCTTAACCCCTTACGAGTTTCTGCTCCATATGGCAGCGATCGCTCATCGCTCGCGCGCACTATACCAGCACGAGAGTCCTCCTCACGCGTATTACCCGCTGCCACGCGTAAAATCCTCGAGTCAATCCCCAGGGCGGTTCATAAAATTTTTAAGTTATGGCACGTACGATGCATGCTGAACAACGGGCCCGGGGAAAAGGTGCGCTTTATTTAGGAGCGCGGACGTCATGCCGGCCCATAAACTTGCCGAAGGATCGATGTAGCCTGACCAGCGAGCGTCCCGCGCGCTGAAAAACGGCAGCGTAACTTTGTCGGGAATACGAGCGGAGCTCTCATATGGAGCGTAAGAAAAATTTCCGCTTCTTCTACGAGTTGGATTAAACGGCTCCGCTTGAATCGATAGAGCCTTAAAGGTAGATGCTTTAATAGTTGCAAGGGTTAATGGCGCTTTGATTGATTCCTGTGCATAGCGTGGACAAATCGAAAATGTGATAAGACAGGTGGAACACGGGTCCCTAAGGTTTAAGTCTCCCTCCTCCCCCGGGGCCCGCGGGACCCCCGGAAGGCATCTTCAAACCCTCCTTTAAAGTCTCGCTGCTCGGGTACATCCCCTTCTTATGTAATGTCAGCGCCCTCTCGCCGCGTTTTTCCCCTGGTTCTATTGCCTCCGGTGCTTGACAGTTCACATTGGCTCGACGCTCGGCTCGGCTCGGCTCGGCCGCTAGTCGGTTTCGACGAGTTTTCGAGGCGCATAACGGCCAGCTCTATTTGTGCTTTTGAAATTGAGTTCTTGGTAGGTTCGAAAAGTTTTCCGCTCGAAAGGTCAGAAAAGTCCCTTTATTACCCTGGTACTTTGGTCCAACGCCCACTCCACCCCTCGCGTCGGAGCGCACTTCACTCCAAGATGCTCCTCCCCGTCGACTTCCATATTATTCTGCCTGCTTCCTCCGACGCTCCCTCACGTGCTCGCGTCACCAAGAGAAGGAGGAGAAGCAGGAGGTGGAAGAGTTCCGTGGCGCCGAACGCGCAAATATAATGAACGTCTGGTGGTAATCGTGTTTGTCACGTTCCACCGACACTCGTTATGAAATTTCTGCCGTTTAATCTATCGCGACGGAGAAGGAAAGAGAGGCGGTCTCGGGTTAGTGCGTCTACCATTGCCGACGAATGTCGTGTCCCGCCCAATAAGAGTACAACGCAACACATAGAGACAGTATTACAGTATTTGAGCTCAGTCTCGAACGCCTTACCCAATATCCGCCGATATTTTATCTTGGACACACCGGCGATCGCCCGTCGAACGCTACATGCACTAACTCGAGAGCAAAGCCTTTTTCCTCAGTTAGTGTATTGTAGACTAGATATATGACAAGCTCGGCTCAGCAAGTAATCTGTAACACACGAGCCGAGATTGACTCGCAGCTCTGCGAGGTATAAAATGTCCAAGTAGCAGCACTTGCGGGCCAACCCCGAGCCTGGATTCATAATCCATTAGGCGCAAGCGAAATCGGAGCAGTCGGCCTTGTGTCGAGTTTTGCCGCAGTCGGACCGCCCCAACTATGCACAACGAGAAGTTACGGGGAGCAGTGCCGCGCGGCTTTATTGAAATTTCATCTTTCGGGCTGACGCGAGCAGGACAGCTGGCCTTCCCGCGGTCGGCGCCCTGTCCCCGGGCAAACTTGCCGAATAGTTGCCGCCGTAGATTAACTCGTCCCTTTTCCTCCCACTTAGTGGCAAACTCCCGTGATACACCTTGCCACCCCAAAATCACTACCTCAACGCTCTACAGAATATCTGTACGGTGACTCATCGATTCGTTGATATACTTATAAAGACCCTACGTACACACATGAATGCTACAGTTTTTGGTCAAACGATGTAGAAATTTTCAATTTCTAAACACGCGATCGAACGAGTAGACATTTACGAAGTGGGAGGCATAGAGAATTGTTTTCAATCAATGTGGTTTAAGATGATTAATTCAGATGATTAATTCAACCACGCGACTGCTTTTTTCTCTGGTCCTTTACGTCTTTCGAGTTTCGAAAGTTCCACAGTTTCGTAAAAACGTATTCTTATCATTGAACGATGCATAATTCAAATCCACGTGGAAATTTAAAAAAAATGTTTTCTAAATAAGTAAAAAACGGATTGACACCCAATCATGTGGTTCTAATGAATGATGAACAATTATAGAAACTAGACGAGAAAAGCCCCTTAAAGCCTGAGGTTCCCATCGTATTTCCGTGGCACTAACTTGCATCGGACGAACCTGTGAGTCACGGTATATTCGTACTTTTCTCGTCCAAGAATTTATTAGGGGCGAGAGAGGTCTGACTAATCGTGCGAGGGTCTGGTGGCGCGGAGTGGAGAACATGCAGGGTGCAGGTAGGCAGAGATATACATGTATATGGATCGCGTTAATCCAGGCTTTCGTTCTCGAGATCGTTAAGGTCGACCCCCCAGCGAGGTGGAACAGTTAGCTGGCAAGAAAGGAAAACGAGTCTGGTGGATGGGAACTGGCGGGGGCAAGCAGATCGAGTCGAGGTTGTTAGCCACGCCGCAGACACTACTGGCTAGGCAGCGCCAGCAGCCAGCAGCTAGTAGTATCTACTACTACCAACTACCAACCACCACCTACTCTCCCGGAGCGACGAGTCTTCCTCGCCGGGACACGCGCTTTAGCATCGAAAGCTTTTTTGCGGCCGAACCGCTTTCAATTGCTGCCGGTACACTCGGCCCAGGAATAACTTTGTTCTCGTTGAAACAACGGGCCGAGGAGAGAGGAGAGAGGAGAGAGAAGAGAGGCTCGCCAAGTAGAAAACTCCCTGGCCACTTGATCAGCGGAGTTTCCCGAAAGGCCGGTGTTAAAGCGCCCTCTCGAATCAACGAGCCGACCCCGGCTTCGAGATCCTCGAGGATTTCAGTGTTGCCAGAGGAGGCCAATAAATTGGCTACTGTACAACTTTAAGTGGGTATTTAGGATCTCGATATTTAGGAGTGACGAATAATAGCAGTAGCAGCACCTTCCGGATCCAACTTTGATTCAACTTTGGATAGAACTCGCCAACTCTCTCGACTGCGCCCGGTGTTATAGGTCGGGCAAACTAGTTTTTCTGAAAATTGGAAAAGTGGTAGGAAGCTGCAGAAATGCGAATGTCTCGGCAAGAATTGTTGGAGGAAGCCGAGCGGCGGCCGAGTATTTGCACCGGCGCGGCCTGGCGTGGCGCTCGAATCGAGTGCTAGGGGGAAAACGGGAAGAGAGGCGAGAACTCACGAGGACGGCGCGTTGGCGCTGATGCTCGCATCGGGCGCGCGCGATAAGATAGACTAAATAAATAATTGAACGTCCGGCCGTTAGCCAGCGGCGGGTTAGAGAGAGTTGATAACCCCAGGGTGAGCGGAGCCGCTCACCAAGCCTTTATCTCCAATCTGTCCAAGTCTCATGGTTCTGGATGTCCCGGTTTATGGTAGCGCGCGGTGTGTCTAGCTCACGTCCTATCAAAAAAATCCGCTCTATTGTTACGTGTTGGAGCAGCTAGCTGATACTCGCGTCCCGTCACTCATTCTTCCACGACAATCCAGTCGAAATCCTGTCCTCTACCAAGCCGAAATCAACTGGGATCGCTTGGTTTGCCGAAAGTGCACTCGCGCATATCCTCGCTTAGGGGAAACAGTCCGCGGGCGTGATCTCATTTTCCAGGAAGGCTATTTACATCGGCGAGTCCCGGGGCGCACAAGAGAGCCTTTCAGCCAGTACCGTCGTGTGTAATGGTGGCAGTCTCACGTGGTGCTATCGCCGCGGTGTCAGCCGGCGCTCGGCCAGGTAACAGGAAAAATACGGGAAGGAAGCGTGACGCGCCGGTATATCTCGGCGCAGCGCTCTTACCCTCTATCTTAGAGATATCGCTCGGAGCCACCTTGCTTCCCCAACAGCCAGCTCCAGGTCGGACCATCGAGCAGGCATCGGCCCACACTAACCAGCCGCGATTACTTGTTCCTCCTGGGAAACTGGAGCGAGCGTTTTCACGTGCTGCCGGCCCCGCCCGGCGAATCAACGCCAGGTATTTTTGCGGCTTCGCTTCAGCGGCTCGTTAAATTGCCCGGTCTATGCAAAGTTCTAAGTAGCCCGGCGATCGTTAAGAGGCGCGTGAATAGGCCGCCGATGCTTTTCACTGTGTGATCGTTAAAAGTTTACGACTGGCTCTCTCACTCGCACCCGACATATCTCGCTCTCTTTCTCTCACTCTCGGCGTTCTAGAGCTCGATGGCTCTATCCGGCGATGAATGGACGCGAGGATAAGGAAAGCTAGGCGCCGATAACGATTTCTGCCGGGACGTTTAAGCTCTCCTACCTTAATTCTTGGGCTCCGCCGCTGCTCAAACGCCGCATCGGTAACGCGGCGCAACAGCTCTTGGAGTTTTATGCGCCGCGGTAGATCTCCATTCCGGCGGCGATCTCGCGGCCCGATAGTAAATAGGCCGGACCGCCCGCCGAGCTATTGTTATCGCGATCTATTCCAGTGCAGCCTCGTAATTCACATTTTATTGGAGTTTATTGAGTGAGAGATCAATAATCGCAAGATTTATTACAGTCGGCTTAGCGCGTTAAAGTCGACGCAAGCTCATGCAGACTTCGTGGGAATTGTTAGGTTTTTTGATTGATGTACGGAGAATCTGTTTATTGCCTGTCGGCCTGCAATTGTTCTCCTATTGTTAAGATGGATTGCGTGAACTTCCATTACTATAGTTGGTTAGGAGACTCGGTAGAATCTCGCTCCGAGTTTACTTGATGCCCTAATTATCTTATGAAATTCAAATTTCATTTTTCGTGCGTCTGAAAATCTAATGTTATGTACTTGAGTTGGTTTGGGGAAAGCCTCGGTGAGTCATGTGACGTATGCGCTTTTAAACTACTTGGCGTCGAGACTCTACTCTACCAAGTCTCCTGATAAGAGCGCGTGACAGTTCAGGAAACTTATCTCCAAGTGATTTTCGATTGATACCAACTTTCATCTTGATTTCGAAAAAAGTTACAGCTCGAAGGATCAATCTATGATTTTTGTATTTCATCGTTTATTCTTCCGAATCGAATGAGCCAAGAATGAAGGAAATGGGTCGTGTCGTTGAGGTAGAGTTTCTCCGAAGCCACGCAAACGCGAGGACTTATTGGGATTCGGTGTCAGTTTGGAGTGCGGGGCCCCTCGATCTCGAGAGTCCAATTGATCCGGATCGTCAGAGACTGGGAACGCAGCTCGGGGTATCGGTGTTAGCCGGTGCTCGCCGCGTTCCCGGCGTATTAAGATTAATTGCGGCGCACACGAATCCTCGCGTGCCGATGGGAAACGCGCGTTTGATAATCCCCCCTCTGCGTGAGAATTAATTCCTGCCAACTATCGCCCAAGTAATTGCTGTTACCACACGAACCCCCCTGCTATCTCCACTACGCCCAACTCACACTCCCCCCTCCCTCCCTCCCGATCGCCCCGGCGCGATATGCGGCTACGAATTTTCGACGATCCGTACAAATCCGCTGCTATACGTGTACCACCCCCCTTAATTCCCCTAGATTTGCGAACGCCGAATAAATAAGAATCATAGTGTTAGCCGTCGCATGTATGTTGATCCAAAAATACGAGTCGCCTGAAATCACCATGTAAACTGTAATCTCAACAAATCCCCTAAAGTCAGTCATTACCACAGTTTCAATTAAACAAACTATTCGATAAAGATTCATAAGTACTACTCATGCGACAATGAAGAGATTTTTTGATTTTATTAATGGAAATTAACCCCCATACATTTTTTTATAAAGCCTATATTTATAGATCTAGGTTAGGATCCGAGGGCTGAAATATTAACATAATCAAAGAATGGTTTGGTCTACATATATTTTTCGCCCATGGGGTCTTATGGGTTTTATGGTCCAAAGAAAATATCTTCATTGTCACATGATGGATGCACTCCAGAATAATTACCAACAATTCTTTTTCATTCATTATTAATTAAAAAGGCTCGATGAATAAGCCCCAGCAAGTATCAGCACTACTTCCATTTCGTTCAAGGTCAACGGCCAGCAGCGAACACTTATCGCGAAACAACCTGTGCAATTAATCGGTTCCCAAGCGAGGAATAAAGCGAGGTATACTCGGTACATAAAGTACAATTAAAAATGGGCGGGTAGTTGGCCGATCGCTTTTGAATCGCACGCTCGTAGTGAGCGTCTCGGAAGAGTGCAGTCATAAATTGCCGGTTACTGGTTGGATCGAGCGGTCTATCTAATCTCGGTGTAGCAAGATGACAGCGGGCCGTGCCTGCAGCGCGTATTCAACACCTTAGATCATATGTAATTGAGCCGGCTATCTTGTGCAGTCGGTGCTCGCAGGGAGATAACGTGGCTCGGACGCGCAGCCTCGTCCGAGGACTCGCATTTGTAGTCGGCGATAAGTCAAGGTGTCGAGTGTAATATTAATTAGGGCATCGCTGGCGGAGTGTGTGCGCGTCGATGGGGAGCTCCACCACCGGCACCGATAACGCCCGGCCCGTCGCGGCCCGGCCCGGCGTCTGCCCCCTGCGGGAATTCATTCGGCCTGCGCCCTCCTCAACACGCCGAGGACGACGCAGCACGACGCGCGACCAAGCCACCGCGCGCCACCGCGCGCCACCGCTGCCGCCCGGGTGGGTAATTGCAATTATGCGAGGCTAACCAGCCTCGTAAAAGCAGCCTCGCGTGATAATTGCAATAAAAGTCGGCAACGATTTCAGGAAGCGGCGTAAGTAAATGCCGAGAACCGTCTCTCGCCTCTCGAATTCGCGAGAGTGCAGTTGCCCGCTCGACGATTTCGATCCTGATAGACCAACGCATTTTTCCCAACTAACTCTACAATGTTCCATTTATCTTCTCTTCGTCCAAACCATGGATTCCGGTGGGTTTTTATACAGAATTGCAACATATTACCTTCTATTTCATTTTCATTATCCTCGGTTATCGCGCAAACGCGAAAATACAAATTCTACCTGGACGACAGGTTTGTTGTATCGTAGAATATTCATATTTGCGTTGTACAGTGCAGTATATTAGCAGAGCGGGTTCCAATTTAATAGCTAACAGTGTTCGATTACCGTCAAAAGTAATAAACCTTGCATGAGTGTTGTTTCGGTTCATTTCCACGGATAGACTGGCAGATATTAATTGTTTGAATCATTGATAAGCGTGTAGTCGGGTACTAAGTGTTATAAGTGACGGCGCGTATAAATAACTGACAGGAGGATGAAGAGCTGAGGCGAAGCCCGCGTAGGAAGGCTCTCATTCGTGCGCGTTCCTCCGATTAAAATGTCGGTCAGCGGGACCTTATTCGGCTGCAATCGTCGGGGAAATATTGACGCGTCGATCGCGCGCAATTAGAGCGACGTCTGAGCTCGGTTATCAGGAATAAGCGTGGCAGGAATGCATCTGCCTCGCGCGCCACGGTTCACTTATCAATTACAGAAGACACGGTATTAAAGTCAACGCAACTAGCCCATATTTCATTTAGCAATTGGGACGGGGAATTTCTCCGCATAATCGACGGGGAATTGTCAGAGTGGGTGAATTCAAAGCCCTCGGCAGTCGTTTGAGCGCGTGAGTCAACTAATTAATTACCTGCGGCTCGATGTCGAGTCGATTAGAGAGAGGAGATAGAGAGGAGCGGAGAGGAGCGGAGAGGAGAGGAGCTCTTTCCGCTTTATCCGAGCGCCATGGAGATAGCAGTGGCTCGTGACTGTAGCGATAAACGTAAATCACGAAGATTGACCATAGAGAACGAGCGTAGCGCCCGCTTGGACACGGGCTCGGTGACGTTTGATCGGTATCGACTCGACCTGCCAGCAGCGTTATATTCAAATGTTCGATGACTCTCCCGACAAACGCGCGATAGGCACTCCGGGCCCGGACCGGCCCGCCCGGACTCGTCCAGTCACTCAATCCACACACTTGACCGCTCTCTCGACCCGCTACTCTTACCAGTCTGTCATTGATTTCTGATATTCCCATATGGATATCGTGTGCATTCCGACTAAATAACATGTAGCGCGCCTCGATAAACAAGCATCGAGTCGCTCGCGATATTTATTTTTTCCTCGAGGGCCGCGAGTGATTTCGAGTGGACGATATTCACGATTTCTGGCGCGAAAGAGTGATAAAATGGCGAGTGAAGTCGCGGGAAGGACGAGGCGGCTCGGACAAACCAATTCATTCATTAGGAGTCAAAGTCGGCCTCGGTCTACTGCTGCATTATTCATTAGCGCGGACTAAACGCCGAGGCTCCCTTCTCGACCTTTATCAAATTGGGTTACGTCCAGTAGGGCGAAGCGATAATTCCCGAGGCTCATCCTCGGGGAAATACGCCCCAGACAGAAGAAGCCCGAGCGGAATCAGATGCGACGCTCGCGTCTATCCGTTCCTGCTGACACTTAATTTACCAAGGTGTAATGTCACACTACCACACGGCGTCCAATAGGAGCGTCCCTGTGAAAGTCGCTTTTCTCCGGAGTCCTAGAAATTCCTTCGATTCCCTAGAAACCTCCAGTGTGTGATTGGCTCGGCTCTGCTCGAGCTGTCCGACTCGAGTGTGTTGCACAAAATTGAATAGCCAATGCCAGCACGTGCATATCCTCTTTAAGTAGCGGAAGATTTTAATGAATGCAACCTCTATTGATATCATGCTCAATACAGAACCAATTCGGAACAGGACGCGAAGCAATGCACTATTGAATCCCGCAGGATCGCACGCGCCAGTCGAATTGTTCCGAGATGAAAAAATGCAAAATTAATCAGCCTCGTCTGGAATTCTATTAAAATTGACTTTTAATAAAGTAAAATTGACTGTAAAATTGACGGAAAAGAGGTTGCTGTTATAGCCGATACTCGAACCTAGTGAATGCATGATACACGCACATCTGGAATTGATAACACGTACGTAAACGCGGCTAGCCCGGCAGAGGAAGATCGACTTGGCATTCGGCTCGCCAAGGGTGAAACGCAACGCGAACGGCTAACGAACTGGTCCCTGACCTTTTTTCCGTGTTACTCATCTTTGAGGTGAATCGCTGACGTGTGCGAGGGCCCCTCAGCCACGCTTCACTGATTACCGTACACACCACGCTCAGAGGCGCGATTGTGAGCCGACTGCACTCGTTATACTCTGTTAAGCACTCAAAAAATGCAAATTCAGGTCAACTCGCACTATCGATCACTGATTCGTCGACAGGTTCCTCCTGCCGCTTGCTACACGCAAAGTACGTAAAGCGAGCCAGAAATCGACTGGCACACTTGAGGAAATCGTCGACTGTCGACCACTCCGACTTTGAAGAATTACATACGAAAAGTTCTTGATGTAGAATTCAACCTGGACTTTGCTTTCCGATGAAAAGAATTCAATTATCGTTTCAATTTTAACACTTGTCTCTAGAACTATGTAGGTAGAAAGGCCGCGCAATAAATTGTAATCCGTTGAGCGCTGATTGGCATTGGCGCGGTGATTGGCTGCCTTTCGCAGGCAGCGTTTGAAGAAGGACAAAAGGGAGTTTTGTGCTTTTCCTAGGATCGGCATCGGTTTTCGACGCGTCTATTCAGAGTGCTGGAAGCGGCCTATTGCCTATTGCTATTGGTATCGTCAAGGGCACCGAACGGTAGAGCAGCGCGAGTCAATGGTGCCCGTTGGAGGCCTCGGAGCCCCAACCCCGTTGGAATGTTCGCTTTCCAGGAGCCATAGGGAAAGAGGAGGCGGCTGTTTTCCCAATAAATTTAAACTCGCGGCGTACGCTTCAACTGGGATATTCTGGGACTAGCACGGCGTGGCGTGGCGGTAGTGCGAATTAAAAGGAAAAGGAGAGAGAGGGAGAGAGAGAGTCGCGTGTAACGCAGGGCGCTCGCTGCCCAGGCGCACTAACCCACGCGAAATCCTGATAAATAGCCGGATAATATTGTGCAAACACGGCGATACCCACGCCATACGTCTTCGGCGTGACGCGCCCCGGAAGAAGCCTTGATACCTCGCCTCAGCTTACAAGGGCTACATCGCAAATTATGTTTAAGCCCAGTGAATTCAAGCCAACTGCTCCTTAATGCTGCCCACAGCTTTTTACATCTAACTCCGCGTCTTATTGCCGGATACAAAGGCCTTCGCCGCTGAATCGCGAGAAGGGATGGTAAGGGGGATGCTTTAATTTCTCCAATTTTTCGAGCTATTGTTTTATCCGGGAATCTATGACTGAGGCTTGACGGACAATGGGTTTAACCGGGGGGGATAACCGAATGAATTCCTCGTCCCGAACGAGTCCGATGTGACACCCTGGACTAGCAACATCCGCGCCTGCTCTTTAACGTCGCCGTCACTCGAGCACAATTGGCAGCTGCAAATTGGAATCAGACCGTTTTCTCCTTATAATCCTCGCGGCGGCGGCGCAGAGGAGGAGAGTCGGGGTGGTGGTGGGTTGCTTGTTGCCGAGGGATCGCCGGCCCGTAAATTGGTCCGTTCAAACGCGAGAGCGAGCTTCTGCACTGTCAGAGATAGCGCTCCCATTGTAAACCCGTTTCAGAGCGCCGCCTCGCTTTTTTCGCCCCCATCCTCGGCCCCCTCCCCCCCGCTCCCTTTCTAATGCCCGTTTCACTTGGTCCGGGGATCCATTAAACATCGCTCCACCTTCTGGGCTTCGATGCCGCGTGTAATTAATTAAGGCGGAGTGAGTCGCGAGAAGATAGTGCAGGCTGTAGAGGGCAGCTCTACTCGACTACGGTGCAGTTAGAGAGGAGAGGAGGGGCCCCCTTTTGCATCCTTGCCATATCTTTCAGGTCGGCACGCAGTCCGTCCGGGAGAGGGCTTTCGCCCGGCAATATGCACGAAGAACCTGCCATTCCATAATGAATCTTCTTCTTACGAGATTAGCCGCCCGGCACTTTTTCACTCGGCTCCAACCTACCAAACGAGTTACTTCCGCGCTCAAACCTAGACGCGCCCCAGAGAAGGATTCGAAAGATTCCCTTCAAACGCGGAAGTAATTAAACTTGCTCTCCAACGCTTAAAAAATGTCTGTTCTGTAAAGAGAAAAGGGAGAGAGAGAGAGAGAGAGATGGGGGTATTTCTTTCGACGAGATGCTGCATTCCGAAAATACCTTCTGGCTCTCGAGACTGGCTTTTCGACTGGGGGAAACTCCCATTACCGGTACTCTTGCAGCTAACTCAGTTTTAAGGACAGCCGATATGAGAGCAGTAGCCCGAGCCTCTCGCCGAGTACAACTTTGCGCCCAATTCGCTCTCGGATTAAACTCGAGAATGACCCCACTCGAAACTTCCCCGTAGATCTCGCCGTATACTTCCGCCCGCTTCTTTCGCCCGGATAAATCGTCCTCTGGCACACAGACTACTCCACTAAACCAGATGCACTCGAGGAATGAATCGTCCCGTAATCTAAAGAGAGATATATATCCTAGATAAGGAATTCCATCCAGGAGATATACATTAAGGCGCCAGTATCCACTAGCGTAGCGTAACGTTTTTAAGAGACTTGTCTATTCGCAAGACAGGGTTTTGTCCCTGTAGGGTTTTTAAAGGGTGTTTTTTTGTTTTGTTTCAATATTACTCTTTATTCGCACAGATAGTCTCTTTACACGTGAGTCGCCACAGCTCTTTTGTTCGCTGACCTCGTCGCAACTGCCCCTTGCTCGCACCTCTCGCTAAAAAGGCGTCTCGAAAAACAATGGCTGCTTTGGTTTTTATCTACTTCCGCGCCGGTTGGACAGGCAAAAACGGTGTCTGCAAACAGTGCGGACGCATATTCCTCCGATTTAAAATATTACTCGACCTACAATACCTTTGTTAAAAACGTTACGTTACGCTAGTGGACACCCGCCCCTACGTAAAAAGCGAACCCCAATCGGAACTAGCCTGTGCTCAGTTTCGCTGAAGAAAAGGGGAGGATTAAGCTTGGTGGGATTTTTGCCCGGCGCGTCGATATCTGCCGGCGGGCCGCAAGGGAGAGAGGAAGTCATTGGCTTTTAACGAAGCGGAACCCCGTAAATTCTCGTAGAATGGTGGGGGCTTATATGGAGAATTAGTATAATTCGATGCACGCGCCGCGCCATAATGACACGCTTATAGCCAGTTAGCCTGTGAGTGCGGGGCGCGCGGGTCCGGGGTGTCCAGTGCGTTACGGTCTATAACGCGTCCCGTAGGTCCGACTGGAGACCAATCGATTCGATTATGCGAGTTAGCCTCGGCGAGGCGTATCGCGTGCCGCTAAAAGGGAACGAATCTCGGGGAGATTGGTGGGATTGGTCGCAGCCGGGACGCGGCTGCATCTTCCGGCAGGGTGAGCCTCGGCGAACGGCGAATGCTGACATATCACGTTTCCCCGAGTGGAAGAGGTGACGCGGCACGTCACGGCACGTCGAAGTGCCGTCGTGCCGTGTCTGCAGACTACGAAGCTTGCTCTTAGGTTTCATCTTGAGGCGCCTCGCGCACTCTCTCGCCCGGCGAGGCGGCGAATTAAGAAGTAATATCCCTTTCGGCGCTGCCGGGCTGCATAGACACGTCGCTAATTTGCCCGGGCTCGCACCGCAACCCTCGCCCTCCTCTCTCTCGCTCTCGCTCTCGCTCTCGCTCTCACTCCGCGCCTTTCTTGCAGATAGCTGGATTGCGAGAGAGCCCGTGAGACAGAGAGTGCAGTTGACTAAGGGAGCTCACTGCTCCTACTCGAGTGCACTTTAGCCGGGCGCAGCTAGCTTCGACTATTATTCACAGTCCCAGACCCGGCACAACTCTACTTCGCGTTTATATTACATATATAGTTGGTGGCAGCGTGTGGGTAACGCCGCGTCGCCAACTCACTCGCGATCCACCGCCACCTGAGACCCCGCCAAACGTCATAAGCTCGTTGGAGACTTTTCCTTTACAATGATTAGAGGTGCCGCTTGCATCGTTAGCCCCCCCTTCAGACAGTCCTCGGGAACCCTCGGCTCTTCTACCACCTGTCTACCTACCTGCTGCTACCTCCCTCTCCCCATCGATGATTTTATTTGTCTTAGACCTGCGCCTGGGCCGAATTTCCACGCTCGAAAAGGGCCCCTGAGAATTTCGGGGGAATTGTTTTGGAAAGCGAAGCCGAGGATTGCGAGCGGCTAGTGAAATGCCAAGGCTGAAACCGAAACTGGGATGTTCGATATGGGAGGACACGCGTCTCGATGAGCCGAGGTCTCTGCGTCGCTCGACATAGTGATTTGTGGCGATCATTACGTATTCGGACGTGGAACTCTGACGATCCTTGAAGGTGGAGCAGCCATATTTAACCTTTGATTTGTTACGTCTCGCTGCGGTTGGTCCCAACGCCGAACTTTCTCTAAGGCGCGAGCGAGCGAGCGAGCGGGCGCTCGCAGATTAAATGCTGTGAGATGTTGCTGGTATTCATGGGATCCGCGCATGGGGTTTCATTTTCTAGTGAGATTCATTTGCAGCCCTGGCTCCGCGCGGTTTGCCTCCTTCTATGCGCCGCTGATAAGCAAAGTGGGCATTGTTCCTGGTCGGGAGCGCTTATTGGATATTTGCATACAATGTTTGATTCGAAGCAGAGCTGGAGCGTTTCTGTTTCTGGAAACAGAGGCTCTAGTCGTTTTAGTAGGCAGGTTGGTCTCATATTTATGGAAGTGCGTTTCCATGGGAAAAGTTGGCTTTTCGAAGGAGGGTTGCGCAGTGGGTTAAGTAGTTGGTTAAATAAGAGGAGAGAGAAGGAGGCGAAATGATTGGGGTGGGCTGACGAGAGCGCGCGGGGCGCGCGGGTTCCATTTGTCGAGCAGTTAAAGGGACGAGTGCGCTTTCACGTGGGGCGGGAAAGGTTGCGACGGGGGCGCGCGGGGCGCGCGGGGCGCGCGGGGCGCGCGGGGCGCGAGCGGTCTTTAATGCAGTTCCATCATTGTCATGTAAACGACACGGTGAGTGATGCGACGAAATTTCTCCCGTCGACGGCGACGCCCCAGGTGAAAAAGTTAGATATAGAAAATGTATAAATTATATATGGACTCCTATATCTAAATTAGATATACTTTATACATAGGAATGGGCAGGTATGGACTATATATGATCCATATCTATGAAGATATTGTCTTCCGACGATGAAGATGTTCCTATACTTCCTATGTCCATACAGACACATTGGTAGTTGGCCTATGGCCTACCGAATCTGTTCGGTAGTCTTAATGTTAATATTGTTAGTATGAGCTTTTGACGCCATTAAAAAACTTGTTTCATAAGGGAATCATTAACTTAATTTATTTTGTACAATATCTTAAATTTAAATCTGTGGCAGATTTCATTTCGCCCAATTTTGATGTCATACTCTTTATTATGACTTGCCGATCTTTGGCTGGCCATCCAAATCTTTTTGCCTGTGCTTGCACATATACTACAAAAAATTCAATTAAGTTATTAGAGAAAATGAATTTAACCAGGTTTCATCAAACCAAACTTACTGAGTATACAATCTATTGCTTTCGCATGTAGCCCTGGCCTAACTATGTTATTTTTTCCCTGGCCCTTTGCCTTTCGACCCGTCATGGAACACTTTCTTAAGGCGTCATCCGTGAAAACGATCCTTAATAAGGCGCGTGCCAGCTCATTCTGATTCCGGCTTTTCTCACTTGCCGTTTTCAGTTCGAAGCGGTCCATGAAAATTTGGCACCCTTTAATTAACTCCAAAGTCTACGCGACAGGAAAACGATTAGGAAAAAACATTCCAATGTAACTGAACTAGGCAAAATAAATACATTTTCTCCTGCTGCATGATGCCTAAGAGTCCATGCAGTGTCGCCTGTTAGCTGAATATTTGTTTCGATATTCACATCATTATTTATATTTTCGTGATTTCCCTGATTGGCATCTTCTCCGTTATGGTCGCCAACATCTTCGTCGTCGTCGGAAGAGTAAATCACAACCTTATTTTGGTTGGAAGTATACGTGTTTGGCTTTTTGTTTATCTGTTAATGCAAACATATATACACAAATAGATTCATTAAAGGGTAATGAAAACAAATCTCAACTTACTATGTGACAGTTCTTCGACACGTCAGATAAATTCAAATCATCTCTATCACCGTTTTCTGTATCTGGTGTCATTCCCGTTAAATCCTATATTGAATAAAAGAAATGAATTAGAAATATATCATGCAAAGGTAAAAATTGACTCAAAAAGTATGCAAATTGGGAATAGGGCATATGGAATACATACATCAGCAATTTCTGGTTCGGATGGTATTTCCGTTAACTCCTATATTGAATAAAAAAAATGAATTAGAAATATATTATATAAATACAAAAATTAACTCAAAAAGTATGCAAAATTGGAAATGGGGCATATGGAATACATACATCAGCAATTTCTGGTTCGGATGGTATTTCCGTTAACTCCTATATTGAATAAAAAAAATGAATTAGAAATATATTATATAAATACAAAAATTAACTCAAAAAGTATGCAAAATTGGAAATGGGGCATATGGAATACATACATCAGCAATTTCTGGTTCGGATGGTATTTCCGTTAACTCCTATATTGAATAAAAGAAATGAATTAGAAATATATTATATAAATACAAGAATTAACTCAAAAAGTATGCAAAATTGGAAATGGGGCATATGGAATACATACATCAGCAATTTCTGGTTCGGATGGCATTCCGTAAGACCTACTTCGTTTATTTATTGGGATTGATGAAGACGCATCAATAGAGAGTATTTTAGTTTTCAAGTTATCTAACTTCTGGAAAAGCAAATTTAAATATATCAAAATACTTGCTATTCACCATAAATTCAATAAAAACATACAGTGAATAATTTGTCTTGAATTGAACTGAGGTCTGACATAATAATTGATTTTAAAGATTCCACTTGATCAGCTATCCAATGGAACTCATTTGAATTTATCCGTGAATTTTTGTTCTCCTCTGAATGTCTAGATCTTTTAATTTCTTCTAACAGTTCAGTCTCAATAATAGTCGGGGGTCTTTTTCTTGAGTTCACCTTTTAAAAATATGATTAAAATGTATAGTTAGCAAATAGATGAACTAAATAAAACACAAACATATAGGTGGAGAAGTGTCATTCGATAATCTTCCCCTATATACAAAATCTGAATATTTTGTACTTTAAGATCTAAATTTCCACTTTCTTGGTCAGTGTCCTTCTTATTTTGCTCTTTCAAGCTATTGATTTTTTGTTTTCGCTGCAACCGTTTTGGTTTTTTGGCTTCCATTAGGTCCATTAAAATGTTTTCATCTCCTAAAGAAAATATTTAAAAATGTATTAATTCTAAGTATTCATAATTTTCGTCGAAATTTGATTGTATATCGATATACAATTATTATTATTATTATTATTATCATTATTTCGTAATATTACGAAATAATTAATTTATACTTACGATCTTTTGCAATTATTACACCAGAATACTGCTTCGCTTTAGGTGAATCTTCTGGCCACAAAAATTGTATTGAGTCTCCAACCGATAAAGAGGCTTCCACATTATTCACCAGAATCGATCTCTGGTAAACCACACTGAGTGATTTGTCGTTGCATTCTATGAGATATTGCATTCCCATATCTTACCGATTTCTTTTTATCGTACACAAATGTCTACGATGTATACATCTGAAGCGATCAAGTGAAACACAAGAATGCCGCTCTTAGCATTAGTCTGAACCTTCCTGCGAACAATCTGTTCGTTGTAAACTTGGTTCTTATGACAGCCGCAACAGAGGTTTATTATCACACGTTTCCACTCGCATAATAACGATAAAGCTGCCATATATAATACGCACAAAGAATATTAAAGTCGACAGGATAAAAACGTATTAATTATGAGACCTGCATCTTATAAAAATTACTTCGTAGACGCCGTAAGTAGTATTGTTTACTGACTCTCTCGGGGTTACAATCTTTAAAAAAATCCTTAAGCTACACAACCTAATCCTATCTTCCCTCCCCCCCCTCTCTCTCTCTCTCTCTCTCTATCGGCACGATTTGATCCACCTTCATACTAATTCATATCTTGCGTATAGATTAAAATTATGTCTACTTCAATTTTTTATGTTGAAAACTGTATTTGCGTTTTTATTAAAACTACAACCACGTTTCTATTAGAATTGCGAGATTCCCCGATCCACGCTTCAAAGGTGGAATCTCCGAGCCCAGAACAATGAAAATGTATTGGATCCCGTAAATCTGAACGACAATGTTGATCTCCCGGAACAAAATTTGGTACTGGATAACGAAGTAGATCCCGTAAATCATGACGACGATGTGGATGACATGGAGGAAATCCGTACCCTTTCTAGAGAAAGGGAATTTATTCATCCTCAGATAAAGTTGGATTTGTCGGAAATAATGATACCCGTCCGTTTGTCGTATTGCTACTCTGTATTACGTTTAAGTGAAGTGAGTGGAAAACTCCTGTGTGTGAACGATCGTATATGTATTCCACCAAATTTATATGAACGAAAATTATAGACTGCATGTAAAGACAAACTAAACAATGACTTGATTATATATTCGGAGATAAAATTGTTTTTCATCTGAATTTCTTTAGTACGACCCGTCATTTGTTCTTCATAGATATGGATCATATATAGTCCATACCTGCCCATTCCTATGTATAAAGAATATCTAATTTAGATATAGGAGTCCATATATAATTTATACATTTTCTATATCTAACTTTTTCACCTGGGGCGCGGGGGAACAAAAATGCGAGCGTGGGACTCGACTAGCTCATTCTTGCGACTAGTCGCTCGAGCACGCGAGCGCACAGTGGCCAGAGAGAAAGAGAGAGTGGAGTGCAGGTGAATCGTGGGCTGAAATAATATCGAGCCGCTCGTTACCATAAATCGCCGTGGACCAGCGATCTCTCGCGGAACTCGTAAATCAATTTGACGTACTCTGGCATATATGCATCTCGAGCGGGGAAGATCGATGTCCCATCCATCGACACGAGCGGCCAAGCAAGCCGCACTCGATTTTTCCAGCCCGATTAACGCTCGCGCACCGCACTATTAGCTATCGCTGACTCGAGCCTCTGAGAAATAAACGGAGAGCAGAGCAGAGGAGACCGAGGGAGCACAGAGGAGATCGCGTAGAAAGTTGGGATGGATGCCTTGCTCAACAGCGCGCAAAAGGAAGATTCACGGAAAATGCATTAATCAAGATAAATCCGGGCAGGAGTGCGCGCGCCCGCCGATCCAGTTTCTCCTGCTACCTTTCTAAACGTCATTAATTTTCGTGCATTTTACTTTGGCCTTTGAGGCAAAGCGCGCCCGGTTCTGCCGCCAGTCTCGAATTCTCCGCGGAAATCCGCCCGCCTATACATATATCCTGCCCTGGGCTATCTTCCGATTTCCGCTCGATACTTCCGGGATCACTTTCCAGGCCGCGGCGCTCTTCTCGCCAGTTGATCGAAATTGCAGCGCTACCTGCCCGAATTACAGGCCCAATCACCGGTCACCCATATAATATACCAGGGTAAATATCCCCAACGCCCAATATACCTATACCCGCGCAACCTTTCCACCAGCTGATATTCCAATTGCGAATTATCGCCGATTTGTTGCTGCGCACACACACACCTGCGACTCACCTGTACACGCACGTGTATGCTGGCCGAGTGGCGCTCAGTCGCGAATTTCACATTGGCCCTGCGGGCCAAAATTAATGATACTCTATCGCGTTATTTACGCAGCTGTGTTATTATGTGCGCCCCTGTAAAAAGCAATTATCCGATCTACCTGTCGACCCGGCTCTCGCTCCACATTTCGATTCGCGGAAATCACAATCGTGCGACACGAAGGCGCGCGGTAGATATTCGAGTACTGTATCATTGAGCCTGGCCGGAGATAGGTGGGGGGAGATGCTGGAAAGCAAGGCTGAAGCTTGGTGAGAGGGACCTTTAAAAAAACCTGTTTGCGACAGCTATATCTCGCGCGCCGATGACGAGCCCAGAGACTCAGCGTCCGTGAATGGAGAAGGCAACATTTGTTACGATGATGCCTGATCCCCGGCGCCGATGAGAGCGCATGGACACCCGTCTGTCCTGTAAGTACATCGCTCTTCATAAGTCTCCAGACATCCCCACCAACCACATATTCTCTATCTACCCAACGCGGTACATATCACTCTAACAATACAATCATTTTTATTCTCGCAGTGTCTTTGATTTTAGTTAAAAAGTAATTATATTAGGTCTCTTCGAGCAGGTAGTTTGGTCAGGACCCAACTCATTTTCACCCGAGTTTTCTTACAAGTTTGCTTTGTGTTCCTTTACGTCAGACGGTTTGAAATGAGTCGAATCCTGACCAAACTAATCAAACTGTTCTGCTCGAACGAACCTAATACATATTATAATTGTAACATGCTAGTTGTTTGAATTTTCCGAGGATCGGCAGACTTTTGAACGACAGTGTACATTCAGCCGCAATAGTCAGAGGCGGCTTGTGACTGTGTATATACGTTGGGAGAAGTATGTGAAGTGGTAGCGGGTGATGGTGGCCGGCGAGGGCAGAGGGAGGCGGTGGCCACTAGTGAAGTTGGTGGTACTGGCAGTGCCTAGGGAGAGTACATGGCCGTAGGTACCCGTGAGGGGCGAGACTCGGCCAAACTCGAGGCATCCTACCGAGTAACTGGACGGGAACCGCGGTACCCGTCAAACCAGTTTTATCGGCTACTTCCTCCGGGATGATGAGCCGGGCAGGTAGAGGTAGAAGACTGGCTCGGCTGGCTGGCTGGCCTTTAGCCACGGCGGCGGCAGCGTCGGCGGCTACCTCGCTCGTTTCACCGACGCACTCGACAATGCGCCCTGCGCGCCGGCCCTAATGGCATCTTTCCGAAAAATTACACCTTCCACTATAATAGTGGCCGGAGCGAGCGAGGTCCCTCCAAGAGCCCGGCGAACAAAAGCGTGGACGCAACCGTTGTCCCTTTCGAGCGCGTCCCCTCCCGCCCCAAATTCCCCTTTTATTCGGTGACATTCCCCGGGCATTGTCGTGTTCGATCCCTCCGCCGGGCCATCCAACGTTATGCTCGGTATACGCGAGCCCTCGCGCGCCTTGGGCTACGTGTGTGCTCCACTTTTATGGAGTCCCGATCGTTCCAGCCTCGAGATCGGCAGCGTCTTTCCGAGTGCTTATGCTCGAGCACCCTCCAACCCCGAACGCTCTTGACCACTGCCGATCGCCAGTGCGAGCACGTAACCGCTCGTTATAAATTGCGCCCCGTGTCTGACCTCCTCGCCCCATACAACTCGCCCCCCTTTTTTCATGCGTCCCGAGGACCCGCACCCCTCGCACCCCTCGTCGGGGGATGAATGTAGCTCGTGGTGCCGGGTGGCGTGTTGGCTGCAGCCCGTTTCGGCTGCGCAGCTGGACGCGAGTCTGAATTAGGTATCAGACGCTAGTCTGTGTCCTGACAACCTAGATCTACGTCTATTGATATGTTTGTGCGCAGGTAATGCGCCGTGTTGAGTGTGTACTCGACGTGTACACGTGTTGCCGCGAGGATGGTGGCGAGTGCGGAGTCCCGCTCGTGTTTGCGCGTTGCATCATGCATATTTGGCTTGCGGTGCTAGCCAGCCATAACTGACGAGTCATGCGAATTATTTGCCTCGTCGGAGGAGATCGTTCCGAGTTGGATCGCAGGCCAAGTGGGAGGTTTCGACGTATAGGAAGAGGAGACGCGCGCTTGTTGGATTACGACTGGTGTCATAATCCTAACTTGGCTCCTTCCGGCCGGGATCATTGCCTGTTGCCCGATGCCCTAACTGATTTATAATGTGCTCGGCTTGTAAGCCGCTTAACTTCTTCTTGCGGCCGAGGCCGCGATAGCGCCCGCCATTGTCACGTTTATTTAGATGGTGTAATTCATTGAGACGATACGCGAGTTCTGTGCGCGAGTGTTGTCTGGCTGTCACGAACTCGTTTTCTCAGTTAATCGGACATATTTATAGAAGCGGAGCTGCTCCGTGGAGGATGCATCTGTCGCTCCGCGCGCCGACGTCTTCCTCTCTCTCTCCCTTCCAGACCTTCCAGTCCTCTCTCATCGACGATGTATAACTGGCGCAGCAGAGTTGGCACGTGTGTGTTTGCGAGCGCACGCGCGTGTGCGACCGCGTCTGCGTGCAATTGACCGGGGGAGTCAGCGATCTCGGGAATCTTCGGATGTCTGCCGGATGAGTCATTGTCAGCAAGTAAGCAAACTGAACCAGACCGGTTTTCTGCGTTTACGTCTGACAAGTTCAGTGTATAACAGCGGCGGCATCAAAAACACGCCGAGGAATGCATCCAGCCGGTTACCAGGAACACAGCCGCGCCAAGGCTGTCTATCGATTTATCCCCGATCGAGGATCGATCATCTCTTTGAGAGTGCGAAATGTTGTTCCGATTTTAGGAACGTGATCGATTCAAATTCTCATCTATTTAAGGCTAATTCTGATTTTCTTCATTTCGTTATCGCTAATTGATAACATTATCCTCATTAATCACTTATCGGCGTAATTAGTATTTGTCGAGTCTGTATTACACGATCTCGTTATTATTAATAACTGAATTCGTATCCCGTGTTAAATTCGGGTGTTTTATTTAGTATCCATCTTAATTAGTGTTGGACAAGGATGGAGAAACCTTGACATGGCAAACAAGATCGTAACACGGTGGACAGTTGGCCAGCGGAATCTTCTCCCAAGTTAGAAATGAAATCTCGCATAAAACGAGAGTAGCTATCCCGCGCGTTTAATTACACAGTTGGCGTTTCTCGAAAGTGTAATGCGATGTGAATTTAATCTACTTTAATCCCGGCCGACTCGCACGTAGCCCATTCATATACACGCGCATACACCAAGGGACAGTCTCTCGCGGGGGAAAAATATATATTTTGACGAATTAATTAAAATCTCGAGGACGCATCTTGGGAGATTTGGAGCGGGAGCGGGAAGGCATGAAAATGCGGAGCAGTTTCCCCGGGGCCGGACGGTAAACGGCGGCCAGAGCGCTTGTAAATAGTGCTGTAAAACAGGGGCTAACGCAACTTGGGGGAAGTTCGCGCCTTTGACCCTCAAAACCGTTTAACTTTCTAATTAAAATCTAAACTTGCGCAAACTTTCTTTCGCTCCCTCCACCCTCGCCCTTTTTTCTCTCGACGTACATTCGCAGTATGCTTGTGCGTCTCTTGCGAGCGTATTAAAAAAAACTTGTCGGCCTTCGCCTCCAGTCTGCAACAAACGGGGAAAGAGAGAGGGGAGAGGGAAGGAGCAGCGGCGTGCGCTTCTGGTGGCACTCCCTTGGTTCATTCAGAGTTTTCATTAGACGGCGTCGTGCGACGGCCGACACGAATTTATTAACCATACATTTATGAAGGCTTTCCACGCGTCCGGCCGTTCTTCACGGCGGCCGGCCGTCCGGGCGACGTACATACTTTCTCGATTTCTCCCAGCATGCGCCCGGCGCCGCGCACTCCTATCCCACTTGCTGCACCAACATTCACCCATCTAGACACCGGCTCCTATTAATACACCGTACGCCACCTCGACCCGATCCCGCTTCGATACTTTGCTCGGGGAGACTTTATTATCATTCGACGCGTCTCACCGCGTTCCTATCTGCCTTCGGTATAATCGACGGCATTTCTTCGAGCAGCTTTCTCGAATCGTGGATTTGGGACCATTCTAATGAAAGTATCTCCGTAAAGGAGGTGACATTAGAACTCATAGCAGCTGTCTTCCAATGAAAATATCTCTCTGGAATGTTGCCACCCGTTTGATATCTCGATTCTCGTAATTAGGAAGAGATTGTCGATTTGGTATTCTCGAGGCGGCGATGCTTGGTAATGAGACGGCTGGAATGTTCTAGAATGAAACAGCGGAGACCAATTGATAACAATTATCGCAAATATTCCAATTCTGATAAGCAAAGGAACGAAATGGTAGCGTGGCATTCCGGAGATTAAGAAGCTGGAAAGTGGGGCAGCTTGATAGCTGTTAAACTGTTGAATCGAGAAGAAATGCTTGCTCAATTATGCCTGAGACGAGAGAGTAATAGGATGGGAGTTGAGAGATTGAGAAATCTATACGTAAGGAATACATATGTATAGTATAAATAACAGTAACAGCTTCCTTGCGCTGTTCAACGGTCCATATTTTTTTTAACAGATACTCGCAGACATCCAGGAAACATTTTTAAAGCACTTTGAGATAGTTGCTCTCTCACTCTCTCTCTCTCCCCCGTGCCTCGAGTAGCGAAACCTGACTACAGTCTCAAGCTTTAGCTTTGTGCCCGATTTCCTTTATTTCCGCGAACGAGCAGATAATCGTATCCCCCTCGCAGACAAGTGTTTCAGTTGGCGGCCGGACGTGCTCGGATTTCACGGTTGCCCCGTCCAAGTGTCGCAAACCCCTCGAGAATGGAGTGGATGAAAATTCTTGAAATTCCCCACCTCCCGCCGAGCCCCAATCGCAATTGTTTCGCCGAAAATCCCGGCGAATCCGACACCGGCGTAATTGCTGACGATGCCGGAGGCCGCTCTGGCAAGCGCGCCTATGGGATTAGCGGTTATTAGGCGAGATTAGATGGAGGTTAGAAGTCAAGAAATAAATTAGGAGCAGCCTTGGCTATCTTTGCGCTCCGTTCATTGACTCTGGCTGCTGGTAGTTGGTACTTGACAGTTGAGGGTCATCGTTCTTGATTTGCTTATTAGTTTAACTCAACTGGCAGAGTTCGTGCCTAATGACCTTATAAATAGTAATTCCTGTGAATTCGAAAAAATCTTTTGCGTTAGATTTCTGGCCGATTGTTGTACTAAATTTGAATTGCCGTCGAAGGTTTGGTTCGGTGGTGAAGGGAGTGTGTGACACGACAGGGCTCTGAGGAGTGTGTTACTAGTGTCATTCTACAAGTCTCCTCGAGAGAGTGCCGCCGGAACAAGACGAGTCCCACCGAGAGGATTAGACCGAGAACGTGAATGCAATTATGCAAGAACCAATATTTGACCAGGCTAAATCCACCGGAGAGAGAGACTCCGGCTCCTCCCGGCGACTACGAAAGTACTTTATTCCTTGTAAGTCCGGCGTCGCGTCGCCTAGAACTCCTCGACGCCACTCTCTCGGAGGCTCGGAGGCTCGACGGCTCGACGGCTCGACGGCGTGTACACAGTACATGCTTGCGTAGCTCGATGCCACCTACGCGTCCACTCGAACCCGAGGCAACAAATGTCGCAATCCCCTGAATAACTTGGCATCGCGCACTCACTTTACAGCTCGTCACTTTGAAAGCGGCCGTGTGTCAGCTGCGCGCGTCCCTCGGTCGTCCTCCGCGCACCTAGCTCTATTCATGGGGAATAGCTCGATCCATTCAGGGAATATCTCCCGGACGCGCACCATCGATATTTTTCTACCGCGCGACAGATAAGCGCGAATCTCGCCGGATAAGAACGCGCCTTGAGAGCACAGCCTCTACAGGGTGACGCTGATCTACAAATTGTATCTATAGAAATTGGGTCTGATGGTGGTTTCTTTATTGATTGAATTTCTGGAAGCTGGGCGGTTTCGCGGTTTCTCACACCTATTCGGGAGACTCGTCATTGACAAGTGACGTTGATTCACATGTCGAGGGTGCAATTAACTGCGGTATTTTGAAATTGTATATCCGCATCACCCTCTACATACTGAATGCTCACACGTGTATGCTAAAGGTTAGTGTCTCGCCCTCCAAACATATTCTTGCTTTCATAGAAGCGGGAGAGAGGGAGAGAGGGAGAGAGGGAGAGGCGAGGATGCCACCAGCAGTTACAACTGCTCTCAGGGATCCCGGAGTATCCAAATAAGCCCTGGCAGCGGCCCGCGCGAGATAGGCACATGCCTTCTCGACGGCGAGGAAGGCAAACTCGAGGAACAATGCGGTCTTAGAAGTCGGGCCCCCCGCGAAAGTGGAGCGAGCCCAAGGCATTCATCGCGAACGCGACGTCTCCCTAGTCCTCTCTGTGTTTGGGTCTGTGTGTGTGTGTGTGTGTGTGTGCGTGAGCAGGCGAATCTATGCACGCGCGCGTATTCATCGCGCGCACGTTTACATCGAGAGTCTCTCGTCACGACACATTCTCCCTACCATTAAATTCAATCGCGCGCTCGCGCCAGTAAAGCGGCATTTGGGAATACCGCTTTTTATGGATTCTGTTTTCGATTTTTATTTTCTGTTAGCTTTAACGCGCAGCACTGAGCGGGGATAACAGGCGGGAGCTTGGATTTGCCGTGCAAATTTAATAAGCGCAGAATTTAAACAGAGAAAACCCGCGAGAGCGGTGGATTTGGAATCTGTGTTTGAAGAAGAAGCTTTCGACTTTTATTAGTTGGTGAGAAACTCCGATGTTTATTCCAAGTGGAAAGTACGCTCGCGCGAACATTGAATCGTAACTTTCCCACTTTAATATCGCGCGGAATTATTTATTTGCCAGTGCGGCGAGTGTGTCGAGGGAGAGAGGATCTAGCGTCGAAGCTTAACGTGACTACGGACGTTCCAGTTACACGTGGCGACGCGTGTCCGGCTGGCATTCACCCGGTCGCCGGCTTTCACGGCGAGGGTGGCGGCATTGTTTCAGAGAAAAGTGGGTTTCCGGGCCACCCTCGTGCACGACCAGTCGCAGTCTAGCTTTCTCGGGGGATACCTTGCGGAGCCTCGGCCCAACTTGAGGGGCGCGTGCGTTGAAACGCGAGAGGTGGCTTCGCTTCGAGTTTCACCTGCGAACCCCGTTAACGCTCTCTCGCAACAGTGTTGTCGGGCCACCCTCCCGAGTAGAAATTCACCCGATCTACTAGGAGAACCCGATCGGGTATACGTCGAGTATTTATTGTAAGGCATTAGTGAGGTAGATCAATTAAGGTCTTGATCGGGTATACGTCGGTTATACCTTACTGATGAGTTATGCTATAGCCGAGGTCCTGATCGGGTCCTCGTTCGTGCCCGACTAAAATTTCTCCTTCGACCTGGCATGGCTCTTCCTTGGCTTTGGGATATAACTGACTGCACCAAGACAGGAGCGGCCGAGCCTCCTGAAAAGCGAAAGATTTTAAGGTAGCCCGGCCAACTGCACAGGAGCGCTGATGATGCACTGCTGGAAATTCAGGAAGGGAATATGGCACCGCCACGGTGATTTAAAGCCAAGCGGGAATTTCCTCCGGCTGCGTGGACGCGCGCTTGTTTAAACATGCGCGCACCACTCTCATCCCGCATGCACGGCGATTCAGCGCCGTAATTGAAAGCGGGGGTGCATTACGTAATGAATGCCCAAGGAGGATCTTAACCCGTATACGGCGAGTATCTGCTCTTTTTAGAATCCGGTTATTATGTTTTACACGAACGCCTGCGGAGAGAAGGAAGAAGCGAGAGAGAGGGAGAGTTCGCTATTTTCAGCTGGTTCTCTGCCGGCTACACGGGAGAAAGAGGAGCTTTCAAACGGTGCTGCAATAAAGATTCAATTGTAAGCAGCATCTCCGTCCTCCTCTTTCTCGCTCTCTTTCGCTGGGGCCTGCACTCTCGTTCCCGATGGGTTCGAACCTCTCCGCGACATTGAGCGGTGCCGGCTCGTTCGGTACAAGTTTTACGGGCACGTTCCCTTTTACTGGCTGACTGGCTGGCTGGCTGGTTAGTGCATCGACGTTAAAAGTAAATAATCGATAGGCTCGCGCAATATTACTATTTTCCGGGGAGGGAGGGGGCGAACGAGTCACTCGAGGCCGTCGTCCTTTACGAGCGATCATTCCTTCTGATTTACCGTCGGACATCGTCACATGTGTAGAGCCCTCGTGAAATCATGGCATGTACAGCGCCGCTTTCAGATATTTGTTTCGCTTACTCGCACCGGCGCGTCGTTTACCGAGAAAATTAATGCCTGCGAGTGTCTGTGTGTGTGTGTGTTGTTCACCGGAAACGTGATAAGAGGACTGGCGCTCCTATCGAGCTGGCCGCAAGTGAATTGATATCATTTCTGCTTGTCAATATTTGCCCTCCCTCGGTGGTGTTGGCCCCCCCGCTGATTCCTCGGTAGCTTTTACTTGTCCCCCGCACGCTGCGGCCATTGTCCTCTTTCTCCGGCGCAGCGTCTTCCTCGCCGAGATGCGATTTGCCGCGGAAGCTTTTTCCGCTGACTCGTTTGTCATGTTTCCGTGGCGAGAGGGCGCGCTGCCCCCTTTTGTTTTGCCCGGGGAGGAGCGCGCGCGCGACGCTTTCTTGTAAAGTGCTCCGAGAGTCCGGAAACTCATTTTTGTCCTTCACCGCGGCGGGAGAGAGCAAAGAAGAGAGACAGAAAGCTGACGTCCCAACTTTTTCCCGACGAGCATTTCTCGAACGCGTTCTTTTCCCAGGCGCGCTCGCCGGCTGCGAAATCTGCTCCCATTGACTGGCGGCGACTGACTCGCGCGCCCGCCTGCCCGAGACAATACACGCCTTTTAATGCGTTATCGTCGAGCCCCGAGCGATATCTCTCCCAGCTGCCTGATACCGTGTGAGAAAAAGGGAGCGTCTTCCAGCCGCTCGCCGCCGGAAAGAGCGACGGGAAATCCGAGGGGAACCCGCCATCCAGAAGCATTTATCGCCGGAGGTATACCACTATATCTCCCGACAAGCAGACACTACCATTCTAATTTTCTACCAGATACATCTTTTTCCCCCGGCCCCATACGGCTCCATCCCCCTTCGCCACTCTCTTCTCTCTTCTCTCCTCTCTATTTGATTAGCTTGCGATAAGAGCTCTCACCGGCGCGACGCGCATCGCCCGCCCGAGAGCCCTACAGTTTATCTTCCTGAATTAGAGATAAACTTCTGGCAGGGTCGTTGGGGGTGCGGAGGAGCAGGAGGGGTCCGGGGGGGGAGGAGTGGAAGTTTGTCAGCGGACGATGGCGTAAGTCAGCTAATGCATTCGGTTCATCCTCATCGACGTGATAAAGGCGATCGGGTGCGCCCTGCCCTAGGAAAACAAGCTTCCCGATCGATTTCTCGTTCGTTAGAGGCCACTGCCGCCACGGCCGCCCACCACGTCCCATTGATTTACTAGCCGCGCGGTCCGATCGATCCATTGATAAAATTCATCATAATTGCACCGCGACTGCTTGGAATGGACGGGATTGCGCAAGCCCAACTGAAAGCGGCTCTCTGTCTGTTAACAGTATATTGAGAAATGTGTCCGAGCGACGCTCGATCGCGCGCGCCTGCTGATTTTCCAGAGACAGTCTGCGGATGATTGACGGTCGATGATCTCGGGTAGCATCGATCGACACATGGAGAACGCGAGAGAGAGGATAGGAAGAGAGAGAGGGAGAGAGAGAGATTGGCGGAACAGGTTCGCTGGAGGTGTGGGTGTCGTCGCACGCTGAGAGAGAAAGTGGCATGAGCGACGGGACTTTATGTAACGCAGGCTTGTAACCGTCGGCGACAAACACTTTTAACCTATTGCCGAGCCGATTCTACAACGCTCTCTATATTTCGAGATGTGTTCTATGATTGATGGCGTACTTTTCCCTTTATCGTCTCGAGTCCTCCGAGGCCAAGTGCCAGCTTCCTCCTGCTCGAGCCGGGGATCCGCAATTGAGTCTCTTGGATAGAGCCAGAGTTTTTCCCGGGGCCGAGCGCAATTTAGTGCTACGAACGTCGGGGCATTAGCAAGATAGAGAGAGAGGATGGGCACGGGTCGCTGGCGCAGGGTAGATATCGAAGTATCCAGCCCGTAACTCGATGATCCAGCTGTAATTATGGGAATCCGCATCCTCATAACGTTGCGTGTATGCCGTGTGCTGTGTGGCGTGGTGAGGGAACGCGCGGTGCACCTGCCGTCCCGGCCAGGCTGGTTCTCTCCTCCGGGCCAGCACTCAGCCATTCTTCTTCTTCTACCTTTTCTTCTTCTTCTTGTTTATCCCTGGGCATCCTGCTCTCTTCCGTTGCCCCTTTCCTGTTGCCGGATCACGCTCCTCTCTCGCGCTCCTTGCGCTCCTTGCGCTCCTCGCCGCGGCCACCTTCCTTCGCTCCCTCTTCGGGGCTAACCTCTTGCTTTTTGTCTATCTTTTACCTTGGTGTCTTTGTCAGCAGTTCAGCCGCGCTCCGAGTCGGCCCTCTCGGCTTCCTCCTCCTCCTCCTCCTCCTCCTCTTCTACGGTGCATCGTTCCTCCTCTCCTCTTGCCCGCGAGGCAATGCACCTCCGAGGAGCGTTGACCCCGGCTGCACTCTCAGCTTCGCGCTCTCCCTTCGAGTGGACCCTTCTTTTCCACTTCTTCCTCCTCCTCCTCCTGTCTCTCGGCTCCTTCCACGCTCGCCCGCTCGCACTCTCCCCCGGCGTCGTCGTCCGAGCTTCTTCTCCGCGGCATTGGTCCTCTCCGCTTGCGAGATCTGCCAGCGCAGCGTCCCCCCTCGCTCTCTTCTCTTCTCTCACTGTGTGTGTGTGTACTCCTCGCTTCTATCTGCGCACGCTAGGAACTCGCGCGAAGCCCGAGGCCATCGAGAGGCGGCCGTAGAGTCTGCGGCCGCGGCCGAGCAGGAATCCCGATAAGCCGAGCGCGCCGGGAAATTAATTGGCCGGCCTCGAAAGCGCGCCCCTATGGGGTCCGACGGTGCTATGCGCGTCGGTGTGCGTCGGTGTGCGCCGGGAGGGTGTCGTCTGTGTGTAGGCCGAGGCATGCGTGCACCGCCGAAAGAACAAGTGGCCTGGAAGGCGTAGAACACGGGATAACTGCCTAGTCCACGCACCGCTGCCCAGACCGCCCGTAGAAAAGAGAACGCTGCGTGCACACGTAGACGCGCACCGGCAAGCCTGATTGCCGCTGAAAAGATCGCGGTGGCGCCAATTAAATCGCACCGATACAAATTGCGCCCGGTGGACCGTGCTACCATCCGCCAGCCTCTATTTATCTTTCCCTGCACTCCGATGCCTTCCCTCGCTCTTCCCTCGACCTTCGAGAGATCCTCCCGGGGCGAGATCTCCAATTTCATTAGGGGACGCGAGCCCAGCGATGCGTAAGTAGCGAATGCAGTAGCGGCGGCGGCCCAGAGGGGGAAGATTGCGAGTAGGGGGGGGGGTGGGGTGGGGGCGGAAGCCATCGGCTGGCAAGTTCGCCCCCAATTACTCGGACTCGGAAGAAAGGCGAATTCCGGCACTTGTCTGAATCTCGCGGGTGCACGGGATCCTCCGAGCAAGCTCGCTCGTCTTTGAAACGCGAGCCTGATGAGCGGCTAATTGCAATTAAGAGCGAGAGCCGGCCCACCGGGCCGCGCGCGAGCCTCCCGCTCGCAGGGGGACGTACAAGGGAAGGGCGTGGAGGGGGGGAGAAAGGACAATCCGTAATTGTCACTCGGCAACCGCCCCCTGCTCGCATTCACTCATTATCCTGGAAATCCGTGAATCGGGCATTCGGCGAGAATTATCCCCGACGAGGCAGCAACGAAATGGTGGTGGGGGTGGTAGAGCAGCTCGGTCAAATACGAGGCTGGAGTCCCCATTGTTTTTGGTGTGCCGGCGCGCGCGTTAAGGCGCGAGAATGAAATTGGGTCAACTGGCGATTAACCCCGCGCGGTGGCAAGTACGTGGAGCGGCCGAGCGAACTTGTTGAAGAGGCAGACAGACGCGGGCACATGTGGCAGCGCAGCGCCGGCCCGGGAGAAACGGGCGCCGAGCGCCGAGCGCCGAGCGCCGAGTGCCAATGGGCAGACAACTCGGGGAAAGGAAGTGGACGATTGCGCTGCGGGCGCCGCCGCCGGTGAAAGGGTCAACGGAACGAGAATAGGAATCCTGTGAAACGGGTATAGCCTGGTGGCCGCCTTCTAAAAGAGTATAGTATACACGTGGCCTGCGCGATTGAAAATTCCTCTGCTACCCTCCAGCCACTGGAACAGCAGACCTTTCCAAGTAGAGTTGACTGCTTGACTCGAACTTCTCCGCGACGCCGACGGGCCAACTCCCATTCCTATGATGGAGAAATCGGAGAGTTGAATGAGCGATGCTGCCGCGGGAGGAAAAACAACTCGCATGAATTGGTACGCTGGGGAGCGGATACCCAAGCGATTCTCGATTCTCGCTCTTCCGATTCTAGCTGGCAATCAGTTGTTGATAATGTTCCGGGGAATCGCGGTAAGGCATCGCTTGGCAGGCGCATCTGGCTGATTACCGCCTGGAGAAGGGAGGATTTAAAGGCGTGTACCGGTTTTTATTTTACGCTGCAGCCTGCGCGTCGGAGGGCCACGATTACGGAGGAGAGCGGCAGCGTGCTTTCGCGTTCACCTGAAAAGAAAGAAATGCCCGGAGTGCGCGCACAACCTGGCTCGCTCGCTCGCTCGTTCGCGAGCTGGTAATTACCAGGGCTGAAACGAGATGCCTTTGTGCGTGCGCGCCGCGGCCCCGCAGTTTCGAATGACGAGGGAGATAATGCGATAGCGGTTATGGGCCACAGGAGGAGGAAGACGAATTTCTCGGCACCGGCGAGTTCTCGGCAGTGCCCTCGGAATCCACCGAGCGGTCAAGTACTAGCTAGCCAGGGGAGCCCAGTGCGCCGGGACACGAAGCGAGGAGAAGCTGTAACGCAGCACTGCGGGCCAGAAACTGTCGCGATAATGAGATTTATGGGGCCCGAAAACGTGGTCGCGATTACCAAGGATAAGCCGACGAGTTCGCGCCCGACCTTCGACTTCTACCTTTTCTTTTCCTCCGACTCGTCCGTCCTCGCATTTTCTTCCCCAGACTCGAACGCACTTTGCTTACTTGTTTTTCTCTAGTTGGTTTATCTGCTTTTGAAGGTCCCGCTGCACTTTCCGGTCGGATCACTTCTCACCTGCTCAGGTTCTCAGGTGCGCGCCAATGCTGTTTAACCAGCGCGCACAGCTATCGGCTCGTGTTCCACCCACAGGAATGACCAATTGTTTCCCGGCAAGAGCGCGTTCGAGGTCCGTGCATGTCGCTGGCTTCGAGTCGCTACCGTGCGTTCTGTTCTCCGGAGAAGTTTACCCGCGCGATAACGTAATAGCAATGTTTTTCCTGGTTGTAATGATCGCGGCCCCATTGTCTGGGCGCTTAAGGAATAAGCAATAATTCATGAGATGCATGTTAGATAGGGCGGCCGGTGGCCGTGATAGTGGGATCGAGGGAGCGAGTGCGCTCCGGTTCTGGCATTTGCTGCATTTGCTGGTACGCGCGCCAGAGCGCAGTCAGGCAGAGTGAACGAGAGAAAAGATCAATTGACATTTGAGCGGGTGCACGAGGCGTCGGGGATCGATTTCATCGATTGCACAATGCTCCTTCCTATCTCGAGTCCTGTTGACTCGACTGGTTCAACTGTGGGGTGCGAAACTCTCCCACTCCACTGACTTACCCTCTTCGAGAGAGCGAGAAAGAGCATCGGGGGAGCGAGCAGCGTGTCGTCGCTTTCGCGGAAAGCTTGTGCTCGATTGCGCAACACGGACTGCGCGCGGGCGCGTAACTAATGACATTTAGTGAAATGAATACCTCATAAAGTGATTTACCGGGCGGCGGCGCGTTGCAAAGCACCGCGCGCCGTTAGATAGGCCATACTCTGTTTGCACCGTGCATTAAACCCCAACTGCACAAACGCGCACACGCACACACACACACTCTCTCTCGCGCGCGCGCGCGGAGAGAAAAGCGATTGTCAGTGGCTGCGTGTGGCGAATGAAAGTAAGTGCGTTATCGCGGAATCTCGAGAGCGGCGCGCGCGCGCTCGCTCGCTTTGCCACTCGGAGGTGTTGGCATGACAGAATGCACGTGCGCGAGAGAGGCGCGCAGGTGCACCCGGAGAGGCGCATAGTCGGGACAGAGCGATGTGCATCGTCGGCGCAGCGCAGCGCAGGCTCCCGTGTCCAAAGTGGAATGAAGCCCCGGCATCAATAGGCGGGCATTCACTGTAACCGGCTCGTAGATCAAAATGGTTTACGCGTCCCGGATATCTCGTGATTTTGCACTGCGAACCCTTTCACCTCGTGACCGAGCCTGCGGAGAAGAGCATTATCGGGCGGCCAGGCTGATTTGCCTACCTACTGACTCCGCGCTCTTCCATCCCGCTGGCCTTTAAGCCGTTCAAAGCCTCTCCCCCCAGCCCACCCGACGCTCCACGTCGATTCAAAGACACTGGCTGTGAGCCGCTTTCCACTCGGCTCATTCCCACCGGTGCGCCGCGCCGCGCCGATCTAAACCCATTCTCTACCGCTGATCCCAACTTCGTCCCGGAAAGAGCCTCCTCCTCGCATTTCACCTGGCGATCGGCCGCGAACCGCCCGGCCGAACTCCAGTTCCTCAATTACCGTCTCCCTCCAAATAGAATTGTAATCGAGAAGCCCCGGGAATGCAAGGGTAGCGTAATTCTGTGGCAGAGGTTCGAACTGCAATATCAATTTTACCTCCAGCCCTCGGCACTCTTCTCCTTTAATTGTCCAGATGCAGATTTCTTGTAGGGAGATTTCGTCTCGCCGGCTTCTATTTGCCGTCTCCTTGCCTCCGGCGGCAATTGCTTACTCGTCTCGCTGACGTTTGTAAAGTTAATCTGGCGAGACTGCGCAATATTAAGAATCGCGGACGAACGCCGGTTTCATAACCGATCGTAGGGCGGAGGGGAATGGAGGTTGAATATCGGCGGAAATGTTGATCCAGCTACATTTTATTTCAACTTCTCCTCGAGTCTCGCCTGTCTCGGGAATTTCGTTTCACCGGTCGGCGGAGCGCATCCCCGGGACATTTTCCATCTTTGAAGTTCTCAATCAGAATTGATTGCGCGCGATAAAAAGGGAGTCTATTTCGCCGGCGATGGGATTACTGGAGGTAACGCGCGCGCCACGGCTTGAATGTTAAGTCGGTGAGGAGCTCCGGCGTTCGAGAGCGCAAAAGATCGAGAAATGGTAACGAGCGCCGAGCGATCTGAGAGTGCAACACGCACACACACACACACACACACAGGCAGACGAACCCGGCGCGGCGTTGAGTTCAAAGTCAGAGAATTGCGATTCGCGTTGGTTTGCTCTTATGAGGACGACTCGCTTCCGCATCCTCTTCCTCTACCTTTCTGGCGAGGAGCGAGAGCGGTAAACGATCGTCCTTTTCAAATTCGTTATCCCCCCCACCTCCTCGGACCTACAAGGCCAGCTAAGCAGGTTACCGGGAGCCCCTCACTGATCTCGATTTGGAACTACACGACCAGCGCCCTGGAACAAAGCCCCCCTCCCCCACCCCTCTGCCTACCCACCACTGACCGGGATATCCTCTCTCATCCGGAAATGGGATTCGGAGATATCCGCTCGTCCTCCATTCTGCCGGCACGTCCTTGGAAATTCCACTTCCCCCGAGCATCCAGCGACAAAAGTTCGCCTCGTTTCTCTCCCCGGTTGATACACCACTTCTTATCGGGAGAACAACAGCAGTTATTGTTTGCAAATCTTGCTTTCGAATTAATTAAATCATCTACCGAGTGATTGTCATTGTTAATCGAGAGAGGTGGAATGAAGAACATGTGCTTCATCTCTCCCAATTAATAATAATAATTACAGTCAACTAGAATTAATTAAATTATTTACCCAGTATAATTGTAATTGTTAATCGAGAGCGGTAGACTGAAGAACATGTTGTTCATCTCTGCCGATTAATAATTACAATTAGCGGGCAAATGATTTAATTAAATGATTTAATTAATTCGAAAGTAACTCTCGAATTGCAGATGATGCAAGTACAAGTGCGCAATGCCCATTTCCACTTGACCGACTAAATAATTTAGCGCGGCCGCCTCCGGATTTCACGCTCTCGGCGAGCGAGAGTATCTCAGCCGAGCGGGAGCTCCCGTGCCATTTCGACTTGTTCTCAGAGCCGTGAATGCGCTCTCCTCATAAACAACTCATAATCCCAGAACGCAATTCGCACTGGACGCGAGAGGACGTTCGGCGCGGCCGCGGCTCTCCCGATGTTCCCAGCTCGATTAATCTCGCCCGGCAAGAAATATCAGCGGCCGCAACATTAATTAGCCGGAGATGCTCTCGGCGGAGCGTGCGGTGTTGGCGGCCGCTCCGCCAATGCGGCTCTCGGCCACCGGCTAGTATACTCTACACATGTATGCGTATAACGCGAGCACGCGCGCGCGCGCGCGAGGAATCGATACTCCATCGGGCAATAACAGAATCCGTCGGTAGACCAAGTCACGCCTATTGTCGAGCACTCGCACTCGATCATACGGCGAAAGTAATTCGGGCCGGATTCCCGCCGGAGAAAAAGGGGTCTGCCTCCGCGCATTATTCGATCCGCTCTACATACCTTTATACATTTCATACATAGGTGAGCTCGATTGCGTATAGTAGTGCTCGCGCGCTCGCGCTCGCGGTCCTGTGTATCCCGACAATAAATACCACCCGCGGCGGCACTCTAACGGCCCGGAAGCCTGAAGTGCATGTACAGAGGCTGCACACTGGCACGTACGTGTCACCAGGATATTTACACGGCGATCCGATTTATCGCACTGCCATACTCGCGCCCGCACGCTCTACCGATATGTCCCCCCTCCCACTCTCTTTCTCCCGCCGGCTGCGAAATTGAAATATATATTCGCCACCGCAAAACCGAGCGATTTTATTGTCCAATTTGAGCGGATCCGGGCGCGATGGGGGTGGAGGGCAGGATCGAGAGGATCCCTGACTGTGTCGTTAGTGGGTGTCCAGTGGTACGGGCCGGCCGACAAATACGCGTCCATTCTCGAACGAACGCTTCGCTTCAGCTTGGATTTAGCTCCAACAGTGCGAAGGCGCGCGCGCTTCCGTCCCTTTCTCCTCGATTTACTCGTCGTTTCCACAGCTCGTTCTTCCGCCGACCAGTCTCTGCTCGCCGGTTCGCCACGTATTTTATATAAACAGACAATCCTGATGCGCCATTGGCTTTTAGTGCCCTTTCACGCTCTTTATTCCTTGCCTGCCTCGCTCGAGTGTTCCTCGAAATATTGCGATTGTCCGCTTGAAATCACCCACTTGCAACCGAGAACCTCCCTTCAACCGGTCGAGGACCGCGCACGACTTGATTGCTAATCAGCGGAAAATGAGTAATAAGCGGCTAATAGGTGAATGCCCTCGCAAGGTAGCATCGCTGTTGGCCAAACATCCCTGGCAAACAAAGGCTGGATATCCAGCGGTGCATTATTCCTGGGCAACAGAAGGATCGGCGACACGCGGCGCGCAGCCGCTCGCCATTCTTTTCGAGCCGGCCGCGTCGCGTCGCGCTCTAAAGAGGGCAGTTGGTCTGGGCGCAGTCATGAAACTTGCAATGCGAAGAGCGACGCCGGCGGGGAGTGAGAAAACGAGCGGCGTAAATAGAGGAGAGCCGCACCGCGTCGCACGTGCCAGTCGGTCGAGAGGAGAGCGAGGCATTCAGCGCCCTGTCACCTCGCGACGCAGCGACGATGACGGCATTGCTGATCAATGCACTGCCGCGCGACAATACCGCTCGTCCTTGCCTGCATTACCTTATGCATTACGTCGTTGCATTGCCCTCGCCCTCCCTCTCTCCCTCTCTGCCTTTCTTCGTTACGGCTCCCTCGCGCAGCGCACACATCAACTCTCTGTTTTACTCGGAGCTCGGCGCTTTAGAGCCTTTCGTTTGGCGGCTTTCACGCGGGAATGGGAGTTTGGGGGGAGCGTGTGGGCGCAGACGTGTGCGCGAGTGCATCAGCGCGGGCTGTACGGTGGCACGTCACCTGGGAACAAAACACGTAGACCTACATGGCCGGGGATGTAAGCGGACGCTCGCTCTGGTTCGCGCGCGGTGTTCGCAGCTCGCTCCAACTGCATCGCCGTCAAATCCACCCGCCGTGTCGAAGGTGTACTTTCTGGATTACCGACATACACGAGCCTCGACTAAGTCGTATGTGAGCTAGCGAGGACGTCGATTCGTCGGGGCTTGGCTCTGTTAAATGAGGCTCTCGCCACTGCAATCGCCGGAGCTTTCTTTTCATTTTCTATCACACGTGCCGGCAAGTTTGGCTCGAAAAACCTCCCGATTTCACCGTTAGCGCCCGCCGCACCCTCCGCGCCGGGGGATGGCGGATGTTAAATCTGTAATACAGGTCGGCGAACAAAACGAATGGCCCGGCGAACACTCGAGTGACATCGCCGGGAATGTCGGGGAGGCCTCGCCCGGAGGAATGGCCTCGAAAATAAAAATCTGCCGAGGATTCCTTGCAGCGTCCGCCGGTGAAATGAAAACGAGATCCCCGCCAAGTGGTGCGCTGCTTCTCATCTTCGCCCGGGAGAAATGCGCGTTTGCCTGAAAGTGCGGTCGCGGTCCAATAAGCTCATGGTTCGCCACGGACTTTACGATGTCACGGCGAGCCCTCTCTCCCTCTCGCGAGAAATAAATAACAACAGAGAAGAGGGAAAATCATATTTGCAGCATTCGGTCGCCGGCGAAAAGTGGATAAGGCGCGGCTAATAAACTATTCCGTTTGCTTTCACTACCCACCCTCTGGATTTCGACGTGGACCTCTGCCGGCGGAAGTTTAAAGGGGAGCTCGCCATCAGCCCGCGGCGCGTTTCCACGGTTATCTATTATATGTAGCTGCCGGAGAAATGAAGGGGAGACAGCCAGAGAGATAGCTGCGTGAACGTCCATAGACGATACGTACTCCCCGGGACTCCGCTTCACATTTTAATACATATCCTCATCCGCCCAACTACACTGGATAAACTCTCTTCTGTTTACGACGGCTTAGCTTAATTAATTTACGCCCCTTTACCCTTTCCACGCGGCGAAAGCTCCCTCCCTCGCCTCTTTCTACTTTATTATTGCGATACTGGCTTACTTTCCTGGGTGGTGCGCCTTCTTCGCTCGACCGCGTCGCGCGTCGGCGTCGGCGTCGGCGGGGAGCCGCAAGTGGATATCAACTGGATTATACATATGCACTCATTCGTGAACTAGGTCGCTCGTACTGACGCACTGCCCCCTTTTTTCTGTTCCAGGTAAAAACACACTACTCGAGATAGCCCAGAACTCGCGAGTTATGGAATGCCATCCTGCGACCTGGTGAGGTTTGGTGCAGAGTCTTTTTAATCGGTTTAAGGCTTCATCCGTCAATCAGACAGATCAATAGAAATCGATGAGCATCGAGTGTTGGTATGCCGTGCAGTTAATCTTGGTAACGTTTACCGCTATGTGGTCTATTGATCGCTGGCACACTGCTACCCGCAAATCCATAGATTTGCCTTAAAGCAACACCTAGGTCTTCCTATGTAATCCCCATTGCGATTGCATAGTCTGGCCATGGAGTAGTAATAGATACGCTTGTAGTGGCGCGGCTTCGATTCACGTGTGATACTGGTAATCTCTCTCTCTCTCTCTCTCTCCCTCTCTCTACTTGATGAGGATTCGGTTCTCGTGGCGCGGTTGAGCCGCCTGTGTGCGTTGACTTCAACCGCGTTTGATCGATCTTATCCGATTGCCGGTGCACGATCCTTGCTCGACATGTCGATTTCTATACGAATGAGAGAGCCCGTCTAGTTGGATACGTGTCTCTCAAGATTAGTACGAGGATCATCAAACTTTGAGGTCCTTTGGGGCTCGCCGTGATGGGAAGTACAACTATCCGGGTATGCACAGAGGTCCTGCTCTACTGTTTGGTTGGAGTATGTAGTCTGAAACCTGTTCCTCGTGATTCGGCCTCTTCTCGCGGTAGGAACTATCTACTCGGAATGGATGTCGAGCAGGTAGATGGGAGACTCTTTAAGTTTCCACTTGGTAGGAGCGAGCGGCGGACTTTCGCCTAGTTTTATTTGCCATGGCATCGCTTCGGTTAGTATAATATAAATAGCTGGTCCACTCGATGAAGTACTGGCGGGCCCTGCGAGGAGCTCGCGTCCCTACGTTGCTTTAACTTCTTCGCGTTCGGAACTTTGCTCTTAGCGGGGGCGGCGCGAAGTTTGGTCGAGCGTCGAGCGGGCGGATCGGCTAGTGCGGCTAGAGCTCGAAACACTTTCGAGATAACTGGATATCATTTTGCGCAGTTAGCGGGGGCCGCGGTTATGTCTGCGGTGTTGCTCTACACTCTCTACACTCTCGCGTTATCTTCCGCGGTATTATACTTGCCAGGTTCGCTTCGGGCCAACTTCTTGGCTGCAAGTAGCTCGTGCACTTGCCACGAGCGGGTTACATGCCTTCGCTCCCGGCTCCACCTATATTTCCGCAAACTCGGTTTTGTTATTGATTGAATCCATCGGCTGCCGCAAGAGGTGCGCGACACTAATCTCGCCAGCGGAATTCCCGCGCTTCCGAATTCCCAAAGTTGCTGTAACACACAACTTTCTTTCCCAACGGGGATAATAGTTTTTGTCCCTTTTGTAATATGGGCTTTCTGTCTGTTAGAGTTTCGCAGCCTCAAATAACTGCCGCGCGCCCGAGAGCTGACTGCGAGATTCATATCTCTATGAAGCGAGGTGAATTCTATGAGCAACGCAATTTCGCCGGATTTCCAGGATATTCCTCGTGCTGCGCTCGTGCTGGGGAGAACGTCGCGCTGAGATCTGTTGGGCAGATTTAATTTTCGAGGTATTTTATATCAGTGAATAGTGGCTGTTCTATGGCAATACTGAGGTCAGCATTGTGAGCGCCGTGAGAGGATCAGCGGCGCGATGGGGCGATGCTCTCCTTCCAAGAATCGCGTCGACTTCCGTATTCTAATTAGTCGGCCGAGTGTTCTGTTCGCTCGGAAATCACGTAATCGCACCAATAAGGTCTCCGCTCCTACCTAAGCTTTTCAAGTATCTGCATAACGATCTTCATTCCTTTCGCTCTCCCCCTCACTTTCTCGGCGTATCGGATGTGCCACGATTATTTGGTAACACGCTCATTACCTATTCCGCTGATACCGCGGTCCGATGCATACATATTCGCTCGCCTCCAATAAATATCTCCCGGTCGCCTCCCTCGCCCTCTTCTTACCGACGCGCTTTACGCGGCGTCGCGACGTGCTTTAAACGGTTTGGCACGGAAGTCCCTGCTATAATGAGGAATTCGGCCGGTACGCGCTTAACGAAGCGGGATATTGCTGAATCCGGTGGGCTCCTTCTGCGTTATACTTAATTGGACTTGATTTTCGCGCGAAATCGGCGTCGGCTTGAGAGCTTGTTGCGCGCTAATGGCTCGCCCCGAGCTGCGCCCTCGATGATTCATCCTGCGGGCCAGAGTGCCGAATTAACGCGATCCCGGATATCGCGACGATTCCCACTTTGCACGGGCTCGAATCGCTTGAAATCGACTTTCGAGCAAGCGCCTGCCGCCCAAATCTCACCAATAAAAACCATCCAGCCAGCTGGTACACTCTGTTATTCCACGCCGGCCGATCACGGTTTATACGTGGACGGTTCGAAAATATTTCCCTTGCGTTATGCAGCTGCGGGAGAGTGTCGGCCACGGGCAACAGGCTTCCAAATTCCGGAGACGCTTTCAGAGATAGGTAAAAGGGCGCGCGGGAGCCGAGACTAGCACTTGAATTATTAATGCATAATGCAGAGGCCAAGCTCGAAAAGTCCCCGTGAAGTCGGAAGTGAGGAGGGGGTGAGGGGGAGAGTGGCGGAGCGGCAGCACCACGTGGCGACATACGGCGAGCGAAGGCGATGCGCGGGCGAAACTCGGGTCTGCAAGCTACGCGAGGGCCAGACATGATCCGCTTTTCTTCCTGCTCCCGTTGGCCTATCAGCA
The DNA here is from genome assembly GCA_963675795.1 of Crossocerus cetratus. Classification (NCBI taxonomy): domain Eukaryota; kingdom Metazoa; phylum Arthropoda; class Insecta; order Hymenoptera; family Crabronidae; genus Crossocerus; species Crossocerus cetratus. Next base: position 4,803,460 of record OY776671.1, read on the forward strand.
TGCGAGCATTGTGGCAGGACAGAGGAGCGCGTCTGCTCGAGTTCGTATGCTACTCGGGCGAAGCCGAGACTTTCGGAAAGAGGAGACCTGAAAAGCGAAAGAAAGAGGTGGCAGGGTGAGGGGAGGGGGAGAGGACAAATGTTGATTAAATATGGACCCCGCTCGCCTCAATTGGTTGAGTCGGGCAAATGCCGTTAGCCCCCTCGCGGCTGCCGGTCGGCCTGGCAGCTCCCCGTGCACTGGCATTCGTGCGCATTGTGCAAAGGGCCTTAAGCCGGTTAAATATTCAATGCACGTGCAGCTGCTGCCATTTGTGTGCTGCACGTATGCCGTTCGTCTTATCGTATCCCGAAAACAACTCGTCCGATCCTCGGACTGTACAGCCCGCGCCCTTTCGAACGAGGCTGCCTCTGCCTCTGCCGCTCGCCAAACTCCCTTTCTCTCCCACTCTCTCCCACTCTCTCCCACTCTCTCTCTCTCGCTCTTTGCGGTCACGTAGACACGTGAGACTGTAACGAAATTTATGCTAAATCTGGAGAATCCCGCCTCGTATGCCACCGGCTCCTATACCGACGAACACGATTTTTCCCCGATCGTGTTCGAATCGGCGCTTTCACCGGTTCGATGCTGCTGCGTTGATTACCGGGACGGTTCCCGAAATAGTTTCGGGTAGCTCTGCTCGCTCCATTAACTATTTATACGTTTTGGCTTGGCCGACGCGTTTATATTCGTTTGCTGTCAATCGTCGTGGCTGAAAAAGAACCGCGGCCAGAAAGTACATGTATACTCTCGGAGAGTTGGAAATAGTAGATATTGGAGGTTCGATCGACATTTCAGTCGATGCTATAAACTACAGGCGGGTTTTATACGAGAGAATACTTGTCAGGCATTCATCGGCCGGACAAAAGCACACCCGGCCGCGTTTTGGCGTCGCGTTAAACAAGCAGGATGCACCGCCGAGCCATTACTCGACAGAAAATCTATACGCCGAGCGGTTGCGCGTCTAGCCAAGAGGTTAATCGGCGACTGGCTCGCGATAGAATCACCGCGGCTTACGTTAGAACGAGCGTCAAGTGCCGGCCGGCTCTCTCTCTCCCTCTCGCTCTCTCCATTGTCTCGGCGGAAATTGACGGTGAGAGGAAACCGGAGATGAATGGGGCGCGGTGCGCCGTAATAAAGTTGCCAGTTCCATGGAGATTCGAGCCGGCCCGGCCGATACTTGCCGCGAGTTTGGCACAATGTTTGCGCCACTATAGCGCCCCCGCGTCCAACCACCCTCCCCGAGTTTACAGCTACGGGAACACATTGACGCAGGAATGCCCAAGTTTCCCGGGGCCGCCAATCATCCGATGGTGTCGAGGGCCAAGATCGATAACGCCAAACCAATACGACAATCGGGACCTACCGAGGTTCGCCTCAATAACGAAGAGGTGCGTGTGGAGGAGTCGTTGCATAATTCATTTTGATCCTCTTTAGGAAAATAAAGTTGGCCCGAGGTCTTACTCCTCTGCTCCGCGAAACAGGTTAAAGATTCAAGATAATGTTATACATAGTTATACATATCTCTTAGTAACTAAGGCTAGCCGAAGGGTAGTGGATTTGCATTGAGCCCTTATGGCTATCTGTCCGAACTGAATCGACTTAATCTTGACATCTGCGCTGCTAGGTACAAGAGTACACTCGGCCTAGTACGTGTTACGTCTTAGCGGGTTGGTGGAAGTAGCGGCGAAATGGGAATGCGATCGATCCACCGAGTGGATTAACATATGTATAACAGATCGCGAGCCGATCTAGCCGCGTTTTCCAGCCCGGAATAATCGAGGCCATCGCGATAAAACAAGAGTAGTCCTCCTTCGTCGAGGGCTATTTCTTCGCGACCGGCGCCCCCTGCCGGGGAAACTTGAGCGAGGCGACTTATCGGAAAAGGGAGCTCTGCCTTCCCATCGCGGCCGCCTAATCTCGACTGCGCGCGACTCGAGGGTTTACAGTTGATGAAACCACTGATTAAATTCCGAATGGCGGTATAGCCGTGATCGGGGCTGGCTGCTCGCCGGAAGCGATTCTCGCCACCGGATCCTACGTCGAAAGAACGCTCTTCTTCCTTACGGCCGTTGCAGGCCGCCTACTCGGTTAGCTACTCGCTAACCACCGTCAGCAACCATCAAACTTTCCCCCGCGAAATTTTCCATAAATATTAGCCTTCCCCCGATTCAATCTATCTTGCTCGCTGCGCCGGAAGCTGTTAGCCCCATCGCGCGCCCCTCTGCTATAGCCTTTCCAATTACTATCGAGGAAATTAAAGAGCGATTTATCGTATTTTCGCACGGCACACACAGTTCTTCGGGACTCACCCTTACTCGGCCCACTTTCCGCTCGAGCGTAATTTAGTTAGCTTCTCTGTTAAACATATCAATTTCATTAGCTATCTGCTAGTTGATATAGCCGCAATCACCACGCGGCGAATAGTGCTTAACTTGCGGGTGTGCATTAGTTAATCATACAACAGAGCGGATTTGTTAGAGAGCATGTTTCGTTTAATATTGAATGTATTATTTACCCAAAAACCGAGGATAAATCTGGACGCTGTAAAAGCGAGCAAACACGTCCAGTACAAATTGCGGGAAAGGGGGTGGAACGTTAGCCAGATTGTGTTGGCCAGAGAGTGCAAAAATATTTGCCGATCAACATGGTACATTGGGAGCGGGTAGCATACACACGTGCGCGGCGATCGGGCGATTTATTATAATTTGTTTAAAACGGCGATTGTTCGCGCGCCAAGTTATTGAAAGGGCGCCGGATGCACATTGGAGCGATCAATGTTGCCAATGGGCCGATTAAATGTCGCTGCACCGCCGCCGGCCTATGTATACATCAACCGGGCGCTTTCGACGCCGGTTTTTATATCGGCTCTCGGTCCCACCAAGAATGGGAGCGCGGGCCACGTAAAATGTCGATCGAATCGATCGGACGCTCATTGCCGCGCCAGTATTTTCTGCTCGCCGATTAAATCGGTTTTATCCACCAACCATTGGGAAGCCGAGTAACGTCCCTGCTCGATTATAGGAGTGGTGTAGATCTATGTCCCTTTTTTCAGGACCTCTAACCCTTCGTATTGTCATGGTGCCAAAATGCTTGGCAGCCAGTAGCTCGGCGAGTGGACATTTTTAGCAGCCGATTGAACATTCAATCGATCCTGTTAAATGTCTCTAATAAAATCAAAGTAGCAAAGTTATTTGTTGTTAAATGGAAACATCGGATAATGCTTTTCATACCGAAACCTTCCGGCAAAGAGTTTATTTACCGATGCTTCGAATCGTTACATAGTGTAAGATTTCGCGAATCGCGCGGGACAAAAATTCACAATATAAATATAATCACTGGTCTCTCATTTTATTCTAAAATAGTGTTCAACCTTTATAGTAGTTGGAATTTGATAGTATTAAACTTCTAAACCTCTAAAATTAATAAAAAAATAACAGTACGAAGAATTGTGCACAATACGTGCTACAAAATTTTTGCCAGTCTACTATTGAAGTCAATTATCTCTAATTAATGCAGATGTACACTCGGCCAATAATATTAACGTTCTTTGCATAACTGGTAAAGAAATAATCGTATGTGTCCCCTTTTGTATTTCGTAGACGGGTTTGTTTAGCATATTTTGTCCGTTTTTAAACGGCTAGTGATTATATTTCACTGCTTCAAGGGACAATTTCGGCTGAATTTAACAAGTAATTCCAGCCGCGGTCCACCTATGCTTAATATGATGCACGCGCGCTAACCTAGCCTCTTTCGCCGCTCTATGTATATTAACTTGGCCCTGTTATTAGCGACATTACGGGCGAAATTCCATAGAGTTTTATAATGGACTCGCTCAGTCCGCACTGCGTTATACCCGAGGTTGTTTGCCTTTCATCCCTCAACTATGTCAACCACCGTATATTAATATGTGTCGCTCTCGGTGTTTGTCCCGAAATTTCAAAGCCTCCCAGCCTCTACACGCTGATAAAGAGTCGCATCACCGAGCAAAGGTAGAGTTTTACATCGAATTAACTTTCGTGGAACGTACATTCGCCCTACACCACTACACATTTCAATGTTCAATTGCTGATTAATATTGCATAATTATTGCAGTACGAAATTGCATTACCAATCTAATTCAGAGCGATTAGAGCAATATCAGCAGGGGCAATCTAGACAATATGTTGAATTTTAGTGGGCAGCTTTCATTAATATTCTGGCAAAGCCCGTAGTTAAATGGGACTCGTTGTCGAATATCACAGTGTGTTTCAGTAACGGGAGAATAATGAAAAAGTGATAGAGAATCGGAGCAGAAGGGAAGGTCGAAGGGCAGGAATGTAATATGAGCGAGGGTGACTCGGTGCCAGGAGTAACTGGTCGAAAGTGCATGTGGCCGGGGGATGCTGATATCGTCATCAAATTTATATTTCCGAAGCCGAAGAGCCAACAGGTGCCCCAACGGCCCCAACCTATCGAGTCGACCCCAGAACGGCGCAAGCCGGCACGAGCTGAGGCCAGGGCGACAATCATTATAAATATCTTAAGGCAGTTCCCCCGACCCACATCGACAATGCTGCTTTCGCCGGAGGGGGAGTCGGCCCCGATAAATAACCGCTCGATAATAAAAAGCTCCCAATGAACGCGGCCGCGAGAGTACAGCAGTGAAAGATTGCTTCGATCCGAGCCGGACGCGGTGTGCGAGCGTTATTTTCGACCAACGGAACCAACGGAACGAACGGAACGAACGGAACGAATCGGATAATGGCGAGGGTGCGGACAATGCGTTACCCCAGACAGTCGAGATCGCAGCGCACCCAGTGTCCCTGGGATCGGACGCTCGCTGCGATATTAAACGTCCGCCGAATCACAAACGAATAGCGCGGAAGAGTGCTCGAGGAGTGAAGAGAGAGGGGGAGAGAGAGAGAGAGGCGTTCAAAGCACAATTGCATCGGGGGGAGTTGGATGATCCGTGGATTCTGAGCGCAAGCATCCTCGAAGCTCCGGGGCTCTACATTTGTCTGCTTGTAGCCAGACACGAGCGTACGCTCTTACTATCGAGACTGCCTCCGCAGATGTCCCAATTTCGCGCGGCTGAAAAGAAATAACCCTTTAAATTGATGGTTACTATACTCAGGGGGATCGCCTCGCGCAGATCACTTCCTCTCCCGGTCCAATGGGGATTCTTCTAGTATTATTAAATCCGTCGCAGCACCAAAGAAAGCCAATTAACCGAGTAACCTTCGAGAACGAAGAGCGTCAGGGGATTGTCGCGGCGACGTAAACCTTTCACAGGGAAGTGTGTCACCTTTCAATCTCGCGCGGCTCCTCTTGCGTCGCACGTACGCTCTTTCCCTCCGGCGCGATGTGGCGCGATGCGGCGGCGTTCGTGCACGCGAATCAATGCGGAGTACGCAGCGATTTGCGTGGAAATTACGGGAGGCCGTTATTCTACGCGCGAGGGAGCTCCCCGATGGAGTGAGCGGGAGCGTGCGAGCCCGTGGAGAGGAGAGCGAAGGCTCGTTTTCGGAATTGGAATGTATCCGGAGGCCGGCGGGGTTGCGGAGGCGCGTGTTTGTGGCTGCGGCGCACACGTCGCCAGTAATCAAAGCTGGCGTGCTTTCGACTCATTGCTCCGGGAATTCGCCGGCTCTCGGAGAGTCGCGCCGACGCGTCGCGACGCCGCCGCGCCTTCTCGCGCCGTGGAATGGAAAATTAAGGAGGGCGTGGATTTCGCTTCGCGTTCTCTCGCGAAAAGCGTGAGTAAGTGGGGAGTACACTCTTGTAATGAAAATTACTTATTGTTCGGCGTGTCGGCCGCTTTGCCCATAATTGAGCAATCTCTCAAGCCGGGCGAGCGCGGCACGCGCGCCCTCGCGCCCTCGCGAACCTTAACTCGCTCTCGCGGCGAGCGGCGACGACGCTATTTTTATGGAAATCAGGTTTATATACATATAAGTAACGCGGCTCGTTTGCATAATCATCACTGTCTGTCGTGTTATTTTCCGGGCGTTTGGCTCGCCGAGACCAGGCAAAGAGGTGGTTGCAGAGACAGAGTGGGAAATATCGATTTAATGAGTCCCGAAGCGGACGTAGACGCGAAGCCAGACGCTCACTCGAGTTATCGTTTAAAGTGGAGCGAAGCCCTTCGCGCGCGCGTCCACTGTCTTAACCGGAATTTGCCGGAGAAAGGCGGCCCGAAGAACCTCGTCGTCGCCTTCTTCATTCCACTTCCTCCTGCGCCAGACGATATCCTCTACCTCTGCCCTGAACGCCCTGACTCACTTGGCGTTCGCTCCTAAAGAGCTTATCCGGCGCGCACTCGCCAATCGAGCGCACATCGATTAGCCGCGGATATTTGGCCGGGCGGCGGCGAACGAGTGCTTTGATCATCATTTTCCGCCGCATTGCCTTCGAGTCGGCAAATATTTGCGCTCGTGCAAGACTGCAACACTTGGCCTTTTATGTGCGCCGATCGAATCTATTGATACAGGTGTAATCGCGCGCGCTTAAACCCGGCACGTGCTTCACGCTCATCTACGTCACCGAGCTTCGAATCAGTAATCCACTGATTGAAACTTTGGAGCTTGTTTGATCAAGCTTTCGTCACCCTCCGCCAAATTTCCTCGTCCTCGACTTCGCGCCGAATGAAATTCATTAGGAGTCAGCTGCAGTTGCAAACTTTATCGCTGGTTGGAATTTCAACGTGGCCATGAATCGCACCCACATAGATAAGCACGCGGCCGGCATGAAAAACATTCCAAGATATCGCGGAAAGGTGGAAGAACCGACATTTTTTATTTCTTCTGTAGGAGTATCGTCTGAGAAAGATAGACAGACGGAGAAAAAGGATATCCTTTGATAGCACAGTTTCTCTCGGTCTCTTGCAATCTATCTCATTAAGGGCGCGCCAGGAGATGTTATTAACGCGAGGCACGTGTTTATAACCTTTAACCTTGTCAGGGGAGAACTGGTTTTCGCGACATTGCTAAATACGCTCCCGTCTTTCAGTCGCTCCTCCAATCCCATCGTCTTTCGGCTTGAGCTGCTCCCGAGAAGTCCATTGTAAGCACGCGCGCCAAGCATTTGCCGAGTCTTTCCACCACTTCTCTCCTGCCACCAGCACACATTAATGAATCCCACACACTCTCATAAGCGCCTTTATTAATTATACCGAATCCTCGATTACTACTTGCACCGATTAAAAACACGAGTGAGAATTCGAAGGAATGGCACAATCGGGAAACAGGCCTTGATGAGAGACTCTGTCGAACCAGTCAAACAATGACGAGCGGTTAGTGAGTGGAAATCTTGCAGGCGAGGCATCCGGAGGAAAGCTAGGCGGAGAGAAAGGCTAGATCGATCTCTGGATCCTGCGATTGAGTTTGCACGCTCCTCGCTAATAGATTAGATTCCTGAAGCTCGCGGCCGAGCGACTAGCGGAATCAATGGGCGGAGCAGTGCGCATTTCCGCGCGCGAGTGCGTTGTCGATCATCGAGCGTTGCCGGGCGCACAGAGAAACATCTGCGTGTGTGATGATGGAGATGTGACGCGAGGCGTGGCGTGGCGTGGCGTGGGTGGCATTTCTCGAGGATTGATTTAATCCCCGACGTCCATTTGTCAGCGATGACGTTCGAACAGCGAGCAGTTGGTGGCGGCCGGCGTGTCCGACGAGACGCAGCTTCGGGCGAGCTTTTGTACCGCGAGCCGGCCTTCCATTGGCCCCGCTGTCATCGTCATTGTTCCAGGCCGGCGTATACATGCGCGGGCCACCTCTGCCAAGGCACATAGCTACCCTTAATCCCCGCTCAAATACCAATATGTTTGCCGGGTGCGCCGCGCCCCCTTTAAGTAATTGCGAGCTCGAGATACCGCAATCCTCTCCGGGCCGCCGAAAGAAAGAGCCTTCTCGCCTCACCGAAATGGAACGAGCGAGCGAGAACAGCGAGGATCCTCCGGCCCCGAAAGCTAAATCCCCAGCATTGTACGCGCGCGCGCCGTCATACTCTGCGTTCGTATGTCAAGCGGATTTTGCGCTGGAAGCGCGAATTTATCGGCAATCGAATTTACACTCTCGACACTCGCTCTCTCACACCAGCCGCACAAAGTGGCTACGGAAGAGTAGTACCTGCCTCTCTCTGCATCCGAATAGCTGCAACATATTTCCGGGGGGCGCAAAGTGGCCGTGAGCGATATCGCGGCTAGAGTGCGCTTAAGTAAATAAGAAGAGGGCGTAGATAGCTGGCGGTGAAAAAAGGTGAGTACTCCTCTCGGTGGTAGAAAAATGTACACAGTGAATACTAAAAGGTCCAAGAAAATCGGCGCTCGCCCCGTTGAATTTGCATCAGTGGATTAGTGGTGTTCGAGAGGTGCCGGGGGGTGCCAGTTAGAGCTCTCGGCCCGTCGAGGGCGAGCTCTCTTTGTCGACCCTCTTGTTTTTCACTCGGCCAAATGGTATGGTAATGATCGCGTTGCCGCACGATCGCGCCTTCCATTTCTAACCGTTCTCCTTTGGCTTCCCGACCAACGAACCAACCCCCTTAAAGCGGCACTACTCCTCCGCGAGCGCTTCCTCCGCCGCGTCGCGTCGCGCCGGAGGCTGCAATCTCTGGCCCACATAGCCAACGAACGGGAACCTCCTGTGCGAAAGTGCCTTCGCCAGTTCTTCATTTGCGCCGCGCTCGTTTCCCCCCGCGCCGCTGCCGCGCCCCCTTTCACGGCTCCATGTTAAAACGAGAGAGAAACGCATTCTTCCGCACCTCCAGCCACCTCCAGCCACCTCCAGCCACCCCGCCCAGTCAACGGGACACAGAAATCCTTTCGGATGTGCCAACGTAATCGAGATTATGCTCGTCCCATTCAACACGAACCTCTTAGACCACCGACCACCTATTACCAGCAGCCGCCACTGCCGCGATAATGCAACAGACAGACGCGCTGCTTTCAAGCAGATAGAAGGAAAGTTTTAATGACAGTGAGATGATAAAAGCACCGACGCGCCACCGCCCGCGCAATGGCCCGATTCAAACGCAGCTTTAGTAACCCATTTCAATATCCTGGCCTAGTTTTTAAAGCTCGACGCAGCGCATCTGGAGGTTGGCACTGGAGGGAAGTAGGTTTGCCCGAGATTCATATCAGATATCATTTAGTGTTCATTATGCGCGATAAGGAGTTTCATCATCGGAACAGCCGAGCATGGAAGCGGGCAGAATAGCTCTCCGGGCATAGAAACCCTCCGAGCAATATCAAACTCTCGAGCGAGGGTCGTAACGCGCCAAGTACACACGGCTACAAGTTACAATGAGAGCCGCTCATTATCTCGCGTTCGGACCGCTGTGTGCGCTGGAATCGCTCGCCCGTGAATGCCCGCTTTCCATAATATTGCGGCATTCCCGGCGGTGCGATGCGGTGCGGTGCGGTGCGGCGGAGGCGGCGAGCGATGCCAGATAAGAGTTGCGTAGGTAACAGGTTCGAAGGTAGACTGGAAGCCGATGGTGGCAGGTTCTTCCGTTTAATTATCCGTCTAGACTGTAGACGGCCTCGCGGGGAGGGTAGGCGCGCTCGGAATACGGAAATATTATTCGCCCGTCAGCCACGTGACACACGCTTATCTCCGCGGAGGAAAGGCGCGCACAAAGCGGCCTGGGTTTGGCGTCCGCGGAAAATGAGAAACGCAGACAGGAAGGGCCGCCCCGGCTGCAACGCTACACTTCCGGGAACGTCGGACGCTGTCAAAGTTGGGGATGCTCGCTCGCCGATGAATGTGCAACGCCATCCGGTGGTCCGGCGGGAGCTCGCCCTCCCATCCGCCGCTGCCCGCAACCCTCCGTATCGCTCTGTCCCGCAAACTAAGTCCAGAGGGAAGTTGCTCGGCTTTTTCGATCCGGCCAAGAATCGCAGTTGACCTTTTTGCCGGCTGCAACCCCCTCGACGACGACTCTAGTACCAGACGCAGGGTCGCGAAGGGCGTCGACGTATTGCTGGCTGGCTGGCTGGCGTAAAAGTGCGCGGCGGCGCAACCTATAAATTCGAGCGGGTAGAATAAGTGTTGCGAGACGTTGTTACGGATAATGCCGCTAAAGAGCGAGATCGACGCTTTACGAGGCCGTAAAGGTTCTTGCCGAGAGAAGAGCGCGGAGCCGAGAGCGGCCGAGTTTCTTGCGCCCTTTTTGATACCTCGCCTCCTCACCTTCGAGCGAACCGCCTTTTTCATCATCGGCCACTCGCCGCTCTCCCGGCCCAGAAGAGCGAGCTTCCTCCGCGCCGCGTGTGTCTGTGTGTCTGTGTGTCTGTGTGTTGCGCGCAGTCATCGAGTTCTTGTCAGCGGAGGCCGTGCAGAGCGGGGCCTTCTCGCCACTTTATTTAAATAGCCGTTTACGACTGGCCACTCTCTCAGCCGGCGATTGGCAAGTTTGCGCAAGCTCCGCGGCGAAAGTTCCCCGATATACCGACGGTAGCGTGGGAATAGGCCGCATCGCCATCTCCGCTCGCGTCGAGACAAAGCTTTTAGCGTAGGATGCTGTCGCCCGATATCCTCGCATCCGGATATCTATCTCCGCGTACTATAATCGAGGCCGGTTTTTAGCCCAACCCGCACGTGCGCATCCGCGCCGATTAAGCCGAATACCATTGTGCCTCGAGACGCGTCGCGTCGCGTCGGGGATACGCTGAAACAATTAACTCTAGTACGTGCACACCCGCTTAGTAATAATGGAAATCGATATTGTCCCGGTGACCTAGCTTCTCGGCGCCGCGTTACACTTTATTTATCCGGCTCGAGCTATTCCGACTTGCAGTTATCTCTCTACTTTCGTTTTCATTGTTACTTGGATTGACATAGGAATGGAGGGAAGTCGAGCGCGCGTATAATTCGAGTATCGGCTAAAGCCGGCGAGAGTCCGGCTCGGACTCGGCAGGATGCGGGATGCGGGAACGAGGACGGCATGCGGGAAAGCCATACGCGCGTACGAAACAATAGTAAACAAGCAAGTGATACATGAATGCATCACGAGCGAAACCAATTGGACGACGCGACGGGGCGGCGCGGCGCGGCGGAAGGTGGGCGGAAAAATAATACCCCGCTCGGCTTTTTCAAAGTTTGCTTTGTAGCGGGCAAAACGGTCAGTTAAGCAAAGAGCGCGCGGGCGTGCTCGCGGCGGGGGGTGGGAAAGCCGAAAAATTAATTCCATCGTCCATTTCGTTTCTCTTTCAACCAGCGCGGCTGTCCGGCGTTCCGCAAACGAATACGATCGCTCGTATCGCCGCGCTAAAATAGCGCCCGCCAGCCGCCGGCCGCCGGCCCACCTTTCCCATTGTTTTCATTCGTTTTCAGGGCGAGCGAGCCGCCGCCGCCGCCGCCGCTTCCTGCGGCTCGGCCGTTTATGGCCGGACTGAAAGCGCGACAGCGAAAGGGTACAGGTGAAATTGCTTAACTATTCCGCCCGACTCACCGTCACTTCTCCTGTTTTCCCTCTGCGCCGCTGCTTCTTTCTCTACTTTCCACCACTCGCGTTTCCTGTGAACCGCCAGTTGCATTCGCCGTTTGCCTTTCAACCATCGTTTACACTTGCATTATTCCTTTGTCTTTGTGATATCGATACTGAAATAGAGAAATATAGGACCAATGTAATAATATCAGATTTCATAGTGTTTGTCCAGAAATGTTGAATTTGATTAAAACTCGGCGAATGTGGAGGAAGCCGTAGGAAGACTTGGCAGAGGGTCGTTATCTCCTCGGGAGCCGCAGGAGCATTTGCGGATACTCCATTCGGGTTGGATCGGCGAGGAAAGACAAGAACCGGGGGGACTTTCTATTTCACGGGAACGATAGCTCGAGCTTGTAGCCGGGCTCGTTCGCTTTGACCGCGGACGGCGCGGCGGAGTGGCGGAGTGGCGGCGCAAAAATATCGCGGTTGAATCAGACTCGTCCGAGCCAAGCTTTTCCCTTTGGCTTTGCTCGCTGCCTCCGAAGGACTGAACTTTTTACGAGTGATGAAACCCCGAGGAGCAGAGTCACGGGCAAGTTAAGGAGGTTGCTACCGCCGCGCCGCCGCCGCATCATTCCAGAGTAGATCCGACCACCATCACATACTCCGCTCCTCCCACTCCTTAACCCTTTTACGCTTCAACTCCCTATTTGGCATTATCGACTGCAAATAACTCCATCTTGTCAAACTCCGACTCGTTTCCGCAAGAGAAAGTAACTCACGAGAAATTCTTATATCTTTGGAACTAGTGGACCGATTTGCTTCATTCTTGGCTCATTAGATTCCGAAAAATCCATGATGAAATACAAAATTCATAAGTTAATCCTTGGACCTGTAACTTTTTTCGAAATCAAGCTGAAAGGTTTGGTATCGATCGAAAATCGCTACACTTCGGGATAAGTATCGTTCCGGCTGACGCACGCCGTACTACTACTACTTGGCACTAGACTCTACTGAGTCTCCTGATTTCAAGTTTCTATAAGTCCAACGATTAACAGGTTTACAATACAAAAATGTAATAAATATAACCTCGAATTCTGGTAATTGGGCTAATGCAGCCGAGGATTAGATTAGACTTGAAGAAATCATTTTCCCCGCAGTAATGTTCTAGGTATATTACTCGACGTACCCAGCCACGCTCAATTAGTATCGCAAGCTAGTAGTAAGGTTCGGCTGGGGATTAGAGCATGCATGCTAGAGAACTAGCATCTAGTCGGCCGTACTTCACTATCTTTATTGTTGTAGGCCGGTAACGAGAGTAATGAAGAGCAGGTTGTATCGATGTAGCTCGTAGGTAATCGCGCCGGGACATCTTGATCCCCTTCATACCCTCGTCATTTACTGGGAGCGCGGCTAAAACCTTAAAGTTTACTTTGTAATCAGGCGGCGAGATGAGATCCAGATCTCCGTCTAATTAAGTGGTGCGGCTCCGAGTAGCTCGCGCGCGCGCCCGTCAGTACACACGTACATACACACACACGTGTAGAGTATATACGAGCCGGTGTCTATAAAGAGTGGGACGGTTACGAGTGCATTGGCTGGCTCGGTGGATTCGTCGAGCGTTCTTCGGATGAAGTGGACAAGTTGAGCCGCTGATAAGACACGCTCGCCAGTGCAGCGAGCGGATCTTCTCTATCGCGTGTCGCAGTAACGCAACTTGAATGTTCGGCGGCGCCAACTTGGCGCACTCGGCTCATCCGAGCCTCTTTCCACTCGTTTTGCCCTCGGCGCACGTACGTATCTACGCAAACTCTCTCCGGTTACATCGCGCAAGGCGCCGGACGAGAGAACTGCTCGCCACAGGGCGACTCGGCTCGGCGCGGCGTCGCGCGAGAGCACCTGAAGCTAAGCCGGCGCGGCGGCCGCTTAAGCGCTTCTTATTACAACTGTTTCGGATCGGTAAGCGTTAATTGGCGGTGCGCGCTCGTTTCCTCTCGCAGATAAACGCCGGCTGGATCGAACGCGCGCGCATGATATCGGCGGCGGGCATCGACCGACTCTAAAACGACCAATGCGCGCCTAGTCGGCTGGCGCACTCAAGGCCGAGCCTATTACTGCCACTGATAATCGCCGGCATAACTCGCGCGATCTTACGCCGCATACCACGCATGCGACGCGACCGGGAGACTTCCGTCGCCTACTCCCTGCAATTTCCCATGATACTCTCGCAATTAAACAAGAGCATCTCGAGGAGTGAGAGGAGGCGCGACGAGGTTCGAGGGGTGAGTTGACGTTCACGCGTGGCCGAGCACCGTTCCAACCCTTTGCGCTCGACGAGAGAGAAGCTCGCTTTTGCCGATCGAACGGGCAAATGCCCGGACAAACAACGCGCCTTCCCTATCAGAAATCGAAGTGGCACAGCCATTCACGTACCGCCCGCTTTCCGACGGTCAATGCATTGATATCGGGGCGCCCCCTCCTCCTCCTCCTCCTCCTCCAGCGTCCTGAACCCCCTCTCGAAACTACTGAATACATAGATCCAGTGGTGCGCGGCTCGGCTCGCCCGGCGGAAACAGCCCGGGCGAAAGCCGGGGTCAGGGCAGATTAGAGAGGACGACTGGGCCGCTCGAAAGGGAATGCCGCGGAGGCTGAAAGATAGGGAAAATCGCGGTACAGCTATCGGTTCCGACGTGCTTGGTGTCAGCCGCCACCGTTATCTTCCTCCACCAGTGAAGCTGTCACACCCCCAACGACCAGAGCGAGCCCCGTTCGCTGCACTGAAAGCGCGAGAGGGTGAGGGAGTGCGGCGATCCCATAGTATTCCAAGTTGCAGGCGCATCGGACTAAATGGCACTTTGAGTCGGGGCCTCGGCCGGCGTATCAGGATCTAAGCCTGAAATCCGTTGCGCGGAACGTGCACTCGGTCATTAAGAAGAGCCTCGAACGAGAGCCATAGATTTTCCATTGGCGATTGTCTCGCGACGAAACGGCGTGTTCTCTCCTGCAAGATGCAACCAGGCTGCGCTGCGGATTTACTGTTTCCATTTAGCCGAGAGCAATCTCCCGGGTACACAGTCTCCTGATTAACATCGACAATGTGTATCCTCCTTTCCAGTGTAGCCGACTGATTGCGCTACTCCCTGTCTCTTATCCCGATGGATCTCCTCTCTTCTCCTCTCTTCCTCGCTCTCTGCGAAAGCCTCGTCGTCCCAGCGATCCCCCGCGCTTGAAAGTAGCCCGTCGGCTGTGATAATTCGGGTGGATCGCTGCCCGGAAGAAATCGGCTTCCTTTCACGGCTGATGGGGCCCCGGGGGACGGGTGGCGGCTGATCGAACTTGCGTTTCACAGCCGCTCATTGATTGAACGTCGCGCGAGTAGGCCGGGATAGGTTGGAAGCACGGGCTCTCTCAGCTAGTCGATAGCGCAAGTCGAAAGCTTGAGGATAAACCGTCTACTCATCATGCTCGATCGAGTGGAAAGCCGTAGCTGTCGTCGAGGATAACCGGGATTTGGCTTCCGGCCTCCTCTGCTCTTCTTGATCCGGGCCACGCGGAGGCCGCGCGCTCTCCTCGACTAGAAGCTCGACTAGTGTCTAACCCTCTGTCTTTTTCTCTGTTGCAGGGAGTGCAGGTCCAGTTAGCAGAGTGCCGCCGGCTGCCGGGAGGAGAGTGGTCTGGTGTTGGCGGGCGCGCAGTTGGGGAGCCGGCCAGGGGGACCAGTCTCGAGGATGAGCTAGCGACACGATGCGCAGGATGAAG
Organism: Crossocerus cetratus; assembly: GCA_963675795.1. NCBI lineage: Eukaryota > Metazoa > Arthropoda > Insecta > Hymenoptera > Crabronidae > Crossocerus > Crossocerus cetratus. Next base: position 4,818,664 of record OY776671.1, read on the forward strand.
CAGCGCGTGCTGCTCGCCTGGCCCTGGCTGTGGCTCTGGCTGTTGGCCGCGACGGCGGGCTCACCGTCTTCCGAGAGCTTCGCGGCGAACCAGCTCTCGCCGCCGGCCAGCAATAGCCCCCTTTCGAAAGCATTCACATCGCCAGCCTCCGCGAGCACCAGCACCCCGGCCACGCCCGGCGAACCCCCCGGCAACGGGGGCAACGGGGGCAACGGGGAGCCACGGCCTGCCCTCGAGTTCCACTTCACCCGCGGCCGCTACAATGTCTCCATCCCCGAGAACTCGATCGGCAAGACCTACGCCGTGCCCGAGGAGCCGATGGGCATACGGCTCGCGACGCCCGACAGCGACGTCGACGTGCGCTACCGCATCGTCACCGGCGACCGCGACAAGTTCTTCAAGGCCGAGGAGCGCACCGTCGGCGACTTCTGCTTCCTCTTGATACGGACTCGCATCGGGAACGTCGACGTGTTGAATCGCGAGCGGAAGGACCGATACGTCTTGGGCGTGCGCGCTTCCGTCACCAGTCACGAGCCCAGGAACAAAGTGACCGTCGAGGCCAACACGACGGTCGTCGTGACCGTTCTAGATACCAACGATCTCAACCCCCTCTTTTATCCGACCGAGTATGAGACTACGATAACGGAGGACATGCCGCTGCATAGGAGTATACTGAGGGTGCTCGCCGAGGACGCCGATCTCGGCCGGAACGGCGAGATCTACTATAGCTTCGCCAACGAGACCGATCAATTTGCGGTTCACCCTGTCAGCGGGATAATCACTCTTACGAGGCCGCTCAGGTAAGCCCAGTACATACACACGCCGCCCCGAAGAATCGGCCTTTAAAGAGATAGATCGATCCTCCGCTCTGCTACTCCGCTTCGACTTAACTCGTAGCATTAAACACTGTCGTTCTTCCCCGAAATGGGACTCGCTTTCCTACCAGCCGCCGAATGCGGGGCTTTGTGTCTTAGTTAAACTCGTATCGGTATGAATAAATCTCGGCCGGATTTCGGATAATCCGAGCCGTACGTTTCCTTTAACTCTACACGTGGCAAGTAGTATACACTTCCTCCAAGTGGATTAGTCAAGATTTATCGAGTTTCCTGATGGCCGGAACATCGCGGAAAGAAAGAAAGGATAGAACGAACCAATAATAATGACTGGTTCCTGTCGGGTTGCGTGGAATGAAATGACTGGGGAGCTTTTTATCGACTATCCGTCTTGTCGGTCGGGGATTATAGTGTAAGTGACTGGTAACTTTGTTCCGATACAGATACACCGAGCGAGCGATATACGAGCTGGTGGTGGTGGCGAAGGACCGAGGCGCGCTGATTCGCAGCGTGGGCAGCAGCGGCGCCAACACCGCCAAGGTCACGATCAGGGTGCGCCAGATAAACCTGCACGCCCCGGAGATCTACGTGCGCCACCTGCCCAACATCGTCGAGCACTCGAACGCGGACATTTATGCGATCGTGAAGGTGATCGACCGGGACGAGGGCGTCCACGGTCAGATCGCGAGCCTGGACATCGTCGGCGGCGACCCGGCCGGTCACTTTCGAGTGCGACCGGCCGCCGGGAGCCAGCACTCCGGCGAGTACAACATCGAGGTGCTGCACCTGCTCGACCGGGAGACTGCGGTCCAGGGTTACAACCTGACTCTGCGCGCCATGGACCGCGGTATACCGCAACGCTTCAGCTACAAGTTCGTGCCGGTCCACCTCGCGGACCTCAATGACAACGCGCCGGTCTTCAGTCGAGAAGTGTACGAGGTAAAGGTCCCGGAGACCGCGCCCATCAACACGCCGCTCATCCGACTCAAGGTGACGGACGCCGACGAGGGGAGGAACGCGCTGGTCTTCCTCGAGATCGTCGGCGGGAACGAGGGCGGCGAGTTCTACGTGAACGCGGAGACGGGGATGCTGTACACCGCGGTGAATCTGGACGCGGAGGCGAAGGCCTTTTACACGCTGACGGTGTCGGCCGTCGACCAGGGTAACGCCGGGGCGAGGAAGCAGTCGTCGGCCAAAGTGAAGATCAACGTGATGGACACCAACGACAACGACCCGACCTTCGAGCAGTCGAGGATGGAAGTGGTGATCAACGAGAACGAGCCCGCGGGCACGTCGGTGGTGAAAGTGACCGCGAAGGACCGGGACTCGGGCGAGAACGCCTACATATCGTACAGTATCGACAATATTCAGAAGGTGCCCTTCGAGATCGACCACTTTTCGGGGATCGTGCGGACGAAACAGGTCCTCGACTACGAGACGATGAAGCGGGAGTTCCTGCTGCACGTGCGGGTGGGCGACTGGGGACTTCCGTACCGGCGGCAGGCGGAGATGCAATTACTCGTGAGAGTGCAGGACGTGAACGACAACAGGCCGCAATTCGAGCGGATCGAGTGCACGGGACATGTGCCGCGTTACGTGGCGATCGGCTCGGAAATCATTAGGGTATCGGCGATTGACTTCGACACCGGGAATATTATCAAGTATCGGATCGTTTCCGGCAACAGCGACAACTGCTTCGCCCTCGACTCCGATAGCGGGGTCCTATCGCTGGCCTGCGATCTCGCCGACATTAAAGCCACCGAGAGGATCGTCAACGTTACCGCCACCGACGGCACTCACTTCGCCGACGTGAATCCCGTCTACATGCACCTCGTTAACGCCAAGCGGAACCTTGGCTCCCAGGGAAGGTTACTGTCCGACGAGAGCGGGGCGTTCGAGTGCCGGGACACCGGCGTCGCGAGGCGTCTCGCCGCCGCCATCGCCGCCGCCGAGCGCAGCAACGAGCACTCGAGAGACGACGACTACACGCTCACGCCCAGCCGATACGGCGAGAACATTCATTCGCCCGAGTTCATCGATTTCCCCAACGAGATCAGGGCCAACGAGTCACTCAAGATCGGCAGCACCCTCGTCAGGATCCGCGCCAAAGATCGCGATTTGGACTACAACGGGAAGCTCGTCTACGTCATCTCGAGCGGCGACTGGGACTCGGTTTTCGGCATCGACCCGGACACCGGCGACCTCAACACCATCGGCTACCTCGATCGCGAGCGCGAGAGCGAGTACTTCCTCAACATCACCGTCTACGATCTCGGCAAGCCGCAGAAGTCCGCCTCGAGGATGCTGCCCCTCACGATCCTCGACGTCAACGACAACGCGCCCAAGTTCGTCGAGACCCTCGCCAGCTTCCGCATCTCCGAGACCGCCCTCAACGGCACCAACGTCTGGCGCGCCAACGCCACCGACGCCGACCTCGGCGAGAACGCGCGCATCACTTACTCCCTCGTGACGGAAACTAACGACTTCCGGGTCGACCCGGAGACGGGTGTGCTTAGCGTCTTTGGCAGGTTGGACAGGGAGCGCCAGGAGATCTATGAATTGAGGATCCGAGCCAGAGACAACGGAGGCAAGGGCACCGACATGCCCTCCCTCTACTCGGACGCCCTCGTCCGGGTGACGGTCGACGATGTCAATGACAATGCGCCCACTTTCGCCCTAACAAGCTACACCGTCAAGATCCGAGAGGACGTGCCCATCTGGACGGTGGTCGCGGTCGTCGGCGCGACCGACCCCGACGAGGGCGCCGGCGGCGACATCGAGTACTTCCTCTCGGACGCCATGGAGAGCGAGGGCTTCTTCAAAGTGAACAACGTCTCCGGCACCATCACCACCAATCAGAGCCTCGACTTCGAGGAGCGACAGGTCCACACCCTGACCATTGTCGCCAGGGACCGGGGCGAGCCCTCCCTCTCCTCCGAGACGATAGTCATCATCGAGGTGGTCGATGTCAATGAAAACCTCCACGCGCCCCTTTTCGACGATTACATCATTTCCGCGAGTGTCTTCGAGAACCAGCCTGTGGGAACGTTGGTGACGACCCTCCACGCCAAGGACGCCGATGCTGCCGGCGGAGACTCGAGGATCGGATACACGATACGCGGCGGAGACGGCGTCGGCATATTCAACATCGACAACGAAGGTAAGTTCCTCTTTCATTAATCGAGCGTCAACCTCGCTTTTCCACGCGGAAACGCGAACGCCCTCGATCCACATATTCCGTCAGTCCGCAGCCGGGCTCGATTGAGGTCGGAGGGAATTTTTCGAGAGAGTGACCAGCCGGAGATTTTCCCCGTTTCCGCCATGTCCTTTCAACTCGGTCGGCCGATCGAGCGCAACAATGCTTTAAAATTGTCCGGGGTTCACGGCGACATGTCGCGACAAGCCCAATTTATCCTCGGTAACAGCTCCGAGCGTGGCCCCGCGAGTCCTCTCTCACTCGCTTCCTCTCCACTCCTCTCCTCTCCATCCCGTCATTCTCGCTTCTCCCTGCGCGTTGTACTATTGATCGATCAAGGATTAAACAAAACGAAAGAAAAAAGAAGGGGCAAAAGCGGCCGCGTACACGGCACGTCCTTTCACATTTCTTGGCATCGAACCACATTGGAGTTACGGCGTTGTGGCCCATTAAATACCGATGCGGAGCCGGCTAATTGGATTACAGGACCACGCAACGCCTTTTTCGAGCGTCCTTTCGAGCGAGTCCGCTTCCGTTTGGCTCCTCGCTCGATACTCGGAGAGATCTCTCTCCTCCTTTCTCTCCTCGCCCATCGAGAAATCGCGTGTCACTTGGCTTAATGGCTAATTCCTGAGTGCATGGCCGGCCCTCGTTTATGGTGTACACCGGGTAATGACCATCGCCGGCGCTCCCCTCGCGCGCTAGCGCGCTGCCGCGCTCTCGCACTGCACAAGACCGAGGCACGAAAAGCTAAGCGGTTAAGTGTCTCGTTTGCCGGAATATGCTCACTAATAATTCACCAGACGTAATACTCCTCTCCTCGCGGCGAGTAGCCGCTCTTGCCCGTCCCCTCTCTTTCTCTCTCTTCCTATACTCCTCTCGCTCGAGTGACTCGCCTCTCTCTTGGGCTGCGCGCCATACGCCGAGAAGTAAAGAAGTCAAAGGAAGAGAAAGAGTTTGTCTCACGGGGCAGAGGAGGATGTAGCGGCGCGCGGTGTAAATCTCGAAGGAATTGCTGGTATAAGGCGATCGGGCGATGTGTATCGCTCGGGCTGCATTGCCATGCGAGCGAGCGGCTTTAATTAGCGCGGAATGAATGCAAATACGGCGAGTGCGCGTTCTCTCTTTCTCTCGGATGAATATACGGGCGAGCCCAGTGAAGAGTGAAGCTCGCCAGAGTTTTCCTCCTGGCGTTCCACTTACTAATGATCAGTAGTCGCTCTGTGCCACGCTGTCAAGACTCGTCGACGCCTACGACCTCGTAAATCCCTGTTGGTTGAAGCTTCGATCCTGAACTTCGTGCCATTTCACACGCTGGCAACAGTAGCGGTGGATCCAGGGACAAAAATATAGTGGTCATCCCTCTCACTTTAGTCACGTTCGACAAGTTTCCATCGTATATCGGAATACACTGCGGTCATATGCACCCTGCGTCCGCGCTAGCTATGTGCATTCGATCCTAGTACTTATGTGTGTGCACTGCGCTCTATGTACCGTTTATCTACCTACAGGGGAGCTCGAAAATGATCCAGGCTCTCCTCATATCCTAGATTCTCCCCAGTCCCCAGTTCACATCTGGCTTACATGCAATGTGCATCGACACTCGACTCCCCTTTCAATAATAGCTTGCGATCGATCAACAACTTGATCACTCTTTCTTCATTACTTTTGACCATTTAATAGGACGGGAAATTATCTAAGCGGTGTAATACATGATTCATAAATTAATCCTTGGACAAGTAACTTTATCGGAGATCAAAGTGAAAGTTTCGTGTGGATCGAAAACCGTTATGCTTCGGGAAAAGTATCGTCGATTATCGCGCGCCGTACTACGTATACATAAAGTTTCGATATTATCATAATTCTAACCACGCATTAAAACTTTGATTTATACAAATCTTCTAAACGAGAGGTTTTAGTCGTGAATACAAATTTCGATTTTATTATACTGCACCTGCCTACCTGCCTCTACCGATTCCCATAATTTCTGAACTTATTATATTCTCTGGTAGTCAATTCCTCAACCAGAATCGATCAAGATTTCATCAAGAACAATTGATAACCCCTGCGATTCTTAGCTATGAAAAGTCGATCATCAATAAGAGATTTCGAAAGAGACATATCGAGCCCCGCAGGAAATTTGCTGCGACCCTGTACTGTGCTCGGGCCAGCAGCGTGTATCTCGGCGGAGAATGTGTGTCGGGCGGAGTTATATTGATCTCCCGTCGAGCAAAAATAATACATTGTCAGTGGTATGCATATTCAGGTGGCGTAAATATTCATAAGTTGGCAGGGTGTTGCTGCCTGGTGGCTTTGCGCCCGGGGCCCCGAGGCAGTGGCGTGCAGGCGACGTCGTCGTCGGCGTCGTTGCGCCGCTGTTGTTCCTCGATGGTAGCGGCAACGGAACACTATCCACTTATGCCTCTTGTGATCGCGGCAACAATGGGAGCCCTCGTCGAAAGAGTTCTATTAAGTGTTGGAGCGATTGGAGAAGCGAGCGAGAGAGAAAGAAGGAAATGGCCAGGCCGAGGAGGAGATTTTGTAAAGCGTCTCCTCTCGTGCCACATATCTTCATTAAGCAAGGCGGAAGTCCACTCATGTTGAAGTTACCCTTCCAAGAGACGCGCGAGCGCGAGCGCGCGTGCGGCAATTAAAGCCTCGGCCATTTGATTTGTTTGAATTACACGACCACTCGTTACACGACTCGCCGTCACGGAGAGAAAGCATATCCCAACGATCGGAGCTCTCTTTCTCGTTGGATTCACGGGGATTATATCTTGAAGTGTCCATGCCATCGATAACACATGCACGAGTCGGTGGTATCGAATGAGATTGGCGAGGAACCGGCGGAAAAATCGAGTTAAGCTCCGATCGGCGGAGGAAACTGGCGTATCGAGTTTGCGGGGATGCGTGGCGAGCGAGGTCGCGGCCCGGAGGTTTCCCGGTAAACGAGCTAACCCGTTTCGGCGAGGTTCACTTTGTCACGCGGCCTCGGTGTCAGCTATTAGTCCATTAATAAAGTCCTGTGTGCGTTAGACGTGTATGCCGAAAACTCGCACGCTCGTCCGCGCTCCCGTAGCCTAAGGGAAGGCGTGCATGCAAGTGGTGCGGTATAACAAGCAAACCACCTCCACGGGAGAATTAAAGCGGATGGACTGCTATCCGGAAGCTTGACCCCGCACCCTTTTCCGGCTGGCCGGAGCTCCTCCGCCACTTTCTTCTTGTTCTCCCCCGCCTCGAACGCTCCAACGTCGGCCAATGTCTTCCTGGCACGACAAGCCAGCGCGATTCGGAATCCCCAGGAGGCGATAAGAGCACGCGGTTCCATTAGAGGGGAATCCGAAGAATTCTCGTAGACAAAGGTGGCGGAATGCGCTTTGAAGTGAAATGGGTGGGCGGAGAGGGGGACGGCTTGGCGTCGTTAGGAGTGGCTGCTTAGGATACTTTGCATTTGAGTGGCGTCGAGCCGAGTTTGCAGCTCGATGTATTAATTAAGGCTAGCGATCATCCGGCTCCTTGGCTCCGCTTTGACAGAGTGCAGCTGTCGCGCGATGAATCTTCCGCCGCGGGAAATGGATGGACGTGGGCTGGTCCATCGATTCCACGAAATCCAATTTAGCCGGCAAATGCCATATGAAGCGAGTGCTATACCGCGGCGCTCGGCGGTGCGGCTCGTGAATTATACGCGCATAACGATCGCGCGCGTTTCCCTTCTCTCTAAATTGCCACTATCGACAAACGCGCGCCGTGCTTTTATGTCCCTCGAAAGTCGTTCGACCGGGCCAGCAGTGTCGGCGGCCGCGCGGCCACGCGCTACGTATCGGAACGTCAATGTCCAGCAATATCGGCAGAGCGCGGGGGCCCCGGCTCCATTTCACCAAGACGAACGGCACATCACGCCGCCCGACATTATTTCCTCCTCTGGCCTCTACGGCCTATGAAATTCATCGCGGCAGGAGCGAGCGCTTTATTGACGAATGTTCCTCAACGATTCAGTCTATTTCTGAGCGGCCACGCCGAGCCGACCCGACCCGACTCTAGCTCCCCTGTAATTTCCACTATCAACTAGAGTGTAAATGGAGAGAAATGTTACCTGCACTCCGCCCGTTACTACCAACCCGGCCATGTTCCAATGAAACCAGTGTAGCACAGTTGGCTGTTCCCATTGCTAACAAAACTCGGGGAGCTGAAAGTGGTCGAAGGTTGGAAGAATTGGTATACATCATTATACAATATGTTGTTTGGAGTAAAGTAAGCAAAGTCCCGTGGATCGCCTTGGAGATTTCTGGAATTGCAAACAAATGGATGAAACCGTAGTAGCGAGGGAAGAAAGTGCGCTGGAGGTCTCGGGTTATATCGAATAGCGTCTAGAACGGGAAGACTGAAAGAGAGCAGACGGAGGCGGCGGCGGAGGCGGAGGCAGAGGGTAGAAGCGACGAACGGTGACGCCAATAGAGTTGCATCAAAGGCAATCCAGGTTGCTACCGGTGCTCTTTCGCTCGGGAGCAGCAGCAGCAGCAGCAGCAGAGCACTGCCAACGCCATCCGCTCAAGCAGTACCGCCATTATGTCGTTGGAATTTCTGGCATTGTCGGCAGAACGTCGCCCTTCTTTTCATCCAGGTGGGTAGAACAATCGGCGAGAGTTTTTGCTCTCCTCCCAGCCATTTTCCCCCCCGAGGGCCCCGGCTGACCTGCCAGTATAACACCGCCATTTGCAATTGCACCAGGAAGTGCGTGGATCCACTTAAGCGAGGTGGAAGGTATACACCGGCGGCTACTTCTTGCGCCACTCGAGGAAAAAGCAGTCCACTGTATCGTTTTTCGAGCGAGCGCCGAGCGCCGAGCGCCGTCCTGCCCCGATAGCCTTACCTCTGCCAGCATCGCTGCGGGCGGAGTTTCGGCTTTCAGACTTTCCTTCTTTTAAATTCCACTCTGCCACCCCGGCCCCGCTCACTTGCAGAAAGCATTCCGCGTTTAAAGGGTCTCTCGGCCTCCTGTAAACTATCCTTCCTTCTGCCTTTTAAGTACCGCTGCTCCTATGGGACTCGCCCAACTCGTAAACCTAACACGCACAACTGAATTCCAATAGATTATTCTTCGAGTTTACTTTCCGAGTCGACTGCGATTCGCTTCAATTGATCGCATAAACAACTTCCAGGCAAATCTCGATGTTGCATTAGATGACAGGAATGCGAATTTCGATCTAAATTATTACTGGAGAAATTTCTCCGACGGTTTAATAATCAGGTCACATAGATTCGTTAGAGAAATATCGAAATAACTTGGCGGCGAATCTACATGTTATATTAGTTGACAGAAATGCGACCTTCGATCCAAATAATTACTAAAAAAATGTCTGCGAGGGTTTGATAAATAGTTATCAGGTCACATACTCCACAAGTTGGAGGCAAATCTAGATGTTATTAGTTGACAGGAATGCGAACTTCGATCTAAACGATTGGTAAAAAAACTGTGTCCGAAGTTTTGATAAATAGTTATCAGGGCACATAGATTCATTAGAGTGAACCGTGCCCCGCCCACAAGTACTTCTCGAATCAATCACTTTGCCAGGACGATGTACTAGTTAAGTCAAAAGGGCCGAGAGCAAACTGGCGAGCTCGTTTACACAAGGAGGGCGCGCGCGCTCGCTAGACGCCAAATTGGACGAGGTTACTTAGCCGCGCGCGCGATCATTTGATACGGCAGATTTACAGAGTTGATGTGTGTGTGCGCGGACGGTTATGAAGGGCCGCTTAAATATTGTGCTAGAATTAATGGGGGCGTGTCGGGCTCTAACGAAGCGGGGAAAGCGGCCGAGAGTGGCGCTGTCCGCTCGGCGACACTGAACACACACGCGCGAAGGTGCACCGGTGCGGCGCGAACAATGCACACACCTGCGCCTTCGGCCACTCGGCCCCGGAGAGCGACAGGACCGCCGCAAGTAATTACACGGCCGTTTGCCCGAAAAATTCACTCCACCTGATAGCATCGTAATTAACAAGCTCGCCGGGTGTCCCGTCCGCTCTGCCTTGCGGGAGCCACTTACTTCTGGGACGCGTGTGCGCACGGATTCAGCCCAGCCGTGCTTTCTTCATTGAGTCATCAATTCCGAGAGTCTCGCACAATTGAGAAAAATGTATTCCTACGCGGGAAGATTAATCAATTTCAATCTGGGGAATAGTTTGCTGTTTCGAGAATTTTCTCCATGTAATTCTTGATTTATTTAGGAATTCTTGCCCTCGGAGAAACTCGGATTTTTCATGGGCTTTGCCTTACGGCTTACACCATGGTGAAATCGAGGAGAAAATACACTCGCCGCTCGACAAAACAACATCGGCCAGTCGCAACCAGTGTATGCCGTGCACACGCGGTCGACCTTTTTCCGTCCTAGTGGCAATTACTTTTCATCACGCTTCTAATTACATGTTTTACTTCTGCGCGGCACATTTAATCATGTTGCCCCTCTCCCCCTCCCCTTCCCCCCCCCCTCTCTCTCTCCGTTTCTCGTCGCTATAACCATAATACTATAACACCTTCATGCGCCGGAGCAGGGCAGAGCGCGACGTTAAACATTATTCCGCCGAAAAAAAGGAGGAGCGGCCTTCTCCTGTTTAAATGAGAGCGGTCGTGCGCTGGCCGCATTTCACTTTATACGACACCCGACATTTTCCCGGCGTAGCCCGCCAATTAAAACTTACTAATTATCGTCGCACAGTTCTCCGAAAAGGTCCGCGAGATTCCGCTCATTCTTTCGCTCGGCGGCTCGTGCGCGAATGCAAGCGCACAGACTCGATTTCATCGGGAAGTAAGCGTCACTATTGTTGAATGCACGGCAGGAAAAGGGTAGAGAAAGTGTGATGTTACTGGTCAAAGGCTAGCAGCGGCGAGAGTTGAGCATTCGGCGCGTGCATGTCCCCTCGAATACGCAGATATTCGATCGGGCACTTAAGCCAATCTAAAAGCAGGAGGACCGATCGGCCGCGACATACAATTACAAGTCACGTAGGACACGGCTACCAGGAATCCTCGAGGATTTGCGCGGCTCTGTAAAACATGTTTGCGAGGGCCCGGACGGCCCGGACGGCCCGGACGCCCGGAGCGGCGTGGCGCGGCGGTAACGCGTCGCCGCTCGCAGGGTTCACGCGTGCCCCGCCTGCGAGATTCCCTCGTGAATCCTTAAGGGGTCATATATGCCAGGCACGTCATGAAATAAGTAAAGGTTTGTTAATTTATTGTCCTATTAATACATCCTGTTATTAAGTTTCTATCATGTGTCCGTTATTGTACATACTTTGAAGTATTTTCTCCGAAAAATACAAATAAATAACTAGGTTATGTACGACGTAACTGGCATCGTCTTAATTCAAATTGCAACATGCGGTGGTCAATGTATCTTGGTCAATTGTTATCCAAAAAAAATATAAAAAATTGAGCGTGAACTAGACACAGAAAACTAGTCCTCAACGAGCCAGAATATTTTTTTTCTTTTTTTTCACAAAGTTACACGCGAAAATGTCATTATTTCTAAGTGTTCCTACGAAATTGGTGACTTTTTCGCGTGTAACTTTGTGAAAAAAAAGAAAAAAAATATTCTGGCTCGTTGAGGACTAGTTTTCTGTGTCTAGTTCACGCTCAATTTTTTATATTTTTTTTGGATAACAATTGACCAAGATACATTGACCACCGCATGTTGCAATTTGAATTAAGACGATGCCAGTTACGTCGTACATAACCTAGTTATTTATTTGTATTTTTCGGAGAAAATACTTCAAAGTATGTACAATAACGGACACATGATAGAAACTTAATAACAGGATGTATTAATAGGACAATAAATTAACAAACCTTTACTTATTTCATGACGTGCCTGGCATATATGACCCCTTAATGCCGATCCATAGCCCGCCAATACCGCCCGGTGTTCGCGTCATTAAGTAAAGGATCGCCGAGGATCACACGCTCCCCGATTGCCAGTCCCGGAGGGAAAAAGAGCTCCAGGAACCTCGAGCGGTGATCCTGCTATTACAAGAATTCCTGCGAAAGTACGCACTAATAACTCGAATCCTCCATTCCTCCTCATTATAACATCGAAATTGTCGTGATCCGTCGCTTAATCGCTCGGCCGAGTGGCTACTGGTCGAGGGCTGTAGAACGGAAAACGGCGCTTCTCGTTAAAATAATAATATTCCCCGGCGAATGCGGGGTTGGGTGATTTGCTTATCGGGCATTTGGAGCGCCTTGCACCTGCGGCTGAGCAGATGGAGCCAGGAGCGCCAGTGTATATTTTAGCCTCGGAGCAGCCCCTCGCTAACGACCTCGCCAAAAGCATTAAGCTCGAGTAAAGCTCGCGCGCCCCGGCTAAAAACCATCGGCGCCGAAACAATGCTCCGGTAATTGTAAGCTCACCGGCCACTGCCGACCCACTATTCGGCTCAGTTTTTCTTCCCCCCCCCGGGCTAGACAGTGACAATTATACTCGCGCAATCTACTTGCCCCCCTCCCCCCTCTCTCGCGCGCTCTCGCCGTCTGCGTTACACATTACCGGGCAGCCTGACGAGCGGTAATTAACGATGCCAGTTTCGCCGAGATCGTAATTATACAGCGTCTCTCGAACTTCCCCAACTAATTTCCCTCCGCCGCGGCGTCCTATTAGGGCGGATGTTCGCGTTATGTATGTATACGCGGGTAGCCATGAAAGTATCCGGGTCTTATTAAGCGCGATAGTAATGCAGGCATTTGCATAGCCCGATGAGAATTTAGCAGTGGTTGCGCCTCGCTCGGCGCGCCACTGTGACAGTCGGCTGCTTGCGCTGATACTCGCTCGGAAGAACCCTCGGTATAATTCTGCCCAGTGCGCTCTAGCTAGTCCTCAACTAACCTCTTTAGACTCAAGCATAAATCATGCTAATCAACTAATGAAAAGCATGTAAGTAGATGAAAGTAGCGGAAAATCCACCTGAAACTGGAAGCACATGGATGAAAGGGAACAGAGTCATTGGACGCGCGGGATGGTTCCATTAAATGATTGCATCAGCAGGTGGAAAGTTTGCGGTGATAGACAGTGGAGGCGCGGGCTCAAGGGAAATCCTAATAAAACTGGCGGAGGCCGAGCACGAGCGAGGAAAACGTATCCGTTAAGCAGCCGGCTTATAAATCCGCAACAAGCAAGGTCCGCCAAGTCCTTTCGCAGAAACTATTTGCCCCATCAACTTTCTCCGTGACTAGCCAGGGAGAGTAGAACTCGAGCGCGCGCGCTCCAGGTGAGAGGAAGCTGCTCCCGTGCGGAAGGCGGCGCCAAAGTTTTTTAATAAGTCCCGGGGAAATGAAGCTTAATCGCGAGCGAGCGGGGTTGGGCGAGGGGGTGGGCGAGGGTCAAAGACGTGCGAAGCTCGCGCGGCCAATTAAGTCTCCCTTGAGCGGAGCTCGCTCGAGCGTGGAGATCGGATGATGGGCTTGTGCGCATTGAATAAGTCCGCCCGGACGATCCCATGCCAGTTGAGTATGCCGCTGGTAAATGCGACCATTAGCGAGCAATCGCTCTTTAGCGAGAAAAGTACCGCGCCCGAGCGATCTTGTCGCCCTTGCCTTTACATCTGAGCCAATGGGTTCGCCGATCTCCGTGCCCCGCCATCTGCATGGGCCAACTCACCTTCGGCCGGCGCGCACAGTTTATATTAATGCCTGGGAAGATTATGTTCTCCTCTCTCTCCCTCTCTCGGCCACTTTGCAATTCAAACTGGCACTCGGACGAGGTCGAGCGCCGGCTAAAAGCCGATACTCGGAGCTTTCGGGGAGACGGAAACCGAGAGGCAGACGCACACATTGTATATGTATATGTATATGTCGACGTAAGCTACTCCCAAGGAGAGCATGGTAGGTCATTGTCTTGGGCGATCGTACTGTCCGCAGTGCGATACGCGCGTGTGGCCGGCTCTGTGACGTCACTTCCGCCGCCCTCGGGCAGTGTGCCTCCTTGGAGAACCGGTATATCGACGAGAGCAACTCTCGCACCCTTCCTGCCCGGTCAGTACTCCCTTCGGCTCCTTACAACTCCTCTCTTACCAGCCTCTACTCCTTTCTGCTAGTTACTATTCCATTCTCTTGCGCTTCTTCCCTTCCCTCTCCCTCTCTCCCTCTCGCGATTATTCCTTCCTCGCACTCTCTTCGCTTCGATTTATCAGTTTCGAAGGGGGGAAAGGGCCTGGAAGGGAATGCATCGTCCGCGCAGTGGCGTGGGTGGCGATACGGCGCTGCTTCGGGGATTAGATCGGCGATGAAGAGGAGGATGAGGAGGAGGAGGTGGAGGAGGAGGTGGGAGGTGGAGAAGTGCATACCGACGAGAGTGCATTCACTTTATTCGGGCCGCGCTCCGCAGCGTGCACTCGCCCTTATCCGGCGCATAAGTATACCGAGTCCTTGTTTCCTGGAACACGTAATGCCGGCAGAATGCAGGGAGAGAGCGGCCGCGATTTATTCGCGAGAGTGCGAGCGGCCCTTAGTGGCACGATTATGGCTGGATTAGGATCGAGAGGGAAGGGCGGTCCGGCCCGGCCGATTCGGCTTTCGATTTAACCTACAGGGGTCGCATACAGAGCCCATCCGACCAGCCAAGCCCACCCCTGATTGGGGGTCGCGCATTCACTTAATGATGCAAACGAAATTCGATCCCTGCACTGGCGGTGACCTCTCTTCCCCGTTCGACTAGAGATAATCCAGGGGTGGTAATTCATGAATCTTTCGAATAATTAATGGCTATCGGAGGGGAGCTATCGGTACATTACGGGCGACATGATGATACCGATGATGATGAACGGCGCGGTGGAAGTGCGATAAATCGGGCGAGGCCGCGCGCACGATATCAGGCCGGCCGGCCGGCCAGCCAGCGCGCTGCTTCTTCTTTCAATGAAACGCGGAATGATCTAGTGGCCTGGAGCGGCCATCCCGCGGCGAGGAGCGTGAGAAAGAGCGATATCTTCCGTTCGCCGTTCGCCCGAAGGGGCTAACAAGTTGGAATAATCTACGGCTTGTAACTTGGTTTGGAATGGCTGGGGGGAGGCTGCGAAACGATGGAAATCGTATTGGCGGAACGGGGGGGAAAATGTTTTGACGAGTTTCCCCTTTGCTCCGAGACGGCCGAGCCAGCCAAGCCAGCCGAACTACTGCTACTGGGAGCAGAGAGAGAGAGAATATCTCGAGTTCTTGCGCACACCGAATCTCATTTCTCTCGCTTCTTCTCTCCCCGGCAGACCTTTCACCACTTCTCGCTACGAAACTCCTCTGGGCGCGGGCGCGGGCGCGGGCGCGGGCGCGCATTCCTTCTTCATTCAGTGTACGCCCCTTCTCGATTGAAAGGAGATTAACTTGTACTGTACGTGTGCTGGCCCGGGCTTTGTTCCTTGATATTCCGCGGAGCCAGTGCGTTTTGCGAGGTTGTCTTCCCGGGAATTTATCAAGCAGCAAGCCACTCACTCGCAAAAACGTCTGAATTATTTATGGAGGTGTTGGCTTTTGTCGTACGAGTGGGCGCGCGATGCTGACAGTGGTGCCTGTTGTGCATTGATTGCCGCGGGCTTTCGGTGCCAGCCGGAGCGTGGAAAAATCTTGCTGTCCAAATCGCTACCATCAATTTTCGCCGTCCGCCCCCTACCCTCGCGCGCACGTGTCCCCTTCGCCGCCGACTGATATTGGCAGCGGCCGATGGATCGATGCCAAGTATCGAGTGCTTAATAGGTTTTGCTGCAGTGATGCTGCAAAACAATGATACCGCCGCTTTTTCGGATAATAAACTGAAAAGACTCAACCCCCTCAAGGATCTTGCGGGTGAAAAAGCGATTTATGGAAAAGTCGAAAGTTGTCGTACTCGAGAATTGCATTTAGTCGAGGAAAAGAAGGGGGAAGTCTAAATTGCGAGGCGGTGGTACTCGGAAAATTGGATAGGCCGTCGCTTAATACCTCGGCCCTTGGGGCTTTTGCAAGGCCATAAGCTGGATGAGAGCGGATCACGGATGTCCCGTGGCGGCGTGTCGACTGTAAACACGTAGATCGTGCTTTACACGAGCTTTCTTGCTTCCCGAGGCCGACGTGTGTACATCCGGCGATTAGCGCGTACTGCGATTAACCCAAATGCACTGCATGTGCACCTGCACACGAATCCGCATTAAGCGACTCCTATTTGATTAATAATTAATACCGTCTTACCTGCCACCTCCTTCTATCTTATGTGCCAAGGTGAAACCTGCTCATTTATATTTCGACGACAATTATTTTATTATTCATTAGTACTTGTAGTCGGAACCATTAGCACGTAATAATAATTCATTACTCGGATTCCGAGTTTGTTGAGGCAGAGAAACTCGAGATACACACGACGCATATCGCCGGATTATGCGTGGCATAGTAGAAATTTCAGTCGTGTCGCTGTCCGTTTGCATTAAAATCACTTTCACCGAAGAAGACACGGTGCAAGATAAGTCTCGGCAAAGCAGCTCATAGCGCGACTACGGAATTCGAGAGGAATTCATTATTGGCTCGCGGATTATGTTCCAATGAATGTGTATGCTGATAAAATCGTATCTGACTTGGCACTTTCATTTTTGTTATTTCTAGATTTTATATTTATTTACTATTTCCCTCACGTTATCTTGCGTTGTCATTTCTAATATCATTACTTTTTATATTTGTTTGTTATTTAATTTATTTAATTATTATTATTATTATTAAAAGCACGAATGCCGAAGGAGGAGGGAAAACTTGCGGTATCTAACGAACTGCAGCTTGGAGGATTATTTTGGGTATGAATCAGGAAAATCGATTCCGAGTTTCGAATCTCTCGGAGTACCTTTGAATCGGACTGGGCGCCTATCCGACAGCGGTACCGGCGTGTTAAGGCATTTACACCCCCTTAAACAGGACAAATAGAGGCTGCCCTCGCTAGAGGCAGCCGTGCCCGAGTGAAATTCGAGTGGGTGAAAAAAGCGGGAGCGGCTCGATTTTTCCGGGGAGAGAGGAGTCGGGTTACTGGATTACCTAGGTGTGTACATAGATATATCACGTGTGCAGGAACCCTTCCACACATGTGGATCGCGCGCAAGTATGCAGTGAACTGGGAGCAAACCGTCGGCGCGTACCAGGCTTCCAGGGCGAGGTATCGATTTTTAGTAACAAAGCTCGGCGCAACGGTAATTCATCGGGCCCTCGTGCAAAGAAATACCGACGCAACACACACCCAGCCATTATCCACGATGCGGGTGAATGCGGGGAAAAGTCGCCCGGATGACGTTCCTTCTACCTTTCGGATCCACAAGGGCGGAAAGGGCGGAAGGGAGGAAGGGAGGATCCCACATTCGGAGGCCGGGATTTAGTGCGCCTCTTCCGTTTAACTTGTAGAGCGGAATACCTCCCAGTCGCACGCCAACCATCCTCAACTTTCGCCGGAGCTCTCTTCTACCCTACTTGCGATTCTTCCCCTCATAATATGCCGAGCTCGAAACTTGGGAATCTGGAACACTGAATTTCATCCCATCACCGTAGACTCCCCCGCTGCATTTGCATCCGCGCGAGATGCGACGCACCTTTGTATGCTTTCCCTCGATATTATGTGAGTTACCTGGGGATTTAATAAAGCGACTACTCGTTGTCAAACTCGATCTTTGATTCTGGGACGCGACCTCCTATTCAATGGGAGTCTGGACCCTTCGGAGAAGTGGTGGATATTGAATTTCGTCCCAGTTCAATCTTTGTTCGAATAATAAGCAGTAGCGATCCTCTGATTACCCACTCGCTGAGTCATTCAGCTATTAAACGAACTTCGTAAAGGCTTGCTAGTCAATATTAAAACTCCCTTGCCGGCAAAGTTCGAATCTTACTTGGAAGAAAACTTTGACAGGATTATATTAATTCTATTTCCCATTCACTCATACTCGCCCGCACCACTGGCAACCAATCAAACCCAATGTCAGTTGGTACAAGTAAACAGTTGGGGCCAATCAGGGTCCTCTGGGCAGAAGATAATTTCGTACCCTTATTTTATATCATAAAACTTGAATCATTTTCTTAGAGCCTCGATTCTATGGCTCTTGCGTCTTGGAACTCCGATTCTACGACCCTCGAGTCTTGGAAGACCAATTCTATGGCCCTTGGGTCTTGGATCGCCGACTCGCTGACCCTCGTATCTTGGAAGACCCGTCGGTCGCACATAATCCACTAGCGTTTAATTTTCGAATTAAAAAAAATGTGCCCCGCCCTAAGTAGGGTCCCTAGGCAATTGGCTAATTTGCCCGCTCTACATATAACGCGCGACTGCAGTGGCTTGGAGTTTGTCACGGTATAAAAGGCTTAGGGTCGATGCGATAATGCGATGATGCATGGTTGCGCCGCACTCACCTACCTACGAGGTGCCTAACGCCTAAAATATGGCGTAGGTAAGCGCAAATCCGGTCCAGCCCACATCCGCAGCTTGCGGAAGTCGCTGCTTCCAGCGGTGAGCAGCGGCAGGAAAGAAGCTAGACTGGCATGAGGCGGCGCGGCTCGGCGCGGCTCGGCGCGGCTGGTGCGAGGAAGAGGAGTAGGAGGAAGAGGAGGAAGAGTCGGCCGGAGGCGGCTGGGAGCGAGAGGGAGCTATGGGACTTAGGCTGAGTCCCCGCGAGAAGAAGGCGGAGATGGAGTCGTGTGGGTACCCGGATCCGATGGCGGCGCATGCGGTTCGTGGAAGCGATCGGGAACCGGTTTTCGGACGTGTTTCGACGCGCCGTATATGCACGGCTATACCGGATCGTCGATAATGGACGGAAGAGCTGTCCGCCGACGGTGCCTCTTGTCTCTTTTTTCCTTCCCTCCCATAGAGGAACTCGTAATAATCCGCAGACGTGGCCAGAATTCGATCTCCTCTTTCTTACCTCGTCGACCTCAGTCTTCCTTCTCTCTCTCTCTCTCCCTCACAGTCTCTGTCCCGCGCTTCTCGGTCGCGCACCGTTTCTCGATCGGCAGTCATTCCGAGGGGCACAAAAGCGTCAGTGGTGACTCACCGGCGATCCGTTTCGCGCGCGCGCGCCCTCGCCTCTCACGGGATTCTCGAGACTCACCGTCCTTCTTACTGCACAGGCTCGCGCACTGCTCTTCTTCCCGCTTCATCGACCGTCACAGCCAAATGGTCAGAGAGAGCCGTCGTGCTTTAATTTCAAGCGGAACTAACCGCGGGATTGAATGACGCTATTGAATCTTTTGGCTAAATTGCATCAATGCACCAACTTGTACTGGAAAGGTACTTTGAGTCAGATTAATAGCCGGTTGTTAGCGCTCATCATGGAGAATGTTTCTCCGGGGCCGACTTGGTGAGTTAGCAAGTTAAATTCTCGGCGGACTCATGTTACGTCTTGCTGCCAGGCGAGACGAGAAGCGGCGGCTAAGTCGTGTCGACAGGTGCCTGCGCCAATAGAAAGAGCCGGCGGGGTGGCTCGAAAATTGATTCCGAGGCGAGCGCGCTCGCCAAAGAGAGAAAATGGACGAGGGGGAATTGTGCAAAACATTCTGAAGAAATGCGGTGCGCGCCGCCAGCATATAATTTACCAGTAGTTGGAGGCCGTTAGCTTCTACTTTGAAGTGCGCTGCTCGGCCGCCGGGAAATTAGCCATAAAGCCGAGCTCGCCCGCGGAAAGTTGGACGTCGGCGGCGCGGCGTCGGCGGCGCCCTGAAACCGGCTACCGCGGAAGCGCAATAAATATGTACTGTAATTATTATTTTCAACCAAGTATTAGACCGCGTCAGCGAGCGCCGGCCGGCCGCACGAGGGACTCGAGTGCATAATTAAATCTAGGATTAAATATGCGAGCCAGGAAAAGCGGCGCTCGTCGAACAACTGGGCGCGAGTGTGTCCAGTTCACAGTACGGGGAACCGCTCAACAGGTCCGATCGTTGCTTTTACCCACTGCTAACACGAGTTTATCGCGCAGAAAGTTCGCCCGCTCGCTACTGTTCTACACATTTGCACAACCCCCACCCCCTCCGCCCCCCGCGAAAAAGTTGAAAAACTCGCGTATCACGCTAAGTGTGTACATATATCGGAAAAGAGGCCAGGTGGATTTCGAGTGGCTGTAGACGCGGCGAATCCTATGGCGATGTCTGCGCGGGGAACACGTGTCAAGTGTGCCGGCAACATGTGCGATATGCCGACAAGGATGCGTTGGATTTAGACAAACTTCGCAGTGATGGCTGACGATAAACTTTGACGGCGCGCGGCGCGGCAAGAAGACGCGCGCTGCAGTTACCGTATCGCAAGTGCGCCCGGTAATGTGTGCTGCGCTTGAGTCGAATGTATCCAAGAAGCCATAAGGCAAGGGCGCGCCGCGCCGGCGGAGTTGTCAAGTTCGGCCGGATGAAAGAGCCGTGTGCACGCCGAGTATGCTGATACTATCATTCGCCCGACACACCGGGCTATGTGCAGAGCTCCAGAGCCGCCCCGTCCCCCTTCGCCGCCGGGTTATGGCCTTCGGAGAAAGTGCGAAAGCCGATATACCGCCAGGAAGTGTTACGTGTAATGCGAATCACTCGACCCTTACGCCTTCATCGAACATATCACCCTCGCTCTTCTACTTCTCCACGATCAAATCTTCATTCGATCTTCTTAGTGTACTCGTAGTGCATTCAATAGACGCTTTCAAGGTCGCTTTTCTTCCTATTCTACTTGGGTTATCATTGTCGGCATAATATTTCGTAGTAACTCGTCCAACTTGTATTATTTTCTATACCAAGTTACAGAAGATGGACAAGTTGCTACCAAATATTGTCCAACTCGTATTATTTGTTACCAATTTATCCAATCTTGGTTATTTTGTACTAACTGTCCAATGTATATGATTTTATACGCACTCGTTCAATTTCTATGATTTGGTATAATCTCACCCAATTTATGATATTTGGTACAACTTCTATTATCTTTGACACCAAATAATAAAAGTTGAATAAATTCCTATTGCTCCTGTGTTCTCATTTCCGCAGTACAATCAGAAAAGCGACCTTGAAAACCGTTAGCGTCGACTATACATTCTTCCCTCCACTGACATAAATCGTGGGAAACATTATACCTTCCAAATAAATTCGTGTCTTTTATTTCATGAAAAGCATATGTGTTTACCCGAAATGTTCCGTTAAGTGTAACTGCCACTCCCAGGAAGCGTAGCTGTCTGTAAAATACATAGTGAGTCTCCCATCGACTGCACTGACCTTTTAACCATCACCCCCGACAGGCCACAACGTCTGGAGGATGGCGCAGGTGAATCGATATCGTGGCGTTTAGAGTAAGACATCTTTTCGTTTATTGGAGCGGCGAGCAGGGCGGCTGTCGGGAGACTTGTCGAACAGTGTCAGCGTCCATATCTTTCCAGGCGAGCTGATGGGACACGGCGAGGAACATCGGGATATGGGATTGCTTTAGGAAAGCGGCGGGCTACATCTTCGCCTCTCGAGCCGTTTTACCGCATGAACGGCGAAGAAAAGTCCGTGGCGTTCGGCTACCCCCCCCCCCCCCCCTCCCCACCCCCCTCCCCTCTCCCGGAGTTATACATATATCATCTGCAAATGATAGCGTCGTGCCGTGAAAGCTATTCGTTTCAATGCGTACATTCGTATCGCGGCTAAAAGCTTCGCATATTCCGGCTGGTGGATCCTTTTTCTGGGTGCGCGCCATCCACGATTTACTCTCGCGCTCACCCCCTCACCCCCTCACCATCTCTCTCTCTCTCTCACTCTCTTTCCGCTCACCTCACTCGCTGACTCCTTTCTCCATTTGATCTCCGCGTGACTCCGAGGAAGCTTGATTTTCAATATTCTTCAATTTTCCATGCGGAAGCCGCACACACACGCGCACCCACCCACTGAGTGAGAGCGCGGCTCGGTGAATTTGGTGCGTTCGCTTTAGGAGAGCCGGTTCGCGCCCCACCGAATAATCCAGCTGGATTATCTTCATTCCGCTCGGGGATGATCGCGCTCGGCGCCGATATACATACACGCCGCTATATGTATTCGCTGTCGAGGGTATTCGGCCATATCGGATTCGGAGTCGAAACACGTTCCCTCGCCCGGAGTGAATTGCCATCGAAACTATTCCTCGTCCGAGTGCAGTCTGCTCCCTCTCCCTCTCCCTCTCCCGCTCGCATCGGCGCCGCCAACGTATGTATGATGCGTGCGTGTTCCCATCTCACCTGGCGAGCGCGTCGGCTACCGGTGAAATGAGCGCATCAACTTTTTACCGGGGCAAATTCACCGGCGAAATTGACGCAGGGGAAATTCTTCTGATAGGGTTATGAGCTAGACAAGAGCGGAGCGCCGGCTCTTTAAGATCGCGCGTGGATTCCCTGACGTTGGCCAAAGGGCGACGTGCTAGATATAGATATGTAGTTTGCGAGAGTGAAGCCGAGGGAGGAAAAAGAGGATATTTCCCGAGCGATGCGCCCGCTGCGCGTGGATATATTGAACGGCTTGTTTCCCGACAGGGAAGAACCGACCGGCTCGATATATCGTATTCCCGAAACATTAATTACATCATACTACACTATCGATGATTACGCACGCAACCTGCCTGTCGATGAAATAAGCAGGTGGGAGCATCATCGAGGATCAATCGGCGCGAATGTTGGATACTCCCACCAGGTAGGTGCCAGTGGTGTTTTCAATCTGCTCGGACGAATTAGTCGTCGGCGAAGTTGGACAAACGGGCGAGCGGGCGAGCTGTCGCTTTGCTAGGAGGCCGCAAACTATGCAACGTGATTAGCTGGGAACTTGGGCAACTGTGATTGTTCCCAGGGCGCCTTCGCCGGTGCGTCCCCTTCCGCTCGGCAGCGCGGGACTTTGGTCATTAATTAGCGCACTTCTGACTGATATCCGGGGGATAAAGCGCTCCCGATACACCGCTCGCCCGAAATACCTGCTCAAATAGAGCGCGCGGCCAATCAATTCGACAGGATCCAGCCAACCCCTTTGATTTTATTAAGGATTTTCTGGTAATAGTACCCCGAGAGCGCTTCTCAATTCCAATCGATGACATTTCCGGTCTACTGCCGCGCCAGATTAAGGACGCCACTCGCATAGCTTTTGAATTCGGCCTAACGAGTGAATCTATGCCATCGCCGAACCCGGCTATACATAATCTTTTGTAATATTCATCGAAAAGCGCAGGGGTTACTTCTACAAATTTCGTTCTACTGTGCGCCGATTTTTCACTGCGAGCCAGAAATCGGCCAGATTTCGGTTAATTATTTCCTGGAAAGTAGCGCAACCCTCCTCTAGGCTTTCGTTCTACTTTGTAGAGTTTTTTTCCTTTGTCCTCGGTGTAATTTGCAAGGTTTATGCCCGAGCGGAGAATGGCAAAGGGCGCGGCCAATAATTAATTACTAGATGAGTTTGCCCCCCTCCCCGCCCGGCCCCCTCTCCCATCTATCTTTGTTTCTCGTTCGATCTCCGTTCTGGATGATTGCGTCGGTGATTGCGTTATCCCTATCGGAGTGCGTAATCATCCGAAAGCATTATGCGCCCACGCGTACGCATAAACCAACGCATTATCGGGCCAGCTAATGGGAATAAAGTTGTTCCTGCGGCGATGTGCCTGCGAACGTCAATGACTGCTGGCGAGCGTGTTATCATATCGAACTTTCCTCCGTGTTCATTCATTGGGATCGATTCCTACGAATCGCCGATCACTGAACCAACCGATTACTCGAGGAATGTTTTGCTGGAAACGATTTGTTCCTCTCTTCAGTAGTTTGGCTCGAATCTCGCTGATCAGTCATCAATTCTAGTCATCGGCTGCGTCCGGTTTCCTGGCACTCGGAGATTTTGGCAGCGATTCCAATAACAAACGACCCTCATCCTTGCTCTCCGCCGCTTCTTGAATGTGTAATCAGATTTCTCCGTGACGGGCAAGCGCGCGCGAGCGGCCTCCCCTTCTTCGTCTCGAGGAACTATCATGTCGGCGTAATTAGTTTTCGGATAAAACTTTAATTAAGCTGAAACACTTGGTGCCGCTTGAGCGGCGTGCTCGAGCGAGCGGCGCGCGGCGCGCAGCGCTCTCGTCCCATTCAAAGTTTGCCTGATGCTAGAACACAGAACGTGATATCGGAATGCATTTACTAATTAGTGGTTGCGACTGAAAGCGGCGACGATGTAACTGAGCTTGGTGGACTGGAAGCCCGAGGCCCTCGGGGAGAAAGAGCGTCGCAGGCGTCCGACACAAAAGTACTCCGAAACAAAGCGCCCGACGAACAATACTCGAACGATATCATCTTACAATGATTCTGTCTTTACCCGGTAATGAGACACCGAGCGACAACTTCGCTGATCCCATCGGCTCCTCGAAAACCACCTAGGCAAAATAACCTATTAAAGAATATGAGTGATCTGAGTATTGGAAAAAATCAGCTTCCGCATCTTGGAGATTTATGAGAATTGCACTGCTGGTTTCATAAATGGATATAGGATTTGTCGCGCATAAAGGTCGACATTGAAAAGGCGATGGTCTTGAAGGAGCGACTCGACAGATTTCCATAAATTTGCGCTGACAGAATAAATATGAGGTGGTGGTCGTATCTGGATTCAGTGGGTTCGAAGGAGCTGTAATGAAACGTAAGGCAGTTTACACCCCCGGACTGGCACTCGGCACTCGGCGATAGCGCATTGGAGATTTTCGAGGACTTGCCAAGTGAAATATTCGCACTCGGCCGCGGTGCATTGGAAGTCTGGCATGTTTTCGGTTACGCGCGCCAGTCGATGAGTACCCGCGATTCCATAGCCGCTTCGATAAATAAACTGAAATACTGTAGAGCGCCGCTCGAATTTTCCCTCGTGTGAAAAGCCCCGCGCGTACCCGGATATTTCGCGAACAAACCAAAAAGCAAGAAACTTTGGGGGAGGCTGCTCGAGGGCGAGGAGATTTCCGAAAATCAAATGGACCTGATAAAACTAACAAGTGCTCGAGGAATTGGAGATCAAGAGAATCCAAGGGAACCCTGTCTGATCTAGTCGGGCGGCTGGAAACCGATGGAATTCGAAGAGTGGAAAATTCTGGAATCTCTTTCGCCCGGGGGCGGCGAATACCGCCGGTAATTACTGCGTCCGTTAGACGCGCCGGTGCATTTAGTTGAAAAAATCCGCATCTGTTTGTTTCCTCCGCGGGAATGCCGCGGTTTCCCTATAGCAAGCGCCCTCACTAATGGGGGCTACTGTAATTTTAATTAAAATTTTACCGGATCCATGCTCGTTTCGAAAATACTCGCCCTGTTACTAACAACGACCAATGTTCTCTCACTTTAAAAGTCCCCTCCTCCCGTCCCCGCTATCTCTCGCTCACTCCCAAAACATTTTCCCCTGCAAATATACATAAACATGCAAATATTGCTATAGTACCGGCCTGCATTTCGGGAACCAATATTGAAATGGCACAGAGAGAGAGGGAGGGAGGGAGGTGGGCCTAAATTAGAGAGTTTTGGAAATGGCCTGTTTATTCGAAAACGCCCTCGACCAATATTTGCCCATTCCCTTTTGGCTTCGATTGAACATTTCTCCTTTTGATTGGCGCGCGCTCGCGCCGGCTACTTTCAAACGCACACCGTCTGGAACTGAATGTCACGGTATATCTGCGAGCGAGGTTTCAAAGGGAGCCCTGGAAATCGTAGCTGCGCCGATATCGGTAATTCGTATAAAGCTTTCTCCCATTAAACGTTCCTGCCTTGCGAGACTATTAAACATTCATGGAGACCTGCGACCGAATGGCTCCAGCTCTATCTACACAGACATGTTTATACTACATAGTATGTCTGCCTCGCACGGCAAACATCGTGTTTGAGCTTTGCATAGAGGTGGAGGGAATTTCCGAGTTCAGAGCCATGAAAATCTAGTCGAATGCTCGGCGATAGCGATATGTGCGCGAGTGCGCGCTGCAGTAGCTCTTCAACTCGCTCTTCAGCCCATTTTCGACTGCACTCTCCCGCATCGAGAATCCACTTGGACGTTAGATCGCGCGCATAATAATTGGATGCGGAAAGTAGTGGAGGGCGAGCGATATTAATGATCTCGAGAAGCGTTTTAGTCGTGCAGGAATAACTGTTGGCTCGATGGGAAAGAATGCGTGTTCGCGCCTAAGGTGGATGGAGCGCGAGATCGATAATGAAGTCGATCGGCGCGTGCTTGACAGTGAGCGATATGTACTCCTTGGCGCGGAGAGCGCAGCTCATTACGAGTATATTAAGCAGCCTGGCCGCTTATTCAAGTCTGACATTTTATTAGGCCGCGCCGATAAATTCACGCTCGTAGTCAGGCCCGATTTATTTGCGCATTTACATTTATTGAGCAACCTTGCCGCTTTCCCGGCAAGAGAGTGCGTTTGTCCTGTTTCCCTTGGCGAAGGCAGTCGCGACTTGCTCGGAAATATGCCTCGCTAATTGAGCAGGAAGTTTTTTAATATCGAACTCCTGATTGAATCGCGCAAGCGGTGCGACGCGGCGCCGCGTGACCTCGTCCCCTTCACGATGTAACCGGGCGCGCGCACCACGCTTTCCATGCGACACGTCTCGAGGACTCCGCTACTAATTCTTTTTCATCTTCTGTTGCAGGTAAGACCGGCGAAATTGCCTTCTCGGATTTCCTCCTGTTAAATTCGATCGGAATTGCGCGAGGGACGCCGATGCCTGGGAAATTGGTATGCGAATGAACTTGTTGCTTAAGAGGAACGACTTGCCACCTCCGAGGAGGTTTATACGTACTTTGCTGAGTCCTCCGGTGAAATGCCGTCTCCGTCGCTTTGCCTTGACTTTTGATAAACTTGGATTCTAGATATCTGTTAATACATACTGCGCATGCTTTAAAGTTTACGAGTTTCGTGGGATGTGGTGTTTGTAGGCCAGCAGATGTTAGCCAGAAATCTGGCAAATGGTGGGATCCGGCGCTGTAAATCGTCCGATTTATCCGACACGCCGGATGTTGAATTAACGCGGCTCTCGCTCATTAACAGGCGATCGGGCGACTTTAAAAGCCCTCTTCCGTCCGCGGTGCGCCGCGTCCCCCCATCAACAGTTAATGCAGCTTACCTAACGGCGAGCGTAAATATTTACGCCCGCCGAAATGGCTCACTCGCCAATTCGGCCGGCAGAAATGTTCCGGCAAACTTCTGCGAGAGGCGAGAGCGAGAGCTGGCCGCGCGCGCTCGCGACCTCGCATGTGCTATCTGCGGGAAAGGTTCGCACCAGCGGGTGCCCCGTAACGCTTGGTAGTTTCGAAAACTGAAATTGTGTCGAGCCCGGGCCAACGACCGATAATGCATTTCCTAGCTAAACCGGATGAGCCATTGCGGCTCTTGGATATTTAACTGTATCAGTCTCGCCGAGTTATCCTCCGACAAATCGCTTTTCGATCCCCGAGCGGATCTCGCGCGTCTTGGCGGACCTGAAATTTTATGAAATAGTCTAGACGACCTATTGGATTTTTGCGGCAATAGTCGGCATTGGTCGGATCGGATGGCGGTGATTAAGTTAAAAGAGTCTGGCCGGGTGGGTTTTGGGCGGGTGGGAAACGTTGACCCGTAGCGCGTCAGTTGCTCCAAGATTCATCGTTGCCCGTTGGTGGAGGCATGACGTCGTTATACATACAAGTACAGCCCGGGCGAACCCACTTCCGAGGATGAAAGGCACCCTTCAACGTCCCCGGTAATGGAAGTGATCATTCTATAAAGTCATCTGAATTTTTACCAAGGTCTCCGCTATCCATTAGACGCTCTATAAAGTGCTCGCTTCCAGAGAACTTTCCTCCGTAGTGCGCGCACTGCACTTTCAATTAACCCCTTCGCGATCAACTCTTCTTTTTCGGAGCGCGATCGAGAAAACAAGAAATTCCACCTCTGTCCACCTCTGCCAATCAATCGCGAGTCCTTTCGAAATCAGTCAAATTCACCAGTACCCACCTGCCATTCCCTTTAATCCATTCGCGCAGAACATTGCACTCGCTCGATAGGAAAGGCGAAGTCAAGAAGTCATTAGTCCCCTTCAATTACTCAAGCAAAGCCACTATCTCGATTACATGAGTATCGAGCATCAAGAGCGAGTTGGACGTTCGACGTCGAGAGCAGTACATGATTAACCCGGCGCGCAGTGGACTGCGAGGCAGTGAACCGAAGTGTTATTTATTGGCCGGCGCTCGTCGAACGTCGAGTTGGTGAGTTGGGCCAGTGGGATGGCGGCTCTCGGCTGTTCCGCGCATTCGGCAAAGGCGTAACGTTGAGGAATGAGCCGCGCGGCTTTCCGCCGCCTTTCGTAACACGTGTCGAGTATCGAAGCCGGCTGGACCGGAAGTTATTTTGGCTATTTGCTCCGAGGATTCCTAGGAGGGCGGTGACTCGATCGGGTTTAAAGGCTGCCGCGATAAACCGATAGCCCACCGGCTATCGAGAATCCTTTAAACCTCTCGATTCCCCGCCTACGTATTAGGTAGGTAGGTAGGTAGGTAGGTAGGTAGGTTGGTATTCGCCCCGGAAATCTCCAGAATCCGACGTATTAAGTATATTGCTCTGGAGTCGCGCTCTCGTAAATAGTAGAGGCGGCGCAGCGTCGATTCACGCTCTCTCCACGGCACCGAGAGCGTCGAGAGTCGCATCGGTAATGTTTCATTCGCGCCAGCTGCGCGCTCTCGATCTCGCCCTCTCAATCTCGACCGTAAAATTTTACGATTGATTCCGCCCTCCTAAAACTTCTCCCACCCACCTCTCTCTCGCTCTCTCGCCACACGCCGTAACCGAGACGCGCTTTTCCTCTACGAATTTACATAACTCGGTGTGTAAGTTCTCCCCATCCTCTGCCGCGAGAACGCGCGCGCTCTCTCCCCCGGGAATCCCAATGACGATATTCCTCCATTTCCTTCGATTATTCCAGTGGTGCGGTTAATTGATTGCGCCGTTTGTACGTGGCAGGCAGGTTTCCTCGGATTTACGGATCACATTTCGTGGCGGGAGTTTTCATATATTTTTTAACCGCGGATTGCTAAGAGTTCGGCTGAGTGGCAACTCGAGACATGTTTTTCAGCTACTAATTCTAGTTCGCGCAGCTCTGCAATTGGCGAAGGTCGGCTTGTTGTCGCGTTTGGAATCAGCAGACTGGAAAAGTCTGCAAATAAGTGCTGTTTGCGTAGGTTATTTTTGAGTTTAATCGCGGCCGGGCTTTATTATTGAAATATAGGAGCTTTCCGTCCAATCACTTGGCAGTAAAAGAAAGGTGGCTGTCAGTAATAGGATTAACTGTGTTGGAGGGAGATTTGATCTTGGAGGATTAAAGAGTAGGACGGCCGAAGTCCTCTTATCCCAGTCGACAAGCTTGATATCGATCCTTGCTCATCTTTTACCCGACGCGGCGCGACGCGACGCGACGCGACGCTCGGCCATCGGGAGTGCTATCCGCTCGATCTTAAGCCGGCGACACGAAAAGAAGTGCGCCCTGTCGAAACGGCGGCGCTAGAAAAAGATTTTCATGGAAATAAATTTGTTTTTGCCATTTTCCCCGGGCGCTCTGAAAGCAGAACCCTCGCTAAAAGAGCCTTCGGACCGTGAATTGGATCGCAACCAACTTCGATCCTCTCAGGCCCATCCCGGCTGCCTCCCAGCTCGAATCATACTTCCCGTCCAAAGAAACGACCTCTTCCCTCTCTTCCCTCGCCCGACGTCATTTATTAATTCCCTTTCAACAACTTCCTCTCGCCCTCTCTCTCACCCTCCTTGCCTCGTCCTTCCTCCTCCACGCTTCACCTCGGCCGCTCGTCTCTTCAGACTTGTGTTAAATGTCCGTGAAGTTGGGAGCCGGCGGTCTTTGCAAAACAACAAACACGTCGCTTTTGAGCTTAGAGTGTGCCGGTGTATATTTTTTAAAACTATCTCAGTTTGCTAATTTCCCGGCTAACTCAACTTTCTTCCAAGCTCCTTTCGTTCATTAACAAGCTCGTGTGTAGCATTCTTCCAGCCCCGGGGCTCGACAGTTTAATGGCCGGCGTAAATTGTCCTCTTCTTACGTAATGTTTCAAACAGGCTCAATTCTCGGCGGCAGTTTGGCTCGCCTCTTGAAAAATTGTTACGGACCGGCGAGGGAAAGGGTGGTGGCGCGTGTCGCGTTACAAAGGTACAAATTGCTACATCACAAATTGCCGTCGCGCACACTCCGCTGGCGCCCCGAGAGTTTTTCATGCGGCGAATAATGACGGCCGAAGTGGAGAGTGCGGCTCTGTTGTACGAGCTCGCCATTTCCATCGGGGGCGGCGGGGGACGGGGGAGGGCTGTGTGTTTTATTAAAGTTGCAAAACACAGAGCCGGGCTCGACGTGTCCGCGCGTCGAACGATCCCAGCCATTATCCGCCGGCTCATTCCCCGCCGAGGAATTAAAGGGGCGTGCTAATGAAAAATTGTAACGCCAGTTTTTCTCCCCGCTTAACGCGCTAGTTGTGCGTGCGCGGACGATGCTCGCCGCTCAACTCAATTTCAACTTCACCGAACGGGACAGCTTGACCCTTCCGCCGCCCGGGGATCCTATCCGGGAGCAACTAGCTGATGATATTACTTTTTCCTCGTCAAGTTGGCTAGAGTGCAAGTTTCGCCCCAGGAGTACCGCGCTTACTGGAGATCTGTCGCGTTTTATACATCATTCTCATCTTATCAATTTCCACTTTTCCAATATCCCAATCGCATTCTGCAAAATTATTATGTATTATCCATTAGAGGAATTTCGCGAGAGAAATTTGAAGAAGATTTGCGAGACTTGGAGCTTTTGAGAAATATTTTTTATCCGGCCCGTAGACTAGGGTACCCTTTGAAGTGGATTCTCTTTAGTAACCGTAGGCAATGCCACTATAATATCCTGCGAGAAGCATTACCCCGTCGTGCATCTCTCGAGGAAATCCTCTAAGGAACGGGCCGTGGCTCACGCCCACGATAGCAAGAGCTAACAAGGCGCATTAAGCGCTCAAAAGGCGCTATTTCACGCGCCGCGGAAAAGTGAGGAATCTTCATGGCCGGGAGGAAGTAGACGGTGGCTCGGGTCCAGGGCGAAAATGAATATATACCGCGGAATGGAATCATGCTCGTCCTGTCAAGATCCGGCTGCATTATATCCTCGACGGGCCGCTCCGAGCGGAAGTAAAAGCACAAACCGAGCCAGGAGGAGAAAAGTCGAATGGAGAGGCACAGAGAGTGGGGAAAGTGAGGCCGAAGGAATGAAGCGAGGCGTGCATCGAGAAAGTGTCCCCTCAAACTCGAAAAGATTCACGAGAATTAAAATTAAACCGCGGCATTTCGTGCGGGTAACAGCGCTAACGGGATGCCCTTGTTGAATCTTCTCTCAGCGAAACTAAAAGAGTAAGAAGAGCTAGGTACGCGAAGCTGCGCGATATGAACGAGGCTCAGGGCCCGAAACTACAGGGTTCGACGTTACAACCACCGGGAAGAAGTGAGGCTGGGGCCGGGCGAGCCTTAAAGG
This sequence comes from Crossocerus cetratus, assembly GCA_963675795.1. Lineage (NCBI taxonomy): Eukaryota > Metazoa > Arthropoda > Insecta > Hymenoptera > Crabronidae > Crossocerus > Crossocerus cetratus. The sequence goes on from OY776671.1 coordinate 4,850,179, forward strand.
ATTCTCGAGGAATCTCGCCGGTTCTTCGAATCCTCGGTGGTGTCTCCGAGCGGGCAGAGCGTCGCGTCGCGTCGCGGCGAAATTCCGTCTAATTAATTTCGCCGGTTCGCTCTCGTCCCGTGCAATTCGAGCGTACGACGAATGGGCGTGGTGCGGGCCCGAGCTCTTCTCTCCTGCGCGACACTTTTCCGCAGTTCTTCGTGCTCGTCCTCGAGCGAAGACTCGAGCGGAAGGAGCCGCCGCGCCGGAGAGTACGAGAGCGAGGGCAGAGACGGAGGGAGAGAAGGGCGCAGTTGCGAGGGCTTTAAGATGGAGAGAAGGGCCACTCGGCGGTCTCGAGCACCTGTGTACCCACTCGCGTTTTCCTCCAGCCTATCGTGCAGCCCTTTTCCGCAAATGTATCCCATTGGAGGTTGGGATCATGCGAGAGTCTTCCACCCGGGCCCTTAAGTACGCAGGAAGCATCATTAATGTCGCGCTGCTCGCTAATCTCGCTTTCCTCGCAGTGTATTCGCAAGGACACCTGCAGACATTTTCCTCCCTTTTTTCTTCAATATCCTTAATCATCTCAGCGCAACTACCAACTCTCAAAAAGAATTCCATTTCTTCGTGAGGGCCGAGTCATTAAAATAATGCAATTAAGAAATTGGGTTTATTAATCATGTTCCTCGTGCGGCTACTCGGCGGATCGTGCTACTTAGCCATCCAGCAGCTAGATAAGAGTCGGTCTAGGGTCTAGGCGGTGTGCACCGGCCGCCTGCGTCTCAGGAACTGCCGTTCGTGACGAAGGGAACAGGTATGCAAATGAACGGAACGAGAAGGTGCATTGATATGCAGGCGAGGCGCCATCGACGGGCGTCGAGGTGACTGAATGCTCGTTGCATCTCGCTGCTCGAGAATGGGAAGCATTAACGCGCTTCCTGACTTGCATCTCCTCTGTCTCCTTCTCTCCTCTCCTCTCCTCTCCTCTCCTCCTCGCGCGTGACTAGTCAGCCTCCCTAGATCCCCTGATTGATTAATAGCTGTTTCCTTCGAATCACGAGCAATTATGCGCGCACTCCCGTTCCAGGGACTCTCTCTCTTTCTCTCTCTCTTTCTCTCTCTCTTTCTCTCTCTCACGTTCTCTCGTCTTCCTGGGCGGGGCACGGTCTGTTTTATTGCTACCATTGAGCTATCTGTCCAGGAATTCCCAGTACTATCAAGCGCACACCGTCGATAGGACTTTTTCGACGCTCGAGACTTGTCTGCACTCATGTTGCGTGTTCTTATAGTTCCCTCGGAAATGTAGAATAATTGTATCCTAACTCCACGAGGGATTTTACTGTGAAATTGTAATTGTTCGAGCTTTGCAGTTTTATAATTCGGTTCCAGATTTCTTCGAAATTCTTAATATTGTTTTATATTTGTCGAGGTGAAAAAGTCGATATTGGGGGTTCGAGGATTAATGAAAGTGGACGCGAGTCTATTTATCGGTGGAATTGCGCATGAACACGTGTTTATGAGGCAGCGGCAATAAGCGGGATAGGAGTGTAACTTTCGATCGGTCGGCTGGCAATGGTGAGGGGGTGGCACTACTTTCATGGTGGTTTATGAGCGCGAACTAGGGATTTATTGGCGCCATTAGTCTCGCTGTTATCCTGGGTCCTGGTGCGACGAATTAGAGAAGGCGGCGGTGGTGGCGGCGATGCGGTGGTGGCGCGTTGTTTGCGAAGCCGTTCCGGGCCGTAAGGTCGCGCGAGAGACGTTGGAGCGAAATCCTAGGTCTCCCATGGCTTCAAGAATGGAAGGAACGAGGTCCTCGGCTCTGCCAGGGGAAGGTAAGAACGAGCGCGGCCTGTTATTGGTCGCCATTGCGATTTATCACGAACCCCGGGGCCTCGAGACGGGAAACGAATCGTTCCCTCGAGCACGGGGCCAATGGGGCTCTGTCTTGCCTTGTTCCGTCGACACTTACCGCAAAAGCGTATTGCCCGCCACCATTGACCGCAAAAAGATAGAAAAACAATTTCGGCTGAATGCCAATTGCGACCTTCCCTCCATCCAGTTATTTCCTGCTGCCCTATCCTCTTCTGTCTTCGAGTGCTCCGAGATTATGGCCGCCCGGACCATTGCCAACCATCCACTGCGCACGGAATCATGCTTCATTGATACTTTCTCTCATCTGTCTCCTTCGATTATTTCATTCCTTTCCGGATAATATTCCTTGGTTCGATCGTGTAGTTGGCAAATGCTTTTGATAATTCTTCAATTTTAATAGATTTCGCTTATTATTAATTTTAAAGCAGCGACGTCTATGCCCCGAGAAATTTATGTGGGAGATGAGCATAGACGTTTTACTCAATTTGGAAAAGCCACCAACCTCTTTGACGCGTGTCGTTAGTGCTGTGGAGATATGTGCGAAGAAACGGGGGCGCGATCCGAGTTTCTCGGGAGAGCTAGGACAAAGGGCGAGCGGTTGCTCCTGACCGACATGAGCCGAACGTACTCCGCAAACCTGGTTAACAAAAGTTAACCAAGTACCAGAGTACGACGCTCGATAGCTGAGGATACTTTTCGCGAAGTACAGCGGTTTCGACCGATACAAAGCTTTTGCCTTGATTTCCGATAAAGTTACAGCCTCCAGGATTAATTTATGAATTTTCTATTGCATCGTTAAAAATCAATCCCCAATAAACTCTTATCACTTTTTATGTTCAACTCTCTCTTACATAATAATAATGAATATACAGATGGACATATCGATCTCTCTTTCAATTAGGTTATGAAATTGAAATCAGTACCGCAATCATCTGAGAATAGGCCAAGTATTCTTCAGAAAAGGGACAAACGCGGTGTCCTCCCGAAGTCGATTGAAAATAGTTTACTCTTCATTGGGCGAGCCGCTCATGAATTCCTTCTGGGCGCAGGCTTCCCTCTCGGCAGCTTTGGATTTCCGTAGCTGCAGATCAAGCGCTTTCGGCCGCGTTTTGAGATGTGTAATCAGCGGGCGTGATTTATCGTGCCGGCCTGATTACTATCCTGCGCGGGCCCGGAATGCCGGCTGATCCGCCACTCGACGGAATACCGGCGGACCGGGTAGTACCGGAAACAACTCCTTGTTTTTCCTCTCGCCTTGGTGCCGCTTGGCTCGGCTTCCCAGTCATCGAACAAAGGTGCACCCCACCCTCGCGCCTCCTCCCTTCGCTCTTCCTTCCCTCGTCCGCGTTCGGATTCTGCACTGCCAGTGCTTTGCTACCTTGTTTACCGGTGAAATCCTCGGACCGCGACGGAAGCCTGCTCCAATTTTTCTCGCGCTACGCAAGTCCACCCCGCGTTCCTCCCTCGCCGCATTCAAAAATAGCACCCGCTAATTGGCAGAGAAACAATACGGATTGCATTGTAAACTAACTTTGTTATCAGATGTTTGTATATGATTCGAATCTCGAAAATATTTGTCGCGGCGGAAATGAAGACATTTTGCAGTCGAACGAATTGATTGACGAGTGAGTAAACGAATGCGCGGACTTGTAAACTGTTATTCGACACCGTGAAATCGTTCTCACCCGATTTAGGGGACGAGGGTGCTCAAATCGAGCAGACTATTCATCGTGCTAGTCACGAAGCTGGCGTGCAGTTGGCGTGGACATCCCGAAGTGTAATGAGCTCTACTGTTTCAAGGTGACAGTCCTTCGCGCGAAATAGATTTCGGGGATTCATTAATCGCCTCATAACAGCGCGCTCTTGGCGTACCAAGAGAGAGAGGGAGAGGGAGGGAGGCGCTCATTTGGCTCGCGCGAGCGCATCCAAATGGATAGGGCACTTGAGCTCATACGCGCATAAAGACTGTAATTAAACAGAGCCGGGAGAGCGCACTATAAATGCCCGACTGATTAAGCGGTTAGCGGGCCTGAATCGGTTCGTTAATTTGACATTCGACGATTGCGCTCCCGCAACTTTGCTTCCGTGTGTGTCCCGCTGGCTGTTTGCTCGATCGCGGGGCCGCGCGCCCCCTCGTATCGCCGGCTGTTATTGCAATTAACAGTAATTGGCATATCGGCTAGCGCCAGAGAAAGTTCCCTCTCTCTCCCCCCTCGATTTTCGAAAGGTCCAACCGATTCGATCGGCGATCGCTCGTCTAATAGGAGATTTGTTCGGCGGACAATCGTCGTCCTTGGCTCGAATTCCGCAACGCCGGCGATTTACGGTGCGCCCTAACGAGTCTGCTATTTTCGTAGCGAGCGCGGGCGCGCGCGGCTCGAAATGTTTCTCGGCGAAGCGAATGATGTAATTCTTCCATCGGGCCACTCTCGGTACGCCAGCGTCGCCTCCCTCTGTTATTTACGAAGCGCGCTGCTCGATTTCCTCGGCGCCGCGCATCCCCCGTCAAACTCGGCCGGGGCTGATAGGAGGCTGCCGGTTGTTGTTCGCCGGCGCAACAAAAAGCGAAGCGACATGCTGATCGATTAAACAAAAAGTGCGCCCCCAGCGCTGCGAGGCCGGCGAGGCCGGCGAGGGCGGCGGCACGAGCTCCGACCAATGGGAGCCCCCGTTATGGTTAACGTCATGCGAGCAATCAATCGGCCAGTTAGCGGCTTGAATTAAACAAATGTGTCCTCACGGGGACAAGGGAAATGGAGTGTCCGCCCGCGTGTGAAAGAAGTCCGGTAGCATGCAACGCGCATTGATTAACTAATAGTAATTGATCCAGGCCGACAGTAGCTCGAATTGGAACGACCTGTCAATGGCCTCCGTGTCGAACAAATGGGAAGCCACGTGCGATTAAATGGAGGGAAAAAAGCGGCAAGTATACATGGGGGGGAACACGCAGAGGTGGGCTCAGGCGAGCATTAGCTGGCGATTTGCATGTGGCGAGGGCCCCGGCTCGTTTAACGCCGTTGAATTAGTGATTTTTAATCGCGCGATAAACGTTCATTTTCATTTGTAATGAGCGCCGCCGCACAATGTCCCGGTATATGCGCTGGCTCGCGTTACTTGCGCGATTAGTTTCGCGTTGTAATTGCGCGCATAATTAAGCCTGCGCCATTGCCAGTCCCCTTTTCGACACCTGTTCCTCTGTCCCGAGCGCACTGAGCCGCGCATAATTGTCCCCAATTTTAGGGCCTCGCTCTTTCCGGCTTAACGATAGTAATTGTTAGTAGCCAGGAATTCAACCTGCCGTCTCACTCCCTCTTGACGAACAAGACGGAAATGCCAACCTCCTCCCGCGTTAATCACTAACCAGAAACCCAAGATCAATTAAAAGTAGTTCTTTTACTTTTTTTACAAGAGACCATTGTCAGATTCCTCATCATTGAATTTCACAAAGACTTTGGACATGTTCGACAATAACTATTACCGGGGGCTTAATGTGGCACAGTTTTGAGAAAATGAGGCCGAAATAGATATGCGAGATAGAAGCGGCGCGGCGTCTACACGATGACGGAGATGAAATGCAAATCCGGGCGAATAGAGTGCCGGCGCGGGGCGCGCACAGACGGCTTTGCACAACAAGGGAATCAGAGATGGTGGGGCGAGGCGGAGTGTGTCCTTCGATTGAACACGAGGATCTCGTTTGACATGCCGGATTTAAAGGATACGGCGCGGCAACACCCACGGAATAATAAGATGCCGCGCGGGCGTCTACCTATCCACGGGACGTACATACATATAGGTACATACCTTGCGGCAATATCAGTCTACTTACGAATTCGGGAACGAGACTGTTCCCATCCCCGCCGTTATGCCCCGAATCACCAGTCGCCATTCAGAGCATCATCATATCGTCCAAAAACCGTCGGCCAGACGCTTTTCGAATTTCCCTCCCAGCACTTCAATTCTGTGTGACAGACATCACAATTTATCGGCAAAAATACAACATTACAGTAAAACCAACTAGAGAAAAGGCAGACCATCATCTCTTTAAGGAGAATAGTGTGGGGTTGGATTAGGGGGTTTGGTTCAATGCGTGATCCATGCAGTCGATATGGATCTTTTTCTCGCCCTCAGTCATCCTAGCTTCCCACACACTCCCGTTCGCGTCCACGCGTCGCACAAACACACGCGTCACAGTCGCGCCACGTATTCGCCGAAAAACATTCACCCATCGCAAGCTTCCTCCATCCTCGCCGTCTCAATCGCACTACTCAATACATTCTATTTCTCATTCGTCTATCATCCGCCCACGCTTTCATCCGAGAGCTACTGCACTCCTACAACAGAGAGTCGATTAATTCCTGGGACACGTTGCTAAAGTCAGTGTCGCACCTCGTAAACAGGCGAGGCGGATTGAATATTAATCGAAAACTAACAGCCGTCACCGCTCGCCGCCGGTCGCCTTTTCCCTCTTTAATTGCACCGTCGCAATTAAACAGTTTACGGCGAGTGGGGGCCGCAGAGGTTTTCTAGGCCGGCGGGGAGACAAGCGGCGAAACCGGTAGAAAAAGTAAATGTCACGTGCGAGCCGGCGAAGGCCCCCGGGGGCTAGGTAAAAAACAGGGGTTCAATCGAAAATCGATTTAAGCCATTATATTTTACCGAAGCCCGCCCGGATAACCCCGACTCCCGCTCCGCTTCCGCTCGCGAGTTTCTCCCCCCCCCCCCCCCCTTTCTCCCGTCGCGTCGCGTCGCGTCGGCAACGAGCGTGAGGGAAAAAAGCAGATTTGGCCCTCAAGTGCCGCGATTGCTACGTCGAATCCGTGTCTACGAGGGATTTAATGGAGCGGCTTCGAGAAGAGTGCGCGAGTTTGCCTGGGAAAGTTTTAAGGTGCTGCTAGGATGTCGGACTTTCGTCATAATCCGCTGGATTGCCTTTTTCCTCCGCTTCTTGCGTACATAGATCATCCGCTTCATCTTAAATGGGTTGTAAGCAATTTCTTTTACACGCAACAAGATACTACAAATAAAATATTGTCTGTTGGTAACATTGAAAACTAAATCAACAATGTTGTAGAATGTTGTCGATCGAGACGATCAATTCCTCACGCGCAATATCGACCCTTGTGCAGAGTTGCGTCGAGTCCGACGACCCTGACAATGAACATGCGCCCAAGAGTTCGAGACGCCCTCGCACCAAGTTCTTCAAATAGACAATCACGAATAGACACGCAACACCTATCCTGTTACCTGTTTGATGACAAGGCGTATCACTGCACCCGCCTCGTTCCCTTTGGAGGAATCCACAATGATGGCTTAGAACACTCATAGAGATTGATTTCCCCAAGGTGGACGAGGTGATAAAAGCAACTAGAAGAGAACCGCTCACCCTCTGCCTGCTTTTATTTGCTACAACCCGTTTCATAAAGAAACCAACAATACACTGAATCAACTTACTTCTCATTGACAATACATTCAAACAACATCCACAGACAGACATTTAAAAATAACCATCGCTTGGTCATCAAGGTCCCTTAATTCCAGGCTAAATCTATTCATCAATACATTCTGCAAAAGACAATTCCAGTTTAGGTTGTACAATTATTACAAATGTTTGGGTTTTAATTGCTAAGTTAGAACAACATGATTCAATACCAATCTATTTTTTCTACGTCTATTATGCATCTTTCAACGATAAGTATACATTTTTGCGAAACTGAGAAACATATCCCAAGGACAGGACAAAGAGCAAAAAATAGTAGTCGCATGACTGACACGATTTCGGATCCACGGTTCATCTGTAAAAATCAATTAAGCTGCCATTTCAATTTTTGAAGATGTAATTCCCACTGGAACCATCCGGATTAATATAAAAAATCGGCTAATAAAGTAGATTGCGATATTTCAAATATTGTTTATTGATTTTTCCACTGTTTTTCACATACATATTTCGGAATTAATAAAAATATAAGGGAAATGAATTTTGAAATATTCCCCTTTCCGGCGGCAATCACATCTTCAGAGATTGAAATGGCACCTTATTTGAATTTTTTACATGAACCATATGCATTCAAATCATGTAAACCACGTGACTTCCTGTTCTCCCTCTTTGTACTGCCTTTGCAGTACGTATCTTAGTTCCACAAAAATGTGTACTTATCATTGAAAGATTCGTATAAATGTAAAAAAGAGATTGGAACCCAATCATGTAGTTATAATTTATCAAATATATCATCGTAAAAATGATAAATAACTTGACAATCTACACCAGAATAGCCTCTTAACTTTCGAATCTCCTGAAATCGCATCTCCGTCTTCACACATAGACTAATAAGTGGAAAACGACAGGTGGGATGTGTTGTGGGAACACTCAACAGATTATATCAAATATTGACTGGAGAGTTTATGAATATCCAGGAGTCACTAATTTGAATTGATAATGGATTAAAAGCGGGAGTGTTTATTGCCGCGAAAATATCGGGATAAAATTTAATCGACTCCCCAATTCCCAGTCAATTAAGTCGCGCGTCCAATATACTCGTGTGGAAATGATGCTCTTCTTTCACGCTCTCAATTTGTCCGGAAATACCGGAATCCCAGACATTTCCATTTGATCCCGTGAATAATCGCACGACCTTCTAGTACTCTCTTCCTTACTCCGATTGCCGCCGGAATTCTATTGAAGACCGAAAAGCAAGCGGTTGAATTTTCAGTACAATGCGACGCAGATTTCTCTGCTAATCTAACGCGCAGGGTCTCTGCCTTTCATTTCTCACTGTAAAGCTCACTAAACCTCCCAGTGAATTCCGCTCAAAAAACACCGCGCAAGAATGTAATCGTGGATGAATGAAACACGCTTTTGCTCGCTACGCTTGTGTGCGACTAATTACCACATCTGCGGCAAGTTCCAGCAATTATCCAAAAACTGAAATACACTCGGACTTAAAAGTATGTGTCTCCATAAGCAGAAAATGAATCTGTAAAGATATCGCCGCTAATGTATTTCATGGCAAAGGTTCCATTGGAGTATGGAACTGGTGAATCTCAGTTTATGAAAAGGAGCTAACTGCACCTTAGATAATTCAAGAAGCGTACAACGTGTGGCTCTGTTACATAGAACCACACAAAGTTCCCAGCCAAGGATCCGAGGGTTGTTTAGACATGGCAGGTTCGAGAGTTTCCTTGTAAGTTCGCCTCCTGACATCAACAGTAGATGGCAAGTATGTGGTTCGACTGCTGGCCGAGCTAGAGCACTTGTTCGCCTGGAGCAGCTGTTTATCCGGAGTTCGCAAGCAAGGGGAGAGCAGCAATAACGCAGAAGTGGATATCCCATCGAGGCTGGTGGCTCCTCGACGCACCATTAAGTTCTGGACTGTGGTATCCCGCACAGCGTCACGGCTTTATCGGATTAGCGGACCAATTGATAGTCCACAATCACATTCTCGCAAGAGCTTCCTAGCCACCAAGTTGCGTATCAATTGATTCCCGTCGTTCAGCGGCTAAGCAAACTTTAAGTTGAATTTACCGGGAACACTATGTCAGCGATTATTCGAGATAAAATGTCGAATAACTAGAAGGATGAGTGGGAATTATCGGATCGATCCTTCATCACTAAAAGCGCGTAATTCCTTCTTTTCCGCGCGAGTCGAGGAAATAAAGGTGAGATTCATTAGGAGATGAGTGCGGCTGGGGGTGGGGAGTGAGGGAGTGAGGGAGTGAGGGAGCGAGGGAAAAGAGAAAGGGTGAATTGGCGATTACCTTACGCTCGTGGTGAAATTCGAATTCCAGGGGGCTGTTCATATTTGCATTTCGTTCTGGGTTTCGCGTGCTCGGCTCAAATGTTTTCACGGTATCGCGGGGAGCGGCCTATAGCCGCCCGTACGATTACTCACGGCGGCGAGGAACTGTTTATCATTGGCGGGCGGTCGCCCCCGGGGATTCCCTCGACTTCCAACGGATTAATCAAGACAAGCGGGATGACCATAAATCGCTGAAAGCGCCGGCCGACTTTAATTCGTATTGCAGATATCGCGCCAGCCTAGCGAGAAAGGTGGCCGGCGTAGGTGTGCCTGGCTGTTAATTTTCATATTTCCCCCGAAAGCCAATATCAGGAGTTCTCTTTGGCCCGTGTTCACCCGCATTTCCACTATCGCTCCTACACACACACACACACACTCTCTCTCTCTGTCTCGCCGCGCCGTGTCCGTGTCTGTGTATGGACGCACGCTATTTCTGCGGGCGAAATATGCACAAGTCAATTCCCTCCGGTTCAAGCCCCGAAATGTGCCCGGTGATCTTTCGCTAAAACGCACTCTGGCAGCGGCGCGTATTCATTGCGAGAGAGCGGACGAATGCCAGAGCAGAAATTACATTTCGATCCGCGCGGCCCGTCGCCAATGTGCATACTCTATGGGAGCAAGCGTGGAAATACGTCTCGTCGAACGTGTTCGTAAGTTCCGGGGAAAATGAGGGATCTCGAACCTGCCCCAGGATTGACGGAAATCTTAAGATAACTTGAAGCGTTTTTAGTCTGAAAATTAATTTTTCTCATAACAAGTCGAGCTATATACATATCTCCTTCGAGTTCGAGGGGTTTGCAAATCGTGCGTCCCGTGACTCTGGGTTTTTGCGTGGAACGAGAGCGAGAGCGCGGTAGAGTTTCGCAGGACATACGGCACGATATCGAAATGATGCGCGCGCTGCGCTGCTCGCCGGGGGCGGCGAGACACAAAAGGGATCCGGCGAGGCCTCGAGCATAAATCGAGGCTGCGTCGAAATTCCTGGAGGGAAGAGGCTTGTCCGAGGAGAGACTGGCCACTCGTGCTGCGACGAGTCGAGTGGTTCTCTCGACGCGGACGCGGACGTGGACGCGGACACGGGAGAGTCGAGTAGACGAAGGAACGGATCGGCGGAGTCAAGGTGAGCCAGAAGAGAGACGTTGGAAGCGAGAGAGGACAATCAGTGGATTCGGAGGGTAAGGAGGATCAAGATTACAGATTTATGGAGAACCCTCTACGCCGAACGTCTCCAGTCCTTCTCGCTCTCCTTAACCTTCCTCCTTCTTCCTTCCTCCTTCCTTACGTGTGCTCGCTCTCGACCGCTTTGAATCAGTAATCGCTAACCCCCGAGGTGCCGTTACCATTTGGCGAAACACAGCTGCTCAAGATCGCCGTCTCGCATCTGCCAACTGCTCTCTACCGCTCTCTACCGCTCTCTACCGCGTTCAGCCCTTCCCTCTGCTATTCCTCTTTTTAGTCGCCGGCAGGACCTCTAACGACCACCTTCTCGCCTAAATATTGAGCGTCAGTCCCTCATACGTCTGTCCCCGGGCAATTCCCTGTCGAGTGGTTCCCGATATCATGACAGTGAGTCTTCTCACGCTACCTTTTTAAATTGTTACTGCCCGCGGTAATTTAAGCCCGAGAACCCATCCACTCTTCTCTAGAATCAGATATACCTTCTAGAGCGCGCATTTTCAAAGCGGCTAGTTAACAAGATGAGGAAAAAAGTTGGATAGTTTTAACATGGTTCTGGGTTCTGAGTTCTGAGTATAGGCTTTTTTGAGGTTTATTTCGGCTAAAGTTGGAGCTTCGTGAGTGGAAAGGTTGCGATCGCAGGGCGCAGGAGTTTTCCACCTGTGAGTTGTGGATATTGCAATGTAACGTGATAATCTACAGCCAATTTCAGTGGGCGAAGCTTCCCAACGATAAGCGCGCTAATGCCTGTTACTGAAAAGAGAGCGATGGCAAGTTGGGGAGAAATTTCGATAGCGAGGCCGCATCGGCGCAATTTATTATTACAATCGCGGGGCTAGCTTTTCCGCGCGCACTCCGCGCGCACTCGCGGTTAAAAGTGGCTTTGGGCACGCGATGCATTCCGCCCGGAGGATGTAGACACGCGTCCATTGAAGGAAAGTTGGTTCTCGGTTTCGTAAGCATTAGGCACCTCCGTCTTGATAGGATCTGACACGGCGCAGCTCCGATCTGGTAATCCAGTCCCCATGAAATATGTGTGCCGGCGGCGCGTGCGGCGACACAGAGAGCCGCATTACCAGCGCTGCGGTGTCTCGGTGTCGCTGATCCCCGAAACGTCGTATATCATGCTGCGAGGAAACCCCAAGAGTCGAGCCAGTGTCCGCGGGCTCTCGGAAAGATCCGTCCCACCCTAAATCCACTGCATCAACCGGCTGATCTGTATTGAATTCGCGCGTCCGGGGAAAAGCGGCAGGACGCGGGTGGACAAGGGCGGCCGCGGGGGAAGAGGTACAAGCTGGAAACAATGCGGCTTCGTCGCTGTGACGATAATAAAGCCGGATGAATAATGCATGGGGTTTTCGAAGGCCGCCGTCGAAAAGTCTAGCGGCGCGACGCAACGCGACGCCCTATGGGGAGACTCGGCAGAGTCGGTAGACTGTCTCTCGTCGCGTTTCACGTTCAAAAATTCATAGACCGGCTTCCTTAGTCCGTGGAATCTGTTTCTGATGCACTGACCCGAATTCCCCGCCGGCCGCACGCCCCGAGCAACTCCGCCGCCACTGCCGCCACTGCCGCCACTGCCGCCACTGCCGCCACTGCCGCGCGCGCTCCATCGAGTTAGGTGGTTCCGGATTTAAAAGTTGCCGGCACCCACTCCGGCCGCCTCGGGGTGAGCGGCGGCAGCTCGCCACTACGCCGGAACGTTGAAAACAAGCTGGCCCGGAGCGGCCGGAGCGCTAGTTTCCGAGTGGCGGCGACTTCCGCCAGGCCAAAGTGCAACTCCCCACTGAAAGGAGTTCGACAGAACGCTCGTTTCCCCGTCTATGTACGTGTGCACTTGTGGCCGCCGTCGTTACACCCGATTCTCTCGGGCTTTTTACTCGCCGCGCCGCCCCACGCCGCGCTCGACATCGCGATTCTAACCCGAGACAGATAGAACATTCATGTTAAATAAATCCAATTTTCACTAATCCCTCAAATGTTATTCCTAGTGTAATTCAAATTATTCCAGATCGCATTTTACTTCAGGTGGTTGGTAAAAAAAAAACGCTTTTCTTAAGAATTTCTTTAAACTCGCACATAAACCTCCTTGCAAGGGCTCAAACTACTGGCCAACTTTTATTCGACTTGACCGTAACATTTTCAAATGGCTGACAGGTTTTGGCTGTGCTACACGTATAAAAGTTGCCAACTTCAAAGTCGATTACTTTGAAAACGGTGCGGTCAAGTTCAATAAAATTTGGTCAGTAGTTGTAAGATCGTGGAAAGATTATGTTGGGTATACATGTCAAGTATATTTGTGTAGCATTCACACGATTTAGCAATCGACTGTATGTGCTTTTTGTCATAACTAAATCCACTGTGTGACGTTTGAGTGTTTCGTACACCGATAATTTAATCATTCCGATTCAGTCTGTTCATCAGTTAAGACATAATAAAAGTTTATTTGTTCCTGTTAATAAAGTTTAACTAATTAATAGGCTAAAAGGAGACTTTAATAGATGAATGTCTGAAAGTTTAAAGTAAATCTTGCGAAAGGTGGTTTTCTTTACCATCTACCTTAATCTGACCTCATCAATCTACAACTTTGCCGATTATACAATAAATACACAGTCTCGCTAATCTATTAAAAAACGAATGAAAATTTGCTTTACATAACTCGGTGTTAGGGAAGATAAAAAAAGTTCGACAAAGTTATAGCACGCGACAGCAATGCGTCGCGGCGATCCGCCTCTCTTTGATCGCGTCCGCGCGGGTCAACGACACAGGACCCCGGCCTTATTACACGCGATAGCGACGATTGCGCGAGTCATCGCCGTCGTTACAAGGGAATCTTTAATTTGACCCTTCGCATTGGCTAACGACTGGCTCGCGAGTCGCGAGCGTTTCTCTTTGCTATCTGGTAGACTCTCTTCGCACTGACATACCTCACTTTATGACTACACCTCGGGAATAATGAAATAAGTCCGCGCCGGCCATAAAGTTGGTATAAATCAGTGGTAATTGGCTCGACGCGGGGTTTCCGGCCGGCAGTGTTTGCGGTGAGACTCGATACCATTTTTCTCCGGGGATCTGTAAATGTTTCCGCGTAGAGGGGGGTGGCTGGCTGGGTGGCTACGGTGGCGCATCGCGCGCACCGCTCGTTTGATCCCTCATGACTTTAAAAGCAGTAATGCGAGTCATTTTTTAACCCCGGCAATATCTCTTGTTTATATGTGCATTTATGCATGAGGCCCTTTCGCACTGGCCTCCGGGTGCGCGCGAGCGCCGCCACTCGGGGATATACCGCGCGCGGGCGAGCGGGCGCGCGAGCGCGTGTTAAATTAAATTCGTCGCCGGCAGTGAGCGGCGCGAGTGCGAGAAGGAGCGGGCGCCGAGGGGAAGACGAGGAAACGAAAAGGCGATAACGAGCCGCGCGTTGATCCCCGATCGCCGGAAGCAATAAAGCATTTCTGGCGTCGATGACGCGCGGCTCGAGAGGCGCTCGATGAAAAACCTCCGGAATATAATTAGCGCCGGTTTTTCCTACGCCGCGCGCCGCTTATAAACCGGCGGGAGCGAGTCCTTCCGCCGTCAGCGCCGCCGGTGCTTATTCGCAACGCCTCGTTAGTGGCGGCGTCGCAACAATTTCATTAGCCGCGACCGAAAATAAACCGTCGAGCTCAATCGGCTGGCGCGCGCGAGCTCGAGGGCCAATTAAACTCCTTAAATAAACCGGCCACCGTGAGAGTATCCGCTCCTAATTAAAGGGACGATTATAACAGATGCGCGCTCCCGGCGTTTTCACTTGGGCCCTCGAATTCGCCATAAGCCACTATGAGATAGAAAGCTCAGAGCTCTTCCATTACAGTAATCACTCAAGACTTTAATCCTTTACTCCAACAACTAATAGCCCAAGGTCCTTTGATTCTCCAGCATATCTCGATTCCTCCCACGCCAAAGATAGCTCAGCGCATTTGCGCGGAGCAGCATTGACTCCGGCAAGCCAGCCCCGCATGTGTAGACCTGGACCGTTAGAGAGAGTAGAGTGCAGTGGACGGGAAGACTGGACGTTTCCTGTTGGAGTGCGCGTCTTCCGTTTCTTCATTTTGCGCGGCCGCTTCGGCAATCAGACAACGGTACTCTTCCCCCGTAGGGTTCAAGGGTCACCGGCGATAAGTGGCATCGCCGTGGCCCAGAAAAGCCGGCCGAATCCCTAATTATCCGGACTGCCAGCGCACGTACATGGGATAATAAATGTGCCGAGCCGATCGCGGCTGGCATCCTGCGGGCCCAATGTACCGCTGATCATGGCGAGCACCTTGTCACGCGATCCACATTTTTCCCTAGTCGCGAGAGCCTGGCGCCGCAGTAACCCGCTACTGCATCGATGATACTTTGTCCGAGGGGCGAGCGAGCTTTCATTCAACGCTGCCGCACACCTTTCTCAATGCTATTGCGCGCTGATTACACCTGCCGGCTTCTAATGCATCCCGCGGGCCTCACCTGTCGAAGGGAGGGTGTTCAGTTCTGATTAAGGATGCAAAATTCCACAATCCAGCCCAAAATGCTAGATCTTCAGCGGTTGGAGATTTAATCGGATGTAGAAATAAGTGGAATAAAGTGGTTGTCCAGATGTTGGAATTCACTTCACTATATTAATTTTATTAGTTACAATAAGTTGGTAATGGTGCACGTGTTAACAAATTGAGTTTCACAGCGGTACCGTTTGGTTCGACAAGTTAGATCGAAGAGAGGGTTATCGTCACGCGCCGCAGTATTTATAGCCTAATCCCATCTAGAAGATTCCAGGAGTTTCCAGGGCGGAAATGATATCAGCAGAGAATCTTCTAGATAGGACATGACGCAAATTTACGCGAATATTAGAAAAAACCCTTCTCGAGTTCGAGAGAGAGGGTGACGGTCGGTATTCGGCCAGGTGACAATTGGGCGACACCATAGGTAGGCTCCGTTCCACCTGACTGCCCCAGTGGTCACGGGACCTACGGCGCGCACTCCAAAGAGCGATCTTTAAACAGAGGGTGAGACTAAATTTTCCATGATTTATAGATACGCGCACGCATTGCAAATGAAATGATTTTCCGCTAGAGCGAAATTAGAGGTTGCGGGTTAATCCGATGGGGGAAAAGCGCGAATGGAGAGAAGTCCCTAGGGGAATGCGAGGACGCAGCGCAGGATGAATTACGAGTGCAGGGCCGGATCGTTAGACTAATCGGATGACACTGCGGAAGGACAGGCTCTTTATGAGATATCAGGATAGCAAGGGAGCGAGTCTCGCGCTGCACACGGGAATCAAGATAATTCACTTTTATTGCCGTGACGCGGCCGATTCTTTTGTTTCGCCGTGAAATTGCCTGGGCGTACGTGTATGCCCCGGGGCCGGTCGCCGCGGCTACGCAAGATGAAAGTAGAGCAGAGTGCCAGAGTGGAGGATGAGAGGAGGGCATTTGAAATTGTGTACGCGATCTTAGCCCTCGCCCCCTCGCTCGCCCCTGCCGCCGCGTTGGAGACATCCGGGCATCCCTGCGATCCGTCTCCCCTCGCTGATGAGAAAACGTCCTCTCTCCGCTCCAGATGGGAAAAGGAGGACCTACTTTCGAATGAAACCACCGCCGCTGCCGCTCGCCGCCCTGCATGACAGTCGCCCGCCAGCCAGGACACTCGAGTCTAACTTATTTAACACGTGAACGGCTGCTCTTACCATGTAGACTTGCAGAGTCGTAAACTCGACTGGAAAAAGGTTCATTGGGCTACTTTGTGTGTTTCTGGGTTTTCTTGCTGCGCAGTTTCTCTGATATTGGTACGGGTAGAAGTAGACGAGTAGAGGTTGTTGGGTAACCGGAGTTTTACTTTGTACGCACGCGGTCCGTGGGACATTAACGAGCGCAAATGAAGTCGGCTTCCTCGGCGGCCATTAGATTCCACGTTTTAGTGCTGTCGCGCACAGGTTAATCTTCATTAGGAAAGTGCGCGGAAGTATGCGGATAGAGTAGACGCAGAGCGCGGCTCGCATTTAGCGCTTTCAGTGGATCGCAGCTGGACCGATGGAAACTGGATCGGCCGTCGAAATAACAAACGAGCGGAGCGCCAGTTGGTAGAGTGTGCGCTTGTGCGCGCGTGCGAATAACTAAGTGCGGATAAATTGTATTGGCAAAGGTAGAACGCGGATGTGATTTCTAACGGTGGAGCGGATCACGATGATTTCACGCTGACTTCTCTCTCCCACTGGCTCGTTCTCTACGCTCTATGGAATGGCACACGCGCAGGCACAGACACAATATTGCCGGTAGCGCACACTTTGCAGTTAACAGCATTAAAGATTACCACTCTCGGCGCGCGCGCTGGTCAGCCCGGCCACTCCGGAAATGACATTATGCACTGGACGTATTTACATAAAGGCGATTAGTATGCACATAGCCGAAATAATCGGCGCGCGCGGCGAGCGCCCTAATAAATGGGCCACTCTTGATCTAATTATCCTACGTTTGCGGTCTACTGACATGTGTGGATGGAAACGCGAGCCCGCTAATTTCGGGCCCGTTGACGGCCCGAGCACGAAATTGCTTCTATTTGGCCATAAACGATCGCTGCGCCATTTCCCGGCCTATTTAGAACGGGCGGCCTGGCGATTTCTCCTCTGCTTTTTACATTCTAGAGGCCACTTGGCTCTCGCGCTCGTCCACTATAAATCTATAATAAACAGGCGAGAATATATAGGCGGCCGGTGCGCTGTGTGTTGCCGGGGGAAACGGACGGTGCGGCGAGGGCACGATACGTATAGGTGTTGGCGCGACGCGATAATACAGGTGAATTGGCGCTGGCCGCCCGGCGAAAGTAAGCTGATTTTAACGAGACGCGCCGCACCCAGGAGGCTTTGATCTTCGGCGAAATTGGCGGAAATTCGCGGCGGCCAATTTGCGGCCGAGGCGGGAGAGCCGGGAGAGGCGGGCGGCCGCCAATTCCGCGGCGGCCTCTGGACATACATCATTAGCCTGGTAATACATATATTTTTCTGCCGAGCCTCCCGGCATAATGGCCGCCGCTTGATAATTCACCGAAGCGGTAATTAACTTCCGACGTCAAGTGCAGCCAATTATTTCCGCGGCCCACTGTCGAGAGTGGAAAGCGAGCGGCGCGCGAGCACGCGAAATATTTCACGCCGGCCAGCCCGGCGCCCACGTAAACATTTGAAAAAGCGGACACGTCAGCCCCGCGAATATTTAACACATGTTATCAGGCTAAATTACACCGTCGCTCGAGATCGTACCTCGCCGGATTTTTACCTTCGGACTAATTAGCCGAGAGCGATGTGGCAAGTTGCTGTTCCTGGCCCTGCTACGGTCTCCTCAGTGGCAGATCACCTGACTCACCTTCATTGTTTCATAATTTAGAAGGCGCGCGCCTCGGTTCTCCTTAGTGTCTACTCTGAAATCGGGTGGAACACTTGGCTTGTTGCGCGTAACATTCGAATTTCATTTGGCAAGTAGTCGAAAACGCTCCCTTCCTTCATTAGCTCGTTATTTGTTTCCGCGTGTCGTAACTGTCCTGACCATTTCCGGGGGACTCCGCTGCTAAGTGTTACATTGTTATGGAATGAAAGTGGCAAGAGCGGCGAGTGCAATTGGGCTGCATTCAGAGGCAAAACGAGAGCCATCATCGGCGACATTTCCGCGCGCGCACGTGCCGGAGCGCGCATTTCCGGGTTTCACGGGCGGTATGATTGGCCGGTGAGTATCCGGGAAACGGTTATGCCGCTGGTAGGAGGGAAGCGAGGACGGCGGCGATAACATCGTTGCGTTATCGTCTCATTTGAGGGACGTTTTTCAAAGCGGGCGCGAATATCACGAGCGCGCCGCTCGGCTTGTTGGCGGGTTTATGTATCACCGGGTGACACAGTGGCCATAAGAGGGCCATTGCCGGCCGCATTACTTTTCGAAAGCACGTCGCGCACCCTGCACGCGCTCTCGCGCCCGCGCCGAAAGCTCGTTTCACCGCGCATTCGCCCATTGGCCGAAGCGACACCGTCGCCTTATTATCACGCTTTATCGCCCTACTCTCTCCATAAACCTGCCGAGAGCGGAGCATCTTAGCGCAGTAACACATGGTTTGCTCCTACACACCCTATGGGTTCGATTTCACGTGTCGGACATCTCTTGACGTCTTGGTTAGTTCTGATCGATGCTCTTATTACAATCCACCCAGAGATATATCTCCATTAAAGGAGTATTCTATTGCAAATTTTAAAATATTTCATCATTTTTGGGATTTAAATGCTGCAATAGAACAACATGATTCGATGGAAGTATTTTTTCTACATTTATATGCGTCTTTCCACGATAAGTACACATTCTTGCGGAACTGAGAAATGTGGAATTCTCCTGAAAACAGTGGAAAAATCAATAAATAATATTCGAAATGTTGCGGTTTACTTACGGTTAAATTTTCTATATTGATCCTGTTTCCTGTGGGAATCACATTTTTTCAAAAGAACCATGGATCGGGAATCGTGTCAGGGCTCTTCGCCCTGTCTTTGGAGTAGGTTTCTCAGGTCCGCAAAAATGTGTACGTATCGTTGAAAGATGCATATAAATGTAGAAAAAGATTGTCACCGAACCGCATGTTGTTCTAATTTAGCAACTACATCCCAAAAATAATGAATAACTTTACAATTTAGACCAGAAGATTATTATTTTCACATTCCAGTACAACATTGTAGACTACCTTCAAATTATGTATACCAATTCTTTTAAATAATAGAAAGTAGTAAAGAATAGTTGTTATAATATCAAAGTGGAGAGCGTTATTTGGAAGTGAATTAAATGTAGCTTATAATAGGAGTTTCTCGTAACACCTGATGAAGACATACCACCATGGCATTTCGTTTGGGTTCATTGAGGCTGCGTCCGAGCCAGCAGGCAGGCGTCGCTCGCCGCTCAATTTGGAAATGGAATTTTTCGCCTGCCACGTTATTGCACACAGTCCTCTATGCCACTCGGTGACCGCTAAATCCTCCGTGACACGCAATTCTCCCTGGGCCGCTGGCTTGCGCCCCGCACCCTGCCAGGCATTGCTCTGATGAAGCTGCGACGAGAGCAGCCTCATCGCCAGCCGGTCGGCCTACACCTGGATCGAAGTCGCCCGAGTCGCCGATGTGAAACGACGTTAATTACTGGCCCTCGAGAAAATGCAATCAGTCAACGTTTGCCCCGTTACACAAGCGCGACGTGGTAATCGGCTCGTACGTCCACCAACAGCTAGTCAGATTGAGCTTTCGTGCCGCGTGTCCTTTCCCTGTTAGCAAGCTTCCGTTGCGATGGACACCTGTCTTTTTACTTGACCGAGAATTTAAATAAAACTCAACGCTCATTTTCTATATGCAAACGATTGGCCGTGTTTTTTCTGGTGTTTTTTATTCATGCATGGAGTGCTCTTTTATTCCTATTCATCTCGGGTTGATTATTAAGGTAGATGGCGTAGAAATTCACGTTTCTTAAGATTGTCGTTACACTTTCACATGATAGTTGTTATACGGCTTTGTAAGTACTAGTAAAATTTGGTTAGACTTGACCCCAACATTTGTTCATCATTTGCTTCGATACTTTTTTTGAATGAGTGGCAGGTTTCGGCTACGTCACACGTACAAAAGTTGTCAGTTTCCAAGTCGATCAAAAGAAAATCTTAGGAAAATCTTATTGACCTATTTTAAGTGTGTTTTTTGGTATTTTTGTTAACAACTATAACCAACAACTTTTTTAAAAATATATAGATATATTTGTGCATCAATTTTCATGTTTTTTTAGGGCCCATACATATTAAAATTCAGGAGTTATTATACCATAGTTCTCACGGAATTCTCAATTCTTCTCCCACAGTTCGTACGATAACTAAAGAAAACAGCGTTATTAAATTAGAGATTCATGTACGTGATTCCTAAGTGAATATTCATATGAGAAAGTTTAAAGAAAATCTTGAGAAACGTGATCTTTACCAACTACCTTAATATCGGCGTGTACTTTACTATTCGTACCATTAGAATTCCAAACAGATTGCGGGTATCCATCGAAATACAAGGAAACTGCACCAAGATCGAACCACGGTCATAAAGGTTCGCCGAAATTAGCCCCATTATCATATGGATTGCAGCTTCCCCGGGTCGCTTTCGTATGGCGTTTCGATCATACCGTAGGAAATGAGATCACGCGAGGATAAAGCGAAAGTAGTCAAAGAACCGGTGCCGAATGAAACCGAGTGCGCGCTGCCCCGAATTCCCAAGTAGCGGGCGCTTTGCATTTTTATGAATTACGCTTTGAATATTTAGGGTGGGGAACGCAGCGGGCCGCTCGCCGTTGCCACCGCCGTCGCCAGCAAATGTTTACGCTCGCCCCTTAAAATATTCCATTTTCGCGGCAAGACAGCGGGAATTCGGTCGGGCCATGCGTGTCCCGGATATAGTCGGGAAGAAATAACGCCGGCCGGCGACAAACGCCCTGCGAATGCGCTCCCACGGGAATTTAGACGCAGCGCCGGCGAATAGTTGTGTTCGGTCTTGGACGTTTAATTAAAAGCTGCGGTGTGTTTCTTCGGGCAGAAACTCGGGTGAAAGACGACCCCCGCTAGGATCGATGTTGGTGATATACGAGGTATTCTAAGTGGAGATTTTACTCGAAAACGCTACTAGCAGAGACGGATAGGAAAAAAGTTAATCAGATCTGTCGAATCGGCGAAAACAATCATTGCGAATGATAAGTAGCCACTAATCAAGCAGGACAGGGCAGTAACAGGGTGAGCATTGGCAGGCCGGCCGATTGGATTAGCCGGACGAGCGGAGGCAGCGTGTGGCACATCGAAAACGCGATAATTAAATTCGTTCGTTGCATATGCATATTTTGGGGGCGCGAAAAGTAATTAGAGTTCGATCAGTGTGCGAGAGGAGGCCGCAGGACGATCGGCCCGGAAGATAGAGAGGTTCCAACTCCCAGTGCGCCAGTCGGTCGCCGGTCGCCGGCCGCCGGCGGACAAAAAAAGGGAGGATCCGATTCGGTCCACTCTTTGCGCACCTCCTTTTTTTCCTTCCCCTGGCCTGTACTGGCGTTCTCGTTCGAGTGGAGCCGGGGGAGCAGCCAAGCCGCCCGCCACCCGATTGAAATTCACGCCCTGCCTCCACGGAAAACACTCCCCGATTTAACCCGCACTCCCTGATTTCACCCCCTCGTACGATCACTTGCTAATAATCAAGCAAACATGGTTAACCCTTTGCACTACTAGTTGCTACTTTCACTGGCATTGAACTTGAAGGAGTACAATCCCTTCCCCCGGTTCAACAGAGTCTTACAAGGGGTGCTTAGCTGGACTGTAACACCGATTGGACTGAAGACAATTGTGAATGTATAATTCGACCCCCTAAACAAAACCCTATTAACCCTTTTTCAGAATGTGCCTTGGTTGCTGAGAAAAAAATTGTGAAATTTGGTTTATATCATATTATTAACATATATATAGTCTGACTGAAACATCGATTGGGCAACCAAAGCGCAATCTGAAAAGGGGTTATTGGATTTTGTTGAGGAAGTCAAATCGTATGTCCATACATTTTTTCAGTCCAATCGGTGTTCCAGTCCAGACTATATGTTAATTATGAGATATAAACCAAATTTAGCATTTTTTCTGGCCAACCAAAGCGCATTTTGAAAAAGGGTTAATAAGATTTTGTTTAGGGGGTCGAACCGTACATTCACAAATTTGTTCAGTTCAATCGGTGTTACAGTCCAGACAAGCACCCCTTGTTAATCTTGGTACAATTCCATCATTTACTGTCCCGGAAAAGCTCGGGTTAGTTGAAATAAAGTCGCCGTCATCGGGCCGGATAAGACGGCGGCCCCGGGGGGGCGTGAAAGGAGTTAATAATAAACGGGCCGATTGATCGCGCTGACATTGATTGATCTCGCTGGTGGCGAGCGATCCTCCCGCGTTTTTCATCGTCCTCGCCGGCTAACGAGCACGCATCACCGAGATTATGAAAGTAGCGAGACGGCGGGGCGCGGCGCGGCGGCGCTCGCGGCAAGAAGTTTACTTAAAAGTTCCTTTTCTCGACGACACAAGAGGCGGCCGAGCATTCACTGGCTCGCAGCAGCGCATATACTTTCTTTGCTGGCTTCTCACGGGGAAAGTACATTTTTCACCGGGCTCTTTAAGGAGTGTTCAAGCGGGGCGACGCCTCGCAGTGTTCCTTAATGTATCTTAACTCGGACAGTAATCTAGGGTGCTTGCATGTGAAATACTGGCCCTGGCCTGGCCCATTGCGCCGCGGAGACACGTACTCGCACTCCATAACACTCGCCACTCTTAATCTCGGATATTCAAAGCTTGCCTCAGACATTCCTTCTGAGTTACAGCACTCTTTAAGGGGTAACATCTTGAGAGACAAAAGTTAGAAAAACAAGGTTACTTTTGCATTTTTGACAAGATTGAACTTACAAGAGTATAACCTGAAGATTTCAATCGAATACCGGAAATATTGATGATTTTGCAATTCATTTTGCAACTTAGTTGAATTTGAATTAACCGATATTTAAAACTTCAAATGGGTTTTTTTCGAAACTCGATTTTTAAAACAGGTCGACACGATTGCTCGAAAACTGTCCGATCGATAGACTAGAAATTAATAGCAGGTCTTCTTCGATCCTTTATTTAGTACTGGGCGTAGCAACTTTGTCTAAATCCAGGCTTAATTATTTACTCTTGCAAAAACTGAATTGAAATTTTAAAAGAAAATCGTGACATAAATGTATATGGCCGGCACTTCGAAAAAAATGAGATATCGAAAAAAGTACGAACGTCAAGTGCCAGTCAATGTACTAATTAGTTTCGGAAGCCTGTGTGTTTTTTGTTTATAGTTAGCCGTTTCATAGGAACAGCGTCCACCGTAAAATGCTTTTATAAAAACCGTACTCGAAATCGGCATGGATATTTCCTTTGTTCAACAATATATTTCAAAAAGAACTGATGACAACGTGGCAAATGAATATACCTTTTGATAGGAATGAATTCCGTTTTGATATTGTACGTAGTTTAAGCAAAAAACAAATTACAAATTCTCCTCTGCGTTTTTTACTTGATAGATGTAACCCATTAATGCAATCCGCACGTACACGGTTCCCCCCAGTGACTCGGTGTAGATCTAGCGTGAAATGTTCAATCCATAGCTTTTTCCTCTCCACTTGAGCCGGCAGTTTCTTTTAATTATCGTCGCGGGATTAATGAATTGCAAATTGACCGTGAACACTCGCGAGCTATCCCACCTGCCTTTCTAGCTCTGGCCGATAATGCAAATTGCATTCGTGCGCCCGCCCGCGCGTGCGCGCGCTTCTTTCGAAGGATTGTTTTACGAGCAAACTTAATCAGCCGCGCGCCGATGAGTTTACCCCTCGATAGCTTCTCGTATTCGGCCGCGATATTAGATTCTAATGAATCTGACCGCTCGGCGAAGCCTCTGATAAAGGAAAAGCCGCTCCAATATTTGGGTTTCAAATATTTGATTTTCGAATAGCCGATTTTCAGTAATTCGAATTCAGAATGTTTTCCCCGCACGCCAATTCCAGAGTATATGTGTGTAGCTTTGCGCTTTGATAATCGAGGCTCGACACGTTTCCCTATAGATTCTTTCATGCGGTTCGCGTTCATGAGTAACAGGGCGAAACTCGTCAATTTCCAAGCTTCTCAATTTCGCTTTTTTCCCGAGAAAAAAATTATCCGCCAACCTAACAAGATTGTGCGCCTCCGAAAGAAAGGAACCAGCCATTGTATGAAAGCCCCGCATTTCCCCCCACTGCGCTGCTCCTGAATAATAACTGGCAATGCTTGGCACTGACAGTAGATCTCGAGGCGGGTTCGATCGATCCCCGTGTCTCGCGAGGGGAGAGATTTGAGCCTTGGGCTACCGGGCGGAAACGCACTCGGCTCGGGCTCGGGCCCGGCTAAGGCGGCTTTGATATTTTCTCGAGCGGCTCTACCGAATCCGACGGAACTTGGACAGTTTGCCAGCGCTGACCGCGTCCAACTATCGGCCCAACTATCGCCCAGTCGCGCCAACTATGCGCCGCGATGGGCGAACTCGCGAAGAATTTAATAGGACGCCGCGTCACCGAGAGACACGCGCGCGTCGTGTCCCCGGCATTTCTCAACTCCATCGGCGAGCAGTCCGATGACACGCGTGCCATTTCGCGGGCCAACGAGCTTCGAGGAGGCTTTGGGAGTCGACTAGTGATACACGCCGAGTCCTCGCAGAGGCCAGGAGTTAAAAAGTCATTTCCCCCGAGCGAGAGGAGCGGAAGTAAGAGAGGCCGCTCGAAAGAGCTCCCGTATTCGCCCTCGGCGCGTTGATAGCGTCGTAAACTATAATCGGATTTACATCGGGCCAACGAGGAGGATGTAATCAGGGAGGTTTTCAGCGTCGATCTCCTCGAGGTGGCACTACAATAAGAGATATTACGGGAGCTTGAAGCCGGCCTCGCCGAGCCCTCTGATTTATGTCCCCAGGGACGTTTATGGTCCGCTGTAATTTAATTGTTCGGATGAGACGCGAAGATCGTAGACGGCGAGAAACTATGGCACAGCTGCCACTCCGCCGTCTCTCTCTCTCTCTCTCTCTCTCTCTCTCTATTCCTTGTTTCTCTACGTCTAATAACTGTGTGATCTTCCCCGGTGCGAGACGATTATCCTTTCAAAACGGGTCTTAGAAAGTTGCCCGGTTCTCGAGCACCTTTCGACACTGCTCGCGCTCACGTTCTGCGAATCAATCGTGGGTGTATTAATAGCCAGCTGGGCGAAGCCTGCTTTTTTCAGGTTCGCCGAGCAATGCGGTAAAGAGGGAGCTCGTCTACTTAGCATAATTGGCGCAGTCTAACGTCCCGAAAGAGCCAGCAATTACCACTTGGCTTGCCCTCCTCTTCAAAGGGAAACTCCGAACTCTCTCATTATGAGTGGGGAATTTCTTGGTGGCAATTAGTCCTAATCGTCGCGGCTTATTGAATCATTCTTTTCCCCCTGTCCTCGGCTGGCTAGTGTATTCGACTGAAAAACATGTAGTCTGATAAGCGGTTGCGCTCTCAGGGAGAGAAAGAGAGGGGGAGAGAGGGGGAGAGAGGCAGGTAGACGCATCGTGGACTATTAATCAAGAGATAGTTTCCCGAACGCACGTAACTTGGGCCGACACTAGTGCCTGGCCGATTTGCGAGGATCCACAGGATCTAGTAGGCACCGTAAATAAAGTACCCGCCCCCTGTCCACCCCCCGACCTCCCCAGGCCTCCGACAATGAATCCCGAGCCGAAAGTAGAAGCGCGAACGGGGAAAAAGGAAAAGTGGGTCGTGGAAAAAATACGGCTCGCCCGCCGAGTTCGTTTAACGGCTAGGGAACTTCATCGGTTGGGCATCTTCCTCTGGCATCCTTACCTTCGCCTCGGCCAACTCGCCGCTCTCTCCCTCTCTCTCCATTCCTCTCGCGTGTTGAGGGAGAGAGTCGGCTTCGCTCCCTTTATCTATTTATCTCTCTACACCTATTTCAGCTGGCGCTCACCCGCGCCGGAAAGCAGCCCGACTAATTTCCGCCTGACACCCTCGATCCCTCTTCTAATTCGCACGATTTACAGCGCGCCGGCAAGTCCTACCTATGTCGCTGCCCTCAGACTCGACTCTCTTCTTGGTTCGATGTGCAATTCGAGCTACTAACAATGCGTAATCCGAGTCCTAATGCCATGGCTACAAAAAGTCACGAGAAAAATTAAGAGGAAATTCATATCTCCTGAATGGGAGAACCAATTCGCTTGATTATTGACTCGTCCGATTAAAAAAAATAAACGGCGAAATACAAAATTCGTATTTTAATTCTTGGGGCTCTAACTTTTTTATAAATGAAGGCGAAAGTTTGGTATTCGCTGAAAACCCGGTATACCTGAGAATAAGTATTCCCGGCTGACTACTTGGCGCGAGACTCTACCGAGTCTCCTGACCATAAAACTAAACCAAACCGATCTGAAATTTATTCGCTGTGAATTGGTTGGCTGAGGACGGGGCGAACCTAGCAGGATCCTTGAATACAAAAGTGGCAAAGTCTAAAAGAAAAAGAAAAAAACGGTATACAAGACTAATTGAGAACGTGCTGCTTTGCCGAAGTCAGTTAAAAAAGGGGGCCTCTAATTTGCAGGAAACTTTCCCCAAATTATCGCTTTCGATTGCTAAGTACTGCAAGTGCCTTCGCCGGTGTAATTAGCGGTATTAGAATCGCAATTAGAATGACAGTAGCGGCGGCATTGCGTGCTGTTGGATCAGCAATTATGATGGATGTACGAAGACGGTGCGGGGCGGTGGGGCACGGCACGTAGCGAAAGGAAGGATCGTAAAAAGGGACGGAAAGTTGAAAGCGCGAGGCGGCGGCAGGGCTCATTCACTGATTCAAAGAACGGCAGGCCAGTGTGAACGACCTTGCGGCTTATATTGCTCGTTGGAGCAGCGGGTTGACAGCGGATATGCAAATCCCGTACACGGCCTGTCAGACCTCGTCTTTCCGTCCCGTTTCGTCCCCTTTTTCTCTCGCACACGCACACCTCTGCCTCCACCCTCTCTCGAACCCGTTCTTTACAGGCCCGTTCTACGAAAGCGGCTCTCGCACAATGCAACTTCTCGCCGGCGCGGCGCGCGGTGTCTCGTCGCGAGAAACCGAGCCGCAGACAATCGCACACATTTACACCTACCAGCGCAAACTCCAACTTGGCCCCGTGCGTGTGTGCTTGGATATATGTGTGAGCAATATCTGAAAACTCGGTGACCCTTTTACGAAATTGGTTACGTTCAGGGCAGCCGGGAAATACACGTAGATGCTGCAGCGAAGTGCAGGAATAGTTGAAAAGGTGTTCAATATAAATAACAACTGCACTTAGCAATCAAAGTAGATTCGTTCTTTGCCGCTCGAGAAGCAGAAAATCGCCGAGTTTTCGAGATCCTAATACTTTCGCAAGCTCCGACCAAACGCAGTGGCTTTCACGTGAGAGATTTAATGGACTAAACGGCACTTATATCTACAACAGTAAATTCGGTGCCGAGTTCTGACCCTATTTACCGCCCACTCAGCATCCGCAGGCTCAAGTGACACTCTCGCCGGAGGAGCTTGTCGCAAGGCTGACCCAGTTTTCATTCATGCAAGCGTCATTCGTTTCAGAACTAGCGCGCCTCGCGTAATGGAGTATCGAGTATCAAAGTAAATGCTCTCTGTGGCAAGCGGTCGAGCCGGGGACCAGCGCGGCCCGGCGAGCAAGACAGAGGGAAAGTCGAACGCTCGTGTATACGACGTGTACGTACGCTCGCCGCGCCGGCTGAATTATACTCTCTCGGGGGGTACGCAGGCGCGCGTGTTCATTCACGTGGTGTCGGCTGCGTGAATGGCAGGGCAAACCGTGGGCGGACATCCGCAGTCCGGGGCCCCCAGACTCACGGCATTCTTTTCCATGAATGAATTTACGCGCCGACTCAACCGCCCTCCCCCTCAACCCCCGTACCACCTCACCCAGCTAACTCCTTTGGACTTTACATCTTATGTGTCCGCGACAGCAACTTCTTATCTCATTTTCTTGCTGGCCCGGTGCACCGAAAATGCAAGAAAAATTACAAGCGCTTGAGTAAATGTAATCGGAAACCTTTAGCAACACTTGAAACTTTACTGCATTTGAGTTCATGTTTCGCGGGATAGTTTCAATCGCACTCTGGGGAAATCTGGTACATTTATCAAGCATTTGGCAAAACTCCCAGTTACCGAGCTTTCCCGATACACTGATAATTAATAAAAAATTACAAATACTTGAAATGTAATCGGAAATCTTTAGCAACACTTGAAACTTTACAGCATTCCAATTAATGTTCCATTGGATATTTTCAAATGGTACTCAGGGGAAATCTGTTACATTCATCAAGCATTTATCAAAACTCCTTGTTACCAAGCTTGCCCGGTACACCGAGAATTATTGAAAAATTACAAGTACTCGAAATACGATCGGAAATCTTTGGCAACACTTGAAACTTTACTGCATTCGAGTTAATGTTCCATTGGATATTTTGAAATGGTACTCAGGGGAAACCTGGTAGATTCATCAAGCATTTGGCAAAACTCCCAGTATTCGGGCAAACGATTCGACAATCAGTCAGATTGGCGTAAACTCGGTGCGGGCCCGCTCGACGGGAAACTTGGAGGGTGGCATTATACCGTTTTACGGAAAAGTACGGGGTGGCCGCCTTGTTTCCCGGCGGAGGTTGGCCAAGAGTTTCGCGAGATTCTGCGTGCGCTGTTCGTAAACAATCTGTACCCGATACTTCTATCGCGGAAGTTTCGATGAAAATACCCCCGGAACTTTTATTCAATTTCGCCGGCACTGAAATGTTTCGTAGGTGTGTATCCGGCGCCCGCAGCTGCTTCCCTGATAATGCTTTCGCCGGGGATTCCAGATTCCCGCGCCACTTTGGAATTCGAGTCGCAGCTAAGACTTTCCCGGGGCTTCTTTGCATCGAAACTACCTTCTAAACTGCAAACTATAATCGCAGCTTTCAACAGCCAGCCAAATTAGATTATAATACAAAATCCGGTTAGAAAGATTCCAAGAGAAAAGCGCCAAAGTCATTCAGCAGGTGACCTATCTAGGTGTCAAAAGCGTATCTGGCCTGCTCTGCTATCCCAGGCTGTTTTCACTCGGCTATGGCTCGAATAACCGTGGACTCCATTCCCGAAGGATCACGCTCTCCGAAGAGTCCCATGGGCGTCGGGGCTCCCTTTAACACTGGCTAGCAAGCTTATCGGCTCGCCAGGGCATCGTCGAACACCGATGACGAACCACCCCGCCGAGGGACGATAGTGCAGGCCGACAGATAGATATAGCTCGACGAATGAACTCCGGCACCTCGGTGGCCAATGTCTCCAAGGATATCCAGCATCCAAGTATATCCTGCTGTTCCACGGTTGCATAACACATCTCCTCCCAAGAGACCCAAGTATAAAGAATCCTAGTCTGAAGTACAGAATAGAGTCATAGTGGATGCTCCGGCCAAGTAACTTAGAGTGCACTAGTCACCGAATCATCGTCATCAGGAGAATAGCCTGTTTGCTCGATCAAACCAGGCTTGTAACGAAGGGATTGCAAGCAGCCTGTACGCAGGACACGTGCATACGCGCGCGGCCTGTGTGTGTCACGCATGTCAAAGCGTAATTGCAATTTGCAGTCCGGCGCACCCACGGACTTCGGTAATTAAGGCTCCCCGGCGAGGTCGATGAGTGCGGGAAATTGGGTTACGAAATAAATCGTTCTCCCCCGCCTTCGTTTCCCCTTCGCGAGGGGGCCTGGAAGGGGCGTGGAAGGGGCGTGGAAGGGGCGCGGAAGACGTGAGGTTAAATTCGCATGGGAAGCCGAGCGTGTAATGCGACACCCATTACAGCTAGCCTGGATTCGGAAAGTTTCCTTCTGGCGATGGTACATGTAGATTTGTACACGGGGAAAAGCACTCTCTGCCCATTTCTGCTTTGACATGTTACACAGTGACTTCGTTAGGAGTTAGCTGTGGGCGCTCGGTTATTGGTTAAATGTATACTGACAGAGAGTGTACATATCAAATGAAGGGACATTTGATACAGATTACATTGGAATCGAGTGGACAATAGCCAACTGCTGATCATCATGGTTAATCCGGGTTAAATGATCAATGAAATATAATACGCAGGTAATAGCACGCAGATTGTTGTTCCACACTAATCAGCATTCTATAAATCCTTGTTTCCCAGAACCAGCTATGAGCACATACTCTCCAAACTTTGGCCGGATAAGCTCTTGTGTAGGAATGAGGAAGTGGTGAAGTTGAGCTGCGCACTCATACTTCTTCTCACTCGTACTTCTTAAGGAGGTTGGTGCCAAAAATGAAAATCATAAAATCGGAATGACATTTTTGTGACTTTTTATTGACTCATCCAATTTTCAATTGACTTGTCTGTATAGTTTTTGAATAATCAATTACCAAAGTTCCGTTGTTATACATTTGCCTCAAACCTGTTATAAATTAATGGCACTTGAAGAAAATATTATTCATATGATAACTAAGACATTCCAAAATAATCAAGCTAAGCTTCAAAAGTTTCGTCTGTCTATGGTTCAAGAGAGATTTTGAGTCAAGAGTGAAAGGAAAATGGTTCCAGTTGTAGAAATAACGTTAAAATAGAAATAACTTATAAAAGGTGGTGTAACATAATACCATAAGCCATATTGAAAAAGGAATTTGCGTACACAAAAATTGATTTCATTGTCGTTTGAAAAGACTTAAAATGTTGTATCAGAGGTATTCCTGTGAATATAAAGTAGGACGTAGTAGAGCCTGCAGTGATTTCCTGGGCGGATATTTGTATAATTGTTCCCAGCCATTTCTACTGCAGAAGACGGATTCATGAATCCTTGCATCGTATGCGCTAGCACTTGTTTCACAATTCTGCCAGGGATATCAGCTGATTTCCACGTTGCCACCTGAGAGTAGACAACGTCTTAACACAACAGTCTCCACAAATTATCTCGGCTCAGCCAACAGTACACCGGGGCCCTGTTGATGGTCGATGCAAGCCAAATCAACTGACGTCGTCTTGGATTAGGTAACGCCGACTGCACGGAGGAAGCGATGTTTGTCCTAATGCAAGCAGATATATCGAGAATGCGCCTCCAAGTTTGCCAAGAGTGGGCCAATTCGGCCGGCGAGGCGTATAAGCCGCTGCTGCTTGACAAACGTCGAAGGGAAGCTCTGCCAAATGCTCGGCCGATTCCCAGCGGATTATCTGCCCGATATGACATAGTATCCCATAAAA
This sequence comes from Crossocerus cetratus, assembly GCA_963675795.1. Lineage (NCBI taxonomy): Eukaryota > Metazoa > Arthropoda > Insecta > Hymenoptera > Crabronidae > Crossocerus > Crossocerus cetratus. Next base: position 4,881,879 of record OY776671.1, read on the forward strand.
AAAAGGATGTGTCAGGAGCGGGAATCGGAGCGGCGAACAAATCAGAATATTGGCTCGCCCGGGAATAATAAGTGCCGCTTCATATCACCACCAGTTAGATCTGGAGTTAAGCCAGAAAGGTTCAATATGTTGTCAAGTATATGCGATCCCTCTGCTCGGCCAATATTCCCGTTCCCGGCTTTCTCTCGCACCGAGCGCGCACACGGCAAATGTACACGCGGAACGTACAAGTTGGAGCATGCATGGGTTTCGCTGCCAGACGATCGGGAGCAGCTGCAGACACACAGAGGGTTGTGAAATGAAGGGCATCATCGTTTTAATTAAAGCCTTCTGGGTACAGCTCCCCGTCACTTTATGCTAATCTGCCTGATTAATGACCGACGTCTTGGAGCGTGCATTACGAATTCCTCGGTTAATCCTGGCTCTCACGATCGGCCACTCGCAATCCCACTAGATTTCAGACTTTTCCATCATTCTGAGTCTAATTAAGGGACTTTTTACATCTTGAAAGTACTACATTTAAAACTCGTTTCTTACATTCTTGGAAACCATGGACCCTTCAAAATGTCACTCAAAAAAGGTTTTTAAAAATTCTAAAAATAATCAATGTTATGTGTGTTTAATCGAACACATACACTTTTAAATGCTTTTTTCTCGGATCCACTTTTCCAAAATCCCAGTAGGATTACTCGAAAATTACCAGGCCAATTTTTACCAAACTTTGCACAGATATTAATTATACCTGTAACTAGGGCGTGAAATAAAAGAAATGGAAAATTAAAAAAAAAAATATTTTTGGTGACCGTGGAAGGACGATATTTTAGTGGAAAACCGAATTAACTAAACTATTTGATAACTGGGCGTATACAAAATCATGAACAATATTCAAAGTGCAAACACTACCAAATAAAGCGATACATTTAATTAAGATTCTGTCGTTCATTTTTTTACAAAAACCTTTTGAAAATTGGGCCAGAAATGTTCCTTAATACCTGACACTCTAAGTCGCTTGGGGTGGTTGGAAGGAATTGCCATACATTTGGTTGGCTAATTGCGAAAGGCTCGAATAAGGTATTATTTGATCAGACTGGATCTGGCGGTGAATATATGGAAACGCAGTGTGGAATGGGAACGATACTCATTTGAGGACCATCTGATAGTGACGTCGTATGCAGTCTCGCACATATGGCTCTCTCTCTGAAGGAGGCCTGTGCCGCGAGCATAAGTGCTTGATAGGACTATCGAAAATCCTTTGGCGTTCCGGCTGGAGGGCCTGCTGGCTCATCCTGGTATGCAGATCTCGTGTTCCCGGTTGGGTTTAAGTGCCGCGTAATTCAGTCCGGGACCCCTGACCTTCCACGTACCATTCTCCCAGCCCCCTCTCTTGAGAACCGAGCACTTCTTCCAGAGCCCTCCACTCTCCTGATAGCGCGTCTTTCTTGTCAGTGATTCCGGAAAATGGAATCGCTTTCGTGGCGACCTTTTAAAGCGTCTGCTCCGTCGCGCCGGGCCCTTCTTGTCCAGCACTCTCGCTCGCTCGCTCCAACCACCAGCCAGCCACCGAGCTTCCTCCTCTGTGTCGGACGCTTTTTCCAACCGCAGATATATCCGGCGTAAATTGCCAATCCTGTTGCGTCTTGCAATCGCAGTCCGTCGCTTCCCTTTTTCGAGCCGACACACTGTTTTCCTGGGATGTTTTCCGAATTAAACGCTCCCCATCTGTCGGCCGACTCTCCGAGCGCTATTTCTCGAGGTTCCGCGGTCGGTGCCGATCTTTCCCAGCGCCTTAGGAAATCAGTGTGGTTGTTAGCCTCTGGTGGGATGGATTTTTTCCCGACGATAACGCACTCGGACGGGAACAGAGCAGCTTGTTTATCGGATTACGGGCGCGCAGCATAGGCGCGCCATGAATATTCATTAGATCGGGCATGTTCCATTACGATCTTGGAAACAGTAGTGCGCCGGCCTGTCGATATAATGAGAATTACGTGGGACTTATTTCCCAATCTAATTACAGTATCGGGTGTGTGTGTGTCGTGCGAGCGAAGGCGTGCCATGCCGCCGCTCCGACGGACTTGTCCGAGAGACGAATAGCCGGGCTTTTTCCCGTGCGAAAGATTTTCTCGGGCGCACACGCCATCCATAAATATGATTGCCGAGGGACTGACAAGCGGCATTTAGGTGTGCCGCTTTTGATTCCGTAAATGTCTGCTAATGCGCTGGTTCAACTGAGGAAAGAAAGAATCGACGTTGTGCCTCGGTGCCGCGCGTACGTGCGTGGACGGCGCCGCACCGCGGCCGAGTTAATCGACAGTCATTATCGAAGCCAGCGACTCACTTGCATGCTAGACGCTTTGCCAATCGTTGGAATAAACCTGACATTTCATTGAGAGGAGCATTACAGCATATCGGCCACGGGAAAGCGGCGCTCTTCTTGGCGCACGTTCGCCTCAAACAGAGAAACCTCCTCCCCTCTCCCCTCTCCTCGCTTTTGAATAATTTCTCCATTTTACTGGGAAAGCGTGGCCGCAACGTTGATTTCCATTAAATCGGAACCCTTTCGTATTACCCGGACCATTTAAGCGTCGCCCGAGCATATCGGAGCCCGCCTCGTTATTTTCATTACTCCGTGCGATTTAGCATTATTTTAATGCGATCCCATCGGGAAATCGAACCGCACGATTTACCGCCGCCGCCGCCGCGGCCAATACATTCCTATTCGTCCATTCCAATATTATAATATTTAAGGGACGTTTCAATAACGACTGTCAACGGCATCCACAATGGCACGTATTAATATCTATCCTTCATTCCGCGAATTCGCCGGCGGTTTTTGTTCCAATAGCCCTCTGATTAATTCCAGCGATAATTCCTCGCGAATCCTCTTCGATCTTCGCACCGACTGCGACTCAGTGTTCACTGGCTCAACACTGAGAGACAATCTGTCAGGTTCCATCTTGGTTTTCGAGGCCCGCGAGTGACTAGGCAAGCCAAATGATTCTCGAGCAGCCTTCCCGAGGAAGGAATCCATATTTATCGCACTATCAGCCGGCGGATTAACCAGCGCCAGGTTAATCCGAACAGGTTCCTTAAGCGAAGGGAGCCGGGCGGCTGGCTCGCGTGTGCAGCCTGTAACTCGAGCAGAGCCCTCAGAGATCTCGCGATTAAGAGGAGCGCGAGCTACGATCGAGCAGCGCGATACTTCACCACCAGGATACGCGGCCATACATACCTACACGCACGCCACGGCACTCACCGAGTTACTCGCGAACACGAGGATATTCCTCCAACAGGGATTAACTATCGGGGAGAGGAAGGGAAATTTATTGCGAGCTTTCATTCCGCTCGCGTGATGTGCCCTATGCCTCTACTTCTCGGCCGAGCCTCCACTGGGCCCGGCCGATCGAGCATTTCTTCTGGGAATGCCGCGCCAGGGGGCCGCAGTCATTCGCTGGATAGAACGGTTGAGTAGTGATTTCGATCCTCGGATTTTCTTAAGTGATGTTTGCACTGCTCGGTGATTTGAAAGTGACGTGATGGGTATAGTTGATGAGTTAGATTATAAATTAGATTTGAGTTAGAGTAAGATCGTTTAGGCGCTCGAAACAACTCGGCCCGCGTCCAATTGGGAAAAATGGACAACATAAACTTTTAAAAAACAAAAAAAAAACCTGACGTGAACTCATGCAAATTATAGTATCAAGGTTGAATCGAAATCAATACGACAGACCTCCGACGACGATCCCAATCACCTCGACTCCTGTTATTCATTCGCGTTCAGCAGGCATTTAAAGAAACCTTTAACGGGAGAAATGAGGCTACGCACAGGCCAAAAAGCGAGGAGTCGCGCGAGTTGTTTTCCGGTGGTGGGAATTTTGCCAATTTATTGGTCCGCATTTGCTTTTGTTCGGCAGAGGTGCAGGTCGCTTTGTCCGGCGGGGCTATCTGATTCGGAGGTTATATTCCGGCGGCGGACTCGGCTTTTACAGGGAGAGTCCCCATAAAATCCGCTTGTCCCGCGGGGCGCGCGTGTGTGCCGCAAAATAAATTCCTATCTTGCCGGGGCAGAAAAAGGGCTTGATATTTATCAGCGGTAGCCTGCTTTCAGTATGGGGGCGGAGGCTCGTGCATGGAGGGACGGGGTGGCAAGTGGCCGAGGTGTGTTGTGCTGGTCTGGGTCAGGCGTGGGTGGCAGGTAGACGTGCAGGAGGTCGGTGATGCTGGCAGTGCGGCCAGCGCGCCCCTTTCTTTCCGGGTTAGAGGCGTCTAGCATGAAAGCGAGATTAATTACATTTGCCTGTGTATAGTAAGCAAACATGGCTCGCGCGCGCTCCACCTGCTTGAAAAGAGCTCCGCTCGCTTTCTTTCGGCCTGGGCTCTCCGCTCGGCCCAAAGAACTGCTAATTAGCTGAACCTTGTACTTTTACTGGCAGCGTATCTCATGTAAACGTCATTCTCTCCGTGCGCGCGGCCACATTCGTCGCTCACCCTCGCCTTCCACCTGCTCCAGTAGTCGCACCCTGCAAGCGCCCACCCTTCTTTTCTTTTTTTCACCGAAATGTGTCTCTCGCGCAACCTTTTCACGCCGTCGCGCCGGCTTTGTCAAGTGCGCGGCAGCGCGTGTCGTTCGGCCAGTCGTGGATATTGTTCCAGACGCCAAGCAATTAACGTGATTGTCTTTCTCCTCACTTCTTGCTTACTGCTTTGATTTTTTTTCCTTTTGTAAAGCAAGTGCGACACTCGAACCCGATACAAAAATTGCTAGCACGCGCATATATTATTTAGAGGTTAATTAGTGTTAGAGGAAGAGTAAGAGGGACCTTAAGGAGCGGAGGACACTGGTTGGCGCGGAGAGTAAATCAGGCGCATTAAAAGCTCCGAGATAGTGGGAAGCGGGCTTGAAAGACTTATTGGTAACGATAGCGGAGGAATAGCAGGGGGCGCGCAGGCGTCGCCGGAAATATAGGGCTTAAGTTCCGGTGACTTAGAGCTCGCTGGAGACACACACACGCGGGCGCGGGCGCGCGTACGACTGGCAGTGGTATATGCCCCCCACCGGCGAGGAAATAGACGGTGGGAGTTATGCGGTGGATAGTGACACGATGGATTAACGATCCCCATAGCAGCGCGCGACGAGGAGATCGCAGCACGGAGGAGAACTTTTAATTTATACCGAAGCGTCGCGCGCAGAAGGTCCTACGGCCTCGCGGGTGCTTGCGAGATATCGCGAGATATCTCGTCCTCAGTCCTGACCTAGCCCCATCCTTTTGCGAGAGCACCGCCATCTGGATACGGGACTTTTGTCCTTCCGGCTCGGCTCCTCGAGCCTCCCTCTAGAGCCGCCGCTCCCGTCGCCTTCTTCTACTTCCCCCTGCCCCCTCTCCCTTTATATCTCACGGGCAAGCGTCAAACGATGCGGAAACTGAGATACCGCTACTATCCGACATTCTTTTTTACCACTGAACCGAATATAATCGATCGATCTTTCACTGCGCTGCTCGAGGGCCGACTTCCAGGCTTTTCTTAGCCTTTCAATGCAACCGGTCCGCCCCACCCGTCCCAGCTCCGCTGCACTGATACACTTCTCCAAACCTTTTCCCAGAGATACCAATCCCCCTTAATGCCAGTCGAGGATATTCGTGTGGGTTTTTTTGTAATTGTTTATTTAAATCCCGAGCGGAGGATTTTCAACTCGAGCATCGACTAGACTCGGCCGGCCAATAGGCTCATTACGTCCCAATGGACACTTGGATCCTAGCGAGTCCAACAAGTGCACCTCCCCGCCAAGTTAACCGGCCGGCTCGCCGAGAGTTGGCGAGCGCCTAATTAGGCGCGCGGCGCGTTGGAATTCCCCGAGTACGGTGGGGATCGGAACGATTATTAGTCGAGTGGAGCGAGCAAGGAGCAAGTAGTCGCGCCGAGGGCGGCTCGGCTCGCGAGATACAAATGGCCCGAGTCGATTCGCTGTGACGTGCGCTGGTTCGGTCTGTATCGGCGGGAGCGGCGGGAACGGTGGCGGGTCCGGTGCACCGCATCAGAACGAGCAATATTTCAAGCCGCTGGGAGATAGCGTCAGCGTGCGCGGCTACCGGCAGCGGAGAAGCGGAGACTCATTGACCCGGCGTCCCACTCGCGCGATCTTAAGGCGTTTCATTCATAAATGGACGGTGGGCGTAAATGAATCGTACTCTCCGGCCGACGCTAATATCGGCGAGAGAGCATGGGCCTCGGCGCTCGGGCGTGGCCGCAAGGCCCTGCTCTTAATCGCCCGGCCGTATCTACCGGCCGCCACAAAATGTATTACTTAGCCGCTCGGAAGGGCGTACCCATAAATTTGCGCCCCGCGAGATTTATATGAGAGACACCGCGCTCGAGTCGCGCTTGCTGTCTAATCGCGACTCCTTACCACCCCTCCGCCCCTCTTAACTTACCAGCCTCGTTTTATGGCGCCCCTTGGGAAGAAGCTTGGAAAAATTCCCCCTAAAAACTCCAGACTTGGTCCTTAATTCACCAAAATCTGCTCTCGTTACATTTCTAAAGCGGGAGACATTTGACTGTAATGATACCCGAACTCTTGGCAATTTTGGGGGACAGCTGTTCACCAAGTTGTTTGGAGCATTTAGCGTACAGAGTTGAAACTGCTCCGGGTTAATCAGACCGACAACAAGCGGCAAGCATGTGGACATCCGAGGAAATTGGAGGTGGAGCCAATAGCAAGTGGCCGAACTGAATAATCCGAGTAGAGCTGGAACTCGCAACTTGATATTAAAGGGACGAGCAGTCCAGTCCACCTTGGCCAATCGGCTCTGCGCCGCATACCTCAACACACACAGAGACGCAATAGAAGGCTGGCTTGGTGTCGGCGTCAAATATCGAACACCTGTGGTGTCGTGTACACGCGTGAACGGGCCCGAGATTGTTTCCACCGGCTGACACGGGGTAATTAATGCGGGAATTAACCCCTGAGGTTAATGATAAGCATTAACGACTAATCACCGGTCGCAAGCCCGGCTCCTGTTCATCCGATACTATATCGGGAGAGAACCACCGGTTCCACACTCATTAGTGTTCGTACTTCGTACGCCCTCAGTCGCGAGAGCTCTGCCCCGGCCGAGCGACGTTGCTGCTCCCTATTTGTCGCCGAGGGTAACACGCCGCTCCTACAACATTTTCTATCGGGATCTTCCAGGACTGTTGAATATTCCTCGCATAAGTACCACAGTTTCTCCTCTAATCCCATTAACTCGACCTCGGCCAACCCACTCTCTGCAGATTCTACTCTAATCGTATTAATTTAAGGTCAATCTAGAGAAGTGCTTATTTACTAGCATCAAGAAATTTCACCACGACTTTCCATTTTCCACCGCGGAACGCTTTCCGCGGATAAATACTTCCCAGTAGTTCTGCAGGATGATTTATCTCCAATTTCAACAACTTTGTTAAGGTATCGCATGCAAGTAAAACCACAGTTGTGGATATTCATCTTACCAAATACAGGATCTCTCCTATCTAATTTGGGAATGCCAACTAGTTTTCAAAAAAAGATACTCACTTACACATTATCTAACACATAACGAAATAGATAGACGACCACAAGATTTATGGAAAGCCATATATTTAGACAAATGTAAAAGGAGATTAACGCATTTATTATCAGTAACAATATAGAAATATGTATGTAATATACTATACATAGGATAAACGAACAACTATTGGAAAAATAAGTATTTCTGCCAGAAGTATAATGTTCATGGAGACCAATCCAGTGACAACTCAATAAGTAATTTAAAAAAAAACACAAAAAGGCGGCGAAAATTCGAAACTTTTTCCACACACACCATTTTATTTTTTTATAACTTATACACATTTTAAAGTACGTCCTTTTTTTATCTGAAACATTCGAAACATTTTTGTTTTATTTAAAAGAAAGAAAAAGCTTGTAGGCTACCACTGGGCTTTTCGATACGCCACGTAGTGTCTTTTTGCATAAAGAAATAGTGCTCAAATCCTGTTTTAATGACGATGGTATCACAAATGTTGTAGCACACTACCTAATATAATCGGGGCAATTGAATTGATAGTATATGTATTTGGTTCAAAGTACGTACTTCAATATGCATACGACAAGTTTTAAAAACATAAAATGGTATGCGTGGAAAGAATAGTGGAAATTCGGCCTCTTTTTTAAAGGTTTCACTTGTACGTGGAGTCATAAACAGGCGGGCTTTCGGGGCAATGTATTTTATTACGCAGCACAAAATAATTCATTTGGAAAGTGGATCGCATTTGCAAGCATTAAATGCGAAGCGGAAGTAATTAGAATTCCGCGGGGACAAGGAAGAGCGACTGGTACGGGTCCATAAGTGCAATAATAAAATGACAGAGCTGGGTGGCGACCAAAGCGTTATAATGGTGTATGGTGTAGAGATGGTGGATCGGAACGGCGCCAATCAGCGGCATAATCAAGCAGGACACGAGCGGGGCAAAAGCGTGAAACCCGGTGTTCTTGGTGGCAGAGTGCACGTGTGCGGGGCCGGGGCTAATGCCATTGCTGTGTATCCGATATATCCGGTGCAATAACTTGCGACTCACGGGACAAGTTTACGAGGCAGGGAAGCTGTCATGCAATAAAGATGTACAGTTCGGCACAAATGGCACTTGAAATTCAAGCCGCTCCCCACTGAAAACATAATACATACGCCGGCTATGACGCCGGACCCATAAAGCAGCCCCGTCGATCGCCTATCTCGATCCCGTCCGGGCCGTCCGGGCCGTCCGGCTTCTCCCCGCTGAATCAATCCGGCGATGACACCGCCACTTTCCGAGCGGCCCTCGGAAACATCAGCGCACGCTGATGTTTCTATTCATCGACCAACTACCAGGCGCCAATACTCTCTCCCCTCTCCCTCTCTCACTCGATAATACGAGTGTTGGCCAAGGTGAGGAAGGTGGCGCAAGGTCGTCCTGCAGGCGATCCTCAAAGTAATTGCCCACGGGAATCTCGTTATCGCCAGACATAGATATCCAGGGCTTCCCTTGGCGAGCGATAAAAATACCAGTCTCGAGCCGGTGTAATTTCGCGCCGAGATGTAATCGGCTGGCCGAATGTTCTGTACATATGTATATATCTATATCTATATCTATATATCCTCGACACTCCGTGCCAGCGAGCCTCCCTCTACTTAGCCGGAGAAAATTTCCTTAATTTCCCCGCTGAAATTGCCCCGGAGGCCGAACTGGCCCGACGCCCAACACTAACTGTAAAACTCTAGAGGGCGCGAGCGTGTGTGTGTGTGCGTGTGCTAAGGCACCCTCTTCCTTCGCAAGACGCCTGGATAGACACAGTGCGAGGAGGCAGAGACTGGGGTCGCTTGAAGCATGCACTTGACGCATGCAAGCCCCACATCCAGCCCTTACGCTATCCTTGAACCCATAGCCACTCGGCATGCACGCCATCCTTCAAGAGTACTACTTCATCCTTTCGGGGACTCTCCTGCAACCTGTTCTGGAATGCCTGATCTCTCACTACTCCCTGTCTCCTCGGGCTCTCCTCGGGCTCTCCTCGGGCTCTCCTCGCTCGACTCAATGCCGGGGCGAGTCGTGCCCTCTCGACTCGCCGGTAACAATTCCTGTCGAGCGTTTATTGCCGAGCCCTTAAAAATGGCAGTGCGCAGAACCGCCCACCTTGTCCCGCGGCACGCTCCGATGCCGATGCCGGCGGACTCGGCCTTCGCGACTAGTATACCCGCAGTGTATAAATCGACCCTGTCACCCAATGGGCGCACGTGATTTCACGCCACTCTGATCCACGGCGTGGCGGCACGACGCGGCACCACGCGGCACGGCGCTTTGGATCCTCCAGGCGGAACTCGGCCAAGTAGACACCGCGAGCACTCGTTCCCTTTTCAAAGGGAACTAACGGGGCCCTTCGAATGGCGAAGGTTCTCCCGAGCGAGTTATCTAACTGGCGATAAGTCCACTAAGAGGCCAGTGCCTCCGCTCTGCTAGTTTGAAAGGAACATCGAGTCGAACAGTGGCCGGTAAGATTGCGCAAAGTTATTACGTCGGTACTCCTAGCTCTTGGGCTACTTTCGGCGAGTAGTGGTCGATTTTTAATGAGCGCGATTCGGGACGCGCGGTCCTTTGGAGGGGAGAGGGGAACGGCGCGCGGTGTGTCGTGAACCCGATCGTACGGTCCTCGAGCTCGTAAAACGTCTGAAAACTTACGTGGGAGGAAACGTCAAAGTTAGTGAATGGCCCATTGAATGGACTGTCGCGCGTCCGGTCGAACCGGTCTCCGCCGTTTCTTGCTGTGTTTATTTCGCACGTTCCCCGGCCCCCTTCCTCGTGACAAGGCGACGCGACGCCGAGTCCGAGCGGAATGGAGTGCCAGGACCCTAGAAACCGGCAATTGTCCGAACGCGCGGACTCCCCGCCGGGTTCATTCGGCAAGTTCGATTCGCACTGACGGAACTGATGGACGATCGACTCGGCGCGGCGAGGGGCAGACGTGCGCGCTATGTCGCTTTGAATCAAAGCGAATGAGAGGCCGACTCCGGGCGGACTCGCGCGACTCTTCTACCGGACGGACAAGTTCTCGGGAAGTTGGTTGGCGGCTGTCGAAGACAATTCGATTCTTGCCGTCCTGGCTCGGCCTTTGTCGCATGCCTAGGGCGTCCTGGCGCCGCTGGCGAAGAATGCCTGTTTGCCTCCGCCCTGCGATCTCGACATGCATACTTCCTCCTTGCCACTGCCTACTTGTCCTTAGTAAAAACCTATTATGTCAGTGTCGCAAAGCCCGGCATCTCTCAATACCCCTGAGGATGTCACCAATGACATTCCTGCCTCGCTCTCTTGTCAAGTGGGAGAGGCAGGATATTGCGCCGCGTGATTTTCGATGAGAAGACTTCTCTTCAAATGCAAGCGTTGGGTTGTACTGAAAATGAATATTGTTCTGTTTCAGGTAGGAGAATTGGATGTTACGAGACAGTCGGTATACCAATAAACAGTCTACGCCGTCTACGGCGAAGCGTGAGTTGACTTTTACCTCTCGACTTTCGACTTTACAGGCCGAAACTGATCTCGACCGGGCTCGAGCTGATTTATTATAATTATAAATATACATATGTCGCGGCATACGCGGCCCTGGAAATCATGGACGAATATGTAGAATCCATAATCCATGAACGATAACACGATTAAACGATCTGCCCGTCACGCTAATTGCCAGCGGTTGAGCGAATAGAGAAATCGGCGGTAATTATTGTGTTTCAAAAAAGCTGCCATCTAATTGCAGCAGAATTGCTGTAGTTCGATTATTGGATCGCTAACCCCTCGCATTGTAAGGCAATTTAGCATCGCTCGGATTTGTTCTGGTAATCAGGGAATATGAGATTTTGAATATTAATAACCGATGCCATAGTGAAGAGGACCTTTTGAAAGAGGAGTATGAGTTTAATGGGATGTGTTCATCCACTCCGATTTCACAGAGTCTATTGTATTATGTATATCGAGTGATACATTTAATAATCTGGCAGTCTAGTGGAGTAGATCAAATTGTACGATCGAGTCCTCGAGCCGAGTGGTACGTTTCCCCTTTGACGAGCTGATTTCACGTGTGATTCAGAGCATAGCGAGATCCATAGGATAAGTATTAGGGCCTGTCGTGCCAGTCCAATTTTATCGGACTCTCTTCGACACCCTGCTGGAGCATTGATCACCTCCCGTAGGCGGAGACATGGTCTTCGAGTTCACTTATTTCGAAAGCGACTCCCTTTCTCTCTCACTCGTCAATGTAGAGTGATTGTGGGGCCGTAGCCTGCGATCGGGCCTCTTTCGTGCCGGCAGATCGCCGCGCCGCTTTACGGACATTAAACTGTACATGGGAGCCGATAAAATGTTATACGTGTTCGGCTTATTATGCATAGCGCTACGTCGTGACGAGGAATTAGAGCTTAGGTGGCGTTACGTTGTCACCGTTGGCTACCTGTACTCTAGCTTCCTTGTTTACATGCATGATTATCCTGGTGGTATCTGAGCTTCGTGAGATAGAAGCTACCAACATATCAGATATGTCAGTCTCGTTACTCTGTAATGGGAAGCTATTTAAGGATGTATGGGCTAGAAATATAGGAGAGGTTTCAAAATCCTAGAAGTGGTTGAAATTTCGTGGAGAGGTTTGCAAATCTGTTCGGTACCCGCTGAGAAAAAGTTCGATCATTCCATTAAATGGTGTAACAGTTGTACCGTTCATAAATAGGGATTAGTGGGTTTATGTTGTCTAGGTTGTGTCAATATTACGCAGAGGTCTGAGAAAAGATCTGCGCGTTTGTTAGTCATGTCTGTGCCGAGTGAAAATGGAATTTTTTAAAGTTTTAATATTTTTCGATGATACAACTCTAAAACTTTTAAACCCTTTAGTGGAACGTTCGAAATTTTTCTCAGGTTCGAATAGATTTACAAACCTCTCCATAAAATTTCGACGAGTTCTAAGCATATTAAAGTTTCCCCTATACATTCTCTCTCGTACATCTTTAAATATTTCATGTGATTCGGTGATATCCAATTTTGTAAAATATTATTTTAATTTATTATATTGCTTGCCACACTCGTGATATTCGACTGGTGCTTTTTGTTGAGTCGAAAGCGTTCAGAATTTAATTTACCCATCAATCATAAATTCTCATTTGTCCATAGCAAAAGACTGACGCCGGCAGATGTATATTTGATAGCCCATCGAAGCGATATATCAAACAGCGGACGACTAAAAACCGTAATATCGCGTACCACAATATCCATAGGCAGAAAAATGGAAATCCCACTTATAACAAGCGGTTTCTCTAACAAATTCCGCAATTATGGGTGATTAGGAACAATTATGAGGCAGCTCGTAAATCGAAAGTAAGAATCGGCCTAAAACGCCGCCGGACCAGATGGACGAATTCCGATGGAATTGGAGTGTATCGGAACCGACCGGCACTCAGGCGGCATTTAAATACCGACAGGCATAATTGAATTCCCGTGACGCGTATCTTCCGCCCGACGGGTTGAAGCGCACGCGTGCGTGCGTGCGTGCGTGGGTGGGTGGGTGTTTGGGTGTTTGGGTGGCGGAGCGGGTAGGCTTCGAACTGGTTTATCGGTGGAGCCGAGCCGGCAGCAGGAGAGCAGGCGAGCAGGCGAGCAGCCTTGCGCCGCGCTCGCACGGCCGAGCGATATTTGCCCGATCGTTGCCTCGGCGATAGCGCGCGACGCGACGTCGGCGTCACGGCGCGTCGACTGCGCCGCCCGGATAATATGCGTGTCACGTGTACTACACGCGTGTATGTATTACACGCTCGGCTGCCGGGCCTGATATGAATTTTCCCCGTTAGCCAACGGCGCGCAAAACTATTTCTCGCTCGCAGGGCGACGCCGCGCTCGCCCTGCTCGCGCACCGTGCCAGTCCCGCCAGTGGTTAATTCGAGTCGATCGAGACTCGATCGCCCGGCAATTACACTTGGAACGTTTCGAAAAAATTGTTCCTCAAAGCTAGTTTTTTTATCAAATAAAATAGAAAACAGACTACATATACAATACGAGAAGTTCGTCACAAGTTGTAGTCATTTCTTTTAATCTTACTCGTTTTATTAGTAGTTTAATCATAATAATTAATAATAATTCGTTTATTTACGGGAAAATGCCTTCTGGCGATACTAAGAAAAAATATATCAAATTAAGTACATTAGAAATAAAACGTATCATAACATCAGATAAAATAAGAAAAATGGAAATGACTACAGAACAGTAGAAGTAACAAAAATGAAAAATAAAAAGACAAATATGATTATTTCGCAGTCTGGCAGCACATACTGTGTAATCGGTGAGTCGATCTCTCTGGCGCAACGATTTGTATGCTTAAAAATACGCTACAGACAGCTGTTAAGATCACTTTGCGTACGTTATAGCCTTATGTAAAGCTGTTCCTTATGTCTAGTGTAATCTGTCAGCACGAAGAAGTTGAAAAATGCGAGCAATTCAGGACAACAGGTCTGGTCATTAAGTGTCTTAAAGACAAATCGAATGTCCTGTGCGACACGACGCTTTTTATTAATCGACCAATTAAACATACAACTATTAGTTCTGGTTACTGAGCGAGGTGTGACATGGATCGGAATACAGGGGGGGAAAAGGCGGAACCCCGAAGAGCGAAAGTAATTTGCCTGCCAATGAGTAGATTATTGCTGATTGCGCGGGAGTTAACGACGCGTGATGCTTAAGTGCACGGATTATGATTAAGAGGGAGTGGGGGAGTGGGGGGGTGTGTGCCGCGCTTGGCGAGGGTCGCGTTGTTTTTATTAAAAGAGTAGTGAAGGCCCTGCCTGAGGAATTTCCGAACAATCGAGAGGCGAGTCCCGATTGATTGCGCCGGAGTGTGCACTCTCTTCCCGGCAATCAATTACTTCCTCATAACAGCGGACCCCTCTTCTCCTGGCTCATTGGCCGTGCGCGTTAAAGAGGTCCGCACGCTTTCTTCTCTCTTCCCTTGGAGGCTCGGAGCGTTCAATAGCCTGGGGGAAGGGATCCCAGTCACTCGATGACCCGTTACCGAAGACGGCAACGCGCAGTTTATTCACTCCTCGCCGAGCCGGCAATCAAGTGTTGCCTGACAGTTTTGTCCGGGGACTCGCTGGGTACCATTTTCCTTCCACTTGAAATTGCTTGTGAATGTTCCTCTCTCTAGTTATCCGACCTTAAGATCAAACCCCTCAGGTAAAACCACTTGCGCGCCTTGATGGATTTTGCTAATCCAATTTAGCCGCTTCTTGGCTGAATCGCTGGATATGAATTTTTCTACCTAGTATAATTTCAAATTGAATATTCAGGTTTCCCTCTACATATTTTGTGTGTCTAATAAGATACTTTTATTATGGAGAACGAAGTTCGGATGCAGGCTCTCTCTCGCGGCGCGGGTGACTCGAGTGTCGCGGGATAATGAACGTAAATTTAATGACTCCTCCAGAATCCGGAATCACCGTAACGCACTTAGAATGCGGAGCACCCGCTATTTATTTGACAGTAGGTTTTATTGTATCGCGGAGGCGCATTACAATTAATTAGGAGTAGCCTGGGCGGAGTTAATGGTCTCCGTTAAGGTTTACGAGTTGGAGGACTATCAAGCGTCTTTCTCACGGGGTTTATGAATAATTGTGGTCTTAATGTCGCCGATGATTCTCCGCCCGTGATTCTTGCGCTCAGTGGCTGATGGACTAATTGAAACGCGGGGGCCGATTACACTTTTAAATGTTTACCCCTCGCTTGCTCTGCCTGCCACCCTGCCACCCCGCTAATTAGATTCACTCGTTCCGGCTGTCGAAATAAATTGCACGCCGCGCGCCATGTCAGATATAACTGGGATTTTTCTCGGTATAATTCGAGCCCACGGGTTCCACCGAAAAATCGCGAGGCCGCCTCGAAGGATTTGCATTTGGCCGTCGCAGTATCTCGCAAACTGAATTAGCCCAAGTCATTTTATCCCGTCGCGTTATCTTTCTCTCCTCCTCCTCTTGTTCGGAATTTCAAATCAAAACTGGGGCGAGGGAATAATCTCTCGGGCAGGAAGTAGTCGGGAAAATGATAAGACACATTTTCCATTATCCATGAGTGGTCGAATCGGTGAAAACAGATTTTTCTCCATTTCTCTTGGTTGCTTTTTAAAAAGATAGATCAAAAGCAAAAGAGTACCATCTGGTATGTAGGTCAGAGATTTCATGCCAAGCCTCTAATGTAATGCCAGACGATCCTGAGACCTGATGAGGAGGGAACCCTTCAATTAACCTAGTGTCTTATTCCACAACACCGTTACCGGCTCAACAAAGCCACCAGCCGACCTTTGAGTCTTACGCGGCAATCGCTCGCATTATTATAATTACACTCAATTTATGCCGGGTCACCTCATTTATAATCGATATAATTACCGAGTCGCGAGTCCGCGTCTCACTATTCACCAGCGCCAAACCCATTCTAACACAGTGTAATCCCAATGAAAAAGATAACTGTGATTACCGAATGGAAACGGCCAATTAGCTTTCACTTGTAACTATAGTAAGTCACCAGTTTGAAATGATAGTTCTGCCGCGACGAAGAAGCTTTTTTCGCTCGACGAGAGATAAAATAGTAGCACGTGCGTGCGACACGTGGTACGAGACAGCTTGTCCTAACGAGGAAGACGAGCGCGACGCTAAATGCGAGCGTTGAAAAAACAAATGTGCTTCATCGCCCTCGTTAGAACTGCTCGTTAAGACAACAGGCTCCAACTTCATTATTAAGTATCAATTAGCCCCGAATTCGTCGACGCAGCCATTACTTTCACCCGAGGAGATAGAAGAACGGCGCAATCAGCGACATGAAAACGTGATAATGACAGATTTGTCCGATCACCTTTTTTCCCGGGCGACCCGTGCAAAGCTTTGTTTAGGGTATCGACAGGATGCAAGAGGGATCGCCGTCATCAGTGGCCGCGAGACAGATGAGTGGTCTCCCAGACTCCCGCAGGATCCGCAGTCCCTTCTCGCCATTGGCGAGGATTCCTCAAATATTTACGGGGCTTCTGTCCATAACGACGCCCTATCAAAGCCTCTATTTATCTCCCGGGGGGCCTGCGGCATTAGCCACCGTGAATAATAAATTCCCGGCGATTTCTTTTCTTTCTTTTTTTTCTTTTCGTTTTCGTTCCTCGGCCGCATGGAAACTTTAGCAGGCATAATAAGAATGTGGGCGCTTAAAGCTGCAATACACACACGTGTACTAGAGAAAGGGCTGAAACTGGTGGAAAGGCAAGAGAAGGAAATCCGTGTATATCTGTCGGGTAACCGCAACGCCCACAACAGCGACGAGGAGCTAAGTTGTACGCAGTGCACGCCAGGCAGGCTTGCCTTATACGTTGCACTGCGGCATTTCCATGGCGGTAACCTGCAGCACAGCTCTTTGCATCTGTTCAAGGCGTCTTCGTGCTTATAATGGGACCACCGCGGTATGAGTTCCCGGCTGGAACGCACGCTGACAATACCTCAATGCAGGGGAAAGAGCGCGCCACCCCGTAGGACTACTCCCCTCGCTCCCTTCAATGAGCCACGAGCCACGAGCCACTTTCCCTAGACAGCCTTCCCGAGACCCTCAAACAAACCCCGCCAGCACAACTATGTATAAGTGCGCTGTTGTTAACATTTTCGGCAATCATTTTCGCAAGGTAGTCGCTAACGAAAACCAGTTTCCTTAAGATTTCCTGTGAATATTTAAATTTGCATATATTAATCTTTACGCGCTCTTACCACTAATGGCTAAATTTTATTGGACGTGACAGCTCAGTTTCTGAGATAATCGGTTTGCAAATTGACAGCTTTTGTACATACGTGCGTGAAAAATATGATGAAAAAATGTTGTGGTTAAGTTTAATAAAGTTTGACCAGTATAGTTTCAAGTGGTTGTAAAGATTATTATGTGAAAGTTTAAAGAAATTCTTAACACAAGTGAATGTGTGGGCCAATTATTTTAAGATTGTTAATGGGGCTGGACTTCTATTTCTCCTAATTCTATTCGTTTTCAATAAATGGTCATATTTTTCAAACCATGATTGTACACATAGAAGGGAGAATAAATCTCTTTCACCGATGAAAATTAATTCCCGTTCAAGAGGCAACAACTTTGCGCAGAGATGTGTTGATGACGCGTAGGTGTAGCTCGAGCGGGAACTTGAAGCGGAACTCGCTATCAGGTACGCGTGAATCTGAATAGATGCCCAGGGGAGTCACGTTGGTGCCTGAACCATCACGTAGGCCATCCAGGATCAAAGGGTGCATCTCTGCCTCCCACGGCTCTCACTCGGCTTCAGTCTCATCCCGAGAAGTTGCCAGCTGGATACGTGACATCTCCCCTCGCTTTTCCAAAGACAAACTTCTCATAGCGGCCGGCCCATCAGTGCAACCTATTTCAGCGGCGATCCCTCACAAGTTCGGCCATCCTCCCTGCAAAAATGTCGCCCGCCGCTTTATGGCCCTCACGTGCGAGGAGATGGGCGAAATTTAAGGGGCAAACGAGCGCGGCAAATCCACTCGTACGCCCCGAAGAAATATTGCACGCTCCCTCTCCAGCTGGCCGATGATCCGGTGCGAAGCGAGGATTATTTACCGACTACTCGCGTATAGTCGCCGGGTCCGGGTGTTTGGATGCAGGTTCGTGCGAGATGCTTTGGCAATCGGCTTTCGCAGAGCCGAATAATAGCCGGCGCCAACCCTGCCGTGGGAAATATCGACGGGTACCGTGAACCTGTCGTCCCTCTTGTCACTCAATATTGTGGGATTTGATCGATCGGCTCCCTGGCCCACATAAGCACCTCACACTTTCAACTACATAGATTTTCGATTGCATCAG
The DNA here is from genome assembly GCA_963675795.1 of Crossocerus cetratus. Lineage (NCBI taxonomy): Eukaryota > Metazoa > Arthropoda > Insecta > Hymenoptera > Crabronidae > Crossocerus > Crossocerus cetratus. The sequence goes on from OY776671.1 coordinate 4,900,284, forward strand.
GCTTTCCCTCGAGATAAAGACGATAGGCCCTTTTATCACGCGTCCGTAGGAGGAGCGAGAGTTGCAAGTATCAGCAAAAGTAATCGGTAGATTGGCTCATTTCCAAAATGTCTGCTCCGTAGATTTCTATGGGAGAGTAGTACCTTATAGTCATTGACTGTATCGGCGCTCTATCGCAAGTAGAATCGTGCAGCGTACAAATTGCTAATCGGCATTGGAAGCGGCGATATCGTTAGAACCGACGGTGGTTTAAAACTGGAGAAAGAGAGAGGGGGAGAGACAATGAGGCGGACAGTGGCCGATAGGAAAAAGGCGATACAAATATCGGATAGTCTCGTAGCCATTAATCGAATGTCCCGCAGTATTATCGGAGTGTTTACCCGGCGGATATCGACGCCGTGTCTCTTGGCGGCTTCCCTTCCAAGATGCAGGCTCTCGTGTATGTACTCTCTTTGTCGAGTAGCAGAACCCGTTCGCCACCTGTTGTAGCACCTGAGACTCTTGAGACACGAGAGGCGCACCAGAACACACAAGTATTTCGGGATTCGCCTGCTCCTCGGTCGACTCGGCAACGTAACTGCTCCGTGAAAGCAGTACACATACACACACACACCTTACCAATCAAGCAGCCGGCGAAAACTGTCCGGATTCCCAGCCCTCAACTCTGCGAATAAGATTCATTTCTCTCGAGACTGCAATTAAGTCTGATTTCATTGAGTGTGTGAGTGAGTTCGCTCTCGAGTATCAGAGGCGAGTTGGGTAGTTGGGCAAGGCGATGCTATTGGGAACAAGTGTCATCGAAAGTGGCGCACGGTCACCGCTAATTCCTCGGCGAGGGCTAATCGAGTTGTGGCTAATCCTGTCAGCCAAGATTAAAGTGGATTCCTCGGCTAATTGCGCCAAAGGGCGCGCGCCAGGGAAAAAGAAATAGCGGCGGCGCGGCGGCAGCGGCTAACTCCCTTAACTTCCTTTATTGTCCTCGGATTATCTTATAACGGGGCAACCTGACAGCATTTCGCCCGACACTCTATCACATAAGGGGTCACGCGTGAGGACGCCGAGAGTGACCCTTCCTAACGCAATTTGTCCCCGGTCTAAAGAAACTCGATGGAACCCTCGCATGACGATGGATGATAGTCGAGGCAAAAAGCGACGGACCAGCCGAGACTTACATAAGCAACGCCACTAGGAAAAATAAAGGCGCGCCGAGAGGAGTCCCTTCGCACTTTGTCCGCTCGGCAGTCAAAGAAAGAGAGAGAGAGGTGTTAGAAGCACCATTGAGATTTGATCGGAGTAGAGAGCGCAGCCTTACGCACCGGTTGTAACGGGCGGCGGCAAGATTTATGATATTCTTCTGACGATGAGACAGGAGTGGAAGAGTCGGCAATAAATAAGGCTGCCTCTCGAAGAGGTGCATGCGAGAGAGGCCGGCGTTATCGATGCAAATGCACCTTGCCGCACCTACTCACGTCGGAAATAAACGCCTTCCATCCTCCCCTTAACACGCACTTCATCGAACCTCCAACTATTGGCCAACTCTCCCCGGAAATACAGCAAATCCCTCACTATATGTATAGTCGCCGCCAGTCCAATACAGCCCGTTTCAAGGTCGCTTTTCTTCCTATATTCCTCCCTCCTGTCTTATCATTTTCGGCATAATATTTCATACCAACTCGTCCAACTTCTATTACCCTTGGTGGCAAATCATACAAGTCGCATACGTTTCTAGTCCTTCTGTCCTACAATTTTCAGAGCCCAATCAGGAAAGCGCCTTTGATGCCGCTTACAGAGTTGACGGCGACTATAGCAAAAGTTGCAACAATTCCGACTTATCGAGCACACCTTCGACTTGAATGATCAGAATTGAGAGTGTCGGATTTTGTAAGGGCGAGGAGTGTCGGATTAGGGAAGGTCGGCAGCCTTTTCTAAGGTGTAATTGGACTGATGCATGATGCATAAGCTGCTTGCTAAGTGGCTCCTCCTTGGCTTAATCGAGCCGGAGCCCACTATGATTAGGAGTATCCCCCGGGGATCCAGCCGATTAAAAGGGTGGAGCGGAAGAGAGAGGGGAGGAGAGGGGAGGAGAGGGGAGAGGAAAGGGCGCGCGCCGGTGTATATCGGCGATTTTAATTGCACGGGTCGAGTCCCTTTTAATTTTTTCCCGGGCGCTGCCGGGACACAATGCGCGCTGACGTAAGTCTCTCTTTAAGCATCATCGCGAAGAGACGCCCACGGCGATCATAATTCCGGCTAATTGCCTCGTTTATTAGCTCCTCGAGGCGTCCGGCTATTTATAGGGAGCGACAGGACACTACGACACTTTGCCGTGCCGAATGATATATCGCGTGTTCGGAACTCCTGCACTTATACATATATGTAGTACACGGGGAACATGTTCTAGCGGAATGTCGAGGTTTGTTGTTCGATGGGGTTTCCGTGGGGCGGCGCAGGGCGGCGCAGGGCGACGCGGGGCCGGCGATCGATTAGCTTCTAATTGACTCTTTGGCGATGTCGTGGGACTGGGGTGGCGGGCGGCTGTCTCCGGGATTTCTTGCTCCTCTCCGCAGAGGCCGGCGCGGCGGTTCCTTTCTGCCGAAATCTAGTTAAGCCCGTGTCCGATTGGCTCTCCAGTGGGCATCGTCCTACCCTTCGCGCTCTCCCTCCTAATTGGATTCCTTTTTTCGCCGAGCGCGCTCTCCTTTCGCCTTTATAGTTTGACCCTTCGCCCTCTTTTCGCTCTCTACCTCTCTTCCTTAAACCCTTCTTTCGGCACTCCTGTAAGCCGAGCGCGCCACACTTTCCCTCCCCCCTCTCTCTCTCTCTCTCTCTCTCTCTCTCTATCGGCTTGTTTGCCGTTATTATCGTGATTACTCGCTACTCGAAAAGCCCTTTCCTGGCCGGCGATAAACTCGAGATCAAAGGTGAGGCGGGCGGGCCTGCGCGATCGCTTTGTCCCATTGGCGCAAACAGTCTCGGGGCGTTAAGCCGTTTGCTTGTACACGCCGGACGTGCCGAGCCTCGAAAATCTGCGGACTACCTTTCGCCCCCTCACTCACTTCTCCTCTGCTACCACATTTCCCTTCCCTCCGATTGCGCCCTCTCTCTCTCTCTCTCTCTCTCTCTCTCTCTGTGAGGCAGCAAAACTTGCCGGGCGGTTTTGCCTAAACGCCTGGCGCATGTACCTACACATATACCAGGAGTAATCCCCGATTCGCCGGGAATATTGCCGAGTATTTCTCGGAATGGTCGGCGGGAGGGTGTGTGTGTGGGGTGCGGCGCGCGCGTTGTGTGCTACAAGAAAGTTGGCCGGCGGCCAGCGAGCGAAATGCCACACCGTCGACACCGAGCAACAGCGGCGGGGCCGGCGCGCAATTTTCAGTATTTAGCGCACCCGATCTGGACGAGTGGACGCGTAATCTCGCGTGCCAAATTCATGGCTCTCGTCGCCCGATGCTTTGCTTTCGCCCGATTCGCCCAAATATCCTCGGCGAATGCCGCTTTAATTGATGAATCGCTCGCAGTCCAGCCTCTCACTCTTTCGATCTCTGTAGGCGTGGGTGTGCCTGGCTTTGTATGGATTGGGCGCGGGCGAGCCCTAAAAAGTGGTTTTGACACTGCCAATCCACGCCGACACTTTCCGCTTTTGAGCCTCGCCCCGAAATTGACCATTCTGTCACACACAGTCACACAGCCGACAAAGCCCGCTATAAAGGGCGCTGCCAATGTATTGTTTAAAGTTCAAAGTTTAACTACTTTTTAACACTTTAAGGTAGCTGGTAGGTTAGAGGGGAAGATCTGGGCAACGGTAACCGATTCGATGCATTTCTCTATTGTCAACTGGCATGCATGGTTAATGATCCTTATTAGACGTCAGAATATGGACGGCTCTTTCGTATTCCGGGGTATTGCGAATGTATTCGATTACAATCTATGGAAAAGTAATATCAACTGAATACTTGTTCTTATCGAAATACTTAAATAATATATTCGATCTAGCAATCAAGCCAACTAGCTGCAGCTGTTGTATTTTATGTTTGTAGAAGCCATTTAATGGAAGCGTGATACAGAATAACTTGGACAACTATACGCATAACTACATATTATATGCACTTTATGCATATGCATTGCGTGTTATTATATTCAATTAATAAAGAGTATTTACACCAATCTTCAGTGTTGCAATGAATATGCAATTGAGAAAGTTTTGGAGGAAATACTCTGCACTTGAGTTCGCTAGAGTCTCAGGAAAAATAAGTTAATACATCAATCAAATATTTCTCTCCTTGCTTCAATTCAGAACGTAAATCCTTCCCTTCTTTTATGATGTTGGAACGTTTCTGTGTTGTTTGAGCAGCATCATTCGAAATTATCAATGGCTGTTTTTCAACAGCAGCAATAAAAACCGAAAGCTGTAGAATTCATGCTTTACCCAGCCTGAGTGATTACGAGTCTGCAAGGGTAAGACCGTTTCGACTTGCCAATGGGAAGAGTAGTGGCAGAAACGAGTCCGTCTCTGCCGTGGATTCAAAAACGAGCGAGTTTCTCAAAAAGTGGGCCAGACGCACGCGACTCCTTAAAGCTCTCTCGGAGCCTTTGATCCTGGCGGGGACGGTGGCTTGAACCCGCTCGCATTAAATGGCACCTTTGCGTTCTCATTCATGCCGTTAACGCGTCCACACTTAAATAGCCGATTCACTATAAAAAGGATGGAAGAGCACTTTTGAAAAAGTTCTCGGCCTCTGATGGCAGACCTTAAACGTTCTAGATTCCGAGCAGCTCCGCGCCAACATATTCCAAATTGTAAAGGAACTAATGAAGGCGACTTTTGCACAATTCCTCTTTCAGCGCATTCGGCAATTGTTTAGCGAGGGTCGTCGCTTCCAATACTTCTCTAATTATCGCGGGATTGCCCTGTGTCCGCACGCTGGCCAGGCTCTTTGCCAGCCGAAAGGCGGAAAATTGCACTCGGTCTGCCAAGCCCAACAATGCGCCCGCGCCTTTTTAATTAGTGCGCGCTCGTTATTAACGTGCAAACGCGCGTCTTGCGCATCGGGGAGGCGCGAGCGGCGGCGCGAGCCCTTCAAGAGCTTGGCATCCGGGAATGATGAAATTCATTTGAGAAATATTATATTACGCTGCGTCGGCGTCGGCGGCGGCGGCAGCGGTCGCCGCGAAAAGCCCTCGCTCTCGCGGGCGCGTCAAGTATGCCAGAAAGGAAACAACATTACCGAGCGTTACGACGCATTCCGAATAGCTTTAGATCCTGGTGAAAATGTCGAATGCGGGCTTCGCTAATTCTTTTGGCGGGCTAGGAATATCGCATTACGACAGGCTGAGGTATCGCCGGGAGTGCGTGTGTATATGATTTCATCGGAAATCCCTTGAATTTATGATCGACGATGCGATCGACGCTGAATTGCTTAACCCTTCCGGGCTTTATCGGGGCAGCGGGATCTCTTTCAATTTTTCCACGCGCCACTCCCAAGTGCGCGCTGCGCGACGGCTCTGCAGGATGAATGCACTCTGCTATAACACACACAGTCGAAGGGCTTGAACGAATGTCGATTGCACCCCCGACCACCGCCACCCCCAACCCCTCCACTATTTTACCTTACATTTGCAGGCCCATTTTCCTTCTTTCGACTGCTCGTCCGGAGAATGGCGTGGTGGCTCTTTCGCTCAAGTGCCGCCAACGAGCTTTTACCGCAGGTCACTGAACGCGGGAATAAACGATACACACATACGTGCGCTCCCATGCATCACTCCCCGCCACCCTTCCAGTACTCCAGCCGGAACCACGGCATTTGCCTTTCGACATTTCCCGAGATCCTTGCGTCTCAAGCTCATCGGAAACACTCCCCCCCCCCCCCCCCCACTGTTAACTTATTGCTCCCCTGATGCATCCGTGTGTTACTATGTTCGAGACAACTTTTCCAAACGGCCGCGTCTCGAGTGGCGACCTACATTTCTCGAGGGCGATGGCAAAGAATGCGTGATTTCTGACGGTAATGCACGGGAAACGTGTGAGAGCCGTTTAGGAACAGAGCGATTTGTTTTCGAGTGCATTTTCAACGGACTATTCATTTACAATTTATCCGTGGCCTCACAGCGAGACGGTCACATGCGTCAGGTCGGGACCGAAACCCATTTTTCCCCAAAAGTTCGTAATATCATGTTTAGATTAAGCACATTAATTCTCAACCACTATATGGCAAAGTTCAAATACCCCAAGAATATTATCTTGTAGATACTTATTTTCTATCGCATTAACAAACTGTGTAGAAAATATTGCGGCAGCTTTCAACATGAAACATGTGACTCAAGATTTTCGAGCATACTAATGGGAATCTCGTAGTAAAACCAGAGGAGCTGTTATGGGATAGCAGTTTGGGATACTGGAGCTTTGCCATAGCAACTAAAAAATTACATGCATAATGTACAGAGCGCTTTACTTGGCTTTGAATCGCGAATGATGGATATAGACTATTGAAAATATAATAATTATACGGTGTAGAGTAATTTTAATACATATAAAGGAGTCTTTATCGGGTCTTTCCCACGCACTCAAATGTATTTATAATATTAAATTGTACCAGTAATGGAAATAATTAGAACGCGAGTGTAAAGGGAATGATTTTAAAAGGCAAGTGACCTACCCAGTACTTGATACTACGAAAATTTGGAGAAAAAATGCACTTCGGTTTCGACGTGACACATAATGTGACTCTCTTCTTGTCAGTAGCCATTTTACCAGGTCAGACAAGGAAGACAGGCCGTCGCGGGGGCAATGCGACAAATGCCGTTATTAAATTCCATTAAGATAATGTTCTTGCCGTAGTAATTATCATTATCGGAGGCAAGAAGCAGCCGCGCGATTAAGTCCTGCCGCACGGTTATTACGTTTCACGACACCCCGCCGTCGTAATATACCCTTAGGACGTCATTCCACCCTGACTTGCCTTTCCCAAAGCTCCCGTTACGACATACATTTCCCCGAACGTCAGTCCGACTCAAGAAGAGCGCCCGGCCCATCGACGATGACTGGGAATAATTGTTTGTAAATGGAAAGAACCGTCGGCTTTCAGCCTCAGAGCCAGTGTAATTTAAATCGGGAAAGGCGAGACAATTTAGTCGGGCTTCTCTCGGATTTTTGATCCAGTTTTTGTCATCTGCGACGCTCGCCCCTTTCTCGGAGAATCTTTTGTTCGGCTCTGCTCGCTCTGGCCTAGATTAAGCCAGCTTCCCAGACTCTTCGAATCCCCGGTGATCAGCTATGCGATATTAATTTGCGGCCTGCTGGAGTTCCGATTAATCTTAGCTCGAGCGTTATTAATTGGATATATGGTGGTCCGCAGTGTACAGGACAAAGGCCCACGAAATACTTGGGGATTCTTGAGAGTGGATGGTAATCGATATTGTGACGGCGCTCGTACGATCGATTAATCACTAGCTCAATGTAGTCAAGCATCCAAGGAATTCCTAGTACTCCTGGGTGGCACGGACTTCTTTTCAACTCCGAGATAGTATGATTGTGTCATCGTATTTTGCCCCGTGGAAATTTTCCTATGAAAATCCCCCCGTTCGTCGTGAATGAAGATTTCATTGAATCTGATAGAATAGCGCGATGGGAATTGAATGGTCCACTTTCGGCGGCGACTGCTCTTCCGGCTTTAGCGTCAAATTTCGCGGATACACTTCGATCGGTAAATTCATTAAGCCGGCGAATATAATTAGCGCCGCTGGACAGAGAGGCGCATTAACAGCTAATGTCACTTACCAATACCCTTGATAAATTCATTCGGGCTAGAGGACGGCTAATTGTTAAGCGCTCTCGGCGCACACAAAGGATTATGCGACACAGACAGTATCTCGTTTTACACAGTAAACAGTTGCACGTTTCCTACCATTCGAATGTCAAGATTGATATTGAACCAATAAAGGAAAAACGAGCTCCGCAAAGCTTTGCACTCCACTGATGGTTCGCCTATGAAAACTGTAATTCTGGGAGAGTCAAGGACTCGGCTTTGTCAAAAGCGAAATGTCGCATTGCAAGGGATTTCGAGAATACAGAATGTCGAGCCGAGCTCTACAGAGATCCTCCGCGAGCTAATATTGAACATTACAGGATTCCACGCGGAGTCGGATTATTTTCGTTTGCAAATGGCTTCCTTTCGAGTGTGTCGAAAGCTTAGCGTACGCCGAATGAAGGGACGGGACACGTAGGGAGGAGGAGGAGGAGGAGTGGAGATGCACACACACGCTCGTCACTCACCGGGTCAAGCAGCCGAGGGGACCTAGATTTTTCGACTGCCGCGAGAGTGTTTACCTCATCTCTTTGTCTCCCCGGGCCGTTCTTTTTCCTCGGCTGTGTCTGCCTCTCCGCTGCCCTCGGATGGAATCCCTCGGATATCACGGCAGCGGTCGCACGGTAATTAATCCTTTTAGCTCAAGTCCCTGCAAACACTCCCCACCAAAAAGGAGGACGCGTACGCCAAGTTAGGGGGCCACCGGGCTAGGCCTTCGCTCGGTTTTTCAAAATAAACTCACCCGCGTGCAGGAGTCGCCCTCGCAATAAAAACAGGTCGTCCTTGCAACATTGAAACCGACCATTTACTCCCGGATCTACATTGCAGACACTCACAATGCAAAATGTATCTCTATTAAAAATGTCCCTTCTCGTTTCTCCATAAACAACCAGAATATTTCGCGAGACAATCTTCATTGTAGCAATAAAAGCAGGTCACGTTTGCAGCATCGAGTCCGGCGATTTACTCTCGGATGTAGATTGTAGACACTTAGGTAAAATACAAAAATCTAATAAAAACATCTCTTCTCGTTTATCCATAAACAGCGACAATGTTTCGCAAGGAAATCTTGACGATAGTCGTACTTCTCGTCTCGCCGAGAAAGTGGCAATTCAACAAGACTAAATAGAGATTCGTGAAGCCTCAGGCAACAATGAGCGACTCGGTTTAATGAAGCCAAGTCTCGCGTTTTCAATCTACAGGGCCATTTACAATCCGTATCGCAAGCATCTCCCAAGTCTTTGTCAAGTCCAAGTATATTCTCGTCCCGATTGCGAGGAACTGGTGTTTCGAGCGGGAACAGTGATTACCAGGACGAGTGTCCTTTAATCCAGCGGGATGCCGGCGGATAACTGGCGTCAGCGGACTTATTTAATTACTCATTTTAATCGGAAAGGCTCGAAACCAATAGGAGGTATTAGCGGCCGGCAAACCATTCATAATCGATCGATGGGAATGCGAGGGTTCGCTCTGGGCCCGGGAGCCCGTTTCACGCAGTTCGCCGAGTAACTTTGGCCCAAAGTGGTTTTAGATGGCTTCGACTATAATCAGTTTGGCCTGCCGCGCTCACAGGAGCTAACCGAGCGGTATCGCAAGGTCACCTACGTGCGCCTCTCGATCTAGCTTCCTGGCAGATTCCACGTGATAAAGCGGTAATGCAGGTGCGCCAGATCGGCCTTACATAAATAACGATTACGAGGGCGGTAAAAAGATCGCTTGCCACACGAAATACTGGCGTCTCCGCCGTTTCCCTGTGCTACCGAGCCTTCCCTTTAAGCTGATTTATCGTCTTTGATAAAACGTGCTTTGCAAATATTCCCGCAAAACACCCCTCGACGAAGAAGCATTGCTGCTTTCACTAAGACTCTTCAGGTCCTGGTGACGAGCAAAACCACTGTTTAGAATTAATCATTGCTGTTTTTTAATTGAATTTAATGGAACATAAATGATCGTAAAACAGGCAGATGTGATAAATTTCTATATATTCCTGGCAACATGTCACCATCGAGTACAGACAGTTGAAAAGTACTCGGTTCGGAAGAGCCATCCTCGGATATATCATCGACGGCAGGAGTTTCGACGAGGGGGCCACATTGTGCGCGAAGGTCAGATGGAAGTCCGTGACAGAGCGGTGAAAAACTGCAGAGTTTCAGGGGGATTCGGAGAGGCCGTAAGAGTAGCGGTAGGAGGAGGAATCGACTGGTAAAAGGATCCGGAGATGGAATTCCCCCGGCTGGGCAGAAATCCCGTTTCCCAAAGTCGATAGCGGGGCTTCTGTGCCGAAGAGACCTCAGACAGCGGAGCGAGGCCGAGGGAAAGGGAGTGGGAGAGGGCGCGAGGGACGTGTAACTCCGAGCAGAACACAAGCCACAGTCGGACTCGTGTTGCACCGATGAGATTCGGCTCCGTAACGCGAGGAAAAGGCGATTCTCCTGCAGACGTATCTCGAACCACCGCAGTGGACAGACGAGAGAGAGAGAGAGAGAGAGAGAGAGAGAGAGAGAGAGAGAGAGAGAGAGAGAGTGAGGGCGAGAGGAGATGGCGAGGGCAGGCGGACAGCGCTGTTGATGCAGGCTTATGTATATCAACCGGCAAATTCGCTTTGAGCACGAGGCACATCGGGTTTATGCGAGGTAAACGTATTTGCATGTAAACTCGTTTGCATGGCAGCAGCGACGAACGTCGGATTGCAATTCCGCGGCTACCGCAGCCGAGAGAGCGAGCGAGATAGATGGCCCTTCTGATTCGCCGTTGAGCCGAGAGAGAATTCCCTCGATGCGCCGGCGGTAGACGCTAGTTCATAACGGCCTGCCCACCATCCTGACACCGAACGAAGCCCCCTGATGCCCTACGGACCGCGCACCGCATCCTCCCAGCATTTTCCTCCTCGGCGGCCCACCGGCCTCTACCACCCCCCTGCCAACCTGCGACACATTCCACCCCCGCATCGACCTATACAGCGAGAGAAGAGAGCGCGTAATATCGTTAGAGTCGAGTAATTGCGTTAAATAGGTGTCCGCACTCCCAATGAACCCTCGGAGGAAGTAAAGCTCGGACATAATTCCGAGACGAGCAGTTACCCACGTAGAGAGGGCGTGCGGTGTCGCATAGCCTCGCCGAGTATAATGTTCGCCGGTACCGGTAGTAGTAGCCCCGTGGCAATTTTTACGACGCACCCTCGCTCCCTCGCTCTCTCCCTCGTCCCGTCAGCTTTATTTTCGTCCTGCGCCAGCCGTAATGCCACGCGTTATCGTCGGATCAACCCCGATCGAGCACGTCGTCTACGACGCACTCTCTCTCTCTCGCGCTGGCAGCCATGTAAGTATGCATGTATGCACGCTGTTAGGGCGCAGAGGCCACCGTCGGGGAACGGCTCATCGTTAAAGTCACGAAATATTTATGCCGCCGGTGTAAATAAGCGGGGGTGGAGGCGGTAACGAGGTATTCTAATAGTAATCCCCCTGCCAGGGGTAATTCCGATTACCATGGGTAAGTGGTATCGATCGAGCTGCGCCATAAAGCAGCTGGTGCCTCGCGGTAACGGAATCTCTTTCGGCCCCACGAGGCTTCCCGCCGAGCCGGCGTGGTTAGGATTTCGCTAGCTTCCCTTGTCCTCCTCAATAAGACTACCAGAGGCTCTGTAACTCTGTGCGCCTGTGTAGGTTCCACCGTTCGATTGAGCATTCGAGATCTCTCCGAGCAACTGGTCCCAAGGGTGGTCGACGACAGGACACTGGCCCGATTCCTTTCATCTTTATGTCCGAGGAATTCCAAGACGATCATTCAATTCATTGTTGATAGATTATGCCAGTTTGAAAAATGTGATCTTCACGGGGTTGTGATAGTTTTGCGAATAAAGTTGTGAAAGTGGGTGTAGTAGCTTTCGAGGGGAGATTCGAGTTGAGGATCTGAAAGCAACTGGTCCCAAGGGTGGTCGACAAGAGGACACTGCGGTCCGATTGCGCCAAGGGTATCCACTCGCTGGCGCGGCCAGCGACGATATCGAATCGCAAGGCGAGGAAGCGACCGGCAGTGGTGAGGGACACTCCAACACACCGAGGTAAACTGGAACGGGGTTTAACTCGACGTCGAGCCCAGTTTGCGGCACAAATGCACAAAGAAGATACGGCCACAGTCCGATTCTTTGCTTCGCTTGGCGATGACGGCGCTTTGGGAGTTGGAGCAGACCGAAAGGGTTCCCCTAATACCCGCTCGTTCGAATCAAATGGCTCGAGCCGAGATCCCAGCAACTAGTAATTCGAGTTATCCTTCCCCTCTTTCACCGGCTTCGGCAGCTCGTCAGCTCGTCAGCTCGTCAGCTCGTCAGGACTCGCACGCACGGAAATTCCTCCTTAATTATCGGCCTGAAGACGCTTGAATACTGAAGCGACCGCGCACAGCTGCGTTCTCTCGCCACCAATTTCTCCAACTCGACTCGTACGCAAAGTCCCGACGCAAACGACTCCCGTAACGCAGCCTCTGCCTCGAATCCCCGAGGATCCCTCGAGCGAGCGAAAGCTTATCGAGGCTCATACCATGACAAATTAGGCCGAGTACGCGCTCAGCCTGATTCAATATCAGTACGGGAAGTTGAGTACACATACTCCCGCGGCCTCGCACGCACAGCTATCGGTGAATCGGCATTTCAAGGCTCATTAGTCTCGGGAGACTCGCGCCGAGCGAAGAAGCGTCTGCCGCTAAGGAACAAAGCGGCCGAGCGCGCGCCGCTGAGCCGGTCCATCACTTCAAGTTCGCCGGGAGTTTAGCGACCTGGCTCCCGGCAAAGAGAGGAGTTACGTGACACAGCTGTAATCGCGTGCAATTCCACAAAGTTGGAAACAAAGGGGGCGCGGGGACTCCTAGTGCAAGGGGGAGGGCAGTGGGTGAGTAGAAGAGACAAGCAGAGGAAGAGGAAGACAGAACGAGCCCTCGTCGCAAAATGGATGCTCGTGCCGTGGAGCTTAGCGGCGTTAAGGGGGAAAATGTCAGAGCCGATTCCTCCCACTAGTAGAACGCGCGAGGGATGTGTGGCTCACCCACGACATCGATATATCTATATAGATTGTAGATCCATAGATACACAAGTGTTCGACACACAACTCGCATTAGAATTGAACCGAGCAGCCAAATGGCCTCGATCTCTTAACTCCACCAATTCCTGCGGAATAAGTTTGGATTTCGAGGGTTCGTGCGCCTTGAATAATTACTGTCATCGCAGTTCTCAAGCTCTGCTCGGCCTGAATTTATCCGTTTGGCTACCACGCTCGCGAGATACGCGCGAGCCTCGCCAATTACCTGGCTATTCACCCGAGATGTTTATCGTCGCGACATATATTACGAATATTTATCGCCCGCGGGGTATGCCGCCTATTCAGTGCAGGGGAGAGGTGAGTGTGTGTGTGTGTGTGTGTGAGTTTTTCGTTTAGGATAGATTATTCTCTCGTTTTATTCGGAGGCATTTACGGCGGCCGTTACGACTTACTTGGAGAGTGTTGGGACTGGCTTGGATGCTCATCAGTTATTTGGTGGTTTAGTAGCCGCGAGGGAATACGGCCGATGTCCTGTCACATCGATTTCTCGATCCAATTCGTCCTTTCGGGAGATGGCCACTTACCGGCGGGGAGCTTCGGCCAGGGAGTGCGATTCAATGATTAAGGTCGCTCGAGATGGCCACGATGTATCAGCCAAGAGCGAGAGGGAGAGAGGGAGAGGGAGAGAGAGATGGGAGGAGGCTGTGATATCCTTTGGCCATTGTGCTCCTACTCCTTTCTCTGCGGGACAAAAGGCTCTCTCCTTCGGAGAGACGGTGGTGTCTGTCAAGGCAGGGCTAACGGTGCCATCCCGCCGCGCAGGGAGGAGGACGTATGCTACCATTATTTCAATTTCACGGATGACCCGCCGCCGATGTGTACCTCGATGCACGCCTAATGAGTCCTGCGATTGTCCCCGATGCGATCCGGGGAGCGGCGCGCCGTGCCGAGATGATCGCACGCACGACTTCCTCATTAGAGGAAAGCCCCGATCCAGTCATTCTCACGGCTTCGCGCTAATGGCGAATCGCTCGCCCGCTCGCCCGCTCGACCATTCACGCCCGCGTATTTTACCCATTTTTCCTCCAAGCGCCGCTTGCTCCGCGCGGAAATGCTGGCATGCGTGTAACATTGTTACACGTGTACATGACAAGTTTAGCGCCGACGGTGCTGGGGATTTTTCCGAAAATGAAAGAGACGACTCGCCGCTGCCTTTCACTGGGAAATAGTAATGCGTGTGTGCGGTTTTTTGCCTTCCGTTCGTGGCCGCGCGCGCGCGCTTACGCGGCCTGCCGTTTTAATTTGATGGAGAGCTTCAAGCAGACATGATATTCAAGCTTTTTCTCTTTGCCAGCGGCCCTGTGAACAAGATTAATGTGCCAGTCCGCCGGATCTGTTGCACTCGACTGTTTATTGAGTGCGCACTCCTGACCGCCCCGGGAATTATCAAATGTATGGTATCGCGTATCCGGTGGGCCGCTCTGCTTTCAGAATATCGCGTCGCTGTGCCACCGGTTTTCGTGTTCCGTGTTAATTGCAATTTTATAGAAACCCGAGCTTTTCGATGTTATGAAATGAATGGGAGGGCGCAACAGCATTCCTTCAATTCTCGAGGTTTGGTAGATTTTATTTGTGATTTCTTTAAAATTTTCGAATGTTGCCACGAATCGGATTAAAGTAGATCGAGTCCCGAGTAGTCAATTGTGCAGTTTTATAGAAACATGAGATTTTCAATCTTTTGAAATGACTGCGAGCGCGCAGGAGCACCGCTTGAATTGTGAAAGTTTGCTTGATTCTGTTTATGATTTCTTTGAAATGTTGGTATACTATTGCGGGAAATGGGATTAAAGTAGATGGAGCCTATAGTTGTGAGGCAGACGAAGACCGATAGAAATGAGCAGGCGATAGCCGATGCACTCCAATCTTCTCACGCATCATCGACTGGTTGCATGACTGGTGTTAGGCCGCGTGGAAGTCAACGACCGCCAGTCTTAATACCGTCCAATTCAAAGTAATTTCTTAAGTCCTTGGCTGCTTAAGCCGTGCGCGTGCGTCATAGGGAAATATAGTCTAATGTCATAATTAGAGCTGCTCGGCGGCGGGCGCGGCGCGGCGGGGCAGATTCGCAACAAGTCTTACCCTTTTAACGAACAATCATTCAGCCAGCACTGGTCGCACGCAACTAGAGAAAGCCATTATGGAAATACATTTACGCACTTCGATCCGGTAGGAAAGCGGGCGAGGCGAGCGCGCGCCCTTTCAACTTGAGCGAAAGACGCATAAATCCCATTGAGGATTGGCCGGCGTGGCGTGGCGCGGCGCGGCGTGCGCGTTGGGTCTTGTTGCTCGAGGAGGGTCGTAAACGCGCATCAATTGGGGTCGAAAGTGCGCCGGAGTGCGGCGGAGTGCGGCGGAGTGCGGCGAAAGCCGGCCGAGTGCAACAACTATGGGGGAAGCAATAAAGTGGGAGCGAGCGCGCGAGCCGGCCCACGATAACAACCGAGAAACTCGTAAGCGGGCAATAAAAAGATCGGCTATCCTGACATGGATCATCCGCGCGATATCGAGTGTGTGTACCGAGGGCAATCGACCGCTCGATGGAGGCCACCGAGGCGCAGGGGTGTCATTAACCCTCCGGCGGGATGCATCATCTTAAAACTCTCATTGCCGCACGCAGCGGGGAGACATTATCCTGCACGCGAAAATACCAGCTTCCCACGGAAGAAGTAGAAATCAATCTGCGAGCCATTCAACCGCCACTGGAACCCGGAAGAAACGCGCATTCTTATCCAAAACTCTACAAGTACAAATCCTTTCAATTTATCAACAACTGATATTTAAAGTTAAAAATTCCCCCCTTCCCCCCCGAAAACGTAAAAAAATACAAAAAATGCGCACACAAAGAAAAACTCGATTTGTAGATTCAAAGACAAACAATAAGCTAAAAATAAAAAATTGAAACAAAAAAAACATTTTCGTTGCTCACAATATTTTGTACTCTTTAATGCGATTATTTATAGTATCTTTGTAACTTTATTACGCAATATGTTTTATTTTTCCTTTTCATAGCAATTTTGTATAGAAAATCCATTTTGGGCAATTTTTATTTAAAAAGCCATTACAGCTAAACCAAATACAGATTGGTCATCGTAACACAGACTTTTATTGTTGAGAATTATTCTCACTATTAGCCCTGAAAACCCAGGCAGTTATAACGTTAACACTGCATAATATCTAGCACATGCCGGCCTAGGATATTTTTTCCGAAGTATAGCGGTTTCCGATCGATACAAAACTATCAACTTGATTTCCGCAAAAGTTACAGCTCCATGGATTAATATACAAATTTTCTATTTCATCGTTTATTTTACTGGCATCGAACGAGCAATGAATCAAACGAATCGATACAGTCGTTTAGGTTTATCAGTTTCCCAGGTGGATTTCAATAATGTAAAAAAAATAGCTCGTAATAAAATCGATGTATTATGACAGTGAGTGGGTAGGTTGTAAAGTATGAACTGTTAAATCCTCCACTGTTACTTTCAAAGTTAATGATATACAGTTAAATCAGGGAGAGTGAGAAACATTGAATGGCCGAGGCTCTCCAATAGGGTTTCCTGCATCGGAGGCTCGGCTGCAGATCCACCTTGAGGCCAGGATCGCCTACGTACGTGCCTCTTTTGGCAGAGGTGGCATCAGTGTAGTCTGCATTCCCGGCGAGGCAGCCGCGCGGATTCAGCAGGCAGGCTGATATCCTTGCTCTTCTGCTCCTTATTCTCTCGTTCCGAGTCGACTGCCAGCCAGCCAGCCAGCCAGCCAGCCAGCCAGCCAGCCAGCCAGCCGCTCTCGGATAAACGGCGCGCGGCGCTGTCTTACGGTCTCTGACGCGGCAATTTAGGCATTTGACCCCAAGGGTCCTCATCGAGTTCAGCCGTTTAACCTCCTCGTTGCAATGTCTCTGTCTGCCTGGTGGAGCTCCTCTTCTCCGACAGGCCCATCTTCCGCGCCTCGCCGCGCCTCGCCTCGCTTCCCTCTCGTCGCCTCCAGCCTCGAGCCTGCTTCTCCCTCGACACGCTGCATTCTTTCCCCAATCCCCCCCGCATTCCTCGCTCGCCGCTCTGCCCCGTGTGGTGGTGAGGTGCATCTAGTTGGACGTGCTTCCAAAAGTGCAGTCATCGGGTCACTCGGCCTCCTAGGCGTACCGAGTCCTCTTTCTTATATGCGACTGGTCAATTCTATGCCCAGCCTCCGTTTCTACGCTTTCGATTGATGATCTTCCCAAGACGCTGTGGGGACAGAATTTATTGTATGTGTCTCGGCATAGAATCTTTTCGAGAATTTTGTTGGCAACTAGTGCACGAGTGTGAGAATCGTCTTTGGTTGTGGAGTGAGGAGGAGTTTGGTTCTACTTGGATGGTTGGAATATGATTCTACCGGAACTCCCGGCAAATTAATGACCGCGTTGCATGTGGTTGGTAGGTTGGCCGCTGCCGTTCCACGCATTTCTACGCACACATTTCATTGTCTAATAATTAGCAGGATTATTAATGTATAGCTGGCCGATTTGAACTCTACACTTGTAGAAAGAAAGCGGAGGATTTATCGCTGGAGTTATGACCAGTCGGGCGCGCGCACTTGTTCGAGCGCATTCGTCGCCGCGTTATATTCCCGGGCGCAATTAGCCTCGGTCATTTATAGAACAAATGTCGGGTTCATGCAAAATAAATACCCGCTCTCGCTTCGAGCTAATTATCATCGAGGCGCGCACTGCTTGTTAAATTGTATCGAGAAGCGGGCGCGGGCGGTCGCTTGAAATATCGAGGGGCGCGCGAGTTACCACGTCGCCGGGAAAGTTTAGCTCGGCGGGTGAAGGAAAGGTGGATGTAACATGAAATACAGCTTTTAATAAAATCGGCCGCCGCGGCGCTCGTAAGTTGGGCGAAAAATGTCTGGTATAGCCTGTCAGTGTCTGGCTCTCTCTCGCTCTCTCCCTCTCTCGGTCTGTCTCTCACTCTCTTGTAAGTTTAGCTCGGTCTTTCTCGACGCTAACCGACACGGTGCTCCCGTGCATCATCGCGAGGGAGCTCGGCCGGGCGAAGTGGAGGCGGCGAGTTGGGCTCCTTGGAGGGATGGTTAACCGCTTTTCCGTAAAACGGTTTGGTGCACCGCGAGTGGCTCGTTAACCCGTAAATCGAGTGTCATCTCCAACCGAAGAGGCCGTGCTTCACTCTCCACTTAATGCTGTTTCGAAGAAACGTCGAGCTCAGCGATAAACCGAGAGGGAAGGCTCGCGCTGGGCCCGTCACTCACTTTTCAATGCGACCACGCTCCGCGGAAATTGGTAGAAAATTCCAGCCCGCCGCTAATAATGAGCGTTGCCTCGCGGCCCGGAACCACCGGGCTTTATGGAGTGCGAGTATTCTCCAGGAATTCGGGCGAGGATGCGCCGCGAGCCGCGAGGAACCGCTTCTACGCGATCCCTGAATTAAACATCATCCCGAAACTATATCTCTTTCAGCGTGATATTTTAGAGCCACTCGAAATGTTCGCCGGGATTCATTCGCCGAAATACATGTACATACATATATTATATATTATACAGACAAAGTAAGAACACTGTGCATACATCTGTACCGGTTTAACTGGAATAGCCGAGGGTGGCGGTCGGAATTAACATCGGATTTTTTCTACAACGTTAATTCTCCCCGGCTACGAGGAACATCCCGAGCGACTGCTCGCATTTTCTCTAATAATATTCACCAAGCCGCTTTGCATCGACGGAAGGCGGCGACTTTCTCAATGGGAGGTAGGGCGGCGTCGCACTACGGTGCCACGCGGATAAAAACTCTGATTTCGAACCGAGGACATTTTCCCGCAGACAGTACATGTATGTATATGTAGCTGGATTAAACAGCGAACCCCGGTTGGAATGGATTCGCGCGAGGAGATCGGCATCTCAAATAGCTGGAGCGTGTCCGGTCGAGGAGAGTTGCTTAACTGTTTTTCACGCGGCGAGCGCGCGGCGAGCGCGCGCACGTTGACGAGCGGCGAACCTCCGCGGCAGTGCGCTGTGTTCCGGCAATCGTGCGTCCGAGCAGGCTGGCGCATTTGCATAAAGAGTCACGGAAGAATGCATTCTGCATCTCGGCCCTGCTCGAGTCAATACCACTTGCCTAGGAATGGAGCAGCTCGCGGAGCCTGTGTTCCTCGTAGCATGTAACAGAATTACGTATGTGGCTGCATTTCAATATTGACTCACCGAGAGAAATCCCGGGGAATCGCTCGAATTTTCCCCCCTATCGCCCCGCCACTTTCTCTTTCTCCCTTTTTTCTCGGCCTGGTATTCCACGTCATAGGCGGCTTTTGCACTGGCGAATCCTGTCGGGGGCTCCCTTTCCGAGGATCCTCTGCATCAGCCGTCATCCCTCACACTCGGCTCGCTCCATTTGACGTTGAAGGTGTGCGACGGTGATTTATCGGCGGCGATCAGCGAGCGGGCAACTGTTACGCGTGTTCCCTGCAAAAGTCTAGAGAGGGGCCCCCTCGATCGCGCTCCACTCGCCAATCGAACTGCATTAAAGGGAACAAGCTCGATACACCGGCCTCTGAAAGCATTTCAAACAGAGTCACCGAGTCCGGAGAGAGACTGACACGCTTTTTAATCCTTCGCTCCAATGCTTATCCGTAAATTAGCCTTTTTATTAAAGCCAGCCGTTTTAGTACTGCGCCCCACGCGGGGGGCTGCTCGAGTGCTTCGTGCCCCGTACGCCATCGGGAGTATGTAAAAACATGGATTACAGAAAGAGAGAGAGAGAGAAGGAGAGTGGGCAAAAGCGTGCAGTTGTTAACATTTACTGGGTTAACGAACGCGATATGTTAATGGGGAATCGTTTGGGACACGCCTACTCCGTCTGTCCGTGCACGTTCGCGCATTAATGCCGGCAGTAAAATCGAAATCATAATGATAATCTGAAATTCATAAACCCGCCCGGCCGCCTGGCCGCCCAGTCGCGCACTCGCGCACTCGCTCGCTCGGGACACGATGTTTGCTCGTAACTTGGAGGAGATACGGCGGGTCCTGTTTCGGGGTGAGGGCCGCCGAATGCGCCACGGGACAGAAATAAAGACGAGGGTATCGGGAGTTCTCGCAATACTGTATTAAGTTCCATTAAGTTCAGGGGCACACTGGCTCGCGCTCCCATGTACAGATAAATCGCACGAGCTGCTGTTAGTTATGCCGGCCGCGGAGACAACGTGGCTAATTCGTGGAAGGCCATTAACTAATCCTTTAATTAGACCTGCTGCACCGCTGCGATCGAGGCCTTCTCGTTTTACCATCCGGTAGCTTCGCATTCCCACTTGGCCGTGAATTCGAATTATCCAATATCAACTATCAAGTGGCGGAATATCCTCGTATAATAAACGTGAATCGTGCAATGTCCCCCGATTCCTCCAAGATTCAGAGTCAACATTAACCATCCTCCGAATGCTTGATAATCAACTATAGTCGCCGTCAACTCCATACAGGGAGACGGTTTCAAGATTCCTTTCAAATCATAATACGGGAGGAATAGGAACTTATCCAACTTATTTGTTTTGGTATGAAAAATAATAGAAATTCGACGAGTTGGCACCAAATGATAAACATTGGACCAGTTAGTACCAAATACTAGAAATTTAAGGAGATCGTACCAAATCATATAGGTTGAAAAATTAGAAACAAATAATGGACATTGGATAAGTTGGTACCAACTTATCCAACTTCTATGATTTGGTACCAAAAGTAATAGAATGTGAAATATTATGCCGAAAATGGTAATAAAGGAGGAATATAAAAGAAAAGCGACCTTCAAACCGCCCGTCGAGTTTGCAGCGACTATACATATGTAGTTTCTGTACTAATACAATAGCATTCTCTAGTCAGACAGTCAAACTTTGGCGTCACACTAGTTGATTGCAACGGTCTGGCTTAACCGAGACAAGGGGATGAATGGTGGGGGCGAATAGTGGCAGAGGTCTGCGAGAGAATTACTCGGATTGCCAGAGAGCAAAAGAGGGGGAGAGGGAGGGGGGCTGGGAGATATTTTTAAATAAACCTCCACTGTCCGGAAATGGGTAAGTGGGCGCGAGGATCTTCCGGCGCGCACGCAGAGCGGGCCTTTGTGCTTTTCAAAGAGCGAGGGATACGCTCGCGCGCTCGCGCGCGCGCTTGAATCTGTCAGAGAGTCGAGCGAGTGGAGGTTAGAGAGAATGAGGGAGAGAGAGAGAGGTGGAAGGCAGGGTAATGGAAATAATGAGGCCATAGCGCGGCCGCTGGTAGATACGTGCCGGAGATGGTGGTATCCAGGGAGAGCGGAGCCCGGGGCTCCGGCTTTTCTATTCCTCGTCGAACAAGCCGAGCCTTGGCGGAAGTACATACGTATACCTGAGGGCCCTGCAACGAACAGAAGAAACGTGGCTCTCCGTGATCACTCGCCCACCGACACACCACCGTACGCGCCTCCTCTCCTCTCATCTCCCATCCTCTCCTCTCCTCTCCTCGACACACCGGGCACGTTCGGAATTCCTGAATTGGATTCACCTACCGAGAGCCCACTGCTTCTGACGCGATTGATCCTACGGCGCACACATCCACACACGTACTGCGCGTCCGCGAAACCATTCCGACTTCCTTGACTTCATAAATTTGCAGATACAATGCCGCCCAGGTCCCAGGATCCCATTTATATTCGGACCGCGTCGATTTCTCCATTCCACTCAAACAGATAGTGTTTCCTTGTTATAGGGGAGATCGCGACTAGATAGTTGACACATGTTTTACTCAGTCAATTTGCATTAACTGTTGGCTACCTTTCTTTCAAACATTATTATATGTAGATACGCAAAATTCAAAT
The DNA here is from genome assembly GCA_963675795.1 of Crossocerus cetratus. Classification (NCBI taxonomy): domain Eukaryota; kingdom Metazoa; phylum Arthropoda; class Insecta; order Hymenoptera; family Crabronidae; genus Crossocerus; species Crossocerus cetratus. The sequence continues at coordinate 4,922,013 of OY776671.1, forward strand.
CTTCAATCAGCAATAATAAGGGTGTCGTAAACCAAAATAAAAAATTGAGTATTTGGCCAAGCCATCGACACACGGCAGCATAGTATAAAATATTCACCTAGAAAAAACGGTTCAAAATAGAAGAATATAGCACTTCCAAAATCACTTACCATTGTTAAAACACATTTTTTTATCGTATCGATAAACGATGTGATCGGTTCATAATTAATGTGGGTAATCACTCCGTTTCACAATAGTGATTATACACTATTTCCATTTGTCAACTAGCCCCCCTGTCTCCCCTATACTACTCTCCACCCAAGAGTAATACGTATAGTAAGATTCTGTTGTTAGTATTTTAGGTGCTTTTTATTCTTACGATTTAGTCCGCTGCCATTGTGAATTAAAATTCGAGGGGGAAAAGTTCAGACATAACTTATTAAGATTTAAACACACGAACGGGCCGGGCCAAGCTAAAAAGCATAGTTTGAGTGACTTCAGGCCGGACTCATCCCCACTCCTATCGAGTGTCAGGCATGGTTTTAGCTTAATTGACAATGACTCTAGTCAAAGAGATGCGTTCCGGGGTTCCCGCGAGGCAACATTCCTCAATTTTCCAGAACAATCTCCATCCGGCTAATGGAACAGTTTGCGGGGGAAAGATTTTCTCTGGCGGCGGACTCGCTCAGTCGGAGAACAAAGTTTCGTCTGCAGCGAGTCTCTGGATCGATCTTTCCATTGTGGGCCGTGAAATGTCCGAGCGACCAGCGGCAATCGAGCGGGAAAAAGGTGGAAAGCATTGGGGAGACACGGAGCAAGCGGGATCAGTGCTCCCAGTGGTAGGAAAAGTCAAAATATCGGCGCGCGTGTGTTCGCGTGTAATTTACGGTCAAGCGCGCCAGGCAGAAACCTTAAAGAAGAAAGTGATAGTGGAACTAGAATGCGCGCTTGTATATCGCGGTAAGTATGATAAATAACGGAGCGGAGAAACGCTCGGCGCACGAACACATCCCTGGCGAGCATGGAGGCCACGGAGAGCCGAGCCGAGCCGAGCCGAGCCGTACACCCTTCATACGCCTGTAAATCGAGCGTTCCAGATAAGAGCGACAGGTTCCCTGAGTGCGCGCAACAGCCTCCAACTGCCAATCGTATGTTTCCCCATTTTTCCCTGGGCCCGGGCCGACCCGGCCCGGCCTATCTCTCTTTCTCGCCCGGACAAGCCAGCCGGCGCTCTCGAGCACTCGAGATAGACCGGCTAAATAAAACTTAAAGGTCACCGATTCCGAGTGTGTTTGCCTCGGTGCCGGTGCGCCGACGTCTGACTAATTGTTACTCCGCTGGCATTTGCACATTTCATTTCCAGCTCGGGCGCGTATACCGTTCGCCCGCTCTCGAGAACTCGACTAATCAGACCTGCTAAGCCTTTCGCCCCCACCGGACACTCGTTTTCCTCTCGGCTTATCCTACTGGTCTCTCTTCGGTAATCGGCTCTCGGGCCATTCATCCCTTTTTAGTCGGACTAATCGGGAGCGACGCGAGACGACGTCCCCGCCGAGAAATCAATTTCCCTTCATTCGGCCGGCTCCGCTCGACTCTTGGGCTCTCCGCGCTCTCCTTTAGGCTCGGGGTGCGCGCGGTTCATAATTCATAAAGTTGGTGACACGCTGCCATTGCCGGTGGGTCGGGCGGCTCGCGCGACGTGAGTTGGTCCTCGCCGGTTCGCACCCCCTGCCATTTAACCCGACCGCACGAGCTCTGCCTTCTGCCCTCGACCGCAAATCTCGGCGAGTGGGTAGGACGCGCGCGTGCATTGCTCCACGGGGTTCGCCCGAGGAACGAAAAGTTTTCCTTGCCGAGCAGAAACCAGGTTGGATCGCCTCTGTTCCAGTGCGAGTCAACTGGCTTTAAGCTGAAATCGATTAAGCCCACCATTAGAAAAGGGGGCCATCTGTGTGGAGGCCGGAATCTGATTTCCCTCTGGTGCTTTCGCCTCCGCTTGTTAATAAGGTTCCGATTTTTAATGGGATTTCTCGCCGGCTTCACCCGGCCGGGGGCTAAGTGTCAATTCTAGCACTGGCGTTCGATCGAGGTGTTATTGGCGCGAAACGATTATCTTTTTCCATCGGTCCCTTTCTCACCCCCCCCCCCTCCCCCCATTCTTTTTTCCCCCTCAGCTACCTTCACTTCCTGGCGCTCGATGTTGAATAATGCATAGTCGAGAGCCGCCGCGCCGCAGCCGCTCGCTCGGGAATTCATTTATCAAGGCAATAAGTCGAAACAGAATCGCCGGGTTATTAATAATTGTAATGCCTTCCGCTCGCTTGATTTATCGGTGTACTAATGCCCGCTGTGTTTCCCCAACTCCTTGCGAATGCTTTCTTTCAGCGGGATGTTGCTCTTAAGTGGCGCGGTTTGCCACCGCGCGAACATGTCCCCGCGTGTGTGAGTGGTAGTTGCTCGTTGGGATTGGTAGCGTTGCGTATGTAGAAAGTCGAGTGATAAACGGTTGGCGAGCCAATCGCGGAAAGTGCTGAATGAAACGGTGGTAATCTATGTTTGTCATCGTATTCGCACGCCCCACCTTTCGCTACTTTTATTAGGCCTCCCATCGACTAAATTAATTATTATAACATGCTGCGCTCACGCGTGTCCCCGCAATTAACGCACTTGTTTTTCCAGCGGTTATTACACCTGCAAATAAATGGAGGAGTGCGCGCGAGGCCGATTGCTCGCGGGCTCGCGGCAGAGAGTGCGTTTTTCATTGGGCTCGCACTGGTAATTTATCACGGACACCTTTGGTATATGAAATATCAGGCGAACTGTGCCGGGTTCGATAAAGGCGAGCGCAAACATCGAAACAGCGAGAAGGGAAGTTCAAACACGGACTTCCGCACGAAAACAGCGATCGACTGTGTTCGAAATTCGGTCCCCTTGGCCTGCGGCGAATATGATTTTCCAAGCGGCCAGTGGCCACATTGTCCACATTTATGTTTCGACAGGCGAGCGAGACATTTTAATTTCATTCACCTGCGAAATCGCTACGAACAATTGAAAGTGGTGGATTAGCGACGGTGGGGGGATCGAGGGGGGCAGGGGGGTGGGTCCCCATTGAATGGAGGCGCGCAACATTTTGAAACGCGTATTTTTCAAAGGAGGCCTGTGCCGGCGCATTGTTCGCCGGTTCGTTAGCCCGGCGCGATTAAACAAAATGATCGCCCGCCACCATCGCCTCGGGCTAGGTCTCCAGTCGGAGGGAGCCGATCGATCCTGCAAATAAAGCCCTCCCGGTCACGTAACCCTTTCTCCCAGTGGATCGGACACGCTATGAAAGGGTGAACACGAAGACGAGACTTTGCGACCCTTACTCCAAGAAAAGCGGACACTTCCGTCAGTCGAGACATTCCAACTCCTCCTCCTCGGACGACCGAATACCCCAAGCGAAATTCCCTGAAACGACCATCATCAAAGACAATGGCTTGAATCCATAGAATTATTCGACATTTATTAAAAGAAAATTTTACCATTCATCGCTTGGACGTACAGTTTCACTCGCTCGCGTTACAAATGTAAGGTTGCTAATTGTAGAAGAGTAGATCGAATAACGATTTGCATGAAAGGTCATTAGCATTTCAAAATAAGCAGGCTGCGCTGCGCCCAACTCCCCGCAGCACTGTCGGAAGGGAAAGTTTCGGAGCCAGCTGTGCTGGACCCTTCTCAGCTATTTTTAGAATATCGATCGTTCCTCGGCTGCCGGGGGGATCGATAAACTTGACTGTGGTCATGGTCCCAGCGACCCTCCGTCTTCGCCTTCCTTCCGTCTGCCCCGCAACACTATTCCATATGCAAACGAGTGTATCGAATCCGACCCACTAATGCTAACAACTCCCCGAATCAATACAATCAGTAGAAACAGCGCGCAAACCTGCATTTCTACTTGCCGGTGGCGCAACTTTAACGAGACTCCCAATATTTGTCTGCGACAGTGGCAGGGCCCCGAGTCCACAATCGACACAACTAACAAATTCCGCGGCTGTGAATAATCCCTGATTTTTCCACCAGTCCAACTAAACCCATTGAAATCTATCGAGTCCCAATGTTTGGCTATGACAATGCCATCGAGCCGATTCTCCCGTCTTCGTCTGCTTCGCTTCCTGCCAGCAATAGTCTGCCTGGGACACTTGAGGCGGCACGGGCCCCCCTCCTCGTCCCCCTCTTCGCCCCCCCCCCCCATAGCTTCGGGCGTATCATCAATAACGCGCTTTTCATTGCGAGCCGCTCGAGGCAGACGAGCGAAAGGAGGTATGTACTTACTGTACATACAGTTAGAAGAGGGTTCGCCCCTGGGGAGGCGGGCGGCGGAGGGGTTGCCGGTGGAAGGAAGAATCGGGGCCGAGAGGAGAGCGAGAAAGAAAGGGTGGTGCGCTGTGCCTGGTAGACGAAGGCGTTTCTTTTTTTTCGGGGGAAAAGAAAGGGTGGGCTTGATCGCCGGGCATTATCTTCCTAAATTGCCCTGGCACACCAATATCCGCATAAAGGCTGCACCAAGCACCCTTCCCTACCCACCTCCTCCCCCTCCTCCTACTCCTCCATCTCTCAGCGTTGAATATTATACATAACGGGCCGAGGTAGACCCTTGGAAACGAGGTTCTCGCACCCTCCGCCCTTATTATTATTAACCGGCCAAGTAGAAGAGGCTCGTTCCGTGCCAGACGGAGTGCCGGGTGCGCGCGCGGCCGCCTTAATATTTCGACTTTTTGAATACTTTGCGCGCCTCACTTAACTAGCCTTTGTCTCGAGCTGACTGCATTCTTCAAGCGTACGCTGCCACACGAGCCCACCTAATGGACGTCGCTCGCCTTTTCCATTTTATATTGCGCTTTCACCAAAAAATTCGCCAATTCGCAATTCGAGAATTATCCCCACACATTCAGGCGCAGGATATTCTTCTCTGCCAATGTGCGTTTTTCCCGAATTAAAGTGACTCTTGCCAAGTGGAGATGGACCGAGAGCCAGGAAGTCGTGACGCAACCCTTTGAGCCCGAAATACCCCGCGAACCCGGCGAGGTAAACAGGAGGATAAGCAGACTCTGTGACGAATTAGTTTTGGCCGTTTTATCTGCGCGGCGAATCTTGCCGGATCTCTTTTAATTAGGTTCGCCGGAGTGTAGAAAGGGGCCAAAGGGCGGCGCAGCCAGGGAATTAGCTCAGCGGCAAAGTGGGGAATTAGGAGCGCGCGTTATTTCCGGGACTCGCCCGGCGCATTAGCTCGCCATTCGGGTTAATACGTTTCTTTAATCCGGCGGCGCTACATCATGCGCGCCACCGGCTCGTCATTAAGCCGCCGCTGACTTATCGATACCTTGCGCATAATCGCCGGCCGCTCATGCAAGGCCGCGACCGCCTCGTGTAATAACTGGCCGGGGGACAGGAACAAATGTCCTCGCCTGGCAACCTACGCTCGCAAACAAATGCTACCTTCCAATAAATGCGATCTTTTCCTAGAATGCGGTCATTACTCCATTACCAGGAAAAGCGAGAACTGGCCCTCGACTTAAACGGAAATACAAGAATCCTCACTCTCAATTTAGGCAATAACATTCTACACACAATATAACTGACTTAAGACTGGTTGATTCTCATTGAATCAGTGGCTTTAATAAAAAAAAAAAATATATAACTGACTAAATTAATAAAAGAATTGGATAATAATTCATAAGGGCAGTAATAATAAGTTATTCTGGCCGCGGACTGGCAATTGTGCGAATTAGTGTTGATTACTCTAACTAATATCTATTACCCATTTTGTTTCAGGTAAGGAAGCACGTATAACTGTTCCCATAAGTCGGGGCCGGGCATGTAAGAGGAGGACGCTGGAATCGTTTTCCTCGGATCACGAGCGGTAAAGTAGCCCCCTGACATCTCATTAACGATTAAGCGGATTCTCTTGACGAGTGATAGCGTGGGCTTCCCGAACAATGATGTCAGCAGGTTCCCCGACGGTCTCGGGGATCCCATATCCGAAAGCTATTCTTACGGCGTAGGTCCTCTAATTTTACATGATTCTCCGCCCTCAAAGCCAGACGTTGATCAACCGCTCGGAAAAGTGCTCGGAATGTCCTGAATTGGCGTAAGCGCCCCGACCTGTCATCCGATGCTCATTGTCCGAAAACTCGTAGATGACGAATGGCCGATGAAATTCTATCATTGATGTTGGAGGAAACTCATATCTTTCCCCTTGAAAGATATTTCTCTTATCAAGCCCGGTCGACTGTAGAATTCTTTTGTGAACGCGAGCCCGTTTAATTAAGAACTTTGATTACTCGATTTGACACTCGAAACTGGATAATTGGGAGAATTCTCGCATGGTTCATTAATTACACAAATATCGGACAATCAAGGATAGGTTTGTGGAAGCGAGTGCTTTTAATTAAGAACTTTAATTACCCCATTTGACACTTGAAACTGGATAATTTGGACAATTCTCTCATGCTTCATTAATTACACAATATACATTGCACAATCGAAATAGGTAGTATAGTTCATTCCGAGGCGAAAAACAATTCCACGTGCGCATTTCTGGTATCCGACACAATGCAGGCAGCAACAACTATCAAACACCTCGAGTAAACGTCAGTAATAATAACACCCATGGTGAGAAATACGAGGCCTCCTCCCTTTTCAAGATATGAGAAGGAAGAAGGCGGTCGGATGTTTTCTCGGGTGTGACTTTGCCGGGCCGTTGACTTTCGGTATGATTAAAGCTCCGCTACTTCGTTCAGGGGGATTGGCCTCCGAGACGGCTGCGGAGCACGAGCTACGGAGCGAAGGGACAAAAGTGTCTCGAGAAAGAGAGGAGGGAGGGAGAGGGAGAGAGGGAGTGAGAGATAAAATGACAGAGGGGAAAAGCTGTTCGCAGATAGAGAACTGTATGGAAAGAGCGAAATGAGAGAGGGACGTAGGAGATAGGTATAGAGAGAACGAGTGAAGTTCGGAGACGACTATCGTCGGATTCGGCCCCTCAGGGTACTAGGGAGTGCAGTGAAGACTCCTAGGGAAATGTAGCCGGCGATCAGACCTGTATCAGTAAGGGAATCGCGGCGGGGATGCCGAATCGATACTCTCTGAGTAAATCGTGGCTAAACGTCTCTCTTATTCCTGGCTCCGTCGCGACGCAGGATCCTCTAAAAACTTTTAACCCGACCCCACTCCTTTCTACTTTTACACTGTAATACTCGAGCCACTGTCCTAGTAACGGCCTGCTCTACTTTCTTAAGTCTCCCATAAACTCTCCCTTCTGATCCTTCGTACCTTATTGCCCGCTAAACATAAAACAACTAGCCACGCTTGCCCGCGTTCGTCAACACTTCTCAAATATGAATTTACTTAATTAATACAACCCGTGAACGAGCTCCAGGTATACATGCCGCAAGTTACACGCCAAGTATTTGCAGCTGCTACACCGATAAATTCCCTGCGCCCTAATTAAAAGCAGATTAGCCATTATTATTGAGTATTACCGGATTCCTTTAGGGCGGGCGCGTGAATGCGGGGGTTTATAAAGGCTCACTCCTGGAAGCGGCGGAATGTTGAAAGTTCTCCCTGCGGATATGATTAGCAGTAATTGGGGAAGTCAGCGCGCGTTATCGAGGGCGCGCGAGCAGTAGGTGGATGTATCGACACGATAGCATACTGCGGGACAAGGGTTGGGTATCTTGATGCATTAGGCACTTGTAGAGCGATTACCTCCGTAAATGCCAGATTAAATGAATGCTTGTTAGGAGCATGCAGCCCCGCAGCCAACCCGCCGGCTCTCATTACACACACGCGGCACACTCTCTCCATGCGTGTAACAACTCTAACATATACTCTCTCGGCGGCGACCACACGTAATTACGAATTAATTTCGACCAACAGGTTTATTATCTTGTCACGCTCGCGCCAGTGTTATTTGTATAATATCAGCGATTAACTTTCTGCCGGCTCCAAGACAAACCGGTGAACGTCATGCCAGAGCCGGCCAGTACGTGAGATCTCGTTAGAGGCTTTCCGATATCCCGAAACGCACTGGTTGCTACATGACTCGCTCGTGTCTCGCTCGTGTAGGAGAAATCACGCGTGAAATAGCTCGGATAGGAGTGCAAACTCCCATTAATCCACTGGACATTCCGCCAGAACTGGTATTGGTAATCTCTAATTCATATGGGGATTTTCTATTGCTCGAGTGCTGAGCAACAGCCGGCTTTGGTATCGAAGGGCAAAGGTATGACGGCGAGGGCGGTGGCTTCGGAGGCGGCGATTAAAGGCGCAAAGTAACACTTGTCCACATAATCAAGTCCTAATGAATGGGCGCGCTAGTCGGCCCCTTAAGAAATCTGGTAATGGGGGAGCCGTTTAATTACCATAAGTCGCGGCCGCAGCGCCGCCCAATTATGCAAAGCCGGCATTTATCAGAAGATTTACGGTAATTAGCCGCAGCGAAAGTCAGCGAACCCTTTAGCGACCCTGGTGCCAATAAAGCGTGGTTAATCCATTTAGAGCCGGCCGAGTATTGAGCCGGCCCGATCGATCAAAGTCATCGACTCCGACTGCAAGAGCGCTGCGCTCGGCATCGCGTGTTTCAAACAGATCCCCCGGCCTTTTCCTCCCACAATTACCTCCAGTCACTGTGTCCTCCTCGGCAAAAGGAGTCATTAAAACTTGCGCGAGTAATATCGCGGCGCGGCCCGGCGCCTCGGAAACTTTTTGGGCAGTAATGCCCGGGGAGTACTTCAGTCCGCGTTCAGCTCTGACGAACTTCACTGGTCCATTGTAATAATAACCGGGCCTGCTAAATTGAGCGAAGAGCGAAACTCCTCAAGATCGCGCGCGCCTCTGTCTCAGTGTCCTCGTTCTCCGGCGAGTTTCATTAAAATCGGAACTCGAGTTAAGAATTATAGCCGGCAGAAGGAAAGCAAGTGCGCGGCAGAGATGAGCCACATCTAGCAACTAGAAACGAGGATACGTTTATCAACGAGATGGAACTACAGAATCGATCAACGCCTTCACAATGGGAGGCTTTGACATTCTCGATTATCGGAGTTCCAAGGTCTCAGATGGGAATTGATATTCACCGGGCGCGTTCTCTTCCTCCTCTGTTGGGTAAGGCCTCTTCTTCGATCGAGAACGGCGCTCACACTCGGCTCGAACGTATAACGCGATAATCGCATCATGTTCGACACAATGCGAGATTAGTCGCTGGCTCGGCGTGCACGTAGGCCCAGTTATTCGAAGCGACCGCCCGGACAAATTGATGCGTGATCGCCGTATTGTTCCCCGACGCCCGTCCTCTCAGACGGATGGGACAGATTCGAGCGAATTCGGCCCTTCCACTCAGCAACATGCTCGCACGCTCGTTCAGCATCCTCCGATTATTCCGCTTTATTAACCTACAATAGGACCTTCGATAAAGCCGGCCAAAAGGACAGATTTACTTAATTCTACCATCTTTTGTCCAGCTAAACCGATTCGATCGGATTAAACAATTCAAAAAGATCGAAATTAATAAAGTAATTTATTTTAATGAATCTTGAGATCGAAGCTCGAGGAATGTGCGCCATGAATTTGGCTGTCACGGGACGAAAGAGTTTTAAAGGGAATATTGAATTTCGTGCTAATATAATAAGCAAGCAGAAAGTCATCGACTTAATGGCCAAACCCTCTCATCCCCGCTAATTTTGAGGGAAATGGTGGAGCGAAAAAACGAGAGATTCCTCGAACAAGCGACGTGCAATAAAATTTAGGGGGTGCACGGCCGAGGCACATAGAGGGTTTCCCTCTGAAGAGCGTTCTTGTTCGGGCAAGTTGGAGCCGCTCGTTCGAGAGCCGCCTTTCGCCGATCGGTGTCAATGGTTAAGCATAAAACAGGGCCCGGGGGAGACTCGATGGGATGCCTGAAGTGTACTGGCAATGTATTAATGGGATGCACGGCTACTAGAGTTACCGAAGTAAGTGTCATTAATCTTTCGGTGGCGCCTTGCGCGCAAAGTGCAGCCTGCGTTACGAGTATCCTACTTCGTGTACCTAGCCGTAGACATACGTATGCGCATAGATACATATATCACGCGATATAACGTGCGCCTTTAAATTAAACCTCGACAAAAGTTCCCCTAGATTGCCCCAACTTTTCCCCATTAATTAATCGAACCCACCTATTAGATAAATATAACATTTCCGAAATAAATTTCATACAGCAGAATTTACATACAAAATTACATACATATTTACATATTTAACTTTACAATAAATTTACATATAATTTACGCCTATAAAACTGAAGGCTGGATTAGGAATGACAGACCTATATTTTATAGGCAATAAGAATGCGTTTTTTGCGAGGTTGGTGTTCAAAATTAAAGTAATGAGATTGGACTGAGATTTATAGATATGTTAATTAATAGTCCTTGCATCACTCACTGCATTTTCAACTGAGTTTTCTGCCTAGTTTTTGTGTCACCGTTCACCAAAGTTCCGTTGTTATACCGTTGTTAAAACCTGTCATAAACTAATGACACTTCAGCAAAATATGATTCATATATATGATAATTAAGATATTCACGAATAATCAGGCAAAGTTTCGAAAGCGTCGTCAGTCAAAGAATTCGGGTAAGGAGCGAAAGAAAAATGGCTTCATTTGTAGAAATAACGTGATAAAGATGAATATGAAAATAGAAATTACTTATAAAAGGAGGCGTACTATAAGCATTATTGAAAATAGAATTTTCGTACTCAAAAATTGGTTTTATTCTAGTTTGAAAAGGCCTAAAAATTCTGTATTTGACTGCTTTTTCAAAAACAGAGAACAGGTTTGGTTTTCATAGACTTTTTTCTGTTGCAAATTTCGCATATTCGAATATGTATACATATTCGCGCAAACATATGACTATAATTCCTTAATCCTACAATTACAATAAACTATTCATTTGGCAGAATATTAAACTGAATGAGATTGTTTAAATTACTTGTACTCGCTGTAACGTTGCCTGTGTGGCAAGGTTTCCTTAGAAATGGCAGGTCGATAAATGATCGGTGCTCGAAGGAAGGGTATATCGACATATCGTCGCATTCCTACCTGTTACTGGAAGTATCGAAGATTCCCCGGATATCTAACACATCTAGTCCGTAGAAACCCATGGCACGGACTCCTTCGTGACGGGATTGCCCAACTAGCCTAGACAACCGCGCGCGACTCTATGTGTATCGGACAATTTGGGCGGAAACTTGGGAAGAAATTCCAGGCTTCCTCTCCCAGCTCCCTCGTTCGCTCCCCTCTGTATCACGTTGTTATCGATGTATGCAAACGGCGCGGTGGAATTATTGAGTTACCGAGTGCCGCTTTCCACGAGCGTATTGCTATCTCGGCCCATACATAAAATCGTAGGGGCGCGCGGCGCGCGGCGCGCGGCGCTGCCGCCGTTACTGCAAACATCGGCCGCTCGTGTTTGCGGTTTTTGCGGCTCCAATCCAATTTCCCCGTGTCGCGCGGTCGGCGCAACTTTTCGCGAAAAACGTATCAAAGTTACACGCGAGCCAATCGGCTCGCTCCAAGATTACATGTAAATAAGGAGGAGCGATGACAGGATCGATGCAATATTGTTACCATATAAATAACGGGTCATAGAGTTACACCGCATTCTTATTTGCATAGAAAGTAGCATATTGGACTTGTAATTATCATGTAAGCACTAATAATAAACGTCACAATACTCGACACTCATTTATATCCTGCGAGCGCGCGCGCGCATTGTCATAAAATGAATATCCAATTGGTAGGAGTGATGCGCTCGATGCACCCAGCGGGCGATTAGCGAGGCGATGAGGAAGCGGCGTTAAAAAGTGAGTGGATCGTTGGCCGGATTAATTAACGGATAATAGGCCAGCGATGGATTATAGGGAGTGCGGGTGGTTGAAGGTTGGGGGTGGTTGATGTACGTTTACGAGTAGGTTTGATGGGGCTATCTTTCACTCCGGCGAAGATAGGTCGTCTTGATAGGAACGATCGGGAGAGGAGGCGGGCGAAAGTGCCCCACCATCTGCGAGCTTATCCTTCTAAGCCACTGCTAACTAAATGCGTAGCTGCAGCCAGCAAGTTTTGCCATTTCGGGCCGGATGCCGCGGGATTTAATAAAAGCTCCTAGTTACTCCCGCCGGATAGCGCGGCCCTCCTCAGTTCCTGTCGTCAAGTCATCCGCGACACAACGCACGAGCTTTACTCCCAACCTCCGGCCTGGCTCCCCTGGTATTTGGTAATTTCGCTTTTATAGAAGGAACATTGAAGAAAAGTTGCGCTGCTCGTTAATTTCGCCCTCTACTTGTACCGGGCTTCTTTCTCTCGTCTCACGGGATACTCGTTTGCAAGAGGAACCTGCCCCCGTAAAGTTTAATGAATAAGGTACAAGGCGAAATTGATCTCTGGGCGTGACGTACTTCCGGGATTAGGCTTCCCTTATTACTTATTAGGACCTCTACGCCGAGGGACAAATAAAGTTGACACGAGCCATCGCTGACACTTGGCCTTTATCAGCTCTCATTTCCCCACTCAGCCAAGAGCCCTCATTTTTCCCCGAAACTTTCCCTTTACGAGCCTTAAATTAAATCAGTTTGCGCGCGCGCCATGGCGAAAGAATACTGTTGTTATATGTATACACTCGCAAGTTTTAATGCAGCCGTGCCCAGGTTTATGGGACTCAAAACTGTGTGCCTCCTTGAAGGAAGGGCACTGTGCTCGTATAAAGCGCAGGAGATTGCACGGTTTTGCGAAATAATTCCCCGAATCATTTCGAGATGCGCGAAATGAATACACCGAGTAGCGCGATAAAGCGGAAAATAAAGCGACAATGGGATAGAGAAAATCTGGAGAATGTTGTAAGGGCTTGGGCTTGTTGGGTGGCAGGACTAAGCAATGCGTTACGTAAGCGACAGGGAGGCGTGATCGATAGAGGAGTGCATTGACGTCCGACCTACTGCGAAACGGCAGTATCAATTATTTGATGACAGAGCGCGGAAGGGAACGCCAAGCAGTCAAATGTTGCGCGAGCGTGCCCCGTCAGCTATACCGACGGCGAAGCCTCAATTTTAATGAACAAGTTTGTCATGTCAAAGGTAACGCCGATGCGCGATCGCCTGTAAAAATAATGAATCTGCTTGTCGAGTGGAATGCCTCCGAGTACCACCAAGGTCCTCTCTCCCTTTTACGAGTCCCCTTGGACTCTTCTCGAGCTGCTGTGTCCGGAATATAACGTGCCACGTGGAATGGTGCTCTCGTAAAAGTCAATATTACATAAGAACCCGACGGATTCTCCTTTCTCTTCCCACTATTTTTTTAACATCTTCCGGAGAATTCGATCCATGTAGTTGGCGTTTAATCATTTGTTTTACTACTTGGACTAGAATTTCGCAAATGAGATTGTTAATTATTCAATTTGCAGACCGGGGTTAGTTGACAAAAGTAAATCATTCTTACAAATTTTCTTATGTAGGTAGAGTAGTTACACATTACCCATCTATTAATTTTGCTTCGATCATATCGCTTGCGGACTTTATGTATTACATTGCCAAATGCACAGTTTTTGAATTTGGGACATGAAACTCTTGTGATTGCTGGCCGAAGGTTTGAGCTTTATGTACGTGTATTAATACTTTGAAAAAAGCTTGCCGACAATTAATGAAAGGGGACTAACAATAAGTAAACCATGCGTACCACAAGCCCCAAGCTGGCCTACACTTTTTAACTTTTCAAATTCGAATAGAAAAAAACAAATGAGACTTTGGATCTGCTCATTAGCCTTGGATTTGGTTCTCCAAATGAAATTAATTATCATTGGCAAAGAAGGGCGCAGGTTCGTTACATGAAATAGGCGCACGGTCGAGAGTGTCAAAGGTTGTTTGCTTTGCCCTTTTCGTTAGTTAATGAGAGTCTGAGTCGCGTTTGAAATCAAGAATACAGGAAACTTCGGCAATAAAGGGGACGACGGAGGGAGAGGGTGGAACTCTCGGGAAAGGGAGGAGTGAAAAAATAACGTTGCCAAGTCTATTAAGGGGTTTGCGGGTGTTGGGTAATAACATCGGCAAAGGGGTTCCGTTAGGTACCCGAAATTCCCACGGGGGACACCAGGCCAATATCCGGCTTAGCTTGCCACGCTCCTTTCCTTCGGACCACTGCACGAGAGCGTTTAATTCGCTTCCTTCGACGGCGCCGGGCCGTCCGCAGGATTATCGCATTATTGCCGTAAGGTAATTTCACTCCTGTCTTCTTCTCTCTATCTCGACACTCCGGCCAACTTTTCCTCTGATTCCGATTGGCTTTCTCCCGAGGACCTCGCCAATCCATACATTATTCCTGCCGAGCCACTCGAGCGGCAACTTGCACACTTACAGCCCCGGCAGATGCTGCAACTTTTTTCGCCTCGCGTTGATCGGCCTCTCAATGCGGTTTGATTAGAGCCGATGGGAAAGTTGGAGGGGAATTTCATAAGTTGCTTCGGAGTCTTGTCGAAGGTCGAATCTGGGTAGGAGGAGAGCTAGTCGCCGATCCTCTGCTCCAGTTTGCAAAGGAGAGCTTTGAAACATTAACCCAGTAAGACGCGGCCCAGTGCGCTTTGAGAGAGCCAGGGCGGACGGTGTATCGGTTTCACTCTGTTTCTCGGCTAACTTTACCGGCGAATCCGACCCCGCCGAGCCCTAAGTTATTCGGTGGACGGCGATTCACCTGCTCGGCTTGTCCCGCGATCATCTGAAATAATGAAGCGGGGAATTCCGAGTCGAGTGCGAAACCGCCACCCCGCGTATTTTACTCTCGGGAGATATTTTTGCGGTTTCGCACGGAGACAGTGGGACGTGTCGCTGACTAATGTGCCGAGCATTATTGCTTGCGGTCCGGCGATGGTAATGGAAATTAATTTTCTTTTACTTGGCGCAGAGACTGCTCGCCCGAAGGACAGTTATTGCGCTGGACGCGTCGCGTCGGTGATAATTCTAGTGTGCGTCCGCCTTGATCCCCTTTCCACACTACCAATGAATCCTCTTGCACGTGTGAGCGCTAATTAGTGCTACGCTGTTCTTTATAACTGGCGAGAGGGAAAGTGCGGCGTATAAAACGCGCGACAGGACGCACAAGTAGCAGAGAGACACACTCGCTTTCGAGTCTGGTAGATTGCATTTCCTATTTTCAGTCTTGCAGTTCGGGCGAGTCCCTTGCCGCGGAAGTAATTACTATTAATTGCGCCCGGCAATTAGAAGAATGCAGATTTATGGCCGCTTGCGCAATATTATTAAACTTGCGTCATTTTTATGAGCCGGGTACGTGGAACCCCTGTCGGCTATTAAGTCCCCTGGAAATTTACGAGTGTAATGTTTCATTCTTGGAGGAGTTTTAAGGTTTAATGGCACGGCCGGAATCATCCACTCTGTCTTCTAGCTTCCGAGGGAGTTTTCAATCGATATACATACATATGTATAGTGGATCCAGTGAGACTTGACATTCAAATCACTGAGAATCCTCGAGAGTCTAAATAAATTTGAAACCGAGGAATCAGCGATGCATGCAGTTGGACAGGAACTCGGAGAATAGAACTGGTGCGAGGAGGCCCGCTCGAGAAAGGGATAAAAGCGGATTCGGCTTTTATGCTCGACGCACTGCAGTCATCGGCGACTGGTTTAACCGACGGCTAAAGAGGTTCCTTTGGCTCCCGCGTTTCCCTTTGTGCCCCCGGTGGAGTGCGTGCTCCGCGAACTTCGCATTAAAAAGCGAACGACTCAGCAGGGAAAGCAGGATGCGGAAGTTCATCGAGGGCGGCCACCCTTAATGCTGCATTTCCAAGAGCTACTGGAACCCGAACATTTTCGCTCATTAATACGACTTCCCCACTACCCAAATTCCGACGGCGCTCGCTCTCTTGTTGCGTGCGGATATCTGGCTTTATAGAGGAAGTTTATGAGCGTTTGTTCCACTTTCCGAGAGCCGTCGGTTCCTGGGAAAATCATCTCGAGGGCTGCTAGTTACCGAAAGGCTCTTTAGAATGATATTTCGTAGTAGGTTATGATCGTTTCTGCAAACAATGTCAGTTTCTAAGAGTCAGTTTGTTATTATTGTTATTTATTTATTTATCAGGATACTTGGTAGAGTCTCGTGTCGAGGGAGCTGAGAGTAGATTTGGCTGCATCGGGCTCCTGAAAAGCGGATGTTGAAAATTATATTTTCAAGTCAACGGTCATATCAGTTCAAAACCACCGGTTCAGTACTTGGATGGGTGACCGCCTGGGAACACCGCGTGCTGTTGGCACCACATCTTTTTTCCATTATTTATAATCATTTGTAGTCGTTAACGATAATAATTGAAAAATATTAACAATTTAATTGAATACATAATCTCAAACGGATGGTGAAAATAAAGCAGTGCAGAAAATACCGAAATACAATCTGGAACAGGGAATATTTTGAAACAGACGGGCACGAAACTTCGAAAATGGGCAGGAGAATTATGCGCTATAAAGTGCACAATAATGTTCCTCTTATTATAACATTTAGCGAAATCAGGAGACTCGGTAGAATTTCGCACGAAGTAGCAGTAAGTAATGCAGGACTATACTTTTCCCAAACTTTAGCGGCTCCGATCGAAAAAAGCTTTCACTTTAATTTCTGAAAAAGTTGCATCTCGGAAGATTAACTTATGAATTTTGTATTCTGTTGTGTATTTTTCCGAATCCAATGTACCAAGAAACAAGCGAATCGGTTCGGTCGCTCAGGAAATATGATTTTCTCCTGGTATTTTGTCGTACGTGAACAAGCAATCAGAAGATTTGACAATTCCTAAACTATGGCTTTCAATTTTCTCACTTTTTTCACACGAGCGATTTGTCAATTAATTTTTTTATTCACGTGTTCAATCCTTCTGGGAGTACAATAAGCATGACGTGCGAATCGACCGATACTTAAGCAGATGGGAATAAGGGCACAGGTGAAAATCATGCTACAAATTTCATTAAGACGTTGTTTAAAAGCTTCTATTATGTATTAAAAATGTCAAGCAACTTGGCAGCTCTATTTGTACGTATGGAATTCCGATTTATGCAGCTGTTATTAGCGATTTGTGAACAATGAGGTTCAATCTATAATAGTTGTTATAGATTATAATAAACATCTATTGTTACGCCTCGGAAGATTTTAATGAAATTAACAATTGAATCGAAATTCGAGAGATTGCAGATTGATATTCGATTAAAGGTGCGTGAGAGTTGTCAATAGATATTGCTGTATACTTGGGCGGTGAAAATAAAATAGATTCGATATTGTGCGGGGTTGGATGATCCCCGACTTTTCCAATGCAGCACGTTCAAGCGGCTACCGATTTGTCACGGTTACCATGTCAACAGGCAAGCCAAATTCAGATCACTTATTCCAGGCTAGCATTCCCCCGGAGTCATCGGATTCCCCAGGTTCCTTGCGGGCAAACTGCATTACGTATAAAAGGGGAGGGACGGCTTGCACGCGAGAGACAAGCGCTCGATTCAGCCGAGGAATCAAATTTATTTCACTTGGCCCCTGATAGTCCCCTGACGAGACCCGCAAGCTTTATCGACGTTCGGCGCAAGTGCACGGAAACAATGAATCAGGCTTTTATCGGGCAAACAGAGAAACGGCGGAACATTCGCCGGAGAGCAGCAGCCGGAATTCGAGCGACACCGTAAAGCCCCCAACAATTCCTGCCCAACATTGCCCACGACGCCGACGACGACGACGCGACGGCGCCGTCTGTTCAAATCCCCCGTGAATTCTAATCGACAGCCGCTCCAGCTTAACTCGAATCAAAGCGGCGATCGGCTCGTTCGAAACAAATCAACCGCTTAAAGAGGAATAATCGCAGCTGGTAAAGAACTCTCGATAGCTCTGCTAATAGTCGGATTACCAAGCCGATTAATCGTCGCTTGGATTAATGGCCGAGAATAATTTAAATAACTCAGCCTGCTCGATAAAGAGATGGCGCGCGCGCGCGCCTGCGGCATAGAGGTGTAATGAGGTTTGGCGGGGATCGTTTATGTCGATAGGCAGTGATATCTCCTCGATTAATGACTTGTCGCACTCTGCTGATCTCGGGTTCTGCCAATGCACGCGGCGCTCTTGTCGCGCGCGCTCGCGCTGCCAGTAGCTCGCTCGAATCAACATGGAAATTGACTCGGCATCAATAACAGCCCTCTTTCTTTGATATCTTACGCATAATAATCGGGCCGGCCCTAGTCACGGCCAGACTGGGCTGCGTACGTGCGGCTGGTTCATTTGAATTTCAAATCGGCCTCGCGCGTTCAAGTGGCCGCCTTATTAGAACCGAGCTACCTGGTTTACACGTACACACGACGGCGCAGGCCCCGGCCGGGCCCCGGCCGGGCCACTTTAATTGCAAACGATCGGGGCTTCGATTGTTCCGGAAATTTTCTGTCTATATTCGCCGGCACTCGTTCGGCTCGCGCTCCTCTTTTTCCAGGCTGCTCACGTCCCTTCTATGGCCGCGGCTTCGATTTTTATCGTATGACACTGCGCCGAGTATTACCGCTCGTTCCGGGGCTAGTTAAACCAACAGTTTCACCTAACCAACCCTTGTATCTCGGCTTCCTTTCACCCTTTTCTCTCTCCTCTGCCGTTCCATTTACTCCTTTCCCCTGATTTCCGCGGCGCTCGCGCCTCCTTCTTTTATCCGCGCGTGTCCTCGCCCGCTTAATTTACTCGGCGGGCGTGGCGGCACTGCCGTTAAAGTCCGCCTGATGTACAGCCCGACATTTGTTATCTCGATCCGAGAAGTTACTCTCGAAAATTACTTTTTCCCTCGGGCGAGGCGCGCAGCAAGTTTGTTTTTATTTTTTCCAGCCGGCTGCACAGCCCGGCCCGGCCCGGCCCGGTCCGCCCCCACTCGGCTCGATGATCGAATTAACCTCGCAAGTTTAAATCCACCCCGAACGGATTGATCCTGTTTACCAATTGTTATTGCTCCAAGTGCATTGCCTGCAAATGTTTTCGCGCGTCTCTCAGTATTGGACCAATGGGATTCCCTTTCCTGCAGGGAATAATCACTGATTGAATAAGCTTTTTCATTAATTAAGTCCCTTGCACTTGGGAGCCTGCAGGTTTTATGGATCGCGTCCCGATAAATAAATTTGCTGCTTTAATCCCTACGGGACTTGGTATCCGCGCCGGATTAATGAACCTTGTTAGACAACATTTAATTAGTACGATGTTGCCAATGATAAATCTGATGGTGCGCGCGAATTCCAGCGGAACGCGGTGGATCAAACTGTTTACGATTTCTTCAATATCAATAATTGCAGTGCAAAGTGCTATAACCGATCTCCTCTCGAGGAATGGGGCTTGTGTGATGGTAGATGTTGTTGATGCAAGATCTTTTTGCGCGTCTCAGTGTTTAACGAGAGCGACTGGAGGGGTTAGAGGGTTGAGGGCGTCGCTAACGATCGGAGCTTTTAATCAAACAAAACGTCCGGCTTGACAGACGAGCAAACATAGGTCGACGAATAAATCGTCGGAAAATAAACGCCGCCGTCCCCCGAACTATAGGTGGTGCACGAGCGTACGTGTGCGGGGTGCGCGTACACGTTGGCCCGATTTCGTCCCGTTGTTTTTGTTTCGCCAGCCGCGCGCGGTCCTTTTTCGCGCAGGCCGAATGAAAAATCATGTGCGACCGAGGGCTTGTCCCTCCAGGGCGATGCGACGGAGGGACCATTTTCTCGGTGACCATTGCCACCCTCCTCGCCCTGTCAATGTCAAACGTTTCATTCATTCGAGCCCGAATATTACGACCGCATTGTTTACGGGACTCGTTCGAGATTTGATTAAATGCCTTTTTCCTATCATTTATTTCGATTAGGAGTAATTGCCAATTACACTTGCATGTGCGAGATGTCGGCTCATTTCCTTTTTGAAGATCAATTCGAATAAATTTCTAAAAGACCAATTAATTCGTCCTAGAAAGCCAGTAGAAAGTTTCGAAGCTCACCAAAGTGCAAAGTTTCACTTCACCAATGTGATCATCAATAATGCAACGAGAGTACAAGTTCCGAAAGCTCGGTGAAAACTTAAAAGCAGCAAAGCCGATCGACGGCCCGCGAGAAGTATCGCTCAATTCTCAGCGGTGATTTCAACACTCCCCGAGCATCTTATCCCGCGGCGCGTCGGCAATCAGTGCGCGGTAAGACTTAGCGTTCAATCAGGGAAAATCGGCAGGCGTTTGGCAAGAGAGTTGCGGTGAGGGGGGACGGAGCCAGGGCGGCGGAACGAAAACGGAGCGAGCGAGGGAGAGGCTGCTCGCCGGAGTGAGACGAGGGGCCGACGCCAGGACGCTTTCGTGGGAACGATGCACCCGGGTTAGTCGAAACAAAGCCGCAAACCTCGGCGACCGCGAAACTTAACACCGCACGCTCGCGGAATCCACTCGGAGAAACGGCGCGTCGTCCCCGATGGCGCGCTCGCCGCTGCCATAAGTTGTTGGTCATTGAGGAGCGAGCTGGATAGATAGACGCCAGAGAAAGGGAGACGTCCGTCGAGAGGAGCAAAAAGGCGGAGACCGAAACCCACGGAAGAAAAGAGTGTGCTCCTCCTTCTGGAAGGAAACCTAGCTCCTCTGGTGCAATGCTCGCCAGGTATTTCTCGGGCTCGCTCCCTCTTGAATTGGACGGATTAAGTGACCCTCGTTTTGGGCCTGCTCCTTCCTATTAACTCAACAAGTGCTCACACGCCAATGAGGTCCACGTGGGTCCTGCGTGTTCGCTACAGCATGTATTCCTTTTTTCCTGATTCTCCTCGAGATTGTTCCACTATGTACTACGTCTGCTTCGTTAACCTCTACATATAATATACTGTTGGACTCTTGAGGATATATGGGGGAGAAATATTGGAGAAGTTTCAAAATGATGAGAAGTGGTTCTAGCCAAATTTCTGGCTATTCTGGATGAGGCGTGCACGTGGTGTAAGCTCAGCCTTGAACTATTCAGGTCGATTTATCATGAAAACTAGAAACGAACAGTAATAATACAACTCCAATAGTATACACACATACACATGTGTATAAGGCTTGTCAAAGGTAATCGTTGGAAAGTTAATGCTTCTATTCGTGTTCAATCTAAACATCCGGATCAATACCAAACAAGATATTCAAACAAAAATCGGATCGATTTTAATGAGAATTGACGTTGGCGCCTTTTCGCAATGATTCGCGTCATGCATTTGCTTGTTAATCAAATAAAATCCCGTAGAGTCTGTCAATTTATGATCTTCAGAGGTAACAGGTTAAATATCTTACGGTCGTATTTCCTCTAATTATTATCAATCATAAATTATCCCTAGAAATGGTATCGAATGCAGGACATACATATGAATACATAATAGGAATAGAGAAGGGAGCAGGCTCCAATCACTGAGAGGGAAACGCACGCATCGCCGGCGAGAAAAAAGTGTGAAGAACGGTCGGTTCGCTCGAACCAAATGGCCAAACGATCAAATTGCTCCGAATTGTCGTGCGAGCTCCGCTCATGCGGCAAATCGTTTGCGTGCCACATTTTTTGTTAGCGGCGGGCGTACGCGCTCGGGCCGACGCGCGCGCGCGTGTGTGTGTGTATCCAGTCAAAATAATTATGTTTGACGAGACAGGTGCAGCGAACCGCCGCTTTCATTCTCGGTTCTTTTTTTAACATCGGCGCGCCGGTAACAGTGGTTTTTTACGATCCGTTGCGGCTCGCGCAAAGCAGTCCAGGTACTCTCACTCGGAGTGTAATCCTCCCTTTTACTTCCCCTTGTGTCGTTTCAGTGGGCGACGTATTTTAGGGGAGAGCGGGGCTAGTTAGGCGTCGGGATTAGTTGGCAAATATAAATAGTTTTTATAAATCGCCACTGGAGCTCTATCGAGTTTTTCCTATTAAAGTACACTAGTTGCACATTACCCGTATTCATTTTGAATCATATACATATTGCCAACTAATCCCGGGCATGAGAGGTTCGTAATGATTGCAACTTTATTTACTAATTTGGGACATGAAACCCTTATAATTTCGCTCCAAAGGTTTGAACCTCATATGGAACATGTATTAATAATGTTAATACTTCAAAAGAAGCTCCAACAGTTAACCAAAGTTCACTAAGTAAAGCATGTGTTAATTAGCCCCGGTAGGTTGAAAGTTTGTAAGCTGATGCTGCGAAACGAGACTTTGAAGTTCCTATCAATAACCGTCCGATTAAAAGATCAATCAATACACTTTCCTTTCCAAACGATGGACCAGAAGCTCATTAAATGTCAAAACTACCCTTTTTTATTTGGTCGCTACTTTTTATCAGCCGCAATCCGATTGATTCGTTAAACTCCCGTGTAATACAAGCAACCGTACAAATAGAGAAACGTACATCCACAGACTCTGCGGAAATGACGTCCTGTGTGCACAGGCCATTTACATCGGCAAAAAGTAGTCAAAGGAAATTGCAGTCGTACGAATCGCCCATATACATATGCCAGTTGGTCGGTGGAAAAATTGTGTAAGCGCATAAATATGCGCCGAGCAGATTGACAATTGGCGTGAAAAATCGCGCGGATGAAAGGGTGATTGTGGGAGTGGGCGGCGGTCGCGCGGCCAATAATTTCTTCGTCAAAGTTGGACGACATAATTCCCGCGATCCACGTCTACGCCAGCAATCGGACGCTCCCTTCACCGCCAGAATCCTCTGGTACACAATGACTCGCCGATTCTCGATGCATCCTTCATTTCCATCTACTGTCATCTGCTCCCCCCAATCTCCCCCCGTTCGTTTCTCTCGCGCCACAGCACCGCGCTCGGCGACGCCAATTGACTTCACCGGCAATTTAAAGTCACGCTCCTCTTTCTTGTGGTTGTGTGGCAGTAATTATTCTCGATATTTCGATCCCAGCCTGGCGACGGCATTTCGTTGCGGCATCGTGCGTGGCTAATGATGATGATTTACTCGACCTTTCTGCAGTCGGTCTCTCCTTTCATTTGCTTCTGGCGAAACTATTCGTTTCATATTGACTCTGTCAATATGCGTTGACTTCCAAACTCTCGGATTTTCTACTCTTCCGGCAGAGGTTGTTAAACATTTTTTTTATAATCTACGTCAAAAGTGTAAACTCTGCCTGTAAGGAAATTGATGAAAGTCGGTATATTCGGAGTATGCAAGAGCTATCGGCGCTGGCCGTCTCTGCTCTTGATTGTACAGCCAAGTCATTGACAGGGGCCGAAAATATATGGGAAGGCTTCTTTTTCCCGGCGAATGAACGAGTCACCTCGGCCCATTAATCCGTTTTTGCCGGGGCTATCTCGCCTGGAAGTTTTATCAGGACAAGATTTACAGCGCTCACATTCTTCGGACTCCATGGACAAGCGGCCTTGGAAACATTCGCGAAATTCAATTGATTTGTACACCTGCTATCTCTCCAAACATTAATATTATTCGATTATTGCAGTTTCCTTTTTCAAACTGCGAATGTTTAAACTTTTCGAAAGTCGAAGCTCGTGCGTCAGCGTCGCGAGGCGATTTGCATGGAAAGAGCTTGTTAGCTTGGCTGTAATTTCGCGAAACTTTTATCGAAGAGCTTAGAGAGGGCTCCCTGGTTGGCTAGCAGAGGTAAAGAAGATGAGCTGGAGGTCCCTGTCGCACAAGGCCGGCCTGGCCTCCCAATACGAGGCTTTCTTCCCGAATAATGTCGCTAGCGTGCGAGAGTCGTGACGTAATTAAAGAGGGTCTTGACAAAAACATTTTCTCCGGGCTGGCGAGGCCGTGGCCATTAAACGTTTTCTTTCTCGCCAGCTGACGCTCTCCGCGCACTACTCCTCATTGTGAAGATTCAGCCGCGGATGAGCCTGGACGCTTCTCCTTCAAGAGCACGGACCAGCCACTGCTTTATTTACCCCAGTGCACCGTACGGCTCTCGGACTTTTTAATTTCCCCCCCACGTACCAGCTCCTTTCTCCCGGAAAAATTTAATGTACAGTTTCGTGCAATTTTTCACTAAACCTTGAATTACTCGACTCGGAGACGCTCGCTTAAAGGAGCATTTGGATTTCATTAGTTTGTTATAGTAGTTTTGCAAGTTGCTCCGGCATTTAATCATCAACAAGTATGACTCTCTCCCAAAGATTCGCAGGTGGTTCCCGAGAGCGGAAACATAATTCAGGTCCTACTTTGACTTAGCACGGCTGCCAAGGTAACATTTGCTCGGAAGAGCGGTGCACGTGTTAACGCGCATAATTCAGCCGCATTTTCATAATTCAGGCCAGCACTTATCGAAGCGTCGGATGCGAGATGAATGGCGGACGATGCGCCGCCGCCGCCGCCGCCGCCGCCGTGCGAGCGCTACTTCCGAAAGCAGTGTTCCATGATAAATGCGAGCTGCGAGTTTATAATAGTGGCGCCTCGCCAAGGAGATTGAATGATGGCGGTGTCTACTACTAGAGCCTCCCTCGTATCAGTCCTGACGACTTCGTAATGCCCGCTTCATCAACATATTACGAGCACTCACCCGCCGACCTTCCCTAACTTCCTTAACACCGACGGGATCTGACTTTCGCACGCTTTCGCCCCCGATAAACGTCACGGAAAAACCTCCCATTCAGTCGGTGAAAGCACTTAATGGATTAAGTTGACAGCCTCTTGCTTTTTCTCCCTGGCGATGAATATAGAGAAGTGCTACTCGTGTGAAAATCAAGAGATTTTTTGTTTTTGTTAATGCATTTATTCCTCATTCGCAGTGGCGGAGGAACACACAATCCCATAAGAACTCCATGAGTGAATAATATAGACCAGATCATACTCTGATTATGTCAATATTTATTTTATAACTATACATACATATGGTGCTCCTTTGCAGTGAATAAGTTTGTTGGATACCAATTAATGCATTTCCATCATAAAATATAACAGTTTCCTTCATTTTCACATGAGCAACACTCCTGTAGAATCACCTTCTCTGGCTACTGGATATTTGTAGAAAATGTCAAGTACACCACGCACGCCTGGTCACACCGACACACTACATTCCATACGACTCCGCGTACATGAAGGCTACATTTTTTGCCCAGACGGTGTAGAAATTTCAATTTCCAAGCACCGGATCGAAAGAGTAGACATTTATGAAATGGGGGCACAGAGAATTGGTTTCGACAAGGTCCTGTTGTTTAGAAAATTCGGTGGAAAAATTGGGATTTCCCGAGGCTTACTGACGCACGAGACTGTGACGTTAGCACAGCAGACGCCGCTGTTAATTGTCTGGTAAATCTGCGGATCCCAATCTTTTAT
The DNA here is from genome assembly GCA_963675795.1 of Crossocerus cetratus. Lineage (NCBI taxonomy): Eukaryota > Metazoa > Arthropoda > Insecta > Hymenoptera > Crabronidae > Crossocerus > Crossocerus cetratus. The sequence continues at coordinate 4,947,325 of OY776671.1, forward strand.
ACAGGAAATCTGAGTCCCCCTCCAATTCATAAATGTCTACTCTTTCGATCGAGTGCTTTGAAATTGCATATTTCTAGATCGTCTAGGTAAAAAATGTAGCATTTATGTTCGTGGAGTTGTATGCGGTGCAGAGCATCGGAGTGGCCAGGCGCGCGTGAAAATATTGTTATTTGTAAGCTCTATCCCTGGACCACATTCCCTGAAATTTTCATAAAAAAATTTTGCCAGTTACGAAGTTGCCGTTTGTAGTGATCAGGATGCCAACATTCATGACAACTCCACATTACGCAAAACTCCAAATGCTTTTTTCTCGGGACAGTGTTTTTGCGAGCGATGGTCAAAATACCGAAAATTGTATCATACCTTCATAGCAGCACTATTTCTTACTTGTTCCTTCTATTGTATTTTAAAATAGTGCTAAATTTCGCCAGAAAATGAGAATATCTTCGGCTGGAAGATAAATTTAAATAATCACCTTCGTACTGCCCTAGACCAGATCTACAAGGGTACAGACCAGATCTATGTATGGTTTAAAGAAGAGAAAAGTGTTTCATTCGTTTGAAATAATGAATAATGGAGCTAGAATGACCAGCGCAAACCGTATTTTAACGACCATAGCATCAGGAATGTTCCTTCAACATGGCACATATCTTATCAAAAATTCTTGTAATGTAGTCGAAACCATGTAGTCTGAAAAAATGTGTGAGGAAAAAATATCCAGATGTTCCTTCCTTTTTTAGGTTTAACTTGTATGAGACAGAAAAAGCCAGTGAGCGGCCGCTTGAAGCTTCGCTCTCCTTTAACTGGCAATTTTCCCGCTGAATTAATTACAGTAATTGTTCCAATGGAACCGCCACCAAGTACCGCCGAGTTCATGGTATTCAAGTATCCGTCGCAACGAATCTTGCCATAGCCGAAAGGTCCGAATCGACTGAAAAGACGATCCTTGTCAGTTGTCTCTTTCCAGCGTGGCATAATGAAAAGCCGATAGTTGCAGCGCATCCACCGGGCCGCGAGTACTAGATTTCGACTGACTCGTCGATGGACATTCTCGGTCCGAGGAAGGCGGTTGGCGAGGGCGGGCGAGCAAGTTTCTTCGCATTTGGCGGCGCAAAGTGGCGCGACTTAATTAGAAACGCGGCGTTTAGCGGGGCGGCCGGCTAGATTTGCCGAGTAATCAAATCCCCGGAGCGCCGGTGGTGGATGGGTGACGTTCCGCAAGGCGGATAAGCGCGCGCGCTAACTTGGCCGGAGAGAAATTGGAGTGATCCTAATACAAACGGGGCGCAGTAGTTGGCTAAGTAAACGAGTTTCTCGGGGCCGCTCGGCTTCCACGGGTCCGCGGGGGTCGCCCGGTGCGTTTCCAACTTGAAATTCCACTTGGGAAGCCGCCGATAAACCGCAACGGCCTATACCCCATTTCCCTTTGAACCTTTTGGCCGGCGCGAGAGCAGCCTAGGATTACTCGCTTCTATCGGAAGAGGCAAAGTCAAAAGAATCGCGGGCCGCCGCGCCAAGCCAAGCCGCGCTCCGGTGCGAATGAAAAAGCGAACGGCTTCCCATTCCGGATAAACAATCCGGAGCAACCGCCCACCACCCACCTTTTCTCATCCTCTCGAGCAGCGCAACTGCCTCGGCTACGCTACTTTTATCGGCCGTCAATTGAACAATATTGCTTCGGCTTCGGCTTCTCCACTCTTTTATTTCGCCTCCTTTGGAGACTGCCAATAGGCTTCCAGTCTACTGTCCGTCCAAGGTTATTGTGCCTTCAACTCCGCTACTTGCCTTCTACCGGGGATTAGGCCGGCTCTCCTCCCCCATCCCCCCCTCCTCCCGCCGATCTCTGATCGAACACTTTGATCGAGTGGCTGCGGGCTATGATGAAATTAGTGATTGCACGCCGCGCCGTCTGCTGCTCGACGGAGACAGTTTAATCGCCGATTCTTTCATTCCACCCCGGTTTATACCTTTGCTGACACACCTTTACCAATTTTATAGATTAAGCTAGTCTGCAGAAAACCACTTTTCTTAAGAATTTCTTTAAATTTTCACATGTGAATCTTTGAGACGGGTTTGACTTTGGACGCACGAATAAAACCTACCAATTTCAAAGTGGATTATCTCGGAAACGGTGTGCTGCCAGGTGCAATAAAAGTTGGCCAGTAGTTGCGAGAAGTTGTAAAGATTATTATGTGAAAGTTTAAAGAAAACTCAAGAAAAGTGGTTTTCTTTAGCAACTAGCTTAAGCACTCTGATGATTCACGTTAATTTGAGAGTGGGCTCTCGTCATTGGCGGGCCTGAACAGCCCCGAACGGAATTCGTAGGGATTTAATGCTCGCTGGCTGCAATAACCTCGGGAATATGATCTGGCAGAAGTGGTGGGCATATAGCGGGCCCGAGCGAATTCCAAGTAACAAGGCGGGTCTTAATGGAATAACTAATCGGACCGATGCGAGAGCCAGCTTTCTTTCGGGATTAGTAGGAGAATTCCATCAGGAGATCTGCGAGAGAATAATGAATACGGGGCAGTAAAAGGTCAGGGGATGAAGAGGAGATGAGAGGAAGAGGTTGGAAAGGCAGGCAGTATAGCCTATGAAGGAAACGGCGGCGGCGGGAGCTCGAATCCTTGGCGTATCAGGGAAGAAGCGGCCGAGGATGAGGTTCCTCGACTAATGAAAACTTTCCCTATCTTTTTACATTCAGTGGCCATCCGTGAGCAGCCGTAATCAGGCTTAACTTGGTAGGATGTCACTAATTTGTTCGGCGGCGTAATGGAAGGGATGCTCCTCGGCCCCGTGGCATTAAGCGTCCCGGCGTCCCGGCAAGTCCCTGCCCGGGACTTGCTCAAACTGTCGTGAACCTCGTTCTCTCAGTTCGAGCCACTTGCTGAAATGGATCGCGGTAAAAGAATACGACCTCCTTTCGACGCTTGTCGCTGAGCCACGCGATACTTCCTTCCTTCCTTCCTTCCTTCCTTCCTTCCTTCCTTCCTTCCGGCCGCCCGTCCTTCCGCTACTTCCTGGCCCGCGCCCGCCTGAAAGAAGCCGGCGAGCCCCGACGCCTCGCCGAAAAAGAGGGCGAATTAATTCGGCATTGCTGGGAGCGAACGCAGCCACTCGGTGTTAATTAAAAGTTGCTGGAATCCGACGCCGGCGACGCCGACGGCTTGATCGCCCACTGAGATATACACTCCGGGCAACAAGAGAGCTTAATGCAACGCGATGAGATACGCTGATAGGCCAGTGGAATTCCGAGGGCTTGGCAGTTTTGGTGGGATTTAGTGATGCTCGTCCTCGGTCAGTAGCTGCGAATTATGTTTTCTTTGCGAGAAGTTGGACTTTCTCTTGGAAGCGGCTGAACCTCGCGTTGATTTGGGATTGAGTGGGAAAATCGAATGAAATTCAGGATATAGAATTTTAAGAAATGGAGTGAAAATGTAGTGGAAAATGGTAGGGTGGATTTTGTTGGGTCTCGGGACTCGTCGAAGATGCTCCCTTTCTCGAGAAGTAGGTGAAGAAGCTCGACAAGGAAGTCACTAGAATCACGAGTCCTTTAAACTCCTCGCTCTTCAAAGAATGCGAGGAGAGAACTGGCGTCGGAAGCGAGAGAAAGAAGGAGGATTCCTCGAGGAAAGGGGGAGCGTCCTCCGGGTAACGAGGTTGTCACGCGATTGCTCAAGAATTTCATGTAGAAAGATATCAGAGCGGGAAGAAGCGTGAAAAATGACCCGGGCACCGAAACGAGCGTCGCGGCGCGGGCGCATAAAGCGCGCGGGACACATCTCGCTGCGCCTCACAAAACGTATGATCGATGAGCTCAGCAAATCCTTTGAAAATGCGTTTACTGCCATGGAAACCTCCCCGTAAGAGGAGAGCCTGCTGCCCGCTCGCTGCCCTTTGACTTGTAACTTTCTCTCGGCAGAGCGAGGCCCACGAGATCGAGATCTCCGCGCTCTCATGTCAGATGAAACACGTGCTCGCTCGGCTCTTGACCGCGGCGGACATCACATTTTCAAAATATTTATACGCGACATCCACCGCCCACCGACATTCGTCATCGTGTCACGCGCATTTGCCACGGTTGGGCCTGGAATTTCAGGCCATGTGATGAGACTTTTCCTCTTTTTAGTGCGTTCCGCATTTTAACGCATCGCACTCGCAGTTTCTATGTTCATGTAATTATATTATTCAAATGAAATTTTCCGCGTTACAAAATAACTCATTGGAAAAGGGAGTAAAGGATTAATTTTCGAGCTGTTCGTACAAGATAGTTTGATTTGATTGGTGTAACTTGATCGGAGGGTACATAGAATGATGCAGCAAGCCATAAAGAAATGTATCCCGCCATTCATTTGAGCGGAGCGAAGCGATCCTGTTAAGAGCAAGTTTCCGTTCGACTCGGCGTGTTAAGCGATCCTATCGCGTCCGAGGAGTCGAAAGCAAATTCGATTAGCGAGCGACAGATTGAACTTTATTGAAACGTGACCATTTCGATCTTTGTTCCGGCGTGATGCGACGAGTCCTTCTTTCAATCGGGAGGGTGCCTCGTCCTCCTTTCAGCGGGAGAGAAAGAGGGCGGCTAAGGCCATGGATCTGCGAGTGCACTGCGATTCAATCAGCACCGATCACGATAATCGTGCATGATAAAGCCAGAGCGGGAGAGCTCGTGACCGATTCGCCCTCCTCCCATCTTTTTCCCGTGGCCTCCTTCACCTGCAACTTCGACAAGTTCGCTTCCCTTTTATGCGCATTCTCATCGCACTCCACTTTTTATCCGCATTACATTTTTAGTGGATTTTACAGAAATATATATTATTTCCGAAATTAAGGTGAAAGTTTGGTATCCATTGAAAAACGCTATGCGTCGGGATAAGTATCCTCGGCTGTCGCGCACCGTACTTGGAACGAGACTGTACGCAGTCTCTTGATTATTTATATTATAGAGAGTTGGCAAACAGGAATGTATGACACGACACATAATGATAACACGAATGAAAATCTACATTTTACTATACACATAAACGTGTACAATGTATTTATTAATATGTATACATTACATGGCCTTGGCGGGTTTTTTCTCACATAGCGTCTAAAGTGCTGGAATTTAATAAGGTTATTCGTGCAGATGTACATTTTTGTTGTCTTATATTTTTTTTCGATCTTACTTCAATTATTGATAAGAATTTAGTTAACAATTGCAATGAAGCACCTTCGATCAATACACAAGCCATAATGGAAACCTCTCATCGAGGAGTGAACACTTCCCCCACGAAGATAAAAGATACATTTTTGAAAAGTCTGGTACTTCGTGAATTGAAACGGTCCCAATGAATAAAGTCTTCCCCGGCAAAGAGAAGAATATTCCGTACCGTTCTATTTTGAGAAGTTCAAGAAGAAGCAAAGACTAAAAAGAGGGAAAATAAATAATCCTTGACTTAAAAAATGGTATACTTTATATTACATGCACAATGTACCAGCTGCAGCGGTGAATACATTTTAGCATCCTATACATATTTATTATAGCCGGTTTATGCCTATAATTAAAATGGCCAGACAACTTTATAATGATCTTGGACACAGCAGCGTGGAAGCCGACAGAAGTGATTCAAAGGCAAGTGAATCAGGCTGTAGAACGCCATGGACCCTCGGCCGAGCGATATCCTCGCTCTTTTCTCGCCGATTGGGGATTAAGATTAAAAGATCGCCGCGGCTCGGCGAGAGGAGCGACGACGGGCAGAGGGAGCGCGCCAAGTCGATTCGAAGGAAATTAACGAGGCCCGATGGTGATCGAAGCAGAAAGTTCCCAAAGTAATTATCGGGCCTGCTTCGGCCCCGCCGCGGAGAGCCGGCCACGCTGCTGCATCTGCGTCGTCCTTGAAGCCGTTGAAATGAGCTGGGAATTAACTGCGGCTGCAGATTACAGCGCGACTCGCCGCCAGATCGAACAGCTCGAGATGCCATGGAGCGATGGATCGAGCCAGTTACGATTGTTCCCGGCGAGATCGCCCTCGTAGATTTATCGGCTACAGGCTCGTTCACTTGCCTTTGAATCACCTACTGTCAGGTATACGTTCCTGTGTTTGAGATCATCATAAATTCTCTGGCGACTTTCATTCAGTGGGAATCTTTCCCTGCTCTTTTCTGCATCCATTATATTATATGTATGTATATAGAATATTAATATTAATCTTATGTGGATTATTCAAGCCTTTGAATCAGCATTGCTGAACTTTTTTCAGGCATCGTATACGTATGGTGGCGATGTAATTCCGTAACTCAGAAACTTTTGAGAGTTGCAAAACCAAATTTACAGGGTGTCTACAAGACAACCCAGCATCTACCAGAAATTCAGTAGAAAAAATGTCGATATTCGAGATATTTGCAGTTAAATATAATTCAATCTAAATTAATTATTGTTTAAAGAACTTTTGCATCGTTAACATATTTAGATAATTATATTGAACATGTTACCCATCACCCATTCCAATGCCCTTCAAGTAGGTTGTAGAGGAGAGAACTCACCCACTCTTGGTGGGTTGTTAAGTGGATGCCACATACATATGTGTACTTTTCATTCCATTAAAAGTTGATGAGTTAACAAGTTAACGAGCAATGACTTAACGAGTTTGAAGTTTCAACTTCAATCACGTTTGGTATGATGATAGTAATTTTGAGTGTTTCGACCCACCAAGAATGGCCAAGTCATTTTATAAATATCTCGAAGACTAAAGCCGAGCAGCGGACACATGTATATGTAGGAAAAAGTTGCTCAAAATGATTTCTCGTACAACATATGTCAAGGGCCTTGGAATTGGTGATGGTTGCAATATTCGACAATATTCTACAATTACCCAAATTTCTTTTACGATAATTGAGTCTTTTGTGAATAATATGCCGTTTTCCGTGATTTGATGTTTGTTCTATTGGTCGCGCTAGAGTTTTTCAAAGAACGGTTGATTTGGAGACATTTTCTGAATGGATTGTGCTGCCGTAGTACGGAGTGATCGACATGTATCAAAAACGCGAAAATTCTGGTGGAATGCCAATTAATAGCTAATTTTTTGTTATTCCGCATCGAACAGCATAGCCAATATTATTGATCGAAATTGAAGTGAATGAATAGGGTTTGTTCGAGCGGGTCAAAAGTGCATTGGTGACAAGCCGGTACTAGCTCGAATCCAGTGGGCATACCTCCGCGCAATAATTCCCGCGGATCCGATTAGCTCGAGCGTTCCGATCCGAGATCCAACTCCATCCAATTAGGGTGGCGGGCGCACGGCCACGTCACTCCCCTTCAAGCAGCACCTTAATCTCGGGGAATAATTTGCTCCCGTGGCCGCGCGCCGTCATCCGGTGACAGTGAAATACAAGGGGACCGCACACGTGGACTTGCACTTACCCGCGGCTGATCTCGATGCGAGAGGCCGAGTTATTGCCTTATAAATTTCAGGCGCGCGCGGACAAATCAATTTCGCCCTGGGAGCCACTTGGTTACGCGAGGCCGTTGCCGGGCGTGCGGCGATCGAGCCGGATACGCGCTGCATCTCCAATCCGGCCTGATATCCGGCGAGCGCGAGTAGCCAATAAAGTCGCCAATTAAATGGGCGAAACCCTAGAGTTTTTCATGCGAGGCGACTTGGATGGGGGGCGAGGACGCTGCCTCGCGCCACGATTCCTCGTATGCTTCGGGATTATATTCCAGGCGTAATTACCGTCGCCTCCTATTGCTAGTCGTAAACGCCTTCGGTCGCACTGGCACTTCGTTGCGATTTACATCCCATTACCGAGATCTTAATATATCACGTACATACATACCCCTTCCTTTTACGAGGATCATTATTTTTCCTATTTGGCCTTCAATCAAGGTGTGATTAATTCTCGGAACCGTGGCCGCCAACTGTTAACAGGTACCTCAAGTCCTCAAGTAGGAGAGAGGTTCGCGGAATTTCGTGAGACGCGGAGTTGATGTCTCGGGCTTAAGGGGGGCTCAATCAACCGGTCGTAAAACGTAAAGTCGTAATCCTATAAGCATACTTGTCAGCACATGCTTAGCAGCTAGTTTTAAGGGAAGAGCTCTCTCCTCTCCCTCTCTCTCGGTGGCCGGCTCGAAGCCGGCTTTCTAATCCCCGAGAGGATCGATGCGTAAGGAGATAAGCGTCACCGATCGGATCGACGTTCCCTATCGATCGGATATCCCGGGGTGCCTCGGCGGCGCTGACCCCGAAAACGAGGACAAAGGAGATCCGAGCGGTCGTGCGGTCGTGCGGTCGCATTTAAAGCTCACTCGGGGAGACGTTGACAGTTGCGCTCTCGCATGGACGTCGCTGGGGCGTCGGGCGTTTATCGGCATTGTCGTAGGGCTTGGCATGCATGGGCCCCGTAAAAGGGCTCACGGGCCACCGAGTGAAAAGGGTCCTCGATCGTCGCGTCGGACGGGATATACCTGCGTCTTGGACAATAGGCCGATCGCCTTTTAATCTCTCGCTCCCCCAGCGATCGCGGCCTTTTCGCCGAGCGATCCAACCCGATGGAAATCGACCTGACTTACCAATCCTTTCATCTTCCCAGTCATCGGCTGCCTGTCATTACTCCCCGCGAAACGCAACCCCTCGCGCCCTCGCGCCCTCCCGCCGTGAGGTCGGAGGGATTTTCCCCGCTCGCAAGCATCCGCGGAGCTTCGGTGCGTTCTGGGTCGCTGGTGAATGCCGGCGAGCGACGGCATATCGGGAATAGTACAGGGCTTTGATCCGCAGAGACTAGCTCCGCTTTCTCTCTCTGAGATACGAACCTCCCCGTCGGAATAGTTGGAGCGTGGCGAGTTCACGAGCCAGTGGAGATCGTCGAGGGTGTTGCGCGCCCGCGCGCGCCCCCGCGTCGCGACAGAAGCAAACTTGCAACTTGATACGTCGAATCAGTCCGCGACGCATTTAATGCACTCCGCCCACCTCTGTGAGACCGCGGGCTCTTTCCCACTTTTTAGGGCCGACGTCAGAGACAGGAGGACACTTTGATAGGTTGGGACAAAGGGAATATCGTGTTCTGTCGACGAAAGTGCCTCGAGTGCACGCCACAGCTTTCCCGCTTGTATACTTTGCTCGCGGTTTTCCGCTTTCCTCCCCTCGTTTCCGCTCGTTAGCACGGCGATCCTCTCCTAGCTCTCCCATTCCTCGTCTATCGGAAACTGGAAAACTATGGGAACTTTAATCATTATTTTCCTAGCGCGCTAGTTGCAATTATAAGTTTGTTGCTTCGACTTCCCGCACACACACGTCGCACACCGCAATTACTTTTAGTTCCTTTTAAGTATTTAAGGTTGTTGGTCAGGTGAGTGTGGTGCGGGGGTGGGAGGGGAAGATGTGAGCGGTGACACGAAATTCTGAGAGTTTTTCAAATTACAATATAACCAATCTTTTAGGGCGAAACTCATGTTGAAATTTTGTAGGGAGGCGAAGTGACAGCTAGTGGCTATTTTGTATAAAATTCATTTTCATTTGCGCGACCAACCTCCTTATTAGTTTTGTCAGCTTCATTAGGCAAAAATTCTTAAAAAATGTCTACATATTCGGAAATTTCCCAACATTCATGAAGCATGTGTTACTATTTTTCCGCGATTCTTAAGAACCGTTTCCCAGTTTCAGTTAATAATGTGTGTGACTGGATGGTTTTCCCTTTTTATTCCCGTGTGTTATTAAAAGCGTCAATTTTAACATGGATTCTTTCGGAAACGGTCTCATCAAATCCATTAAAGTTTTGTCACTGTAACCCTTATAAAGATTATTCTGATAAAGTTTCAAGACAATCTTAAGAAAACAATTTTTCCGACCAACTACCTTAATGGGGCGAGAGAAATTTTAGTTTGTAAAATAAGTGTAGTCGTAGAATTACCGGTGTCGAGAGACATTCATTGGTATCTTGTAATTTTATCTCCGTCTTTAATGAAACTGCTATCCCGGCTGCCAAAAATAGGCAAGTTTCACTGGTGAATTTCACTCGGCGCGCGTTAAAGAGAACTTTGATCGGCTCGCGCTCTAATTCCTGTAATTGTTGGCCGCCAAGGGACGAAGGACTCCGCGCGGGAGGAAAGAAGTCGGCCGACAGCGCGGCGTCAGTCTCCAACTACTTTACATTCAAATGGTCCGGTAATTCGTTGCAAAGTGGCAGGAACGACGGGGATTCCGATAACTCAGTGAGCCTCGCCGGCTTCTCTCTCCTCGTTCTCCCCCGGCTTTCCCCAACCTGGCCCCAATGTAGCATGAACTTGGTAACCCTGCGGTGTGGCGCAAACTAAATGCATAAGTAAATCCAATACCTCCGCTCCGCCGACATCGTTGAACCGCACGGTAAAAGGCCTTAAAGCTCCAAAGCGCCGACTTTCCCGTATAACGCGCGTGAAACTCGCCCTTTTTTAACGCTACATCAACATGCCTGATCGATAGCACCAATTGTCTCCTAGTTTTTCTCTTTTCCCTTCGTAGTTACTTACGGCCAATATCCAATTTACCGATAACGAATAATCTCGGGGGGTGGGGGAGATTTTGGAGCTCCGTGTCCGATTGCATTTTAAATATGAATTCCATCAGTTTTCGACAAGTTCGATTTTGTTTTTTTCGTACCATACTAAATTCCACTCGCCTTTGTTGGGATTTTTTAATAATAGAGGGAACTCCGGTAAAATAATTTGTATCCAGTTTTCAATTTGTCTCCTGGTCGACTTAAAAAATGGGCAAACCCGGCGACCCGTTTCTAACAAATCTGTTAAAATCAATTGTTTAAATTCAGTCTTCATTAAAATCGGTTGACACTCGACGGAAAACTAACAACCGACGCTCAGAATTGATACCCAAAGCGGAAACGGGATATTAACTCGACTCGATTACACTGGCACGTGTAGCCAAAGTTGGGCGAGCGGCGGCGTAAAACTCGGAGCGCGGAGAGTAACAAAGAGTAAAGTTGGCAAGAGCGAAAGAGCGAAAGAGCGAAGCGCGAAGCTCGAGGTTAGTTGAAGAAGCCAAGGCTCTTAGCGCGCAGAGTTCAAACTCGAAACAAGTCCTCTCCGCCCGACGTGTAACTCCGATAACTTAATGCCGGCTATAGGGCAAAAGGAAACAATACGTGGAACTAGCTCGGTATTCCGAATTAGATGTACCGATAGCGTATTCCTGCATGGATTATCTATCCAGCGGGGCCCTGCCGGCTATAGACCGGCGCTCCAGAACAATTAGAAATTCCGCCAATTACAAGTTCGTCGCGGATGTAGTTTCGCTATGCTCGAATAATTGCGCCCACTTACGCCCTCCGCGTATCTCTCCGTGTGTGCGTGTGCGTGCCCGTGTGCACGTGAGTGCTATGCTCGCGGAATAAAGGCAGGAGGGATATCGTCCGAATTTAGTCCAGTTTGGTCGGCGGCGGCCAGTCCTCGCGCAGTTTTGGGAGGTCCGCTAATCGCCGGGCTTCGTGGAGGCTTTTCTAATTAAATAGTCGATTAATTCAATCATTTAGCCAAATGCGGATTCGGAATTCTACGGGTGATTTGCCGCTTTTCAACATAAAGCCTTTTAATCCGATCTCTTACTTGGTTATCGGAGATCTGTGTTTAACCTTTAAAGGGCCGACAGTTTAACCCCAAAATAGTGCCTTCGCGATATGGAAAATGTACATACAATTGGCCTTAATTGAAAACAAATTGGACGTCCATGAAGTTAGCGGTGCTATTTCCAAATAGAAAAATTAATTATTGTGCTGAGATGTGCCCTACTTGTGTCTGAGCGGGTCCCGCGCGACATGCTTATGAAGATTTTTTTAGCGTTACCTCCTTTTAGTGCTGTGTAGTGTCCTTTGGATATCTTATATGTTTTTGATTTGTTGTTTTCCTTTGTTATTCCATATAATAATACAAATAAATAATACAAAAAGCGCAACTATTACATAACTAATAACTAATTACGACACTCTATTGAGTGCCGTGATACGAGGAACGAAAATTGCACCTGGCCGTTCGCTAGGGGTTAAGATGTTAAGAATGTTGGACTGCGGCAAAATCAGCATAGTAGACAGAATGCTTTACAGTCTGGTAATAAGTAGTTAGCGGCAGAGCTGATTCTTCGTGGTGCGGCTCGAGCTTGAAATCTCCTAGTGAAAATCATAGCCACAGGCAGACATCTGTGCAGAACTCCATATCCGTTCGAATCTCCGAGGACTCGCACCGCCCGCGCCCTATCTCTCCAGTATTTCCAAGTGCGCGGCTTAGAACGGCTGGTAATTAAGCAAAACGGTGGAGCAGACTTAATCGCGAACAATAAAACTCGACCCAGATGCTAGTTGGCCGATGGCATTCTTGAAATTCGGCGAATTAGGTCAGTTTCCAAGTTCCGCACTCGACTCTTATCATACGCCAATTAATCGGACCTGATTTTATCCGCTGCGCTACCGGGCAACTTTCGCCGAGCTCCGGCCTCATCGGCCTCCACTAAATCGCGCAAACTTTTGTAGCAGCTTGACAGTCTTTCCAACACTTTCGAACCGCGTGTCTCGCCGTCCCGTCACTATTAACTTCTTCAAAAGATCATTCAAGACTTTCGACCTTTCTCCCACACACTTCCCTCGTCGTACAAATATCTATTTATTAACCGTGAAAATGTATTTGTTTGCTCTATCTACCAGGATGAATCTGGTCTAACAAGTTCCTCTAAAGTCTAATTAACTGTCGCATGGAAATCCCGTCGGTCTGTGGCTCTCAAAGAGCCGGCAGTGGTCAAATGCGAGGTGGCGTGTTAATCAGGAGCAAAGAGGCCATAATACCAGCGTCAAGCAGCACGGCATCCTCTGCTTGATGCAGATCTCGAAATCAAGGAGGGCGAGAGCTTAATTGAGACCGATGCGCGCTCAGTTCCTGGCGTCTATACTTCCTGTGGGCACCGCGACGCCTCCGGATTCAGTGGCCCCTGCATCCTGGACCACACTGCCAGAGACGCCGACTGCTCTATTATCTAATCCCGGTAGCTGCTCACCTTCACATCACCGTGAAAACTCTAATCTGCTCATGAAATGGCTGGCTTTCCTATAGTGTTTCATTAGCGCAAAAATAACAGACTGCCGCGGTATTTACTGCTGCTGGATTTGTCTTTGCCGTTGTTGCTCGCGGGATTGCCGGGAATCAGGGCGAATCTAAACGGGAAAAGGATTCAGTCAATATTGACATATGTATACTATGAGCGCCGGTCCTTTGATCTGCGACAGTTTCATTAGAGGCTTTGATGCGCCGGGATTCATTATCCCGCTGAAAATCGAAGGGCCCGCCAATGTCCGAATTGGGACACATTGATCGAATGAACAGCCCATTGGGTAAACTAAATAACGAAATAAAATATATCGCTCGGAAAATATTTGCAAAATATACATGTATACATACTATATTAACGTGTGTTTCTTTGTATTAATTGTAGGATATATTTTGTTGTTTGGAATAATGAAATTGTGAGCTGGAATTACGTAGAGGTGAGTGAAAAGGAATTCCGGGCCTCCTGAATGCTCTGATCCTGAATCAAAGGTTGGCGGGTGGTCCAAAGGGGCTTGGTATTATGGCGTCGTGACACAGGGCTGAGCTGCAGGAAGCTGCCTAATTTCGTTGGAGCTTTGATGTTTATTGCAACCGAGTAGGTCACTTTGAACGCCGAGCTTATTTCCTCTCTCCCTATACAGGTCCACGCACTTTTCGCTCAGCCTCCATGCGCAGATCACTGATCCAATAATCCGAGTCCTTCTTCGACTATCACAAATCGATTTAACCGCGAAATTTCACAAACTCACGCATCACTTGCGTGCAACTAAGCGTGCGGGAGGAATTTGATGAAATGACGAACGAGTCGAGTTGGCAGGGCTCGATCGCTTTGACACGTCTCTTTGACTTGGTCGCGAGAACTGGCCTCGAAACTCATATCCTGTTTGGCAAACGTGACACGCATTCCGAGCTATGAAATGCACGAAAAACACCGCCGCACGGTGGCTCCCGGCGATCCTGGAAAAACCATCCGCACCATATGTTCGGATTTTTCCCGAGCACGGGCTTTGTGTTTGATTTGCTACACGTGGCGCGCAGAGCGGCCCGCACTTGCACGGGGAAATACCGCTCTTGCCACCCTCTCTCTCCCACTCTCTCTCCCTCTCTCTCTCTCTCTCTCTCTCTCTCTCTCTCTCGCTCTATCGGCGGCGGCGGCGATTTGGGTGGCCGGCTTTTTGATCGTGTACACATGGCTCAATCCTTCCACGGCAATCCCATGAACACCGATTCCTTCCGAGTGCTGTTCTCCTCCCGTGAATTTTCGATATTGATTGCCGCGCGTCCGAATCTCTGTTTGATTATCGGCCGCGGAGAGCCGCTCGTTTCCGAGCACTGGTTTGCTTTTCTGGGAAAACTGCCGGGTTTTCGCTTTGGCGTGCTTTCGCTTCGAATAAGATATTCCGTTAATGGCATTTGGCATTTATTATCACAGTGTGGGGGCTGAAATGTATACCATCTGTTAGGGAATTGATTGGAAGTCATCGGGGTTTCCACCAGGGAAAATAGCATCGAATTGCGTCAGCAATAAAGATTGATCGCATTGTTTTCCCCAATGATCGACTTGCTAATCAATTCTGCCTATCTCGTGCATAACAAATCGCACTAAAAACGAGCACTAGCGCTTTCGTTGCCGCGCGGGGTCAAGCGCATGCCAATTGCTGATTAAATCGTCGAATCACCGTGGGGCTTCGGAGAATTTTAATTACTTTAACGAAGCTATTTATCAGCGGAACGTGAGTTGGCTCCATAAATAAGAAAAGTCCGGCCACATTTAACGGCACCGCCGTTCCCGCGACTCGCCAAAAGAGTCCCCGAGCCTAATTAGTCCACCGCACGTCCTCTGCGCCGTTCGCGCAATAAGGAAAACCCAATCGTTTCCAATACGAAACACCAAATCAGGCGTCTCGAAGTGTTCCCAATGAGGTCGTTCGCCAATTAGCCGAAAAAAACCTGCTCACCGATTGGCTTCCCTAAACGTCGATACGGAAAAGCTGCTTTAGAGACCTTCTTTAAAACAGCACGCGCTCTCTGCAAAGGATTGATTCTTTTACCGCGTAACAAGTGTGCGAGTTGGATCGACAATGTCGTCCCATCGACTGAGATCGGAAACCACATAAATACATTATAAATTTGAGAAATCATAAAATAGCTGAATTAAAATTTTAATTCTATTAACATTTTCCAGAACGGAAACTCCAACCGTACATTCAAATTCCATTTCTATAAAAGTATCCAGAACTGAAATTTCAACCACAAATTAAAATTTCAATTCTACATAATTTTCCAGAACAAAAATTTCAACCGCAGATTAAAATTTCCCTTCTATGAAAATGCTCCAGAAATCAAGTTTCAGCCGTGAATTTTAACTCCGATTCTATACAAATTAACGAAACCGGAAATTTCAACCACAAATTAAAATGTCCATTCCACGAAAAAGGATGAATCCACAAAATATATCTCGATTAATTACGAAAAAAGCTGCAAGGACGTTCCAATAGAGGACCTCGAATACGTTTTATCCACGCGTGGCCAAAGGCGTCATCATACACGATCGCACGATGGAGCGATCAAAAAGCCATAAGAGTGTTCGAGCAGAAGCAATAACCGATTAAAAGGGAGTCGGCGAGGCGATTGTGCGCTCATAAGCCACGCTCGACTCACGGTTATACCATTGGATCGCCGCTCCTGGCTGAAACTAATTCGTCCTCCCTGCGTCTCTCTCCTTCTGTTGGAGCGAGGAGCGAGGGAGCGAAAGAAAGGGGAAGAGTAAGCATGGATTTTCTGTAGGCGCAGTCGAAGAATTGGTGGGAGGGAGAGTGAGGCGCGCCGACCCCATTGCAATTGGCCATTATATCCATTATCCGAGACTCCAGTGCGAGCCGCTTACACGGAGGAGCTCCGGCTCGATTTGAAGTCGAGTGCTCCAAGGTAGAACAACGATAAGCCATGGGCCCGTGAGCCGGCCTCCGCAATTGGACGCAGCTCGCGTGCACCGAGCGCATAGATAGACCGAGCGGGAGGAACATGCACGTCGGCCTCGCATTGCTTTCCTAACCCGCACCCTCGGCCGCGCCCACTCGCTTCCTTCCTATCCGGCCAGTAAGTGTCTCTTTAGCCGGTGGGCCCAGCTAGAATACAGTAATAGATCGTTTATTAATTATGGATGAGAGCGACCACCGACCACCGAGCACCGAGCACCGTCCACCGACAAATGGAACCTTTGATTTAAGCTCGACTCACATTGTACCGCACTCACACCATCGATTGCACAAGTTTACTCAAATGTATTACTAATTATTACTTGTGTTCAGTAATACTGCGCTGTCCAGTCAATATTTGCATTTACTTACTAGGATTACATTGGTTCGTAATAAAATTTAGTTCATATTTAAAGGCAGTCGTATTGATTGCAGAATTATTGTTTGGGAGTATCTTTGTTGTTGTTGAACCTAACCCAATATTTTTATGTAATGTGTTTCGGTGAGGTTTCTTGGAATGTGAATCGACCTTAAACGTCTAACTGCATCGATCCGACCTGTATACATTGAGGCTAACTCTGGAAGCCATGCAACTCGATGGTACCTGTATCAACGGGTCTCGGATATTCCGCCCGAAGGAACAACGGGAAGTCTCGACCTCCCTTCTATCGCACGGAAGTCATAAGGGGAACAACGGAATACATATTGGGATCGTGTGCACGCGTATCATGTCTTGGTTTCGGCCTCGGTGATGGGTGACATTCGGCGCAGCCCTCTCACTCAATCATAATTTCAAATCATAATTTCAAAATGTATAGATTTCCTCTAGTTACCTAAGCTGAGCTATAAAATCCATTAGGGCCGACAGAGATTGCAGGAGTCGTCGAACTCGAAGAAAGTCTCGGCATTTTTCGCATGCAAAATACCAGGTTCCAAGTTCCGGAGAATGGGGCGAGCGGCATGAATTAGGCCAAGCACCGCTGATTGCAGGATCGACAGAATTACGACTTCCGGTTTACGCCGCGCCGGTAGGTCATTCCCCAAGATCGCACTCTTCCCCGTAACACGTGGTCGCCCGAGCTTTAAAACACCGGGGCGGCGCGTTACGTGGGCGAGCTCGATCGCAGCCAGAAAACACTTATGCACGCTCGGTTCATTAGCCGATCCGGCCTGACGGGGGAAGCCAGGGGGCACCATAATCCCAGCGGGTTCCGCAATTGTTTCCAGCTTAATTGCCTTATCGAACCCCGGCGAGATACCGAATTGCCGTGTGCTTCGCTCACCGGAGCTTGCATGGCCCCATAAAAGTAGCTGCCCTCGTAAAACTCGGCCGCCCTCCGCTCCTTTCGAACGCGTTCCTTCGATCTCCTCCGAGCCAAAGACGGCAACAGTGGCGATTTTGCGTGTCGATCCTTATCTAAATGACCACCGATAATCCCTGAGCAACTATGATAAGCAATATTTACTGCGAGACTCTCGCACGGAGTTGGGAGCTGCGGGCACATGTGCGTCTCAAAATGGACCGAGCTGATAACGAAACAGCAGCCCTGCCGCTTGGAATTATCGTCGATACCGGATTTGGCCAACAATTAACCGAGCCCAGCCCTCCAACACTAATTAGGGAATCGAACCCAGTATAATTACCGACACTCTACACATATACATACGTATAGCTCTTGTCTAATGTTTCTGACTTTCCTTGAAAGCAGTTAGCAGTAATGTGTGCCAGTTGCTGCTACACTCTATGTACATACAGGGTGATACACTTGGCTGCGAATCGCTAATAATGGATATAGGACACGTTGAAAATGTCATAGTTATGCGGTGTTAAGTTACTTTAATATAAAGAAGTCTTTCCCGACTATTTTCACGCACCGAAATTGATTTATAATATTAAATTGTACCAATAATGGGAACAATTGGAAGGCGAGTGTGAAGGGGATGATTAAAAGGCAAGGGAGTCGCCCTGTACACGTTGCGTCCGAGGAACACTCATGAAGAGAGGAAATACGAACGGAGTGCAATGCAAGGAGTAAAGATGTCGGAAGAACTCCCATGGCTGTAGCGAGCCAATTCCGTGGATCGGAGTGCGCTCTACCACCTGCCGAACATAATCCGGCGTAATCTGCCGCGCGTAATATAGGGCGGTGCTGGAAGAAGCTCCGCGCCAGATGGTGGCTGGCATAATCGGCAGACTATCTCCAGTCTATTCCCATGGCAGTCCAAGAGAATCCTGCAGGAAGAGAGCTGTTCTGTCGGGATATCTACATGAAAACTGGCGTGCGGCCATCCTCGGCGGCCCCGCGCACCAGGTCCCCCCGTCGCGACCGCACTCGCCGCACTCGATGATTTACGCGTCCGCCACTAACCGTGATTCCGCATTAGCCCGACCTCAGCCCGCCGATAATCGAAGGACCGATTCCAAAGTAAGCCGGGATTATTTCCTCCGGGAACCTCGCCACGACGCCACGCCATAAATGTCCCCTCTCTATGCCCCATCGAATCTCGAAGGTAGATTTGTTTTTCAAGAATATTGTGTAATTTGAAATTTATATACATATTTCAATGTTGTATCTGCAAGTTTTCTCAATTTTACACAAATTACTGTTCCAAACTTGAAATAATCGCCCTGTGCTAAGAACGTATGTTAAATGTTCCTGTTTTATTTAACTGATAGGATTTGAACGCAAATTTGTCCAATAGTAGGAGAACGTGATATGAACATTTGCGAATAAAACTAAGAATATTCTGTTTGGGTTAAACTATTTAAAGTACGTAAATCTGTGTGGCTCCGGTCCATTTTTGACGCGCGGAGGATTAGGATCGTATTCCCGGGATCGTCACACGATTAGTGAAATCTATTTGGAATATATTTTATAAGCTTAAAACAACATTTTTGTTTGCATTTTTCAAAAATGTTGAAGTTGGTCCCGCAATTTCTGCGTCTCAGGTATACATATATACCTCCTTAAAGGGGTGTAGGACAGTTAATTGCTCAACTTTTTATATATTTTTTGAAAAATTTGAGTAAGCAGGTCAATCGCTTGATAAAAACAGCCAGTTGAACTTTTATTGGCGACGTTTTACACAGCAGTTGAAGATATAAAAATCGAAATGTAAGGGAACAATAAGAGAGTTAGAGGTGCTTGAATAAATGAAAATATTGTGTTTGCGTATGTGTCCTCTTTGGCGGAATTTTCTACTGCAGTTAGTCCAAGTAAGATCTACTTTCGCACATCACTTATTAAGGTATTAGCTATATGTGGTATGAATAACTAGAACCAAACGGATAAGTAATGTGGAAGTGGGTTGAAACTAATTATTAAAAATAAGAATTGGTGGAACAATTTTGTTTTTACACTCGTGTAAAGGCTTTCCTTATGAAATATATGTATGTTAAATGAATGAGTATGCTAACCATTCGAGTACATGTTACAGCTAATACATCCAAAAGTAACTGTGGGAAAGTAGATTGTAGTAGAACTAAGCTTACCGAAAAATTCCCGGGCAGAGTACTCATACAGATACTTAATATTTTCATACATTCGAGTACCTACAACTCCCTTACTGTGCCTTGAATTGTTAATTTTTATAGCTTAAACTACTGTGAAAACAGGCACCAATAAATGTTCAAATGGTAGTTTTTAACAAGTGATTGGTTTGATTACTGCACATTTTTAAAAAATATGTATATGAAAGTTATGAGACTATTTGTCCTACATATCCGCTTAAGGAAAATTATACGCTCGCGGCGAGGCTAGGAAGCGGATAATTAGATTGGTCACGTGTGTCGGGTGGGTTTTGATTGGCCGCTCGGAGTAAGTACTTAGGTGTGGCTGATGGAGACTTACTCGGAGTTTATTGATTGTTGAGCTGCTTGCGGGGGCGCCGGCATTTATCTTCGCCGGCCGATCCTCCCCTTACAGACTGACAGATCAATTGCGGCTTTTTTCCTGAGACGAGAGTGATCTTTATGTCGCTACTTCCACCTCGGCCCGGACTTAACAAGCCACGGACGTATTTCTCTTTAAAGCCACATTAAATTACTCGCTCCTGCTGTTTCCAACAGATGCCTGGACATTGTACGGTCCTTGGAATATCGGATTCGCGGAGCTCTACCCCCCTCCCCCTCTCTCTTTCTCTTGCTGAAACACTGCTTTAAATCCATTGTCCGTGGTCGAACGCTGCGAGATACTTGCAAGTATCGCAGAACATACGGTTTTCGGTGGTGGGTTTAATTTTTCGTAGCTTTTTCTTGCTAATTGCATGAGATATTGTTAGCAGGCTTCTGGCAGTATTTTGCTGGCGCACTTTTCCTGATGATAGGTCGACAGTCTGTGGTTGAAAGGAGTTTCCTCTGAGGAGCGCGTGCACCAGAAGGGTTCGTCCTATTTTATCTGGTTATATTCGGCTGGCGCTCGCCGGATGCTTTTCCGAATGGCCGGGCGGAGTATATATGTATGCTTGAAAAAGTAATCCGTGCTAACTGAAAGCCGCGCTCGGTTATAGACGCGCGTCGGACTGCCGAGAGGTATCACGTTTTGGTCATCAGTAGCAAAGCCACTTCCGGGGCCCTTTGTCACCACTCCAATTAGTCGGAAGTGCGCCGGCGACATCGACCGCGATAGAACTTGTTCCCCGGATGCGTTCCTACACTCCATTCCCTCCCTTCCTGTCTTATTCTTTCTTCAACCTACCCCTCCACTTCATTTCCGCCTCTCTCGCTTCTCTGCAGCCTCGATATTTCTCCCTTTTCCCGCAAGTTTCTCCATCGATCTGCCCGACGAATATCTGCCTGCTCGAGAGTTTAATTCACCGGAATGCGCCGAATCGCCAGTCCGGAAGACAAAGCAGGCCAGCTTGGCGATTTGTGGGTAATGATTTGATTGTACGTCGATTGGTCGATTGGAGAACAGTTGTTGATAAACGAGAGGCTCCAAGTCTCTCGTGTAACCGGTTCCTTGGGAGGCAATGCCTACATTCTCAGTTATTATCGTCCTTTTCACCAATGACAAATGTTGCGCGAACACATAGTTCCAGAGAGCTACGAGGACCTAAGGGACACTTAGCCAAAGCTTATCCAATAACAAGTGTCTATCATTACCAACGACCACTTATCCCTCGCTGCTGTAATTGCGGAAGCGTTCAGTTTCACGTGCAAACTATCAAGAACCCTAAAGGTACAATCATAGGGAAACCATAACGATCGGAGGCGGGCGGATGCCGTGCAGCCGGCGGAGAACTCGACCGTGTTCCACAACAATCTTTGCCCGGCAATTAAATGCCGCCGCGCCGATGCAGCGGCGGGGATCCGGTTTGGGGAAAATTGTTTGAGACACGTAAATGCCAGGGAGGGAGGATGGGGGCGCGCGCCTTGCATAATCACCGGTAGAAGCGAGGGCCGCAATCGTCTTTGGCCTAACAACTTTCGGACTGTTGAAATTCCATCGTGCAAAGCCGCAAGAGTTCGTTTAAGGTACGCTTAAGGCACACCTAGTTAGGGTAACGCCATTATCGATTCATAGACGCCGTTACGTAAGCAAGTAAGAGGGCTCTGTGTATCGGGGGAAATACCGTCGCCCCCGCCTACTTCGCCCGGCTTCTTGCGTAACCGGAACTTCCGCATGCGATAATTGTCGACGCTTCACTTGTTAAGCACCACTCAATTTATACGCTGAATTCAAGCCTCTTCGGCTTCCGCTAATTGAGCATGAATTTTTTATAGACAGCTTCAGCTCTTTCTTCGGTCGTTAGAAGAAATCCTTGATCGAATTGGATGGTAACTTTAGTCTCGCTTTGAATTACTGGTGAAATCAGTAAAAATCTAGCGGGATTCAGAGCCGTATTGTTTAATGAATACACCAAATGAAATCCCAAGTATGGGAATTTTAGGGGAGGTAATCTCATAATTTTTAGATACATACTTTTCAATCGATAAAACCCGCTATTTAAACTTTTATTGGTGCCCTTTTACACAGTAGTTTGAGCTATACAAATCAAAATTTAAAGAAACGATGTGTGAGTTACGGGTAATGGGTAAAATTTTTAAAAAACCTTTAAAATTAAAATATTGTGTGTGTGAGAACATGCGTGTGAGTACTCTGCGGATGAATTTTCTGTTACGGTTGGCTCCAACCAAGACCTACTTTCACACAGTTGCTTTTGAAAGTATTAGTATACTCATTTATCTAACAAGTATTTCGTACTGAAACATTTTAAGAATAACGTGTACATTTTATACTAGATTTATAATAGAAAAGTGTGAACGATATAGAATAATTCGTTTCCACATTACTTATCTGCTTGATATGTAAAAATTAGGAGATTAACTCCCACATCCCCTTAAAAAGGTGAAACACGGATGCGCGGAGAATCGGCATTGATGCAGGCATAAATAAAGTGTCAAGTAGATTGTTAACGATTGCAGCCGGACAGTGATCGCCATCAGCATGCTCGCCCGTGTCGGGGACACATTCGCTGGAAAGTAATGATCGGCGCAGGGTTCCGGCGAGAAACGCGGGCGAGGCATCGCCAGCTTTTTTTTAATGTCCCTGGGTTTACTGCAATCGGTCTCGGGGCCAATAAAAATTCGGCAATATCCAAGAGGGTGGGCGCCCGTTCCCGCGAGGAAATATCGGCCGGTCGTTAAATCGAAAATGAGTTCTTAAGCCCGAAGCGATGCTCCTTCAATAATAGCGCAACTTTTCTATTTCCCCGTGTCGTTTTGCTCGCGACGGCGCGGCCGCGCCCCGGTAATTCTCATTTTTAGTACGCAGCCGTCGTCAGCTGCACGTGCCTCGGCGCCTCAATTTCCCGCGTACTCCCAGAACTCATCTTCGAGAGCTGCTCCACACTGAGCGGCCGCTTTTTCCGGCTGGCCGTCGTCCGCTCCCGACAATTGCATCGAAATTAATTGTACCATCTCTGAGCGGAGATTATCCCTCGCGGATATTAATTAATCATACTCGGCTCGCGTCCGTGTGTGGCAGTGCGAGCAACTTCATTATGCTCGTAATAAATGATCATGTCCGGAGGACAAATGGTAATCCGACCTTCCGAAGACAACTCTACTGAGATTCTTCTTTCCCGGCGTGAGTGATAGAAGGCAACTGGACCATCAGAATAATGATCGCAGCAGCAGCCTCCGCTCCGAAATCTTTCTCGTCTTATTTCCACGGAGGTTTCATGCACGCATTGCATAATCGGTATTGCACGCGCGCCCGCTTCACACCTGCGCCCTTGCAGCTCAGTTTCGCCAAGCTTGCATAACGGGCGCGCGCGCGCGCGCGCTCGCGTAAAAGTCGACTCGCACTTATTTCTCCTTGGCAGAAGGTCCCCGGTGCGATTTACCGGGGCGTAGGTGGCCCTTTCAGGGAATTCGGCGAAGCGAAAGGTGCGAGGCGAGAACCTATTGAATTCCCCCCGGCGGACAAAGGATCATATTTAGCTAAGTAGGACTTTGACGGGACGCGCGCGCGGTATTATCCCGTCTTATCCTGGGCGAAGGGCCGTGAGGGACACAGGCTGGAGATTTATTCGTTAGAGGAGAGGAGATTCGAGCGTGAAGTAGCTGCGAGCCGGATAGATCGAGCAGGCTGTCGAGGAAGTCGAGCGTCCTCCACACTTTCTTTCCCGCCTAGAGAAGCCGCCGCAAGCTCTCTCGGCGTCAACCTCTCGAGGTCCTCCTCGGCTCGCTCCCCTATAACTGATACGCATGAATAAATTCCTCCTCGTAACACTGAGGAGCTCTGTCCTTCGGTGCAAATGGAAAACGTCCGCTCGACCGAAACACCTTCCTCGCCGCGTCGCCGCCGCGCCGGTGTCCTTCCTTCCGCCTTGTCCTTCAGTACAGGCTCAGTGTCCGACCTCAATCAATATCATCGACAAAGTTCACTATGAAAACTCACTTTTATCAGTGAATATCCTCTCACTACATGAGACTTGATCATTTTCGCGGATACCCAAGTCACTAAATTTCAATTGTTGACAAAAAGATTGAGGGAAGATTTGATTTACTCCTCGAAAATGAGGTTCCAAGTATTGGGGATTGAGGGCTGTTTTCCGAGGGAGCAATAAAAGGTAGGTCTTGCTCGGCATGAAAGATAGCGGGGACGAGAATGATTTCAGTGGTAGCAGTGAATAGGCCCGAAGAAAAGGATCCCCCCGTCCCCCCAGGCAAATCCGGGGCTCGTGTCATCGTCTCCTCGCACGACTGATTTGCCGGGATAAATCTTCTCGCCGAGACAGTGGGGATCGAGCGGAGTGGCTCGGAAATCCGGCAGAGCCCCGCTTTTATTTGCTCGCGCGGATGGGTGTGATCCTGAGAATCTTATTCGTCCTGCGCTCCCTCCCCGACCGAGTAACCCAGTCATCAATTACTTGCTCCGAGAATGGATCCAAGTGGAGGCTCCATCGTCTCAAGGAAATCGAGTAACCGCCGATACCATTTGTTGCTTTCCACTCGACACAACTCCATCTCCAATGCCTCCGTTTACCCAAATTGCCCGCCGCTTTCCCCGGCATCCACGCTTCAAATCAAAATACGCACAAACCAACTTTTTCTAGAACGCATGCCAATTCTAAAGAATAGTATTATTATATGAAATCATTGTAATTTTGTAATAGTAAACAATAAGTGCATGTGCAAATAAATAGGGACACTCACCTTACTAATATATACGTTAACACAACAATGCAGAATTGAAATTTTTGCAATACTTGACACGTATCTTATTTCAAAGATATTAATCAAAATATCATGCCGATAAGAGCAAAGCCGTCTATCGGTAAAGTGACGCGAAAAGTCAGAATAAGGTACGGATGCGATAAAAAATTAGGCAATTGTCGCTTTACCCGGCCTTCCCCTACCTCTTAAAGGCTTGTCGAGCAGGCCGTCGCAACATCTCGTAGTCCATCAAGCGCGCTAATAACTGTCTAAATTGCGTATTACCTGAGGTTCATGTCAGACGCCGAGATTCGCGAGGGAGTGGCGTCAATGTCGACGCTCGACTGCTATTAACACACTTCGACGTATCTCGGATCGGGCGAGAATCAATTAATAGTTCTCGAATTCGACGTGACCTTTCGTCGACAGGGCGAACTCCATTAGGGGAGACAGGCTTCCGAGTTATGGCACACACTGGCATCGCGTTTACCAAGCTTTCGCAAATTAATTCGACTTCCCATCCCTTACTGGCTAGGTCTATGAATATATTTCACCTCGAAGCCTGATGGAAAATTAATTACAAGATTCAGTAAAGCAATGTTACAGGTGTAACATCGAATCAGTGAAGATTGTATGTAAGATTCAGTAAATCAGGTCAAGTGACTGAGTAGAATCTCGCGCCAAGTAATAGTACAGCGCGCGGCAACCGAGGATACTTATCAGCAAGTGTAGCGGTTTTCGATCGATAGCAAACTTTCTGCTTTATTTCGGGAAAAGTTGCAGTTCCCAGAATTTATTTATGAATGTTGTATTTCATCCTTTATTTTTTTTCTGAGTCCTTCAGGAGATATGAATTTCTCCTGCTAATTTACCGTACGAAAACGGGACGCATTTGTAAGTCATCAGAATCGGAATCAGACACCGAATGGTCTTTTCACTCTTCTCACACCAGAAAGCGCCAGTACGAAGTAATGCAGTGTGCCAATTAATCGATAGGTTGCCAATAACTTTATGGTAAAATACAATATAATTAAAGAGTTATCAAAAACGCTATGTTTCCAATCAAAGATATACCACCAATTAATTACTTAACTAACTTTTACATCTCTAACTTTAAAGCTTGACGTATGCGTACTTCATTGTCAAGTAACAACATCATAATTAATTAACGTGTGGTGTTTTTGATTAAAAACTTGGTTTGTTTATATGTCTAAAGATTTCTGTATCATTGATTTACCGAATCTCACATACACCTGTTTATAATTTTTGCCAGTTAAATGGCTTCTGAAAATATAGGTTGTGTTGCAAGTCTGTTGCAACGAGTAGAATAAGAAACGTGTAGAATTGTGGTTGTTTTGAACGTGAGATTTCCACATCCCTCTCGAGAGACTTGAGGTTCGTGCGAAAGCTTGGTTGGCCGAGGAAACGATTTTGTCCCAGCGAGAAGAGATCCACTCGAGTAACTAGGCATGGCTACATGTTCGAGGAAGTTTCTCGCATTACTGTCGCGCTATTGTTTTTATTAGCAGTAAGAGAGCAAGAGCGGCGAGCAGGCTCAAGCGAAAAGGCGCATAAGAGATCGGGTGCGCATACTGTTAACCGGTGAGAGTGGCGTTCGGCTGGGCTCGGCCGTAAAATTTTACGGGCCTCGAAATTTCGAGAGTACCGGGCTGCTACGTGGCGGAACTCGATAGCGGAATCCCCGCGGAGAGTGGCACACGTGTAGAATGCGCAGCGACAGTGTGTGCGAGAGAGGAGTGCGGAGATGCAGCGTTGAAAGGTGGGCCGCTCACGGCAGGCCACCCAAGAAATAGGAGTGGTCTCGAACAGTAGCATCTTAGCGCGGACACGATCCTCTTCATCTGTCAGCTTAACCACCTTTCATGTTTCGCCTCTTTATGGGATCCGCACTCGAATCGGCCCGTGCCTCGTAAACGCTCCCCAGAAGGCTAATGTGTCTCGGTATTTCGCGAGAGAAAGTCCGATCTCTTCCGCCTCGCCGCTCATTGTTCACTGGTCAACCTTCCGCGCAAGCCCTTTTTCTCCCCCGGCTTCTCCCCCCAACTTTTCCTTTTCATCCTTTTTCCTTTTATTGATTTATTTCTCTCGTCTTCTTCTTCTTCCGTCGGTCTGTGCTGCTGGCGAGTTGGCTTGCGGAGCACGGGCGTCAACGCCCCCCCCCCTCCCCCTCTCCCCCTGCCCCTCTCCTCGTGTAAGACATCTCCTTAATCGGATTAATTTTTTCCCCACCGCCGGCGCTGCGCCGCGCCGGCTGAAACTTAAGATAAATTGAATTATGTTGACGGACCTGGTATGAGTATCTCCTTACGCCTTATCTCCGCGCTAAGTCTGTTAGCGCTCGCCTCGAGCTCTATTATGGCTTAGCCTCCTTTATTTCGAATTAGCCGGCTAGATTGTGGATAACGATCGCTGGATTAGGAAGGTAAAGCTCCAGTTTTCTGATGGGATATTGTTAACTGTCTTGTTAAGGGGATGCAACACAGTTAATCTTGTTTTGTTACATTTTTTTTTCCAATTTGAGTAATCAGATCTATCACTTGGCAATAGTAGTTTAAAGTAGCAAAATCATACTCATACTCATTATCTCACTCATACTCATTCATCTGACATGTATTTCATAAGGAAGCATTTAAAGAAATTATAAAATCAAAACTGTGGTCCAAATCTTTATTTGTAATAATTAGTTTTAATTCATTTCCACATTACTTAACTGTTTGATTCGAAATCGCGTTAAAGCTAATACCTTCCAAAGTAACTGTGCAAAAAGTAGATTTTGCTTAGGCCAACTGTATCAAAAAATACATCCACAAAATACTGATACGCATCCTCAATGTTATTTCTCGAAATTTGTATTTTTATACCTCAAACTACGGTGCAAAGGGGCACCAATAAAAGATTCAAATGGCAGTTTTCATGAATTGACATGGTGAAATTAGGATGAAGTAGGGAAATTAACCGTCCTACATACATACACACATACATAAACCCCCTTAAGCAAAGTTTATGAACTGGACCGATGGACTCCATATTAATCGGCAACGGTATTGCTACTATATGTTTGTATTACTATCGCGGGTGATATAATCTTCAATTGATAATCCAATCACCCGATTGCCAATTGAATTACTGGTTCGGCAGAACTTATGCATCAATGGATTCTCCGTCGGATCTCGATCCCGCAATATTAACAGAAAATTGTTTACAATTGCGACGCTTTGATAAAGGTAGTTGACTGTTTCGCATGGCTGAGCTGTAGCGATTGAGAAAGACTCGAGCGATGACGGTCAACACCGATTGTTTCATACAGCGCCAGGTTTGTTTGACTACCCGGGTGCACTAACACGACCGAGAACGTTTGTTACTTATTTTCGAGGTGTGTTTGCCATCGCCTGGCTCCCATTGGATACACAGAGTACACGAAACAGCGTATTCCGGCATGAATTGCGTATTTGATCGCAACAGTGCGAGCTTTTCGCACTGAGTAGAAAAAGTCTTGCAATTTTCCCCTGGAGTTCGTCGCTTTTTTTCCTTTGCGTTTGTTCACGTGTGGATTTTACACTATTTTTTGTAAGATCTATAGAGAAAGTCCGTCGCAAAAACGCGAGCCCTTCGCACTGGGCAGAAAAAGTGTTGCAATTTTCCGCTGGAGTTGTTCGCTTCCTTTCGTTGCATTTGTTCGTTTGTAGATTTTCCACTATTTTTTCTAACATCTATTGAGACATTTGATCGCAAAAGTGCGAGCTTTTCACACTGGAGGGAACACGTCTTACGATTTTCCGCTGGAGTTGTTCGCATTCTTTCCTTGCATTTGTTCGTGTGTAGATTTCGCGCTATTTTTTGTAAGATCTATTGAGAATGTCGGTGGGTATTTTTGGAGTCAATTTTTCTTTGATTCTCGTGGAAATCTCTTTTGGTGTTCTCCATCCTTTGTAATGGAACGCACGTATACCGTGACACTGTAGCGCAGTAGAGAATGCGGGATGCGAAAGATGCGAGAGAAGGAGAGAGAATGAACGATGCGCTCAATCAAAGGGACTGAATGCCTGGGAAATTGGACGGCGGACTATTCGATTTTTTAATGGCGTTCCCTTCGACGGGTGTGTGTGTGCCTGTTCCAATCCCTCTGTAAAACATCGCCGACTCTGTCTTTTTTCAACACAGCTATTCCTTCCCTCTCGCCAAACTGGTTTACTTGCTCGAATTCCATTTGATAGTATAGGAATCATAATTAAAGACTTTTTTTTAACAGGGTTACTTTGTGTCATGGCAAAATCTGCTTTGATTCATGAAACTTTTTCAATGCGCACCTTTTCACTGCGAGTTTTCAATTGGCTGATATGTGAGCAAGAATTTCTAGACGCTGGGATCATAGTTGAATTAGCGTGAATGAAAGTACGATGGAATAGTACGCGAATGTTCGCCGAGCGCAGCGGGTATTTTTTTCTCCTCCTTTTTTTTTTGGCGAACGTGGACACATATTTCCTGCGATATTTCGACTCTCGGAATATGGTTGGGGTGATTTGGTGTGCGGGTTTCAGTGGAATTTTTGTCATCTCCTTTCGTCCACTCGTCCTTCGCTTTCCGGCGGCGAGCGCAGCGAAATCAATTTAGTTGCGGTGAAAAGGTATTTGTCCGCGATTTTTTTAATTAACGCTCGCCCTCACTGCCGCCGCTCAGACCAGTCTAATTTGCGCGGCAGCCAAACGCGAAATAGGTAGACGAGCCCGCTCCATGTACTCAATATATCGAGCTCGGACAAGATCGGCAATCAACGCTGCAAATAATTGCTTTCCTTTTTTATATTCTCCTTCAAATGTGATCTTAAACGAATTACCATTTTTATTCACTCGAGAATACCACGAGGGTCCGAAACTTTTCCGTTTTGTACCATAACAATTTGCCAAAGAAATTTTTATGCAACGGCATACTGCGAACTCTAACGCCCAGGCGCTCTTGTATTTCGAAATCAGATTGAAGAGGAGATGGCAGCGGTTCAAAAGCGCCGGCGTACAAAGGGGTTAAGAGGAACACGTCGCTCGGAGGCTGCGATAAGAAAGTTCGAGTTCCGGAAGTGTTCCCTTATCCAGCGACTACCGAACGCTTTTCCCCGCAATTATAGCGCGTACATATGCCAGTGTGGCCCGCGACAGTGTTGTCCGCGGTGTTGTCCAGAGCCGAGGCGCGCTCGGGAACTTGTCGCGATATTATCTCGTTCGCTTCTCGTCCTTAAGGACAACGTCTCCACGGCCCTTTTGATTTCGTCCGGTGCTACCTCCTCCCCCTCTTCCTCCTCCTCCTCCTCGCGAGACAAGGAATTGTCCCGCGGAATTACACGGCAGCCGGAGCAGTAACGTAAGTCCTTTTGCGAACGGTGGTACGTGTAGCACGTGTCAAGTCAGACGTGCACTATCAATCAGACGCGGACTACACGCTTCTCGGAAGCGTGCACTCTCTCTTTCCCGATCTCGGCGCGCGCACGCCGCCAGCACACGGAATCTCGACATCGGCCTGCATGCACGCCAACCCGACGTCGCCGTCGGCTCAGCCTTCCTCCAGAGCAGTTACACGTCCTCGGGTGTCGAATGCCAAATCGTCCGGATGTCTTCATGCTGCGGACAATCCGCTTTGATTCCGTCTTTCCCCTGAATCCTGTAATCCGCAATCTCCTGCTACTCAGGAATCTCAAAGGAATTGCACAAAAATTGTATAACTACGAGGGAAATAACAAGAAAAATTCATATCTGCTAAACGACTGAACCAATTCCCTTGATTCTTGGATCATTGGATTCTTAAAAATAAGCGATGGAAAACAACATTCATACATTAGTCCTTGAAGGCCTGACTTTTTAATAAATCAAGATGAAAGTTTGGTAACTTCTGGATCAGTACATATCTTCTGGTATTGCGCATCATACTGTATATACTTTGCGCAGGACTCTACCGAGTCTCCTGATCCTAAGGATTTAATTGGGTTAAAATTTACTTTTTATAGAAGTTTAATGAAATTTTGACCGATTTTTAGTTCACATTTGACAGTAACGAGTGCTAAATACGTAAGCAGATCAATAAGATGAGAAAAACAGTGGGTTCTGGGGCGCTTGGGTCACAGGTGTTTTTTCTAGAACATAATTAACGCTATAACTAACAGGCAGAAGGTTAGAAGAACCTTTGACACTTTTTCTCAGTTTACTGTTAGCCTGGAAAGTCACCGACTCGGGCTAACTTGACACAGAGGACTTTGCCCTTTGATCAAATACAAAACAATCACTCCTTATTATTACATCAGGAGACGCATGATTGAACGGAAAACTCTAAAGTGATCGCGAAGTACTTTCCTGTTCCTGAGCTCGAAAACGGGATCCCGATTTTTAGACAGCCAGTTCGTTAACAGCTGCGGCCAATTAGCAAACGTGCCTCATCCGCTCTTTCGTGAGCAGACGAATGGAATTGATGGTTGAATCGCAAGTATATATTTTGCCGACTGGCAGGCTACATACGTTAATATCCGGGGGGGCAAGTCGCGGGAGGACGTGCGGCGCGGGAACACCGGCGGATTCATTAAAAGTTGAGCAATTAGCATTTTTATTCCGGCTGCCGGGGGAAAGTTTAGCGCATCACACCTGGACACAGAGCAGTTTACCGCTATGCATAAGAAAATCCCGAGGAACTTAGTTATAACTTTAATACTGTGCAAGTTCCGGGGGAAGCCAGTAGCAGCAGCGGCTTCTCGCGTCCATTCTATTGCGGAAGCACCATTTCATCTTAATCCCGGCAAGATCCGCGCTAATTAGTCGTCAATGAAGCCGGCTCCCCGGGGAAAGGCCGAGGACGTGTGGCAAAGTGCGCGTCGAAGCCGAAGTCGGAAAAAGTCTATTGAAAGCAGAGAGTTTCCCAGGAGGAACTTGCCAACAAAGACTCTCTCTTTCTCTTAGTTGCCGGAAGACGAAGTAGATCTAAAGTAGAAGTCTTTGAAAAATGGAGAACTCGCGACTGGGCGTCCTCGATGACCTTTCCATGCACCGTGAAACGTTAATGCTCCCAGCCATTTCGAGCGTCTGCTAGAACAATTCCGCCAGGACTGTAAACCCACCGCCGACCGCAACATCCGCGAGTAACCTGTCAATCAAAGTGGTCTCGATGCCAAGAGGCAGGAATAGAGTCCGAGAATAAAAGCGCTCGCCCGATTCTTTTCCTGCCC
This sequence comes from Crossocerus cetratus, assembly GCA_963675795.1. Lineage (NCBI taxonomy): Eukaryota > Metazoa > Arthropoda > Insecta > Hymenoptera > Crabronidae > Crossocerus > Crossocerus cetratus. Next base: position 4,979,244 of record OY776671.1, read on the forward strand.
CAGTTCCCTTTATTTTTTCAATGACTCTCGGCGGAGGGTGCACGCGAGCAGGCCACATTTTACAGTGGTGTGGCGTCTTTATGGCACGTTCATTGACCAGGAGGAGCAGAGCGAGACTCTGCATTTTTACGTATTCCGGCTTCCCGTAAAACGTGCTTGGTTCAGCATGGAAGACCTTTGGTGGTTGATGCTACGTATAACATGATCCTCAGTGTGCGGTGCTAGTTTTTCTTGATCCCTTCGCTTGGAAAAACCACATCCGCTGCCAACCATACTTACAATAACCTTGTCGAAGTTGGTAAGGGGAGATAGGACAGCTAATCTTCTAATTATTATATATAGTTTCAAGAATTGAAGTATCCAAACCAGTCACTTGATAAAAACTGCCATTTAAACTTTTATTGGTGCTGTTTTCCACAATTGTTTAAGTTGTGAACATAAAAATGTCAAGAAACAACAAAGAAGTGGATTAGAACGGTTAACATACTCATTCATTAATACATTCATTTAATAATACATGTAATCCTATGTTAGGATAATGTGCATTTCTTAAGAAAAGATTTTGAAAAATTGTAAAAACGAATTTGTTGTACGAATGTTTATTTTTAATAATTAGTTTTAGCCCACTTCCATAGTACTTATCTGCTTGGTTTCAGCGAAACCAAGCGTTATTCACGCTACAGCGACTACTTTGAACAGTATAGATCTTTATGGGATCAACCGTAACAGAGAACTCTTATTGTTTCCTTAAATTTGTATTTTTATACTTTAAATTACTGTGCAAAAAAGCACCAATAAAAGTTCAAATGGCATTTCCCATCAAGTGACTGGTCTGATTACTGTGACTTTTCCAAAATATACATAAAAATTAAAAGATCAACTGCCCCACATCCCCTCAAATGAGCATTGGTGGGCAGGCCACGATCACCCAGAACACAATAATTCGCCTGAAATTGTGGAATCAATTGGTCGGCCTCTGACGAATTTATTTCTGGGCTTCGGTTGGTCAACGTCAACGGGGAAACGATCGGACGAAAATGCAGGAAAGGGAAAGGTTCCTGGCATACTGATTAGCGGGAGGTGCACAATGCCTGAAAATCTGGCCTCCGGCGGCGGCGGGTCGCGGGGCGGGATTTTCCATATTTATTTTTCATGAATAATTTGAAATACGCTCGCCGCCGTGTGCGAGACCGATTTATGTACATCACATGCGGGGGAATACAAGTGCGTGGAGCGACGCAGATTTGCATTGCGGATATCGGCGAGGAGCTGATGGATGCATCGACTTGAGCCTCCTGCTCGACGAGCGCTGAGCGCACTATTGATCGAGGGAAGGGAAGAAGCCCGCCAGATTCGGAAGTCGCCGGAAGCGGAAGAAAGCGTGACGGGAAATGAATGAGTGCGCGTTGACCCGGCCTAGACGGATCGAAGCTTGGACGTATAAAGCTGTGTGTACGTGGTCGATGGGGTTTCGGTGGTCGACGCCGGGATCGGAAGCATCGACTCGAGTCTGGCGATGGAACAAAGAAGAAGAAGGCGGCTACACGGCGAAGGCGGATCTTGCGGCGAGCTAACCGACAACATAATTCCTCGCAGACGGCTTCCCACGTCGTCGCCAGCGCAGCTCTTCCTCCGGTTAATCGGGCTAACGGTCCTCCTACCGAACGAGCGTCACCTTCGCCAATGCCTCGACCGGCATCGTGCGCGGCGGCGCACATTTTTAATTAGAACCCTCGAGCTTTACGGCCCTCTGCGGTGTAAGATCCCCCGGGACCTTCATGCTACCTACTGCGCGTTCACTTGCCCGAGCTTTAATCAACTTTCCCTCCCATTAATCGATTTATGAGGAATCTACCGCAGGATACTCTTGCGGAAATGTCCGGTTAATCCGGCGAATTCAATTTCGTGTTGGCCCGAATTCGGGGCCCTTTATTAACGCGCATTTAATTTTTCCCACCCCGGCCGCCTCGAATCCTGCGAACCCAGGGGATAATGGAACAAACGATGAGTCCGCCGGATTTAAAATTTCTCCTTTCCGCCCGAGTCCGTTTTATGTAATTAAGGCGGCGTCGGCGGCGGCGGCGGCGCCGGCGTAGTTGGAAGAAAACGAGGGATTTTTATGGGAATCGTGGCTACGATCTGGCCCCGTTCGTCTTCCGACATTTCGAGGAGTAATTTAGCTTTAACGAAGAAAAAGTCGGATTGTGCTCTGCCCAATAAGACGGCGCCGAGCCTTAGCCTTCGACAACTGCTAATTTCGAGCGGGAATAATTCCTTCCCCGCCGACGGCCTCCCCGTGAATCTCTCGTACGGGGTGGCTTTTATGGGAGAGTTCCCTTGCGGCTCCAAATTTATTTCACCTAATTCCTACCTCGCTAGTTCTCGTATAGCCCAGTCTCTTTTTCAATCCGACCTACATTAGCGCAGACCCCATTACGCCACTTCACTTCCCTGTAATTCGTGTCCTGACAGTTCATCAGGCCAATCTCCAAGGAACTTTTAATTATGCTCGCATCATTTCGCCCTCGATTAAACTGACGAGCCGAATTTCTTCACTTTGTTCTGACTCCTGATACTTGATCCAATAAAGTGAATCAGAAAGGTTCAAGGAACATATTCTGTACCGATTCTGACGACTCTTAAAACTTCGAAACAACTCAACCAATTTACTTGTTTCTCGACTGATTGGATTCAGAAAAATATATAATAAAATACAAAATTCATAAGTTAATTCGTCGTGCCGCAACTTTTAAACCATTGAGGAGAAAGTTTTTTGTCGATTGAAATCCTTTATATTTCATTAAAAATAAAACGCCAATTTACTTGTTTCTTGACTCAGAACTGTAACTTTTTCAGAAATTAAGATGAAAGCTTTGTTCCATCGAAATCCGCTTTAGTTCGCTCTCCCATGCTACTACAACTCGGTGCCGACTACTACTTCTACCCGATCAAAATGAAAACCGAACGAGATTACCTTGATACAAGCTTCTACTCAAATTCAAAGAATTCTGCATGTGCATTAGACTCAATTAAAATAAAATCGCCAGAGAGAAATAAAAAGACTCCAGACCCTTCTACACAATGTGAGTGAAGTAGGTATTGCACCAAGCAGAATTATAGTTCAGAGGAATGTCACGGCGTGTGTGGTATTTATTATAAGGAAAACACTGGCTGGAAGTATACTTCACTGATATGGTGTAGGAAGACCTTTAGACTAAATCTTAATGGAAGAACGGCATTAACAGTTAGAAAGAACTGGCGACTCATTAAGTTTCCGAGAAACGCAGCTGTTTGCTGCAAGACGAAGAGAATTATTCGCAATATCCTCGGCAAGATATTGAAGAATAAAAGAAATGCTGCTAGTCCGCGGGACGTGGAAGCCCGTTATTTTGGCCTGAAAGTGGCAGGAAGCCGGACGGCCCGACGATTCAACCGCAGTGTCATTAGCCGCGGCGCTCTTTTTGCGAGGATCGTCCGGCGCAATGACGGCGTTATTGAAAAAGGAGGAGAGCACTCCGGCCCAGAGAAATAACTCGAGTGAGCCGAATTCCGCGAAGGAAACCTCTTACCGAAAGATGCTCATTGTTAGCGAGTGTCTTTTGCGACTAGAAAAGTTCAACTGGCGCCGGGAATAACGCGGCCCTTCCGCGCGCCCTCTATTTCCCTGGCAAGTATCATAGCGCGGAAATTGGACATCTCCCGGGAATTAAGACTACAATATCGCGGAGGAAACGGCGAGGTGCGGCGCCGCGGGGAAGTTGCGCCAACTTTTGCGATCGGGCGAGCGTGAAACAAGAACACGCTGTCCCAGCCCTGGCAAAACCGGTAATTGGTTTGTGTCTCGGCGCGACCTGCCCGTCGATTTACGATATCATTTCGCAGGAAACGATCACCGGCCTACACGAGATACACCTTCCAATTCTGCACGGGCTCCGCTTTTATCCCTCGCGGAGTCTCGCACTTTTCGATTATCGGACTTGATTCCGCATCGGCTTTAATTACGCCGAGAGAGCGCCTCGGCGCTCATGCAACCACTCGAGTCAATTGAAATATTTATGCTTCCGTAAATTGCAAGGAGCTTCCTGCGAGGATTCGAAAGAGGGCAAGGATTTCAGACTACCCAGCAAGAAATTGGAGCGAAAGGCACGCCGGGAATTCTACAATTTTCCCCGTGTTTCATACAGATTTCCCTGCAAAAACAACAATGAGAACGCGGCGCATCGAACGGCCGGCTATCAGCTTCCTAATCGTTAAAAGCTTTTCGTTGGGAATGTGGCGTTTCAATCGAACCACCTCTACCGATTTGCCCACCAGACCGATTTCGATCTCGACTACGTGTCGAAGAATCGAACACACACACAGACACTCACATGGAGACATAGAGAAGGATAGAGAAAGCGTGTATCTCGCGAGGCCACAGAGTTGGCAACGCTTTTATCTCAGGCCGATTTGCTGACTGCATTTTTTCCACTCCTAACTGCCCTGTCAGATCTGCTTGGCCGTCGTTCCACCTAATACCAGGGCTAACTGGAAGCACGCGGGCCCATGGAAACTGCAAGCCAACGTCCAAGCGTACCCCTTTTCACTACTGGCAAAAAAGCAGAAAAAAAGTACCAAAGCGCCTCTTAATCCAATTTTACATTACACCGGTTACTGGAACAAGCTCCAGCAATGCTGCACTCGGCTTGCGATAGTAAATGATTGCAAGAAACTCGAGCAATCAACAGGAAGTGGAAATAAATCAACCCCGAAACAAAACACTTTCATTGCCAAGCGATTCTCCTCGCCGAGTCGCATTAGAGCGTCTTATTCCAGGTCTACTCAGTTACCACTCAGTTACACCTCGGATTAAAGCCCCTTTTACAAAACAGACCGTCGAGCATATTGCACCGACTTACTACATATACATAGTGTAGTCGCCGCGAATTCAATGGGCAGTTTCAACTTCAAGATCGCTTTCTATTCTTCCTATTCTATTTTCCAACTTTCTTCCTATTTCTTCTGTTTTATCATTTACGGTATAATATTTGGTGAGAACTCATCGAACTTCTATTATTTTTTATACCAAATACCTGTATTATTTATTACCAACTTCGACTATTTGATTATTCAATTTCGATTATTTGGTACCAAAAATGATCCAATTTCTAATATCTGGTAGCAACTCGACCAACTTGTTTATTTTTGGCACCAAATCATATAAGTTGTATAAGTATTGCCTATTCCACGTGTGTTATCATTTTCGGAGTACATAAATCAGAAAAGCGACCGTGAAACCGCCTATTGTGTTGGCGGCGACTATACAAACTACAAACCGTAACCCGGCCGCCTCGGCAAGCGTAGAGACAGGAAAGCCAGCCGCGCTCCAATTCAATTCTAGTCAGCATGATTTAATCAATGCGGAGAGCTCGGCCGCCCTAGGAAACAGATTGCTTTACAGCCGCGTAAGAACTGGCCGTGGCACGCGAAGGTGTCGTGGAAATAAGCCCGAGTGGTAGATGGCGTCGGAAATCGGCTTGAGCCACTTCCAGGCTGTTTAACAAAGTTAGCCGATCCATGCGAGGAGCGAGCCCTTTGACTACCATCCAGAGAAGGGAAAGAGATTCGCCCGACATTACGTCGCCTTAGCCCTACGTCGAGGGGGCGCGCGCAGCCCTCGCTACTATATTCCGAGTTCTCCGCGCGAACTCTTGATTTATGGGCCGAGATCGATCCTGGAAGCGGCCCTCGCTCACCTCAGAAGTGAGCCCCGGGCCTGAAAGGAGCGGCGATCAAGACTTACACATACTGGCAGTTGGACGTAGACTCTCGGAGGGCCGGCAGAGGGCCGGCGGAGGGAGGAAGCGTCTGGAAGTGTCGAGGCTGAATCTGGGTTAACGATCGGCCGTAGAGAGAGGCCCGGAGACTCGAGAAATGTCAGGGGCTGGCCGAGTAAGAGATGGGGATAGATAGGATTCGATAAAAGAATCGGGCAAGAAAGAAGCCGATCTGAGCCAAGGGTCAAACACTCACTCCGCCCTTTCTCTATGAGTGCGCCGGCTTCGACTATAAGATTAGGTGTTTCCGTTCGAAAGCTCGCCGATGCTTCGCCCGAGTCGACACTCGCACAAAGAGTCAAAGCTCCAGAAATGAATCCCGCTCTAACTCTTCCGCGCGATGCTGACTCGAATCTCCCACTCGTTTAGCAGGCTTCTTCTCCTCGAATCACTTAAAGTCCTTCTTATTGTTGGAGCAGCGCTCGCCCGCAGTTCTTACCAGGATTCGCTCTCCTCGCAGTCAATTGTCATTACCTAATGAAATCATTTCTGGGGCCGATACGCTTCTTCCGCGGTCCGATATCGCCGAGCAGTGTCGTCGTCATATGCTTGCCCGAGGATCACCGGTCCATTCCGTCGGAATGGTCGGCGATATCGATCCTCACGGCCAGGGAACCGGGAACAAGTCGGGAGGAATCCACCCGCAAATACTTTCGCGCCGCTTCATAAGCGCGCCGCTTCCGGGCCGCGCGACCCAAATCGGGACTCGGGCCGTTTAATATGTACTCGCTCCGCTAGAAATGCTTTAGGCGAGAGGCGGCCGGGAGTGCGCGGCGGACTCGGAGGCGAGAGGAGAGCGGCGAATTTGCGTCGGAGCGGGAGAACTTGCCGGGTTAAATTAGTCGAAACGAATGAGCGTTCTCGATGCATACATCAGAGTTAGAGCGGCGCCTATGTCTACGCGGCACGAACCCACCCTCCCCCAGAGAGAGAGGATGCTTTCTCCGGCGGTGGATGGTACGCGCATACGTAGGCTGCCGCACACCAGGAGACGAGGGTATGCATAGTTCCCGGGCGGGTGGCGGCGCCGGCAAGCGCCGGCACACTTCAATTCGCCGGAGAGAAGACATCGTCGCGTGGAGCTGAATTTAATAGCGGCTTCAGCAACCCCCCGCGCCCCCCAGCCCCCCTTTCCGGCACCTCTGACACCCCACCGCGCCTAATACGAGACAGGGGGCGGCTTTCGCCAGGCTGAATGAGTGGATAGAGCGAGGGGGCCGAGGAATCAAGCGAAACTTGGCCCAAAGAGTTATGGGCCCGGAGACGCTCGCGGCTCGACGCGCTAACCCCCCGCTCAACGAGACCTCCACTCCCGAACAGCAGCCGATGGATTCTCAAGACGCCCGAGCTCCGTAATGGAATATGTCGGTGATCTCAAATTTATACTGGCGGCTGACAATATGGAGAGAGAGAGCGATCTATCCGCTCGAGAAGGAGTTGGTCGTTTATACTGGAGAATGCTCGAATGATCAAGCCGAATTCTCTTCGAGTATATGTATGCTTGAGGAGAAATTTCTCATTTCCATAAACATTGCTACTTCAATGATAACACTGCTCATCAATCTGTCACGTTTTATAAGTTAAGGTTGTTGATAAAGAAAACTACTTTTCTTAGGGTTTTTTTTAAACTTTCACATAATAATCTGTACAGGAGCTTGTAATCACTGTTCGAATTTCGTTCAACTTGATCACAATATTTTGCCATCATATCTTTCGAGATTATAACAGTTGCCAATTTCGAAGTCGGTTATCTCGGAAACGGTGTGTTGTGAAGTGCAATAAAATTTGGCCAGTATACATAGTTACAAGATTATTACGCGAAAATTTAAAGAAATTCTTAAGAAAAGTAGTTTTCAGGTTTGGTGTACACACCTGTTTGAAATACGGCTTTTGGAATTTTTTGTTGGCAATTAACGAACAACTTATTTTTCAAATATGTACAGATATATTTGTACATTCCAGTGCAACTCTTATGATTTATTGAAAGCCGTTGCATGGTATGGAGTTCACGGAATTCAGAGTTCTGGCTCCTACATACGCACGATACATTTCATTACAGTTATTGGAAACTAAAAAAGACAAATTATTATTAATTAGTATGAATGTGATTATCGAGTGTACCAGAGGGAAATAAATACAATTTTTTTACAAAATTGCAGCCTTGAGCGCCTTTTAAAGTGGTAAATATTAATTAAAAAATTAATGTTTTGCCGTCTAAGTGGACGGCCACCGCTTTGTCAAAAAGGTGGTAATTTTTTACCCCTGGTACACGATAACCACGTTTATACCAATCACTAAAAACTGTGTTTCTTTTAATTCCGATAACTGTAATGAACATTATCGTGCAAACCGCGGAAGAAGAAGTGTGAATTCTGAACTTTAATATACAAAGGATTTGAAAACTCGTAAAAGTGGTATACGAATAGTACAAATATATCTAACATCTGTTTAAAAAATTAGAAGGTTCGTTAATGGCTAACAAAAAAATCCCCCAAACCTCAGCTAAAACAGATGAAGAACGGGAAATATAGATTATGATTTATCGTTGCTCGTATGGTCTGGTGGCGGGGACTGTGTCATTTGGACGCGAGGGAAATTGTCCTAGAGATACTTGTAGCAATTATAGCGATATGAGGTAATTATAGCGGGTCGGAGCTCCCAGTCGGGCGATCGGAAAGATGGAATGCGATAAAGACGTAGACAGGGAAATCGGGCGGTGTAATTGCCGCGGGCGAACAAATCGCCGGTCGTCTCGATTACAATCTACACCTGCACAGGCCGGTATGTTACATCTCGGACTGCTAATTAATCCCGCTGGGAAGGCCTGTGTCCCCGCGGTCTGCGGCGCGCGCTACCTCTTTGCCGTTAGTGTCGCCATAAAGCGGGCCAGCTCCGTCGGCGACGCACTGCGATACCGCGCACAGTTCCGTGCATTTACACACATACATCAGCCCGGCCGGGAAAAAGCGAGCAGCGCCGGCCGAATATCGCAAAAACGATCGAAGACAGGCGGAACAGCGTGCGGAACGTGTTATTAACACAGCAGGAATGCCGGGCGATTTTTGCGCTATATCGGCGCGCACCATTGGCAACGCGCCATCCACACCCACAGACGCATGTGAGGGAGCGTGCAACCTACCGTCAACTCATATTGCTTTCCGTTAGCGTTCCTGGCCTTCTCGCACCCTGGGCATCAGGAGTCTCGGTATTAGAGTCTCGCGTCAAGTAGTAGTATACTAAGTACTAGGCGCGACAGCCAAGGGTACTTTTCCCGAAGCATAGTTGTTTTCGATCGATACAGAACTTTCACCTTGATTTCGACAAAATACTATCTTTTCTCCACTTAGAGCAACGTTACTCGAAAATCTTATCATCGGCGTGTTCTAGCTTTAACTATGATTTCACTCTACAGTCGGTCTGGGACAAAACCAACGGCCAATATGTAAAATTACTCTTTGAGATACAATGCTCGCTACAACTGGTACAAACTAGTATAAGTACAAAAAATCAATTTTTCAAAAATTGGAGGCAGGTGAAAGATTTTCTTTTAGTTTACTCGAAAAATAATCCAAATATTAACATTTTCTTTACGATGCAATGCGGTACAAACGAGTAAAAATAAGATAATTCGAATTACTGAAAATTGGGGGACTAATTTTACGCGCATAAATATGTTTGGACCCATAAGGATACATGCGGTTTTCCATTTGGATTGCATTCCGTGCCACGCGTCTCCCTTGTAATTATATGGGAAAGGGTTAATAACGTTTCTGGGATCCCAATGACAGACTTGTAACACATATTGACCCTTTTCACAGAGTATTTATTACTCGCACGATTTACTCGTGTTGATGGCGAAGCCCATTTTCAGTGGTTACTGGTTGGAATTGTGTTCCGCGTGCTTTGCGATTGTTTCATCTGTTTCGATGAGGGTGATAATCGCTTTGGTACTAACGAGCGCATTTGTTTTTCTGGATTACAGGGAACGTCCGGACGAGAGCGGTGCTCGATGTCGAGTCGAAGAGAGGGTATTGGCTGACCGTGTACGCGCAGGATCAAGGAGTGGTGCCGCTGAGCTCGAGTGTCCAGGTACGCACGCCACACGGATTCACATCCTGATAGATTGTTCGGTGCGCATGGAGTTACCAAGTCTAGATTTTCATCTCCCCATTCCTATTTGATTCCTCGTAGAAATTCCAAGTGAAACTGTCCATTTCGACAGACTCGCATTAAAAGCCCTGGCATTACATTCAAGTAAATTAAAACTGCAATGGAAATGCAAGTAATTTCCAAGCTTTTCCACTCGAGAACTTTGGTAACTCCAAGCGTACATGATCGACGAAAAGCTCAATACACACACGCACTGACTCGCTGCTCTACTGTGCATAGTTTTCTTCAATTTTTTTCGCAGCGCAATTACAATAATCGTGCGAGCAAAGCTTTCTAGTGAATAAATTTTAGACGACTTTCGCGCAGGTCTACATCGAGGTGCTCGACGAGAACGACAACACACCGCTGACCGAGCTTCCAGTCTATTACCCGGCGGTGCCTGAAAACTCGCCGGCTGGCGTGAGCGTTCTGCAAATTCGTGCTCTCGATCGGGACGTTTCCCCGCAGAAATTCAGCTTTTCCATCACCAGCGGCAATCCGGAGGGCTACTTTCTCATCAACTCCAGCAGCGGTGAGCCCCACATGCTACCCTTACCCTCCGAAAATCCACTATTTACTGTCCCCGGGAACGTTTAAATGTCACGTACCTCCTATTATTCAAACAGCTCCATTCGAGCGGCCGAATTGCGGAATTATTTCGGAAAACTTGGGCGCATACCCTTTGCGCTTTGGTTTCCTCGAACCGACGCCGCGCCCGGAATTAAAACAGACCTCCTGTTATTTCGATCGTCGAATTATACGAGATGGAAAGGTGATACATTATTTCCGGGTAATCAAGTTGAAAATGCCATTGTGGGGGATTCGATTCTTATGAAGAAATAACTTTTCATTCGACGACTGGGAAATGAAAAAGCTTTTGAAAGGAAAATCGCTTTAGTAACAGTAACGAGCACGTACAATACATACTATGTATACCCGTATAATGTTTCATGCGCGGCCTTGATTAACTGGAACGACATTAAGCAGGCATATGAGAATAAAATGAGAGACAATTAAATCCGATTGAAAATGTTAAGCCGAATTTTTCTTGTCCGCTCGTAATTGCCGGGATTTTGTCTTGTTGAGCATTAAAACCCGGTCGAAAATTAATTGCGAGATACACGAAAAATTTCAGCAGAATGAATTAATGTTTTCATGAATTATCCTCGCGATTTATTGGGCGCTGGAATTAACGAGGAGGAAAGTGCCGCTTCTAATTAAAAATGTCGGCCATCCCTCGATTTGTATTCATTGACATTTCTCGTTTTCCGGGAAACTTTGCCGTCTCTGATACCGCTCTCGTATAATACACAGTATCTATGGGGGACTCGGAATTATGAAAAGTCTCCGGTGCTTGCTCGACTGTTCCTCGGATTTCACGCTCGAGCCTTCTCGGGAAAATAGCTCGCATCTTACCGCGACTGGGAAAAAGACGAAACGGGACACTTGCCAGATTGTCTCGGTGGATTGTATCGAGCGGTCGCTACTTGGAAATACGAGCGGTGTAGTTAGATAAGATGAATCTTATTGATTAATACTGTGTCTGATGGTCATTTCGAATGTAAAGATGTACTAGAGATAAATATAGTACTCTTATAGGAGAGATTATTCAAGATGGTAAGAAATGGTTGAAATACATAACTCTGTTCGGAACTTCCTCAGAAGAATTCCAAAGGTTCCGCTAAATGGTTGAAAAGTTTTGCCGTTCTTAAATTAGCATTAGTATAATTTGCATTCTCCAGGTTCCTTCAATACTATGCACAGGTCTGAGAAGGCAACGGCACTCTAGTTAGTTAGATCTGTACCAAGTGAAAATGAAATTTCTGTAGATTCTTGCATTTTTCGATAATTCTTATTGTATTTCTTACAATTGAGCTTGAAGGTTAATCAAATTTCGGTATAACTTTTAAACCATTTAGTGGACTGTTCGGAAAGTTCGAGGGAGTTCCGAATAGATTTAGAAATCTCTCCACGATATTTCAACCACTCCTTACCATTTTGAAACTTCTCTTACTACATTCGTAGCTACTTTTGTTACGAATCTCTTTAAACTGGCACATAATAATCTTTACAAGGGCTTGAAACCACTGGCTACATTTTACTAGGCTTAAGCTCAACATTCCTTCATCATATTTTTCGATACTTTTTCGAATGACTGACAGATTTTGGCATGTCGCACGTAGGAAAGTTGCAAATTTCAAACTCGATTATCTGGGAACTAAGTGGCCAAGCCCAATACAATTAAGGGTGTACTCCCCTTTTTCTCCTGTTTTAAGTTTGGCTTGTGGGATTTTTTGTAAGCAATTAACGAACAACTTTTTTTCCAAAAATCTGTTTATTGATTTGTACATCCATACATATATTTTGAAAGGCGTTGCAAATTAACGTCCAGCAGTTCACGGAATTCTCAGTTCTTCTCTTAGGGTTCGCACGATAACTTTCCCTACAGTTATTGAAAACTAAAAAAAAATTATTATTGATTAGTATGAACGTGACTATCAAGTGTACTAGGGATAAAGGATTACAATTTTTTTTCAAAATTGCAGCCTTGAAAGCTGTTCAAAGTGGTAAATATTAATTCAAAAATAAATGTTTGCCCTCCGAGTGGACGCCATTTCGTCAAAAAAGTGGTAATTTTTTACCTCTGGTATACACGATAGCCATGTTTATACTAAAATTAATAAATACAAAATAAAAATTGTGTTCTTTTTTGTTTCCAATAACTGTAGCGAAAGTTATTGTGCAAACCGTGTGAGCACAACTGTGAATTCCATGGATTGGATAACTCCTGGACTTTAATTCGCAACGGATTTCAAACAATCATGAAAGTTGTATATGAATATGCAAATACATAGAATGTATATCTATACAATTTTAGAAAAATAAGTCGTTCGTTAGTTGTTACCGAAAAATTCCCAAATACCAGACTTAAGACAGAGGAAGAAAGAGGAATAATAAAACCATGTAATTTGAAAATCAGCGACAAATTCAACATTTTCTAGTCTTCCACTTTTCTTTCACTGACTATTGTGCGTCGCGTACAGATTGCTACTTCCTATTCAATATGGTAGCGTGAAGCACATATGCAAGTATGAATCAACCTCATTTTGATACGAAAGGGGGTTGCAAAAGTCCTCATAAATATCTATCAGATTACTCCCCGCGTGGAAACTGGAGCTCGATCGATCCGATATTAGCTTATTGTTTAGCATCGCGACCGCAACGATTTAATATCCGTGCATATTGAATGCCGGCAATACGATCGGCTTAGACTGTCATTTAAACATGGCGGGCGAACGATTTGCCAGCCCAGCGGGCACCGGTAACATTTTGCGGAATCTAGTGGCGCGCTCGGGCTGGAAGCTGCCCCGGCCATATTTACCCGAGATTATTGCTCTTTGTCGGGGGCTTCCACGGTAACCGAAGAGTAAGAGGAAAAAAGGCCGGTACACGGAGCCCCTAATGATGGTGGTACTGGGATATGCCGGTGCTACTGGGGAGAGAATTTAAGCGAGCTACCAGATGCCACGATTTGCCCGAGCGCCGGAAATGAATAGGTCGTTTGCCCACGGGCCAACCGATATTTTGTAAGCAGCAAATGAATCCATTCCACATCTCTCTCTCTCTTTCTCGTTTTATGGAGTTATATTCGGTATATAGAATTGCCATCATTAAGCCGCGTCGTTCCTCTAATACCAAATGAATTTCAACGATATTCGGCTAATTAAAAGCAACTAAAACTTATCACTGGCTAAGTTGTCCGACGTTTAATTTCATTCCCATCTTAATGGTATAACATCGAGTATTTAATTTCGATACTTTCGCGGAGCTTCGGGCGTTTGAGGGCGAATTATTGGAGCATTGAGACGCCGCAGTGAAGAGTGATTGGCACTCGTACGTGTATACAAGTATGCTCGCGAGTACGCTCACCCTCCTTTGGTTAGTGACGATCGAGTTTCTGTTGATGTCAAAGATAAAGTTCGCAGTGCTTTATTTGGCGCGGAGAGACATCGAACTTTCAAGTAAATTCCAGTAATTGCGCACCTCATCTCCGCTTGTTTCTTCCGTGGTGTTGACTTGTGGATTTGCCAGTCGGAGACCATTTGTCGGCGCCGCTAACTCAATAGGCGGTCGGTTTCAAGGTCGCTCTTATGATTGTACGCCGAAGATGGGGTCCAATTCCTACTTATATGATTTGCTACGAAGAATAATACAAGTTGGACGAGTTGGAACTAAATAGTACAAATTGGACAATATTCGGTACCAACTTATTTAACTTTTATGATTTGGTATAAAATAATAATAGAAATTTGACGAATTAGTACGAAATATTGTGCCAAAAATGATTACACAGGCGGAATAGGAAGAAAAGCGACCTTAAAACCGCCCATTCAGTTAGCGGCGGCTATACATAGTGAAGTTGGAGATTGGTAGGTTTGTATTGCTAGGTTCAAATACTGGCTTCGAATACCGCGTTGGTTGACATTCATGATTGAGTATACCAAGTAACATATGTAGATCGCCGTCTTCCTCTCAGCAGCCACATAATTTGGGGCTCTCGACTCCCGAAACTCGACGGCACAGCTCTCCGTATATGAATAGAATCTGCGAACGTGTTCCGGCAATCTTGTTATGACGCGTATTAGAGTTTCTCTCTGCTGGTATACTAGGCCGCCGAGAGGAAAAGACGGGCGGATTCCCTGGTGGAAGAGGCGAGCTCTGCTCCGTCGCGCTAACTCATTTACTTTGATTAGGATTCTAAGAGTTCAAAAGAGTTCAAAAGAGTTCAGAGGAGCTTCCAGCGCTAAGTCGATTAGAGCGGTGCGCTAGAATCCGAAATCTGTGCCGGCCTGTTGCGAGAAGCCCTAGGAGCAGGGAGAAAGGTGGTCAGAGAGACGTCTCGGGGGCGGTTTTTGCGGGGCTTCTTCCTTGTTTCTCGTTGTCGCGGAAGCATTGCCGGCTTTGAGGAGGCAGGAAAAGTCTGTCTGCAGCTGGCAAATCCCATAACAATGCGGCGTCAGCCGTGCAACTTGATTGCATTAGCGCACGGCCGCGCCGTAAAGTACAGGGTTGTCTGCCTTGCGGCGGCTTAATTGCCACCGGAAGCCCACCTATGTCCTATAGCCGAGAATATGTGTGCCACTAGACCACGAAATCACCTTTCGAGCGGCTCCGAAAATTCAGCGGCCAGTATATCGGCGCGACCGGGGGGAAGTAAGCGAGAGGAACTCTAATGGAACGTTGAGGTGAACGGCGCGGCGGCGGCGTTTAAGCTCGCCGGAGCTTTTTCACGAAAGCCTCGCAGGCCGCCGGTAGAATGCTCGGAGCGTTTATCCGGCAGCGATGCTGGAATAAACCGAAACTACTTCCTCGCTGATCGTCATTCGCCCGCGAGAATTCAGGACGTAGACTGCGACGGCGGCGAGGCCGGCGAAATTTTCAAACGAATTTCACTGTCGTCCGCTTGAAAGAGATCGACCAGACGAGTAGACGGCGAGGGGAGAGAAAGAGGGAGAAAGGGGAGAGAGAGTGAATGTGGGACGAGTAAACGTCCAAAAGGGAAAAACGTTCGGGCACTCGTGTCTGTCGGGCCATTCAACGAAATCTGAATACTATAATTTCCCTGGATCCGTTCCATCAAAGCTATTTTCCTTTTGCTAATAGAGCCTCCTCGCAGTTCGCTCGCGAACACTCAGAGAGAAAGAGTGAGAGAGAGAGAGAGAGAGAAAGGTCTGGCGCTCCTATGGCGGCCTCAAGTCCCGTTCCATCGCTGAAACCAGATCAACCGGAAAATATATATCTGTGTGGTCTTGCCGCTTAAAATATCCGTCAGGCCTGATGTACCACTCTGTCGTGATATTCAATTTCCACCGACTCCCGTTGGCCCCGACTCCCCTGATTTTATTCTAACTCGTGTTACAGGTCTGATAACGACCAGCGGACGGAAACTGGACCGCGAGAACCAAGCCGAGCACGTCCTAGAGGTGAGTCTCTTTTCACTACTGCCTTTATGCCTTTACGAATACCAACACACACACACACGAGGGCGAACACTAACAATTCTTAAGAAACGAAGGCGATTTGTTGGAAAAACGGTTAAACCGATGCCGATTTCCCATGTAGAAGAGGGCAATAATTTATGAACATCAGCGGAGCGGAAGAGCGGCTGGAAATAATCTCCTCCTTGATCGGTTATCGCCGCCACGATGCTCGTAAGGTTTTAGTCCGATCCCAGCGGGATAGTGTGGCAGGCTAGGTTCACCGGAATAATCACCTTACACTAAGTATAATCGCAGGCAACTGTGTGTGTGTGAGTGTGTCTGTCGAAGTGAGTACTTGCGCCCATACAGGCCCACGATTACAGTGCAAGTGTTGCGCACAGTGAATTAAGGCGGTCGCCGCCAGACTAAGGAGAGTTGGCCGCTGCGGTGCTTCCCAGGGTTGATCACATATTCAAGCCCGAACACCAGCTCAGCGACGGATATGTTGGCGCCACTGATAACTATTAGGACAAGACAGGTTCGTTAAAGGCGAAAAGATGATTTCCTTCCCTTAAATGAGCGGAGATGAGACACAAAGGCGGAAAAGTGGCAGTTAAAGGCGGCTGCGGCAGACAATGGTTGGAGGTAAAGCAATTGAACGGTGAGATTTCGGCGGAGCTGCCTCTCTGGGAAAGGGTCTCGTTAAGGCAAATCGAATTTCTTAAGAGCGTGCTAACGCTAACAGGTGATAGGTAGATTACCAATCCACCCCTTTCGACCCCCGTCGGACACCTACGTTCGCCTCGACGCTCTCGAATCGCCCAGCCCTCATCGGTTCCCACGGCTTCCTCCCGTTTCACCCAATATTGTCAGACTGGAAATGAGGAAGAAAATCGCATCCTCCTCGAGATTGAAAAGTAAAATGAGGAGAGTCTGCTGTCTTAAACGGTGAAAGCGAGAGGGTCGGGTTTAAGGGGCTCGGCGCATGAGGCTTCTAGCTTTCAGGAAGTAAGGAAGCCGGGAAGAGTAGTTCTAGATGGCCAACTATCCGATGGAAGCTTGGGGGATGAGACATTCCAAATCGCTAAGACTCGCTGCTTTCTGCTAGGCTTAAAAACAGAGTACAAGGAAATGGACCACTTTAGACAAGTTTGGAACGGTTTAATATGTGTGTTAAGTTGCACTGATTCTCTAAGCAATACCTGCACTTTTAATTCACTCTTTGTTCTATGATTTAAACCGCGTGGATCTGGGCCAAAATCAACGGAAAATATGTTTGGCCCCATAAGTATTTATGTATAAGGGCGCGTTCATGTGAAAAGCTCGTTTCCGGCGCTTGTCGACCAACACCCAAAATCAGCATCATAAACCAGGATTTTGAGTAATTCTACAGAAGTGCTACTCGTATTAAAATTATGGAAATTGTTATATTTTATGATGGAAATGCATTAATTGGTATTCATGAAACATATTCACGGTGGGGGTGCACTATGTGTATAACCGCGTAAGAACCCCATCAAAAAACCATACAATTTTTGCCTGACATAGGTCTGGGGTCTGGGTCATGATTCGAGGGATTCAATATTGCCATAATCAGGGTATGGTACTTCCTTATAGGGTTCTTATGGGGTTTTGTGGCCCTCCTCCACCGCGAATGGAGAATAACTACATTTCCATTAATAAAAACAAAAAATCTCTTGATTTTTCTATGAGTAGCACTTCTGTATATTAACCGAATTTCGTTAATACGAGTGCCTATCAAAATCCTCTCGTTTATGGTGAAAATTCTTGGCGCTGGTCGACCTGGAGGCCGAGCCGCAGTTCTTATGTATGGTTTGCATTCGACACGACGAGTCTCGCTCGTAGCCAATCGGCCGGCAGCGGGAAAATTCCGTGGAAATATCCCCGTAAAGACGAGGATGCCGCCGTGGAAGCAAGCGGCAAATTTCACGCGATCTCGTCCCGATCTGAAAAGTTGCAATAGAGGCGCTTATCTGCTGTCTGCCGCTATCCAGGAGCGTCGGGGGCGGCCCCAGTTGCCAACAAACTTATCCGGCGGCGCGGCGCATGTTTAGTCGCAAGTCGACGTCGCGTCCGAGTAAGTTTTGCAAATGAGGAGCCAGCCAGTGTCTCTCAGCAAGGAGAGGGGCGCGATGAGTGCTAGTTGCCAGCTGCTCGCGACGCATAATTATCTTCTCGAGAACTAATGAGAAATATTCAAGCGCCGCGAGGAAATGCACGCGTTAACGAGCTGAAATTATCAGGGGAAAAAGAGCGCGGCTTATCCTGCTTTTCCCGAGGCATACATCGCTGCTATTCCGGTTTTCGTAGGGATATACATATAGATATATTGGCCGCGTGTGTCTATTAGTTCTCTTGGGGAGAGACAACAAGCGCGCACGTGGTTCGATCGGCCGACGCTTTATGGCTGCGGCTGTGAAATATTGATTAAATTTGGTTTACAGCTTCTCCTCTGCGCCCGGCGCCCTATTTATTGCTAGTAAAGCCGCATTAGCGTTGCTGCAACAGGATGTTTTTAATATTTCAAGGAGAGCCGTGAATCAAGTTGGGAATATTCCCGAAAATGCCCACCGTAAAACTACAGCTCATAATAATTTATTAAATCGCCAGGCGGCTACGTTAATTATTGCAGCGGTTGGCGTAGCGTGTTTTACGATTATTTTAAATCTTCCTAATTTAATAGATTCTGCTGGAATAATGTTCACCCCCCATTTTCACAGATTAAGTCAAAAAATTCTTTAATTATATGATATTAAAATAAATGAATATTTATAATCTTAATAAACGGAAGTTAATATGTAAATGGATAAATATGTTGATAATAATGTGAAATCGGCTATAAATCAAGACCGGGAAATTTTTTAGTGAACCTTCTTTACTGTTGCGAGTTATTACGAGGAAGATATTACTTCCGATAACTCTCGCTAGCCTCTTTAGCTTCATCTTTCTTTTAAATAACAAAATTTGGTTCAATCGTTTCTGTAGAAAAATAGCGGCGATACGAAGAATGAAATTTATAGTATATTTATAGTTCAAAGTACGTACTTTAATGTGTATATGATAAGTTTCAAAAAGATAAAATGGTGATTTTACTTGTATGTAAACTTTAAGGAGGTTGCTGACAAAAATAAAATTAGTTAGATCGAACTGAAATTTATGCAGAACAGTAATTAAACGAGTTTTTTAGTACGAACATTCAAGTTGAAAATTTGTAGAAGGGCGCGCGAAGTGACTGCTAATTACAGTTCTGTATAAATTTCAGTCTGATCTAACCATTTTCATTTGCATAACCACCCTCTTTATTAGTTTTGTCAGCTCCATTAGACACAAATGGGCTGGTCAACAATTCTAAAAAATGTCTACACATTCGTACACCATTGATAAAGCATGTGTTACTGTTTTTACACGATTCATAAGAACCGCTTTCCAGTTACAATTAATGTGTGCGTTAATACTAAAAGCGTTATATTTTTTGAGCGTGTCAGGATGAAATAAGTAATTTTGTCTGGATTGAGACAGAATGCCCATAAACGTAATGGTGGGCTACTCCCATCCATGATTCCAGCTTCCCTTCTGGAACTTAATTGGGAAAAGGCTGGGGTAATTCCAGCACACAAAGAATGATGTTATGACGACTTTCTTTACACGACCGTCTCGTATGCTCGTCGGTACCCGAACTGACGATCGTTGGTCGCTCGCGTTCGGTCGTAGTAGTCCCGCGATTGGTAGTTGCCAGGGTGCTATCTCTGGCGATCACCCCCTTAGCAACCACTTCGAAGAAAACCGTCTCGAGCGGCGTTGCTCCACCGCTCGTATTATCTAGCGGAGGTCGCATGCATTCGCCGCATTTATAATTTCAACAGGAATTCTTTCGGAAACGATCTGGTCAAATCCAAGACAATTTTGTGATAACTTGTAAGACCTTATAAAGGTATGTTCTGAGAAAGTTTCAAAACAATTTTAAAGAAACAGTTTTTACGATCAACTATCTTAATCGATGGTATAATGGCCGGTATTGCAGCAGTTTGTCCACTCCGTGCCCACTATACATATGATCCATTCCCTCTGTCCATAACGGCGTAGCTA
Organism: Crossocerus cetratus; assembly: GCA_963675795.1. Taxonomy (NCBI): domain Eukaryota; kingdom Metazoa; phylum Arthropoda; class Insecta; order Hymenoptera; family Crabronidae; genus Crossocerus; species Crossocerus cetratus. The sequence goes on from OY776671.1 coordinate 4,999,297, forward strand.
GTATACGGGCAGCCCCATCGGGGGTCCAAACTGACCCATGGTGGTCAGTGGGTTGTTACGATGGGCATTTTCCTCTATGGGAAGGGTCTCCTTTGAGAGCTGGCTGTGCTTCTCAATAATGCAGGCAGTCTCGATTCGATCGACGCAGAATAGTAAGTTCCTCGAGTTCGCTTGTCGAGCGAGCAGGTTTCCCCGGCAATTCCCGCTCGACTGGAAATGCCGATACAACATTTCCATTTTCGGAAAAAAGAACGTGTATACCAACATGCGCGGCGCCGTCTTTTTCATAATTCGGTTCATAATTTATGAGGCCGCGACTGCATTGGTAGGAGGATGCCTCGCGGCTTCCCTCCGTCGGCGGAAACGTATCTCCGTTCTGCCAGGTGCTTTTTACGCATCGTAAATCTTTGAACGAGCGGCAATCTCAAAATCAGACCGGGGCACAATGCAAATCCTCCCGCGACCTGCACTCCCAAGATATATTCCGCTCTGTTTTTCTTCCGTCGCATTCGATATTCCAGAAAGCTATTGGAAAGGAATGCGTCTGCTGGATAAATCGAGACTGAAACTCGAGCTTGCGACTCTCCAAGTGGTCCGTTGCTTTTTGGTAATCGTGCTATGTTGCAACCGACCGAGTGCAAACAGGCTCGAAACTTGCTCGCTGATGAGAGGTGGAGTGGGTAGTCGGCTGGCGGAATCTCGAGTGGGCACTCGAAAGCATTGCGTCTGCCTGCGTAATCGAGCCGGCCTCTTTAATTATGTTATTGAATAAACACTACAAGACGATACCTGTTTGTTTGCCGAAGATTAATTAAAAGGTCGATGTACACTGGATGGTATGATTTCCGAGGAATCGCGCACGTTCTGCCTCCAATAATACCATCAGATTTCATTCCGAGCCGAGCTCAAGTCCGCTTGTTTGAAATGGACTCGTTGCGCCCGATATCGATCTCGCTCCCCTCTCGATTGTTGGCGAGCTAATTACGTTTAATGGCCCCGGGATATATTCGAGGCTCGCGCGTCTGCATCGCATGTATGTAAGTCATGCCCGGCCGTAAAAAGCATCTGCTTAACTCGAGCCTGTTGGCCAGCTCGGTATGCCGAAAGCATCTTAACTCTGTCTTATTAATACCTGCTATTTTTCATCCGCCTTCCCCTCGCTCTCCCCCTCGCTCTCCCCCTCGCTCTCCGACCACCTTCTCGAGAAGAACAGTTTTATTACTCTGACTACCCAAGCACTTGGCGATACTCGAACAAGCTCCTAAAAAAATACTACCAAAAACACTCCCTCAATTTAGAATTGCAGCTTATTTTAATGAATACACTGCAGAAAGCAGCGGTTGACGATGAAACATTAAACCGGAATTGTTTTCGGAATTCGCCGGTCCCGGCCAAGAGTTTGGCGAAAGGTGGCGCGGAAAGTCGAGTATTCCAGGAAGCAGATCCTGCCGGGAATTATCCTCGGAGCGTTATGGAAATGTGCGTCTGACAGAGTCGGAGAGTCGGTGGTATATCAGAGGTCGGGGGTGTACTCGGAAGGCATTCATCCTATCTGAAATTCAAAAATCAACGGGAGCAGACTCGGCCAGTAGTCGACGAGTGCGCTGGTAATAATAGGGGGAGGGGCAGGGGGCAAAAAGACGGAGGGGGGAGGGGGTGGGGGTGGAAATTAAACTTTATTCCGGAGCATGCCAGGGCTACTTTGTACGTGCTCCCATATCGTATATCTTGGTGTAGGGCGGCAGCGTCGGCGGCGGCCGCTTGCACGTAAAGCCCACTAATTTCCGGCAAAGGCCTTACGGCTTTGTAGGAAAATATCGCGCCTCTTCCGGATCTCCGGGGTGGTTAACCGCCGGGGCTTCGTGGCGCACGTAGGCGCCGCGAGGCCGCCTCGCGAAAACTGACCGCACTCGCTCCCTTTCTCCCTCTCCCCCACACTGCCTCTTTCTCTGTGGGTCGGGAGAAGAAGCGAAGCGCCGGTGAAAGGAGGAAAGTGCCGATCACTCGAGCGAACCAGGGAAAAGTGAAGCAGCCATTTCCCTGGGATTCTCCTCCCCGTTCATTTCCACGGACTACTAAACTCGACTGGCGGACTCTCCTCGTACCTGGCAATGGCCACTCGAACTCGTCGCCCCTGTCGCTTAATTGACATTCTTCCCACCTCCTTCTCGAGCACTTCTCTTCCTCCTCTTCCTCTTCCTCCTGGTCCTTCTCGTCCTTCTCGTTCTCTTCCTCCCACGCCCCCGTTATGAAGACACGGGGCCGACTTTATGCCGGCCGATTCTACTTGCAGCGCAATAAAAAGTTCCGCTTTTGAGTACGTGACGCCGCCGGGTGAGAGAGCGCGCGAGGGGAACTCATATAGCCGGGTGTAAGGGACCTCGGCCTCGGGATTCGTCCACGAGCGCCTTTCGCCCTCGAGAATTTTATTACACCTCGCCCGGAGTCCACCTGGTATTATTCTTTTTAGAGAAAATCCTTGTACGTGCCTCCGCCGGAATCCCCCTCCTTCCCGCCCCCTCTCTCTCTCTCTCCCCCGCTCTCTCCTGCTCAAGCGGCTCGACTTTCGAACAAGCGCAACTTGCTCTTTCCCCCAAGTCGATCGGGCGACATCCCCCAAGCTTTTCATCGCGACTCAACTTTTCCTCGGTGATAAAATGTGATTGCGGCCCGCCAGACGCGTGTTTCGTAATTATCCTTGTCGGGTGGATCTGTCTAGTGCGCAGCTGCGCCGGCCGAGGACTCATTATAACAGGGCGCCATCCGTCTCTGTAACCAGCCAGTTTTTCATGGCGAAGGACCACCGCGTAATTCGGCCTCTGCGCGTCCACCAAGCGCATTATGCGAGCGCCGGCTGGATGACTAAACTGCCCGGCGAATTCCCAGAAAGACGCACAAAGCTCGCCCGGCAATTTCGGCCGGGCAATTTCTAATTAGAATCTCCTGGCAACTTAACATTTGCGTACTAGCAATTCCGGCCAAGAGTTGGCCGACTCGCGAGCTTTAAACCGCGCGGGACTCCCCTTTGACCGTTACATCACACGAAGCTGCGTTTTTCCCCCCGGAAATAATGTAAGAACTGAAAAAAGCTCGGCTAATAACCGGCGACTTTGTATAGGAGCCGCGTATAATTGACATCCGGCGACCACGCTCATTCACGTCGACCGTACTTCTTTTCAACGGAGTAATGGCACGATGATTGCTCTCGAGCCTTTCTAAAAAGCCGCCGAGAAAAAGGAAAATAATCACAATGATTATTCGCGCGCCCCGGCCACTGAGCTTCGGCTAAAAGACGAGCGACGGAGCACCAAACACCCCTTGCAACAAAGCCCGCCGTGTGTCTGACATACATATGTGCGAAAGCTCTCTTTCTTACTTGGAAATGAACGTAAGCTCTACTTCGCTTCTAGCCTGCGAGTGCAAAACTAGCATTAAGAAACCCAATTAGAGCTTCCATTTGTATAACGAGTGGTGTTCGCCGATGAAGAAAAAGGGTGTTGCTGAAAAACGAGTGTAACAAGAACGCGCCAAGGGAGCTCTCCAAGAGGCCTGCAAGCCCCATTCAATAAGTGGCATGAATGAATGCATAAAGCGTGCAACAAAGAGCACTCAAAGCACCGCTCGCCTTTGAGGCGCGGTTATGAATAAACATAAAAATTTTCATTTTGATTTTCATTCAATGCTCGGGAGTGCCGGCGAGAAAAAGAGAGCGAAAGCACCACTCGACCAGCTTGAAATTGGTATTACGAGTGTGGCGAGAGCTTCCGTAATAGAAATCCATTCTGCGCTTGCAAAGATTTCCAGTCCCCAAAGCTGCGCCGCACTCGAGGAAATTTCGACAGGTTCCCTCCCAGTTAATTCTCGATTCCCTTGGATCTTAACTTGGTTATCCTCAACTTGATACTTACATTGTAAACTGAAGTTACTCTTGGCCGAGTTTTCGAAGCTTTATATGTTGATACTTACTTTTCGATTTCATTCGGCGACTATCGAAATTAGTGAAATCATCCCGAATAAAGTTCGCACACGCAGACGGACTGGTCCGAGTGCAATTACCGATTAGTCAGCTGAAGCCGCGCGTGAGGCGCATGACAATTTAACTCGACAGTGCGGTCTGACTCTGCCAGCAGAGTTCCCGTTACCAACTATCTCAATTCCAGCAGTGTTTCTTCGGATAACATCCTCCAGTCTTCTGACTACGGCGGCGCTCACACACGCCGGCTGCTTCTCCCAAGAAAAGTGATAATAGCACTGTACTCCGCGGGATGAAGTTGGCGAACTATCGTAACACAATACACACAGACCCACACACACACACATTTCCCCAGGCATTACAAACGAAACCCTCTTCATCTCCGGCGTTCCCTTCCGGGGTAACATAATATAATACTGGGGGGATAAAATTTCACCAAAGGAGCTCCAACTTCCACAGGGCGCGCGGAGACTTCTCCTCGAGAGTGAGCTGCTAGCCTTCAAGAAGGGCTCGAGGAATTACTGCACATATTCTGTTGGCAAACTGGAGCAATAACGAACAGCGGACTTAATTAGGCGCCTTGCCGGTCATGTTTATTGGGGAAGTGGAGCGAAAGCAAATATATACTGGGAATATGTTTGGCAGGTTTAGATCCTCGGCGAAGGTATAATATTGATCGGGCGGATTTTGCAAACACTTTCCAACGGTTGAATGCCGCCCTTAGTCGAAGGACAGGGACTCGTTCCGTTTGAAAGGATCGCGTTTATCTAGGAACTTAACCACCTTGCGGCTTTTCCCTAAGCGTTTTCCGATGCATACCTCCGGGCTAACCGAGACCTCCACGCTTCCACTCTTTCGCCGATCTATTTCGTAACATACACCGACGACCTACATAGCTACCTCACACACACACACACACACACACACACACATACATACACTTGTCAGGATGCAAAGGATGTACAGAACGATTTATCGAAGATGCTGCTACGATACGCACGATTTGTTTGAGTTCAGAGATAAGAGAGCAGGTCGAGGTAACAAAGTAGCAGATAAGTTTTTCTATGTTTTAACTTAAGATTGTCAAGCTTTCGATGGTGAAAAGGGCTAGTTTTCTCACTTTCTGGTTGTCGGACTGACCCTCTTTCAATCTTTCCCGTGGGCAGCGAGGCCGATTCTTTTCCACGCGAAGTAGTATGATGGCATTCAGTGGCAGACAGGCATCCTGAATTATGCATGCCCTCCTGCTCTGCCGGGCGAACGACACTCGTCCGACCATCTACTACTTCGCCCTTTCAAGCGGATAAGAGACAAGCCTTTTTAAACTAGGCACACATCGATTCTACCATGCAATTATTACCTGCGGGAGAAGAACAGTTTTATTACTTCAACTCTATAAGCACTTGGTCATGGTTGAACAAGCCCCAAAAAACACTGAAAAAAGTCTCTCGCAATTTAAGATTTCAGTTTTACGTGATTACAGGCTGCTGTTCTCGATTAAACCTGCCGAAGGAGAAACATATCGATTTAACGATGCAATAATGTGAAATGAGTGTCTTGACAATATAGAAGCGTCTGTGACAAAAAGCTCTGGTTTGCTGTCTCGGAGCTTTAACCTGGAAAAGGGTGTAGCCAGCAACGCAGTCTAATTAGTAAAATACCAGAGTGGCTGCGGCTTAAAAGGATTGTGGTGTCAGGACTCTCACAATTCTATTAAACCTGTTGTAATTCAACCGAATTTCTCTACGAAAAACTGCGTGCAAGTTGTTGAATGTTAGTTGACACATCAAACCCACCACATCTGACAAACGTCCGCATTCCTTCGCATGGCGGCCTTTCGGCGAAAAGTGCGCGAAAGAAAAGGGCGAAATTAAATTCGCGAGGGAGAGAGGGAGAATGTGCCGATCCGGTTCTTCGCACACGCGTGTGCACTGCGAGAGAGGAATGCGAGGGTAAAGAGGGAAGGTAGATTTATTCTTGTGATTTCTGTCAAAGACTTGCAAAAATCCTCGAGCGCAAACCGATATTGAGGCTTTTCCGTGACGTTCGACGATATAACTGAGAGAAAATGCATTGTGGCCCAAGCTCTTTCCGCCCTTTGTCTTCTACGCTCGCGTTCCTATTTGTCCTGAAAATCTGCCGAGAGTTCTCTGACCTAATACTTTCTGTTTATGCCCGACGCTAGTAAACTCCGGGGTGATTGGAGAATTTCGGGAATAAATGTAACCGATTACGCTATACTAAAATAAACTCTATCAATAATACATATACTGAACTACAAGTTCAAATACTATTTCGACATTTTATATGGCCCATATTTAAATGTTTACCAAATATAGTAAAAATCATCCCCAGAATATAATCCGAAAGTTCACCAAAAGTATTAAATGTTCATCTAATATGAGATTCTAGTTAACCTTAACTATTCACCAAATATTTACTCCTGGTTACCAAATTCAATTCTGAACCCCCTAGAAAAATATTTCCATCCACCAATTTTAGTAGTTATCCAGCAAAATTAGTAAACGTTCACCAAATCTATGACCCCAATTATGCTCAATGGGTCCACCAAATATTAATTCCGTGTCACCAAAAATAGTAAATGTTCTCCAAATTTGGGACGCCCTTAAGTTTTAGGATGTTCGGCAAGTATTGCCTTAAAAGTTTGGTAGCTAGGCCAAAAAGTAAAAAAATCCGGTGCTTAGGAAAAACCTAACCACCAGAGACCAACCCCGATTATATTATATGCTTTAATAAAACATCACCCAGTCCCCAATTCCGCGAAAACACTAGGTAGTAAGTCTTGAATTAAGCCCCAATTTCACGATTAAATAAGCTCACAGATTTATTGAACGTTTGTTAATTTTCGCGAACGAAAGTATTTTTCTGGAATCCAGAATTTAATTTCGTGAACATTACACTTTGCCTCCATTTTAAATTATCACGATTTTCATGATATTCTCGATAAATCGACGAAATTAGAAGATTAAAGCGACAATAGCTTTCATTCAACTGACACACTCGATCGAAGTAATCCTTTCAGCGGCGGGGCTCAGTTCTATCTTGTTTCGTATTGATTTTTAAAGATGATACCGTTGAACGACTCGAGCGCGTCTCCACCTATGCTTTTCTTCGATTACACTCTCCTGAAATACTCTTTGAGGACGTAGCCTCGTGATTCAAGGGGTTTCGGCTTGCGCCGCCGCCCTCGCTAAGGTAAAGTGCAAAGTTGTTACGGAATAATCAAGCCGTACTTTGATCGAATTGAAGCGAAAGGTACTCTTTCAATAGCGCTGAGTGCGGTTCACTGTGATGATTTAGTCTGGCGAATGAAGACCACACTCGTCTTGTCGTGGCTTCGTAAATGGAAAATTTCCCTTACATTTTATCGAGGACCTGTGCCAGTGGAGGACACTAATCTTGGATGACTAGTCTTAGATTCAGTTTTTTCGTAATTTCTTCAATTCGAGAACCTGGGTCAGTGGAAAATACTGATTTTCGATGACGAATCTCCGATTAATTTCTTTCTAATTTCTTATTTAAAGACCTGTGCCAGTGAAGAACACCAATTTTCGATGACGAGTCTTCGATTAATTTTCTTAGCAATTTTCTCAATTCTGATCTTCGATGACAAATCTCCGATTAATTGTTTTGTAATTTCTTATTCAAGGCCCTGCGCCAGTAGATGACAAATCTTCGATCACGTTTTTTAGTAATTTCTTCGGTTCGAACGCCCACTTTCCTCCAAGCTTTCCGTAAAAAATTCTTTATTGCACAAAGTAAAAACAATGTAAGAATGTAGAACAATGTTAAAAAGAAAAGTGCGGAAAATACGGTTGCTGGTATACCTCCGTTGTTTTAACGCCAGCCCCAGCATTACATACTGCTGGTCACTCAGTCGCCAAGAGGAAACTGGGCGGGCAGCATTGCCCGAGCAATTTTCAACCGGAAGAAAAACGATACGCGCGGCGCGGCGCGCGCGGCACCACGGGAGCGAGGACTTTATTGCCGGCGGACTTTTGCCAGGACGAACTGCGAGCAGTGGATTTCGTGGTAGGTGGTAGGGTAGTAGGTGGTAGGCAGTAAGTCTCGTCGGCTCACTTAGCCGCAAAAGGCGGGGTCGTTGCTGGCCCGGAGAAATCACCGGAGGCTGCCAAGGTAATTACACTCGGGCAGGGAGTCTCTGACAGACAGGAATACGAGGGGACTCGAAACTAGCCATACACACAGCCCCGACTATTACCCTATAATCATGGGGAAACATGTTTCCCGAGGACGAACCCTCGCACTTGTCAGCCTCGCTCAGACTTGCTTCTGTAATGGAAGTGCTCGATCGATGAAAGCTGGAAGTCACACTACACTTTCCTCTGATTCTGGTTCACTCGTTCAAGGCTGAGAACGGTTTAAGGTGGTTAGCACGTAGATTGTAGTCTTCAAGAATTGTTTTAAATTTTTACTGCGTATACTTAGGAATCATATCTATTACCTAAGCACTTTTTAATAGAATTCTTTGTTTCAAAGTTGAGATAATCACTTTCGAAGATAGCACTTTTTGTACGTATCGCCTATACCCAAGATATGCTAATATCATACATTATGCTATGTTAAAGAAAAACGATTTTCTTAAGATTTTTTTTAACCTTTTCTTTAACCTTTCACATGTGACTCTTTACACACTCTTGTAACCCCTATAACTATATTAATTTTTATTGGACTTGACCAGACCATTTTTGAGATAATCAACTTTGTAATTAGCAGAATCTGCGTGTAATCCGCAGTTTTTATACGTGCGACACTGCCAAAACCTGCCAATAACGCAAATACGATTGAAAATGTCATGAAAATAATGTTAGTCTCAAGCCCAATTAAATGTGGCCAGTAATAGTTTCAAGCTTTTGTGAAAATGATGGCGTGCAAGTTTAAGGAAATTCTTAAGAAAAGAGATTTTCTTTAACAACCACCCGAGGGGTGAAATCTGCTCAAGATAAATATCTTTTTCTCACGATGACTAGAACCAATAAATAAAGTTGTACCTATTTCTAATACCTGCACAGTCGCGTTTATCGGGAAACACCCCGCAGCCTCTTATCACTGTGTCTGGCCTCTCCGGATCATCAATGTAGGTCAATCTCTCGATATGCATATGTCGCGCTGGCAGGCTGCCTCCGCGTTTTGATCGATTATTCCGGGGAATCGCGGCTGCTCGCTACACCGCCGGCACGGATAGAACAAATAGAACTGATGACAGAAGACGACGGTTATTGATGCTCCTGGTGATCGGGCCGGCCGGGGCCTACTGATATTACGGGCGCCTCCTCAATACTGGAAATGAACTCCGGCTGAAAGAATCCGCGATGCAAAGGGGAACACTCGGGGATAACTTCTGCCCCCGAGAATCGATGTCGCTTTCCTAGAGCTTCGTCATTCCATGCCCAAGAAACAACCTACCGAATTTCAGACGATCGAACTTAAAATTCCACGATATTCCTGTGCCAATGTCAACATACAGGGTGTTCCAAAAATGTTCTAAATGAGTATAGCCATCTTGTAGGGAATTTCGCGGCGATCAAGATAGCTACTTTAAATTGTTTGATTCGTCCTTGATTTGGGGACAAAATTGAAACAATTATACGCCAATAAGATATATTCATGGCCCCGCTGGTCAGCGGATAGGGCCCACTAGCTAAAGGTCAGCCCTTTCCTCCGGCAAAAGGGATAATCTGTCCTTTCAGTGATGTGTTTTATTCATATGCATAAACGACTTTGGCACCACCCATTTTCGACAATCAACCGAATAGATCAACCCTATTGGCGCATCATGTTCTGTATTTTATCGCGAAATAAAGCGCGAAACAATATTTTGAGAAAAGCCATCTTCATCGCCGCGAACTTCTTAACAAGATGGCAATACACGTTTACGACATTTTTCAAACACCCTGTATAGCAAAAAAAAGCCTTTGGCTGAAATTTAATGAAATTTTGGGAAACGCAAAAATGTGTGTGCCGCCAGACTGTAATGCGTTAATCTTTACTCGGAAGATTCGCGGAGGCGGAGAGCCGTCGTTGTCGCAGGTGGAATAGGTCGAAAATGCGACGAGGCTAGTAAACAGTTGAGTCGCTGGTGAGGAGATGCGCACGAGTGGAAATAATAAAATCGGCAGTGCTGAGAAGCGGAGGAAATGTAAGGCTGTGTGAACGGGGGTGGTTCGACGGGAGATAGGAGATCGGGCGAATGGCTGGGTGGATTTAACGCGATCCTTCTGCCGCCTAAATCTACTCGACGTATCACGAGCGTCCCGCTTCCTCGTCCTCCTCGTTACACCGGCACACATCCTTCGGAGAAGTACAGCTCGAAAGGGGCCCGGCCGTTTCTCACTGGCCGAGAGAGAGTTTCCAGGACACCAAGTACCCATATCAACTCTATCGTGCAGCGGGCGCTCGCGCGCGGGGGGAGCCACTGAATCGTTCACGGTTTCCGACCTTCCTGTATAAAACAGGAGTTTCGTGCTCCTAATTTAGTGCAGGTGTTACCCCCAATGTGTGACGCGAGAGCCTCGCCAAGTACCCGTTGCCCCATTCGATTCGCCCGGCCCCTCTACGACCGCACCCTTCGCCCAACGACCACCCCTTGTCATGTGTGACCGGTTATTGCAATAGGAGTCGCAGACCAATGTTACCGTCCCATTAATTTACCCACTCGTTATTACTCCTGATGATGTGTTCAAATAAGAGAGAAAATTCATATCTCCGGAAAGGCTGGACCGATCCACATGATTCTTGGCTCATTAGATTCAGAAAAATAAATAATGAAATACAAAATTCGTAAATAAATTCTCCGAGCTGTACCTGCTTCACAAATCAAAGTGAAAGTTTCGTATTGATCGAAATCCGCTATACTTCGGGATAATAGAGTCTCGGCTGTCGCGCGCCGCAGGGGACTACTACTTGGCGCGAGACTACTATTTGGTACCAACTTATCCGACTTGTGTGATTTGATATAAAAAATAATAGAAGTTTGACACGAATTGCTATCAAATATTATGCCGAGGAATCGAAAGCAAAGCGAACTTGAAAGCGCCTATTCAATTGGCGACGACTACATATAGGAAAGGAATGTTGTGACTCACTGAGTTATAATAATTATTAAGTCCTGCGGTTTTTAAGCTAATCCGACAGAACTGATAGAGATTTTAAACAATTAAAAGCTTCCGATGGGAGCGGCGGTGGTTTCGACGGAAGTCGATTGGCTGTATCATAAATTCAGAGGAAGCCTTCCGCTCGACCACTCGAGAACTAGGTCACAAGTGATAGGGGAAAATATTTTTTTTCGGATCTTGCTAAAAAAAGCCCCATTCGCAGAGTATTTGCGGTCTCGCTTAATCTCTCGACTGTCATGTCAGTCCCATACAAAGGATACATTGTCATCGTTGTAAAAGGTATCTGGAATACGTGCGACGGGGCCGGCACAAGAGCGCTCGTTCAGAACCGCAAATCGTGGCTTTTGGGGCGCACCAGTACGTAAAACGACGTTTCGCGTGTGATATGCGATGCAATCAGGAATAGTGCGCCCGTTATCGTATTTCTACCTGGGCGCGATTGATTCTCACCGAAAATACATCCGAGCGACCCTTGGAAAGTCTCGAAACATATTCCTTCGTCGCAGTAAACTTATGTCACTTAAAAACAAAACCTCTCATTTTGTAGCAGTAATTTTCTAACATGCGATTTCCAAGTTGACATATCTAGAACTACATAGAAACTAGAAATAACTAGTGAGAAACTCGGCGAAAGTTTCATTAAAAATCGACAGATTTCACTTTAATAGTCTGACATTCTCAATCCTTATTTGTGGAGACATGTTTCTCCACCGCAAGTCAGAGATGTATTTGCCGAGTCTCGGTGACACCTCGGTTAAGCACACAACTGTCGCAAGTGGTATGAGAAAGTTTAGTCAGCCGGAATTCACACACAGACACAGACACAGACACACATGCGCAGACCCAGGAGGATTTGTCCTGGCGAATGTTTCTCAGATCTGGCTAACAAACGACAATGTTATGATGATTTACCCTGTGTTCCAGGTGACAGTAAAGGATGACGGGAGCCCCGCCCTGTCATCAACCACACGTGTCGTCATCCAAGTGGCGGACGTGAACGACCACGGGCCGGAATTCGAGCAGAAGTTCTATACGGTCCAGATCCCAGCATCGCCGTCGATCGAGAAGCCTTTGTTCCAGGTACTCTTCCAGCCCTTTATCCAATCTCCTGAGACCCCCGTCATTTCCTCGGCAGCCCGATTTCAATCGAACCCGGCATCTTAGTTACTCTCTTTCCCTTCGCGTGCCCATCGGCAATCGCGGAGAACAGTAATCCCCCAAGAAAAGCTCACGTTTCAAATTCCGTTCGCTTATTTATGAAGCAGGTAGAACATCTTTGTACAACCTTTCCTTTGCATAGACAATCGAACCCAGTCTCTCTCGCCGATGAGAACTCAACTCTCGGAACACAAGATTGGCGAGTTGAAATCACGCGTATTATAAAATGCTGCGCGGAGTATTCGTGCGTCGTGTGCTCACCTGGTTTCTCGCTCCCGAGAGCGGATTCAGCAGGTAAATGTGGGCCAGCTCTTGCCACGGGGCTTCCAAGCACCCTCGGCAAATTCCTGGCTATTCTGGAATTCTGGATGAGGCGTGCACGTGGTGAAAGCTCAGCCTTTAACCATTGACGCCAATTTCTCATTAAAACTAGAAATGAACAGGAATAAAGCAACTTAAATTATTTAAGGGACCTTCTTGGTCTCGAAAATACTAAATTTTTAAGTATTATTTTTTTCCTCTTTTTTGCGAACTATGGACCCTTGAATATGTCACCCAAAAAGGATTTTACAAATTTATAAAAATTACCGAACTCATATTTATTGGATCCAATGCATTGGATATGATACTCGTAACCTGCCTTACTGTTTAACTTTAATCGCATTTTTCTCCAAACCATTCTTTCAAAACTGGATTACTGAAAAACCACCGGGCCGATTTTCAAAAAATTTTGCACAGGTCTTGACTATCCCTGTTGGGACGGTACGAATTAAAAGAGATTGAAAATTCCGACAATTACTATTTTTCGGGGATCCTGGAAGGACAATATTTTAATTGAACACCGTTCAATTTTTGTTTTCCCTTTCAAATAGCCGCCGTATTATTATTTCTCGACACTTTTCAATTTCTCTAGTTCAGGCCCTACCTCAATGCTTTCTTAACATGTATCTCGCAGCTCTCCTGTAATAGCTCTCAAACTATTTGATAATTGGAGGTATACAAAATCATGGGCAATGTTGAAAGTGCAAGCAACAAATGTGGTAAATTTAATTAAGATTTCGTCGTTCATTTTTCTGCAAAAAATTGTAAAATTTGCCCAATTTTCAGCTGTCAGTACCGGAAAGGTCCCTTAAAGGCTGGTCAAAAGTAATCTTTGGAATTCCATTCATAACTCCATTAATATTCAATCCAAACATCGGAATACGAAATCGGATCCTTTTTAATGAGAATCGATGTTAGCAGTTGAAGGCTAAGTACATCCTTGCTCCCGGCACACACGCCTGTAGATAATTAAGTGTAGCACACGATGTATCTCTGAATGGAAGTATAGAGAGAGCCTGACATGCATATCACCTGAGAGCAGATTGCTTGACACACCCTACGTGCTTTCTCGCAAGCCCCCCCCCCCCCGCCCCTTTTCTCGAATGTTCTCGATGTGATCGAAATATACTCACGAAGCAATCACTAATTGTGGCCCGGTGTGGAAGGCTAGTAATCTGGCACCGAGAGTCGTGCACGAGATATACCCCCCCCCCCCCCCCCCCCCCACCCCACGCAAGCCCCCACAATTATTCCATTCGTCACGAGAGTCACCCGCAAGCATTGCACAGTTTCCTGCCACACCGTTCCCAGTAATTACGGGAAACGAGTCCGAACCGGGTGTTTCAGTTGGCTTTCGGCGGGTACTGTTTATAGTATAATTTCATCGCGGAATTAATTATAAGCGCGTGCGATCGCCAAGGAACACGGGTACCGGCGGTGTTTCCAAGCAATCGGCGAGGAGTAGCGCGGATAAAATCGAAACTATACGAGAGAAGAGATGGCGTGTGTAGAGAAAACGGCTGGGAAAAGAGGCGAGAGAAAAGAGATGAACTCGAGAGAAGTGGCCACGGCGGCGAGTCTCTGCTCGTGCAAAACAGTGGCAAGCGCAGAGGTTTGCGGGCCAAGGGTTAGCAGAAAATAATGCGAGAGCTTAAAGCTTTCCCTCTCTCGTTCTCGGCAGAAATCGAGGAACCGCTCGCCGGAGTACGAGCTCTCAATCGATACGTTACTAGAGAATGGAACTTGGGAGACATTTAGCCCCGACAGCTTGTCAGGAGATCGTATCTTCAGGGTAAGAACACCTCGCTAAACTAAAACGGGGGGCCGCTCGGCCTCGCGCGCCCATGCCCCAAACTAAAGGCGAATTTGGCTCGGCTGGTTTTGCGCGCCCCCATCGCTCTGCATTGATTTAGCGCCGCTTCCCTCTCCAAACAGAGGATTGTCTGCGTCGACTGTAATTACGGTTTCTTTCATGCAACCCTGCGCCCCTAGCGGCGCACATGCATCCAATCTACCTGGCCGGAATCTCCTTTCGAAACTTATGCACGTACGATTCGAGCGCCTGTAAATATTCCTCGCTGAATCCATTCGAAACAGTATTGTTTGATACCATTTTTCTTTAGATTAAACTCAACACACCGAGTTTGGTGACATTTCTCTGCATATCCTTGAAATATGCTAACAAGTGAAGGTCGATACAACCTAGAGGAGCGCTTTTTGAACGGGACCTGCGTTAAAATACATGTAGGTCCTGATGAGAAATATAAACTATTCAGAGTAGCCAAGCATTTTTATAAGAAATTCGTACAAACATTAACATTTCAATATCTAATTGAATAAAAAATTTCTTCGTGGTAGGTATTAATGCACAATGGCACACGATCATTTCATACGTAATTTCGTTCGTCTGGAGTCGTCCAGGTCGTCCCTTTTGGATGTTCAGGACGGCGGATTATGAACCTCCACCGCCTCCAACGTAGGCAAAAAAATAGCATATCCTATTTTTAAGCAACTTCGACAAAATGGAAGTTTCAATATTCATCGTGGCTATGATTTTGTTTCTTTTCCTGATTAAATTAATGATTCTAGAACGACGATCTAGAAAACTTTCTTATTTCCTACATTAATATCCACCACGAAAAAATTGGCATAATTAGACGATGTTAAAATTTCAATGTCTATAACAATTTTGTATAAAATTGTGTGGCTTCAATATTTTATACTTTTTGGATACTCGTTAGTAGCTCAATTTTGAAGTAGGTCGCGTTCAAACAGCGCTCGTCCAGGTCTCGATCACCTCTTGTAAGGGTGCATTCACGTAAATAAATCCTATCGTGTATGATGCCAATATTATCATCGTTTATTATGATGACAATATTAAAAGGCAAATGAATCACCTTGTACTTGAACGCGCCCTGACTGTCAGGAAGAGAAACGTGTAAAAATGGTATAACAGTTGGAGAAATTGGACTGTATCGGTGAATTACCGAATTGACCTGAGTCGTAGGAGACAAACGCGTATCCTAGAGCGTCAGAGCATCCGGATATTTACTTGAGCTTACGTCGTTTGTACCTCTTGGCTGTGTCTGCCGCTCTCATCAGCCCCCTATCTGCCTGTTTGTCTGCCTCTCCGTCAGTTCTCCTCTACCCCACCGCCTACATGTGTATGTCTACCGACCTCTTGAATGTTTGTCTTGACGCGTGCGAGGCTGCAGCCTGAGAATGATTCGGACTCATAGAAAACCCAACCCCTCTGCACTCGAGTCGAGCCCGCATGCATGAATCCATCGGCAGCGAAAGAATTCGACCGATTTTCCATTTTGCTTGAACAAACCATCGAGCAATATTGCCGCGCGCAATTGCCGGGACGCGAACCTTTCGCCAAATGAAGGAAAAAGCGAATTCGACCGGCATCATTTCACTGCATTTTTGGCAAAGTTTATGAATGATGACAACTTTGCCGCACTTTATGTCATGCTTGATACTTTTCGGTCCTCGAGCTAGCATGTGGCTAGCACATCTATTCTCGTCCTGGCGAATTCTCTTTTGTTTGCTCGATGTGACGCATGTTGATGCACTGCGAGTGAATGTTGTACGCTTCGTGCACACGCGTCCAATGTCTCATAGACGCACTATCTGTCTAAGGCGGCCTGTGAATGTTTATTGCGATGTCCTTCACGAGTTTCACTTTTCACTCGACCTGGTGAGAAATGCTTTTCTTAAGATTCATTTCATCTAAACAGAACAGATTAAGGTTAGCGCAGAAAACCACTTTTCTCAAGAATTTTCTTAAGTTTGCGTATAACAGCTTGTTGACAGGTGCTTGAAACTATTGGCCAAATTTTATTCGACTTGACCACAACGTGGTTTTCGATACTTTTTTGAATGACGTGGAACCACCACGTCACCGCTATGCCGCACATAGAAAAATTGCCACTTTCGAAGTCGATTATCTCGAAAACAGTGTGGTCAAGTCCAATCAAACTTGCCCACCAATTGCAAGACCGTGTAAAGATTAATATGTGCATATGTCAAAGTTTAAAGAAAATCTTAAGCGTAGTGGGTTTCTCTACCAACTTCCTTAAACCAAAGAACCCTCAAGACGTCCTGTGTGCGCCCCACGCTGTCTTGGAGGCTGACCTTTCCGTTCAAGCAATTTGGAATTTTTACTCTAAAACAAAGAATTTTATTTACATTTTTGTAAAGTCGTATATCGACATCTTAAAGATCAAGAGCAAATCTATGAAGGGGGACGCCAACCTAGGAGCATCAAAAACAGTAGTTTTACAATTTTCTTTTCAAAAACCTTATTCTCGAAATCCTTTAAAGTTTTGTTCATTTCGAGAAGCATCTTTTGACTCAATGCTAGTAATTTTTTAACGCACAGATAATGAAAAGTGCCAAAGTTATTAACTAATTTGATGAAAAACTCTATGTTGAACACGATTTGCGGCGACCAGCGCTCTTTAGGGCTGGGTCATCGAAAATTTAAAAAAACCTTCATTTTTGAAAAACCAATTAGATTATCTAGGAGCCTATAGAACCCTCATTTAGTGAAAACATCTCTTATATTCGATCCAAAAATGGCTCGTTTTCGCCTGCCAAAAAAACTGGCCAACCAACAAAATTCTGGCACTATAGGACCCTAGATAATTCAAGACGCTATCAAAACACATAAGCTTTTGTAACTTTCGGTGGACCAGCGCCGCACAGCAGTGATCACCGTAAAAACCTACTCAATATATCAAATTAGTTGTGCCAATAACAGTGGCAATTTTTATTATCTGTGCATTCAAAAATTATCAGCATTCATCCAAAAGATGCTTCTGAAACTACAAAAAAAATAAGGATTTCAAGCAAAACTGTTCTGCTTTTTGATGCTTCTAAGAAAAGGTCGGCATGGAGCGCATTAAGGGCAAGCATACAATTGCAATCTCTCTTCCCTCTCGTACAAGTCGCTCGCCCAGTAGAAATCGGCCGATTCTTCGCAGCTAATGGATCTAACATATTGACGATATCTTCCTCGACACCAGGTGCTCGCCAACGACAAAGACATCGGCGACAATGGGCGAATCCAGTACAGCATCAAAGGCGGCCGGGGCAAGACGAAATTTAAGATCCACCCAACTACAGGGATGGTGTATTCCCAGCGGGGCTTCGATGCCGGTCAGGAATATGAAATGATGGTAAGATAAATCCACCAGTAGAAAGCAGGGTGTGGAGTGCGTGGATCTAAGAAGGCGATAGCTTAGTTTTATAATGGACAACAATTAACTGTAAATTCCTTAAATCCGTTCCAATTGATTTGAAGGTCAAGTATTCTACATTTGTTCATTTTCAATTCAATAAATCCCGATTGTTCTATTCCAAAGAAATTAGTTCCATTTATTTTAAATGCTTAGTTCACTTTTAATTCATCTTAACATAATTTCTATCGACTCTTAACGACGATGGCGAGAAATATCGTCCAATTGCAATGGTTTAAATAATAATTTGGTTACTTACAGTGTAATTAATCAAAGGGGATATTTAGTAATTCGTAAGCTGTGGATACATCTGTTTTTTTTTTTGACAGCTTCTGAATGATTGATTATTTTTTCGCCCCGATTCCAATCAATAGCTCATGGATCAATATTACTTCTATATGGGCTTCTACACAGGATATGCCTTCAGTAAGAGGTCCCGCGATGCTTCTTACTCTAATAATAACCGGCGACGCACGGGAAATAAAGTTCCCGATAGAGAGCGCTTTCCCAAAGGTCCTGTAAACTGAGGTTTGACACTTGGTTGCTCTAATTGCACGGTAGATCCGGGCGACCGATAGCGGCGAGCCCCAGCGCAGTCATCAGACACGAGTATCCGTCCAAGTGATCGAGGTGCCAAAGGAATCGGAGAATCCTCCAACCTTCAAAATGAACAATCAAAGTGTTGAGGTCACAGAGAGCGACGAGGTCGGCTTCCTGGTGGCGCTGATTCAAGCTGCCGACAAAGATGGGGATTCTCTGTGGTATGATATCCTAGGTAAGTCTCTCCCGAGCAGCTATATTACATCAAGGGTCCTCCTTCATCCATCCGAGCGTATTCCTCCCTCAAAGAAACTCGCTTCCCGTCTATAGTCGCCGCCAACTCAATAGGAGGTTTCAAGGTCGCTTTTCTGATTGTACTCCGAAAATGACAATGCAGGAGGAATAGAAACTTATCCAACTTCTATTATTTTAGGTACCAAATTATATAAGTTGGATAAGTTCGATGGGTTGGTATCAAATAATCAAAATTGGATCAGTTGGTATCAAAGCGTAGAAGTTGGATAAGTAGTTACGAAATATTACAAGCTGGACAATATGTATTTAGTACCAACTTACCCCATTTTTAATTATTTGGTACCTACTTATCCAACTTATATAATTTGGTACGAGAAATAATAGAAGTTACGGAGAGGAATAGGAAGAAAAACGACCTTGAAACCGCATATTCATTCGGCGGCGACTATAATCGCGCGAGCTTTCGCCTAATTTCGTCCTTAAGTAATAGTTTACCTTCTCCCATTACCTCCTCCGCACTCCTCCCCTTTCCCCAAACCTCCGCCGCGGTCCCGCGAATGGACGCTTTCGCTACTAGGGACCATCGACTGACAATCGATTTGACATTACAGACGGCGATCCGCGCGACGAATTCTTCATCGGTCGTGACAACGGGAACGTGCTCTTGGCGAAGAGGCTCGACTGGGAAACGCAGAATTTCTACAATCTCACGATCGGCGTGACGGACAACGTGCACAGCGCGGTGACGCAGCTCCTGGTCACGGTGATCGATATCAATGACCATCGGCCAGAGTTCACCGAGAGCACCTACCACGTGGATATCTCGGAGAACGTTGATCGAGGCGAGAAGATCCTGCAGCTGCACGCTACCGACGAGGACGAGGATAAGAAGGTCTTCTACAGCCTCCACGCCGCGCAGAGCCAGGCCTCCTTGCAAATTTTCCACGTCGATTCGATGAGCGGCGCGGTCACCCTCAACGAAGTCCTCGACCGGGAGACCATCGAGGAACACGTGCTCACTGTCATGGTGAAGGACCAAGGAACACCGGCCAAACGGAATTACGCCAGGGTTATTGTTACCGTCCACGATCACAATGATCATGCGCCGGAGTTCATAAGCGAGATTATTCAAGGGAAAGTGTTCGAGACCTCGGCGATTGGCACAGCGGTGGTCCAGGTCTGCGCTATCGACAGGGATCGAGGAGAGAATGCAAAGATCACTTATTCCATTACATCCGGCAATGTCGGCAACATGTTCATCATCGATCCCGAGCTGGGATTAATTCGGGTGGCTCGTGAGCTGGATCTTGGCGTCTCCTCGGAGTACATCCTGCTGGTGAAGGCGACGGATCATGGCTCGCCACCCCTCGCCAACACCGTCCCGGTCCACGTGATGATCACCATGGCCGACAATGCCCCGCCGCGTTTTATCCAGGGCGAGCTGTCCGCCGAGATTTACGAGAACCAGCAGTTCGGCACGTACGTCAAGCACGTCGAAGCTAGAAGTACTTCCTCCCTGCACTTCGAGATCACTCGAGGCAATGGGGACGACGCCTTCTTCGTGAACCCCAGCACCGGCATCATCGTCGTCAAGAACGACTTGGACTACGAGAAGACGAAATTCTACAACCTGACCGTAGCTGCGACCAACATGGCCGGCGCAACTGCCACCTGCAATGTAATCGTACATATTCTAGACCGAAACGACAATGCGCCTCGATTCCTCCAGGCCGTGTACAACGGCGAGATCAGCGAGGGTGCCGATGTCGGCTCCCTCGTCCTGACCAACGCGAGCTCGCCCTTGGTCATAAAGGCCGAAGACGCTGACGCGGAGTTGAACGCACTCCTGCATTACGATATCGTCGAGGAACTGCCGCGCAAGTTCTTCCACATAGACTCCAGTACCGGCGCCATCAGGACTGTGATGCTGCTGGACCACGAGAGCGTGCCGGAGTTCTCCTTCCACGTGAAGGTCTCCGACCTGGGCAAGCCGAGGCTTTCCTCCGAGACGACCGCGCGCGTCATGATCCGCGTGACCGATGTCAATGACTGCCCACCAAAGTTCCTACAGAATGATTATAATACCACTCTTTTGTTACCTACGTATAAAGACGTCGCGGTTATTCAAGTTAGCGCTGTGGATCCTGATAGTTCGGAGGACTTCGCACTTAGGTACGTACGACTTACCAGGCTTTCTGATATGGGATGCTATGGTAGCCCCATATTCCAAAAAATCGGAAAACATTTCCACGAATAAAGTAACTCATCCATAATACAACACCGTTTTTTGTTGAGCAATTATTTACGAAGACGGCTCATAACCGATTTCAATGGTTTTCACATGTGTTATGAATTGTAGAAATTATGAAAACTTATAGAGAAAAGGATACAAGTGATTACTTTAATCTGTATTGCGATGCTTACAGCAACTATTTGTATTCGGACTTGAAGAGTTTACTTCAGCAAATACGTACTTAACCCTTTTTCAATTGAAAGAGTTGAAAGAGCAACCCTTCATATATGAAGAGTTGTCTTTCTCGTGCCGTATCTCAATAATAATGGCAACCACCAGCTGCCAAAAACTCTGGAATTTTTTACACAAGGAAAGTAAGCTATCCGTAGTATAATCATAAACATTTGAAACATTTGAGAGAAATAGCTCTGTACTACGGATGGCTTACTTTCCTTATGTGAACGATTTCAGAGTTTCTGGGACTTGGACGTAGATAACTATTCATATATGAAGTGTAATATCTAGCACAAAGAAAAAATAGTGTTGTAGTATGGATAACCTACTTGACTTGTTGAAATTTGTTCAGAATTTTTGGAATATCCGGCTCCACCAGTATTCCTTGTAAGACTTGTTGTGAATAATACGCTTTTCTCCATAAAACGAGTCATGATTTGTCAATAGGTACGATATTATCGATGGGAATAAGGCTCACAGCTTCAAGATCAACTCGCAAACCGGCATGATCACTGTGAATAATCCCGAGCGGACCCAGAAGAGCTATCTCCTGCACGTTCGTGTTTCGGACGGCAAGTACTCGAGTAGTGCCCAAGTGAACGTGTTGGTGGAGAAATCGGAGAATTCGGGCCTGGTCTTCCAAAAAGACATCTATGACGGGGCGATTCTAGAGAACTCGACAAGAATCACGACGGTCGCGGTGGTGAACGTTCTCGGTAGTGCGCTGAACGAGCACATAGTCTTCAGTATCCTAAATCCCACGGAGATGTTTGTAATTGGATCGACGTCGGGGGCAATTAGGACGACGGGGGTGCGATTCGACCGGGAAGTCCGCGAGACTTACGAATTGATCGTTGAGGCGAAGAGCCAATTGCCAAATAGAGCGAGACCTAGGGTGGCTCATGTGATTGTCAATGTCACCATAGTAGATATCAACGACAATTGTCCAATGTTCGTCAATTTGCCTTATTACGCTGTGGTGTCGGTCGACGCGCAAAAGGGTGAGGTCATCACGAAGGTACGACAGCAATACTCGACAGCTAATGACTTTAGTCGCCGCGAACTCAATAGACGGTTTCAAGGTCGCTTTTCTTCCTATTCCTCGCGCGTTATGATTTTCGGCTGCAGTCAGAAAAGCGATCGTGAAACCGCCTATTCAGTTGGCGGCAACTATAGAAATTGCCAATCCAACCTGAATCGCTCAAGTGTATAAACGAACGAATCGTTCCACGGTTGTAGGTGCAAGCGATAGATATGGACAAAGGGGAGAACGGCGAGGTCAGGTACGAATTAAAAAAGGGTCACGGGGAATTGTTCAAAGTGAGTCGGAAGACTGGGGAAATCTCCCTGAAGCAGAACTTGGAGGGGCACAATCGCGAATACCAACTAACCATAGCTGCCTACGACGGTGGTAAGGGAATAATCTCCACGCTGGCAAATAGTCGGCGGGGCGCCCCTTTCGGCTCGAGTCATTTTCTCCAATAATGTTTAAACGTAATTTCAGGAACAACGCCGTGCTCCATTGAAGTGCCAGTCAACGTGAAAGTGATAGATCGCTCGATGCCAGTATTTGACAAGCAATTTTATACGGACAGCGTGCTCGAAAGTATCGAGGTACACTCGCCGCTGGCGCTATCCATTCAAGCTGAGTCACCATTGAATCGCAAACTCATATACAGCATCACCAAAGGCAACGATTTCGAGGAGTTTGCCCTCGACTTTAACACGGGTGAGTGGATACCTGATGTACACTTGAATAGCATGAATCCTTTAAAACAATCGCGTGAAAGATTGAATTAGAAGTCAGTGCGTCCGCGCCGGATAGTGAAAGTACCACGGCCAGTCCATAAATGCCACACTCGCACGGACAGGGAGAGTCACTTGCCTTTTTTAATCATCCCCTTCACACTCGTATTCTAATTATTTCCATTATTGGTGCAATTTGATGTTATAAGTAAATTTCAGTGCCTGGAAAACATTGGACAAAAACTCCCTTATATTAAAATTACTCAACACCGTATCAATATTAGATTTTCAACGGGCTATTGTTTTGATTCATTAGCGATTCAAATTTCGATTATTTGGTGCCAACTTTGCAACGTATATGGTTTGGTACGAACTCATTAAGTTTCTATCATTTGGTAGCAACTTATCCCATTTGCGGCTTATATCGACTGTTAGCGATTCAAAGGCAAGGGAATCACCCCCGCGAACCTGACATTGAGTTTCGCGAAATCGGCGCACAAAAAATGTGGAGCCGTGCCAAGTTCGGCCCGCTTTCAAGCTCGGCGAGCTTTTTGCATTTCGTTGTATCGGCTTCACTATCCGCGGCGAGACTACGACATAGATGGTTGAAGCTGTATATATGTACTTTTGTGAAACGTTTTTCGATCACTCGTGTTCTCTGGACTTATTAGTGCTGTGACAGTGATAGAGCGAGCATTACTTGTACCACTAAAGGTTTCAGTGTGTGCGTAAACCAACAGAGCACAGTAACAAACCGCTACCGCCCTAAACCCCTGCCCCCGCAATAAAATGTTATCCTCCTTCAACTTGACATTTCAATTTGGCTGTGGGTCGATCGCAAAAGCCTTGAATTCCTGGTAGGCCATCGTCTTTGAGTTAACGGTGCGCGGGAGTTGTGTACTTTGTTCTCTCTTAATGCGAATGATATTGGTTTATACCTATTGCTGATCGCTGCTCGAAGAGTAAATACTTCGGGCGACTAGGTGCGATGGTGAACTAGCAATGAGATGGGGACATTCAACTACGCCAGCACGCAATACTGACAATTATTATTAATTAATGGTGCGGTTTAACCCGAATATATATCTCGCTGGCTGACAGTTCCAATCAGGCGTTCGAGGCGTCAGAATTGATTTTCTAGTCTATTTCTTCCATTTGATAAAATTCCTCTCGTTCACCTTGCGACGACTTAAGAGGCTCTCGTTGTCGCGCCCGATTATATTTAACACTCTTTTATTCTCACTACACTTACAAGAAAGGAATAGAAATTAAAATTTTGTTATATCTCCCTGTTTCGCAGCCCCCGACAGTAACAATGGTCCTTGTGAGTATAAAAAAGAACTAGTTCTATCGGTCTGCTATGCTGCATTGCACATTGCTATCGCACTGCTCTGTACATGTGCACGATATTTAACTCGAATAACACTCCCGTTATGCTAGCATACTCGAGGGATTCCTTCATCCAGAGTTTTAATCCAGGAATTTTGCCTCTTACTGATAATCATGTAGAATATTCTCACTAGGAGACTGCACTTGTCAACTAACACCATCGAACGACCATGAATGCGAACTAAAAGACCCCCAAGCATAGCAGCGAACCCTTCCTTCATAAGAGAATGACGCATTAAACCAGCCTGGACATATAACAAAGCAATTGAATCATTAACACGAGATATGCAAAATCCTCGCCCACCAGAACTCTTTCGATTGTTGCATTTTCCAATTCCGCATGTAACTAGTGTCCGCAGGAGTATCATCTACCACTATTAACATTCATTCGGCGCATCTTAAGGTAGTTGCTAAAGAAAAGAACTTTTCTCAAGAATATCTTCAAACTTGCGCAATAATAATCCTTGCAACGGCTTGAAACTACTGGCCTAATTGTATTGGACTCGACTATAAAATATTTGTCGAGACTTTTTTTAAATAACTGGTAAATTTTAGTTGTATCGCACGTATAAAGGTGCTAATTTGAAAGTCAATTATCTCAGAAACGGTGTAGAGAAGCCCAGTCAAATTTTGCCAGTAGCAGCAAGACTGTGTAAAGATTAATATGCGAAAGTTTCAAGAAAATTCTAAGAATAGTGGTTTTCTATACCAACCACTGTAAGGGGTTACATCTATGTATAGCGAGAAGCCAAAAGCAGTGGAGAATTTGTATTTTTGTTTCGTCTCTAACCAACATACGATATAAATACCGAATTTATTCCTATGAAAAGGTACATTCATTTGCCACTTTAATTGTCGAACAAAAGAGATATCCATGCTGATTTCAAGTACGGTTTCTTGTATAGAAACTCTGTTCCTATGAAACGGCGAATTATAAAGAAAAGACACACGTAGGCTTTCGATACTAATTACACTCGCCGATACTTGATGTTGATACTTTCCTCGATGTGCCATTCTTGGTCACGATTTTCTTTTTAAATTTGACTCTACTTTTTGCAACTGCAAGTAATTAAGACTGGAATTAGAAAAAGTTGCTACGTCAAGTACTAGATAAAGGATCGAAAAAGATCTGCTATAGATTTCAAGTCAATTGATCGATCAGTCTTCGAGAAATCGTGTCCACCGGTTTTAAAAATCGATTTTTAACAAAAGCACATTTGAAGTTTCAAGTATCTGTCAATTGTAATATAATTAAGCTGTATAAATGAATCGTAAATGCATTAATTTTTCGGATATTGGATTAAGATCTTGAGATTAAAATGATTAGGATTAAAATAAAAAATTGCAAAAGAAGGCAAAATCCATTTTCTCGATAGATGCGACCCCTTAAGCAGGCTTGAAGCGAAGCCTGTTAATTAACATCAACTAACCGTTTTGCGTATTGATAACATCGAAATCCTCAGGAGAAATCATCCTTTTTTCCCGTTCAACTTTGAAAAGCATGTTGATCCTTTGGCCCTGGATGAGCTTGTATTCGCAATGAAACCCGTGCTTCCGCCGCACACCTTCTCCGCTCGCATCCACCCTCCTTCGATTGATCCCGGACCATCCTCCGAATCGATTCGCCATTGATTCGCCAAAGCAATGGAGCAGCTTAATACAAGCTTGGAGCACAGGTTTGCTTGAGTGCGATCTGTGGCTATCTAGAACTCGCTGGTAGCGCAGTACGTACACTTCGTACGGAAAGTGTGCCGGCACTCCGGTGGATCATCGGCACATTTCTATGTCATCGAGTTCTCGCAGCTTTGCTGGGCCCCGCAAATCTGCCTGCACCTTGCGCACCCGCTCGCCCCTGCCAATTGCAATTTTGCAAATGCTCGTGTCGGATCTCAAGGGGCTAAGGGGGGGCCGCGGAAAAATCTTCTCTTCGCTTTAGTGGCGCCGGGTGTCAGATTACCGCACAGCAGGTCTCAAGGTGCAGGCATTACGGTAGCATTCGCAAATTCATTTACGGTACTCAAACATCTTGTACAAATGTGTTTTCTACGTGAGGTGCATTCATTAGAATCCCCTGGCGTCCGCGAAACCGAGTTCTTCCACGTATTTCATGCGATTCCCAGGATACGTGCGGTAGCCGCTTTTATGAATTTACATATGAAGAAAGTCTTGCTTTGCCGTCATGCAAATAGAATTGCCTTTAGACGGGGGGTGTTATTGTTTGTTTAAACTGCTGGCGTACTTGCGCAAATGAATGATCACGTGGAAGGAGCTCTCGGATTGGCGGACGATCTCCGGCATAGTGCTTTGGGTCTACAAATGTCTCTTCAACGAATTAGGTGTTATCTATGTGGTGGATGAGCTGGATTATGAGCAGAAGAAGCAGTACGAACTAACAGTACGGGCGACCGACAGCGAATCGGGAGTGTACGCGGAGGTGCTCGTCAGTATTCTCATACTTGATGTGAATGACTGTCCGCCGGAGTTTACACAGGACTCGTACAATATCTCGGTCTCGGAGGCCGCACCGTTCGGCACATCCGTCCTCAAAGTCAGCTCGAGGGACAATGACACAGGTAAGCTAATCCTGTTCTATTAAGAAACTTTGGTAACCTGCTAAAGTCGCCGCCAACTCAATAGGCGGTTTTAAGATCGTCTTTCTTCCTATTCCTCCTGTGCATATTATTATTTTCGGCCAAATATTTCCCACCAACTCGTTCAACTTGTATTATTTTTCATACCAAATCATATAAATTATATAAAAAAAAAGTCATATGTACAACATATAAGTATACATATAGATACAAGTTCCTATTCCTCGTGCGTTATCATTTTCGTAATAATAAATCGGACCCTAAGACATTACGCATCTCGATTTGCAGGGATTAACGAGAAGGTTCGCTACGCGATCCAAAACGACACGGAGAACAGTGCGGAGCTCTTCCACATCGATCCCGAGGAAGGCATAGTATTCCTAAAGCGGTCATTGGACCACGAGGCTCGAGAGTCGCATCATTTCACTGTGATCGCGATTGATCGCGGTGTGCCGAGCCTCTCGAGTACCGCACACGTCTGGGTTACTGTGATCGACATGAACGACAATCCACCCAAGTTCGAGCAGCCATCGTACACCTGCTCGCTCTCAGAGCACGCGGAGCGCGGCCAATTCGTGACGGTGGTGTCGGCGAGCGATCCCGACTACGTCGACGACAAGCTCACCTACACGATCGTCGGCGGGAACGAGCAGCAAACCTACAATATCGACCAGTCCACTGGTATCATTTCCCTGATAAACATGCAGAACTTCGGCGAGAAGAAGCTCAGTATGCTCAACGTCTCGGTGACCGACGGCGTCTACACCAGCTTCGCCCGCGTCAAGATCGAGATCCTCCCGGCGAACCGGCACAATCCCAAGTTCCCCAACCCTGTGATAGAAGTGATGGTACCCGAGAATCAATTAGCCGGCCGATTGGTAACCAGCGTTCTCGCCACTGACGATGACTTCGGCGACTATGGGACTGTCGTCTACAGTATTGCGTCCGACTTGATGAAAGAGATATTTGATATTAATCGACTGACCGGGGAAATAGTGACTAGGAGGACACTCGACCGGGAGGAGCAGAAATTATACGAGATACCGGTGATGGCTACTGATGGCGGCGGCAGATCCGGCTTTATCATAGTGAGAGTGAGAGTCGCCGATGAAAACGATAACAGTCCGATATTCCTGCTACGAGAGTACAAAGCCTGCATACATGGCAATTTGTCCACAAACACCCCCTTCCTTAAAGTAAAGGCTACAGATTCCGACGAGGATAACGCAGCTAGAATCGCCTATTCCATTTACGAGTTACAAACCTCCGAAGCGAAAACACTCTTCGGTATTAATCCCGACACGGGCGCTATCTTTTTGCAAAAGAGCGCTGTACCCTGGGGTGAGATTTTCACAATTCTCATATTTTCTCTACTCCTCTGTATGCAAAGACACTTGATTGAACGTTTTAATCCTAAACCGTGAAATTGCATTCTCTTGCAGAAAATCAACTATTTGAAATCTTCATACGGGCGGAGGACAAGGGTGCGAATAGCCACCATGCCGATGTGCCCCTCAGTATTTACATTATGAGTTACCAAGATGTACCACCGCTCTTCGAGCGAAAGGACGACAAATTCTTCGTATCGGAAGCATCGACGGTTGGCACACCAATAACGAAATTGCGAACGGTGACCAACACCACTGTTACCTACAGGATCATCTCCGGCGACGAGAATTCGCCGCTTTTCACTGTTGACTCGAACGGACAGGTGACATTGGCCAGGCCATTAGACCGGGAGCTGGCCGATAACCATCTTATCGGCGTTTTAGCCGAGACGGATTCGAGTCCGCCGTTAACAGCTCTCGCGGAAATATCCTTGCAAGTGCTCGACGAAAACGATCATGCGCCTAGGTTCGAGAGCAATCCGTACGGCATCACTCTCGCGGAGAACATCGAAGAGGGGACTTCTGTTTTAAAGATTATTGCGCACGACAAAGATCTCGGCAGCAATGGAGAAGTTCGCTATTCTTTCGGTACCGACATAGGAGAATTAGCAAACGTCTTCACCGTGGATGCTTACACGGGATGGATATCGACGTTGGTTCAGCTGGATAAGGAAAAGCAGCCAGAATACAAGTTCCAGGTAAATATTCCGAAAGCATGTTTTGCATCTGATATACTATGATTGATATACGTTCTTGAGGCGCAGTTTCACAGTTTGTTTCTCTCGAAAACGTTATGCACGAAATCCTAGACAATTTTTTTTATTTCGAGAAGTATCCTTTAGATAAATGCTGGCAATTTTCTATGTACAGAAGTTGGTAACTAATTTGGTATATGTATTGAACAAATTTTTCCGGAGAGCCCTGTTGTGCGGCGCTAGAACACCGAAAATTTGTAAAAAACTTAAATTCTTTGATAGTTGATGAAATTATCTAGAATCCCATAGAGCCAGAATTTCTTTTAGTTGCCTAGTTTTTCTTGACAAACATTCACCCGTTACCGATATGAAAAAAAGTTGATTTTACTCAATCGGGTTCTATCGGTCCCTAGATCATTTAAATGGTTTTCCAAAAATGTAAGTTTTTTTTCATCCTTGATGACCCAGCCCCAAAGAGCGCTGGTCACCGCAAAACGTGTTCAACAAAAAGTCTTTCAACAAATTAGTTAATAACTTTGGTAATTGTCATTATCTATGCACGTAAAAAATACTGGCCTTGCGCCATAAAGTGCTTTAGGAAATGAAAATAACTTTTAAGGATTTTGAGGATGATGTTTTCGAAAATAAGCAATTGTGAAACTGCAGTTCTTTTTGATCCTCCTAAGTAGGCGCCCCCTTAATGTGACTTGTTTCCTCATTCCATCACTAGGTGGTCGCGACGGATAATGGTAACCCGAAGCATTTCGCCAGAACAACCGTCCATATAAAATTGAAGGATTACAATGATAATTCACCAGCATTTGTGAGAGACCGTTACGATGCGTCGGTGAACGAGGATGCACTGCCAGGGACTGTGGTAGTTAAGTTAGTCACGGTCGACAAGGACTCCGACATGAATACCCCAATCGAATTCTACATAACGTCCGGCGACACGAGGTCACAGTTCCAAATCAGATCGACCGGCGAGGTTTACGTTGCGAAGGCCTTGGACAGAGAAACACTCGATCGCTACGAGCTAGAAATTGTTGGGACTGATGGGAAATATGTTTTCAAATCAACTGTCACGGTACAAGTGGTCGATGTGAATGACAATCCACCTTACTGCCTGCGATATCGGTACAGAGAGATACTTTCGGAAGGCTCGCATCCGGGAACTTACGTGCTCTCAGTCCTCGCCACTGATTACGACGACGAGCCAAACGCTAAGCTGCGCTTCTACCTAACCGGCGATAACAATGATAAGTTCTCTTTGGACAAGGAAACCGGCATTCTCAAAACTATCGGCCAACTGGATCGCGAGACGCAAGCCAAGTATTTGTTAACAGCACACGTCCAGGACAGAGACAAACCATCCTGGGAATGTTCTTCGCAACTAGAAATTCTCATTTCTGATCTCAACGACAATGCACCGAAATTTACCATGGCGACTTACACTGCCACTTTACCGGAGGACGCTCAGATTGGGACTTTGGTAACAAAAGTCCACGCGACGGACGAGGACATTGGCATTAACCGAAAGATTAGATACGAATTCGTAGACTCCGCTAGCGGACACTTCCACATAGCAGCTGACAGCGGTATAATCACGCTGGGAAAGCCGCTCGATAGGGAAACGAAGGCAATGTACAACGTGACCATTCAAGCAATGGATCAAGGAACTCCTCAGCTCATGAGCGTCACTTCTTTAATCGTTAACGTCCAGGATATCAATGACAATCCTCCGGAATTCGCATCGAAAATTTATTACGCCACAGTTCCAGAAATCTATGCAGTGGGTACGGAAGTGACGAGGGTTTTAGCTACTTCGAAAGACACGGGTATAAATGCCGATGTCTCTTATTCGATCGCTGGCGGGAACGACCACAGGAAGTTCCAGATCGATGCTCAAACAGGCGTCATAAGCATTATAGAACAATTGGATTATGAACGAGCACGTGGTTACTATCTTACCATAAAAGCAGTTGATGGTGGGATACCACCATTAAGTAACCAGGCGGCTGTAAATATTACTGTGGTCGACAGCAACGACAATGCCCCAGTTTTCAATGAAGTTGCTTATAGAGCATCTATAAGAGAAGACGGCAATCTAGGGACAATCGTGACACAGGCGAGTTTCACCAAATTTCCCAGTGTTTAGTTTGTAACAATTATTTGTTGTGTCATAGCACGCCTTCATACGATTCATTGACATTTCAGGTCTTTGCGAATGACTTGGATAGCGAGGAGAATGGCAATGTCTCCTACTTCATAGAACGAGGTGATCGCAAGAAGCAATTTACTATTGACCATAAAACAGGTGAAATTGGTCTTGCTGGACCTCTCGATCGGGAAGAGGTAAACATTATTTTATCACCAAAGTATACGAGTATGATTAAGAATCGCCTCTTCAAAATACAACTGAATCTTTCAGATTCCAAGCTATGTACTGGAGGTACACGCAAGAGATAATGGAGTTCCAATGTTGTCCAACTTTGTTATGGTCAACATCGAAGTCCTCGATGCAAATGACAACCCACCGCTGTTTTCCTTGCCGAACTACACCGCTGTGGTACAAGAAGACAAGCCACTTGGGCACGTTGTACTTCAATTTGTGGTTACTGACGCGGACATCTATCCAAACGCGGATCCTTACACATTCGACTTTCGCTCGGGTAACGAAGGCGATGCTTTTCGACTGGAGCAGGACGGGACGCTTCGAACTGCCACCAAGTTCAATAGTCGAGTCAAGGACAGATATATACTCCACATCCGTGTCTTCGACAACGGGAAGACGCCTCTGTTCTCAGACTCCTGGGTTGTGATCAAAGTGATCGAGGAGTCGCAGTATCCACCAGTAATTACTCCCCTCGAAGTAATTATTAACTCTTACATGGACGAATACCCTGGAGGTATAATTGGCCGAGTTCACGCCACGGATCAAGATCAATACGACACGTTACACTTTAGTCTTGTACCGTCGAGCCCAGTGCCCAACGATTTCTTCCAAATCGACGAAAAAGACGGCACACTCACAGCGTTAGCTGGCATCGATGTTGGCGAATACAAAATCAACGTTAATGTCTCTGACGGCAAATTTTATTCGGTATCTGTCGCGAGTGTCACGGTTGACCTCGTGGCCGAGAAGATGTTGGACCATGCTGTTATAGTCCGATTCCGGGAAGTAAGCCCCGAGGATTTCATGCTGGGCCATCGGAAAGGCTTCGATAGAACAATAGAAAATGCGATGAACTGTAGAACCGAAGATATCATAATAATCAGCGTGCAAGCCTCTTCGGACGAAGCAAATGTGATAAAGTCGCGCGCTGCACGGCAAGCCGTGCACAACGACTTGGATGTTCTATTCGCCGTAAAGAAAGGCTCGTCTCCTTCAGGGGCCTCAAGCTTTTATTCGTCAGAGGCCATACGCGAGGCTCTGAATCAACATATAGAACAACTTGAAGTCTCCACAAAACTGGTCGTAGAGGAGATCGGAAGATTCAAGTGCACCAAAGGCTACTGTGTTTACGGGGACTGCCAAGATAAAATTGTCCTCGATCCAACCCAAGTCAGTCCCGTCTCCACCGACGTAATGAGCTTCGTCTCGCCCCGACATAAGCACAAAATGGAATGCAACTGCAAAGAGGGGTACGCAGGCAATCACTGCGAAATGATTGTCAACGAGTGTGCAAGGGACCCCTGTCCATTATTCAAAATTTGCATTCCCGATTCCTCGATCCAAGGATACTCTTGCCAATGCCCGGAAGGGTTCGCTGGTCAAACCTGCGACATTGATATATCGCGTTGCCACGATGAATCCTGCTACATACCACGCAATCCAATATCATTCAGCGGGAAGAGTTACGCGCGGTACAGAATCGACAAAGCTTTGATCAGGCAAACCATAGAAGATCGGCTGAGCCTATCCTTGCGAATTAGAACAGTCCAGCCCACTGGCAATCTGATGTACGCGGCAGGCAAGGTGGATTACAACATCTTGGAGATTGTAAACGGGGTGGTCCAGTATAAATTCGATCTTGGCAGTGGGGAAGGATTGGTTCGCGTGAGCAGTGTATACGTAAGTGACAGTCAATGGCACGAAATACAACTAGAACGGGAAAGCAACAGTGCCAGACTAACGATAGACGGGAAACACGTGGCCCACGGTTCCGCGCCTGGAAAAAACGACATCTTAAACCTCCAGTCGGATGATCTCTACCTGGGAGCCGAAGTACGCCAGCACCCGTCCATTCTTGGGTTTGAGGATGTACAACGCGGGTTTATTGGCTGTATGGATGACGTGAGGATAGCGAGGGTTTCGGTGCCGCTGCATATGAGTGGAGCAAGCAGCGTCGCTGTCTTAAAACGATTCGCGAACGTCGAGTTCAGCTGCGACACCACCACGATATTCGCTCCCCCGGGTATATGCGGTTCCCAACCCTGTCAAAATGGTGGGACCTGCAAAGATACTGGAAGCGACACCTATGAGTGTCAATGTCACAATAGATTCGCTGGCCTGGCCTGTGAAATCGACACCGATCCCTGTGCCTCGTCTCCCTGCCTTTACGGTGGCCGTTGCAAAGTCCTACCAGACGAGGGAGACTACACGTGCGAGTGTGTCGGTCCAAGTCTCAGTGGGAAGCGATGTGAGTTCGGAAGATACTGCAGCCCCAATCCCTGCATTCATGGCGGCGTGTGCGAGGAAGGGAACAACGGGCCGATATGCAAGTGTCAAGGATTTTCAGGCGATCGATGCGAGACCGATATAAATGAATGCGATGCCAATCCTTGCACGAACGGCGGTACCTGTGTCAATGAAATCGGAACCTACCGATGCATTTGCCCGCCTAACATGACCGGATTGAATTGCGGCAACCCCGCATACTCTACTCCTATCATATCCAGTCACTTCAACATCACTTGGGAGCAATTAATGTGGATCGGCGTCGCAGTCGTACTAAACATTCTCCTGATCATCATATTCGTTGCTTGCCGGAGGATCCGAATGAAGCGGACGAGAGCCCGCGCGGAGAACATTAACAATGAGACTCGAAAGCAGATTGTACTGAACTCGGCTCGGCCGCATGAGCACGAATTCAAACGAAGCTCCAAATTAAGTAACTTGGAAGTAATACAGGTAGGTCTAGACCAGTATCGGGGAACATGGCGCGCAAGAAGCATGCATTGAACAATATACTAATTATATATGCCAGAAAGTAGTCGACTTGTACGTTTTCTGATGCTGTTTTCTTTTGGTTTGCAATCGTCCGCCAGTATTCCCTATCCCGTGCGTGGTGCGTGCATTGAGTTTTAAGGTTTTTGTGTGATTCTTTTTGCAGAGAGAACCCCCCCAATGTCCTCCTAGACCTGCTTCCTACACCCCTAGTTCAAATAACGAGCCCGCGACCTACAGCAATTCGGCGGCAGTTGCCCTAAACAATCTGGACACCCTGCGCAGCTACGGGAGCGCGGGTGATGAGCTCGAGAACTTCCCACCCGATTATTTAAGAAACCTAAACCGCAGTACTCCGGTACCACCGCCCTCCTTAACCCTCGCTAACCCAGTCGGTGGAAACGCTGCGGGCAGCGATACGGATAGTCTGCATAAACCGAGCTGGCAAGATCAGATGCAACTAGCTTCCTTCATCACGGACACAACTAAGATCAAGAACGGTGAGTAGTTTGCCTTCCTGACTCCCCTACTCATTGTAGCTTCTTACTTTTCTTTTGGCTTCTCGCATGCATCTTGGGTGGACCCGCACTCTTTCTTAAATTAAGCCTTCTCATTCAAATAACTCACACACTTATTCGTTCTCGAGGCGCAGAGGCACCTGCTTCTCGCTTCTCTCATCCTCTTCTCTAAACATCGTTAATTCCTTTCACTCTAAGTCTGCCGTTCCGCTCACCCTAAACTTACCTAATTACTAAGTAAGTCTCGAGGAAAGAGTGCTGACCGTGGCCTGTAGTGAATTATATTAACATCAATGTATCGTATTGTGTGCACTAACAGACCTGAAACGAGCGAGCCCAGTGGTACCAGAGCTGACCACTGGAGGACTTCTACTAAATTCTTCTCGACGTGTGCTTCATGGAGGTGGGGCCTCCGTTACCTCCATGACTTCCATCGAGGATGATCCTCGAATCGTTGGTGGTAAGTCGAGAATGCCTGAATCGCGAGACATGACATTTGGGTTGCTTGGCTTACCGCTGTAAATCTTCTCTCCAATTCTTTTTTATCTTTCATCGAAACTCGCTTCTTCCCCACCCCCCCTTCAAACGCAGCATTGGTCCTCGGCTCTCGCATGTTGCTCTCGGAGTACAGTTGTTGTCTGCAATGCTTTCAGGGTATCACTGGGACTGTTCAGATTGGGTCAGGCCAAGTCAGAACCCCCTGCCTAACATCACGGAGGTACCAGGCAGCGAAGTTCCCGACTCGTCCAGTTTCCACAGCAACGAGAGTAACGAATCAAACACACATCAATTACCATCGAGTTAGTATACCTCAATCCACTCTCCAGTTTGATGCTCTCAAATCATCCCCCGTTACAAACCTCTTCTCT
Source organism: Crossocerus cetratus (assembly GCA_963675795.1). Taxonomy (NCBI): domain Eukaryota; kingdom Metazoa; phylum Arthropoda; class Insecta; order Hymenoptera; family Crabronidae; genus Crossocerus; species Crossocerus cetratus. The sequence continues at coordinate 5,034,780 of OY776671.1, forward strand.
TGTTACATTGCAGTGCATGGCCCAGTAGATCCGACGCGAGACATAGAAACGTTAAACGAAGATCAGGAATCTGAGTACGTCGGCGACTCCGAGTGTGGAACAGAATTCTCCGAACAATATCATTGCACAGAGACGCAGCGACTCAATCCGTTAGACAGTGGGGGCGAAGCGGAGTATAAATACAAAGGATCCGACAGTTACCTGCGCCATCCCAACACTTATTTGCCACACTATAACATTCATACAGATACGGAGAACGAGACGAATCCTTTGAACGGGCGTCTCAGTACCCTAGAATCGGACGAGGAGGAGGATGATGTAGTGCCTTATGGTTTTCCAAGTAGCCGTCGCAACCGGTGCCACAAGGGTGACGATGTTGACGAGATCGGCTCCGTCATCACGACCCTCGAGGAGAGGAATTCGTTACTGGGTGGCGCTATGAGTAATAGCGACCTTTCCACCAATCTCTGTGAAATCGACGATTCCGAATACGAGATTGCCGATCACAAAAGTAACGGACGCTTGTGGTTATCGGGAAACGGTATCACGCAGACCTCGGTGTGACAAAGAGTGGTGCCGCATTGTGAGAAGGAACTGTACATGATCATGTTTCTCTGTGCTTCTTAAATAGTCAAGTACAGATCTGTGTGAATATGTGAGTTTTGTACATAGATATTATCGACATAAGTAGGGAGTCTGTACAGGCAGCTATGGAACGAGAAATTCAATATGTGAGATGCTGGTGTGCGTGTGTCTATAAATGGTGTATCTACTAAAGGGTTACATCGTGCCTCGAATCTCCACTGTCGGTAGAATTCAGGTACTAACGTACTTAATAGGGCCTCGCACTCTACTAACACCAAATATGTTTTCTCACGCGACCACGTCACTTGATTTTGATGATAGAAAAGTTTGAAGATTTCACGCGAATACTTGAATTCACCATGACAGATCGTCGATTTTATATCGTTTAATTAGAGAACATTATTCTTCTCGTGGAAATCGATTCCCTGAATTCTGCCAGGGTGAGACGAGGCCTAGGGAAAGAGCATAAATTATTCTATTGCAGCAACCACAAAAAACCTCTATTTCTAAGAACTGATTTTAAGGAGAGACTTCAGTACTTGACGACAGTAAATTTCATCACGACGGCGTCGTAAGACCAATGACTATTATTTAATGACTTATTGTTTAAATTTTAACTGATCATCTCTAACTGTATTTCCAGTGCAGAAGATACATAGGTACATTATGTATTTTTACTATTTGCTAACTAATTTTATTTTGATTACGTATACATGAAACGATGGACTACTTAAAGGCGCGTTATGATAAGTACTGCGTATAGTCTAGTATGTAAACAAATTAAAATTAGTGAAAGAGGGAATGTTCTGCTTCTAGGGCAATATGTGCGTCGTTGCTCGTGTTCACTAGAGCGAAGCACCATAAATAGTTGAAAAAGATATGAAATATTTTTACTGTGATGATAATAATGTTTATACGAATGATCAAACACTATGACTTGTATTATAATACTTGTAATATTAATCATCCGACATTTTATAAAAGAAAAGTCAAGAAAAAGCGGAAGGCAATACTCAATCTCCGCGCGTATATATATATATATATCTATAAGCAACGTCAGCGTTCCGTTCGATCAATTTGCATATCTTCCTTTTTCTTTCCTCCTTTATCCCACTCTTTTTCGCCACACAGTCGCCATTGGTTCGAGAAACATAATCGCATACATGGTGCTACTATCTACACTACACAAAGCTTCTGCATTTATCTATTCTTCTATAAGACTGCTCAACGGCGCGGGTTGCACGCAACTCGTTACATTTTCATCATCGATCATTCATAATACGCTCATCACCCCCCCCCCCTCCCCCCGCCTTTTTACCTCCCTCTCGTGTAACGAACTTTCTCGCGAGAACATGTCCATGTAAAGTAAATACTTTCCCAACTGCCAAGTATAATTATGAACTGCCATGAAAGCAATGCATTTTAATGTTAATTTCTGCAACGACGAAAATACGGCGCATAACTGCGAGAACCTTGTTTCTTCCTTATGTGTACATTCTAGTGTCTTTTAATGAAGGTATTTCCATATTAACAAATAAGTATTTCCTTTCACAGAAACATATAGCGGCAGCTTAATCGGGTGAGGTTTCCATGTTTTTTTTCGTTTTATATATATATAGAACTTTTGTTGGCAACGTGAATTTTATGTTCCTGTTCCGTCAAGGACACTAGATATCCTACGCGTATTTAGTGGGGTGAATGAATATTATCCTCATTAATGATGATGCGAAACAGGGTGACTTTTCAGTTGACGATCAAAAATATATATTCGTCTTGTGTTTGCGTAAGGTTCAAGAAATCAACATAACAGCTCTGTGCCTAGCCCTTTCTGAAATGTCAATGCAGCATTTGTATAGATACAATCGAATATAAGTAATTTATTCTATATTAGAATGAAATAAAGCAGTTGTACAGTTTATTTAATGAATTGTATCGAAATCGATATATCAATGAGCAGAGAACATTTCAGATAGGATCCCGAAGCACAGTGTATAATCCTCGAATAAGATTTCGTTTCACTGCGAGACGCATTGCATGCCGGTTACGTTCTGGTCGAAGACTGCGAAAAGAGAAAGACATATGGTGCAACCATACATTTACAATTATAACAAAATCAGTTTCTCTTAATACTGAACATTGAAACTCATCATTTTTCTACGAGAGAAACGATTTGGATGTTTTTTCAAGCTCCAAGGAATTAAGTCTTATTTACGAGTCATGCGGAAAGACTTCATGATTTAAGATCATTAGTGCTTCAAGTGGTACGAATTGATTGATCCCAAAAAGATCTGTGCTCACACGCATATCTGATTTTCACTGCCATATTCGCTGGGACTTTGACTTGACACTCGCAGACACACTGACCTACTACTAGACTTCTGCTTTTTATAAGCACACGACAGAAAAAGACGAAACGACTATTGTCTTTGGTCGATCAGAAGTCTACTAAAGTTGTATAATCTACAAATTTAAGAGAATGCGGAGGATAGAGAGAAGCTGGGTACAATTTAAATTCGCCACATTTAGCCCTACTAATAGAAGACATATCGATATCATGGAATCTTTCGAAACATGAGGAACTTGACTTGTTGTAAGTTTAAGGCTATAATTAATTTGTACAAGATCAACCTATTGTAATAAAGAAAACAATCTTGCCTACTTCCTGCTTTATGAGCCCCCGCCTTTATCCATCTTTACTCAACATGAAGTATATTGATTTACTTGATTCGTTTACTTTCTATGATTTATTATAATAATGCTTTTAAAATATACAACGTTCGGGAACACATATATACAAGACTTTACGTAAAACAATAAATTTCCTTAATATTTCTCAAGCGCGAGCGTAAGTATTTCATTCATCGGAGTAAGCAGCACTCTGGAATCTTCGATTAAGCCAGCGCCAATCATCGCACCAGTAAAGAGCTGAGAAAAAGTTCATTTTGTAAAACCTTCCGTGCAAATTTCGTTTTAACGATACTGTCAATACTATACCTGTTTTATTATAAGATCAGCAAGTTTTGGATCAGTCGCGGTAAGTTGGCAGAGTTTCTTGATAAGAGGATGATTCGGATTGATCTCGAAGCGTGGTTGAAGCAGGGCATATCGCATTTCCTCGTCTAATTGATGCGATTGGGTCCTAATGAAGTGCCGGGCGCTAGCCATATCCGGCACCGTAACTACGCATGGGTGGGACTCGAGGCGATTTGTCATCTTAATCTCATGTGCTTTCTTCGACAGGACATTTTTCATGTAGCCTAGGAGGTCGTCTACTTCTTTCTTGTTTAATATACCTGCATTAAAAAATGTTTGGAATAGATATGAATTCGATAGGGGAACTCACCATCTCTACTGAATTGACGCATACCTTGATTCTCTGCTTTATGCGATTCGGTGTCGTCTCGCATTTCTTTCTCCGTGGAAGTGAGAAATCGGGTCTTGAACTGACGCAGGTTCATTAATATAATTTCGTCATAGGCTTCGTAGCAAAATAAAACCTCTACATTGCGTTTCTTAAGGGATTCGTAATAGGGCGATTGTTCAGCCAAAGCTCGACTGCAATTAATACAATTTTTTGATTTATAACAGTGTATATACAGTGTGAAATATTAAAGTAGAGATGCAGGGGAATTTACTCACCTTGGCGCCGATAAGTAGTATATGTTCTTCTGGCTTTCTGGTAAACGGCTACAGTATTCAGACAAGCTAACCAATTCCCCTGCGGGCTTCATAGATGATTCAAACCGCAATAGTTTGCCTAACTCTTCCTGTTGACAAATATTTCAGCAGATCGATAGCAACATATGCAGCGCATTAAAATCGTCATTTAACGTAGTTGGGAAAGAAAACGACTATTCTTAAAGATTTCTTTGGACTTGCGCGTAATGATATGTTCAAGGGTTCGAGACCATTGACCAAATTTTACTATACTTGCCGCTAACTCAATTAGCGGTTTGAAGGGCGCTTTTCTGATTGTACTCCGAAAAACATATCGTAGGAGGAATAGGAACTTATCCAACTTATATGATTGGGCACTCAACATAATACAAGTTGGACGAGTTGGTACCAAATATTATACCGAAAATGGTAATACAGGAGTAATAGGAAAAAAAGCGACCTTGAAACCGCCTATTCAGTTGACACATTTTTCCATTATATTTTTCGATACTTTTTTGAATGTCTGACAGGTTTTAGATATGTCGCACGTATAAAAGCTCCCAATTTCGAAGTCGAATATCTCGGAAACGGCGTGGTGTATTTTAATAAAATTTGACCATTGGTTGCAAGATCGTCTAAAGATTAATATGTAAAGGATGAAAAAAAAACCCTAAGGAAAGTGATTTTCTTTACCAACGACCTTAAAAGAAGGACTACCTTTTCATTTTGGTCAGTGCTCGAGACAATTCCTTCTTTCAAAAATAAACCATAGTCTGCATAAAACTGAAGGTACTGTTCCGGTTCTTTGGCAGACCGTTCGTTCAAGAACTTTAAAACGCGTGCCGTTAACACGTTTCTCAACTTTCTGCAATAATACAATAGTAATCAGATTAGTGTGAAAATTATAATGTACAATGTCTCAACAATTTACCCTATAAGAACGCTATTCTGCAACAACTCTCGACTCAAGTTAAGAGGTATATCCTCCGAATCGACGACCCCTTTAACAAATCGCAACCACTTCGGTAAAAGATTCTCAGCTTTGCTCTTAATTAAAACTTTGCGACTGTAAAGGGAAACACCGCTGGTTGTGTCTCTAGCCAAATCGAATAAAGCTGGCTTGGTCTCCGGGAAGTAGAGTAACGCTCTAATACTAATTGGTACATCAGTCTTGTAGTGCAGCACGAATTTCGGCGAGTCGAAACTATTTGCTATAAATCGATAAAATTCCGCGTGTTGCAATGGTGTGATTTCTTTTGGATCCATCATCCACAGTGGCTGCAAATATGTAAAATGGCATTGAGTAAATTCGCGAGGTAGACCAGCTATAAGAATAAATGAAAAAACAGGCTGTAATTACTTGGATTGTGTTCGCCTGAGCGCCGTTAACGTAGATCGGACTCCCAACAAAATTACTGTACTTTGTAATAATTTCTGTTGAAACATCAAATTGATAGCAGATTGTAATGGATGAAATTGAATAGTCTTTTTCTGCAATAAACCAACTCACTTTTGACTGTATCTTCATCACTGAATTCTCGACTATCAGGTTTTAGGTGAATAACAATTTTTGTTCCTGGTTGAACACCCTCGGCAGATGATATTTGAAAAACGCCAGACCTAAAAATAAAAAATTCAACCATTTAACTTGTATTCCCTAACACTGTTATTACGACAGATAGAAATGTCCTGCACATACCCATCAGATGACCAGCAAAGACTTTCCGCATCCTTGGCAAAAGACTTAGTAAACACCTCTACTTTATTGGCTACCATGAAAGCACTGTAAAAACCAACTCCGAATTGTCCAATTATTTTCGATGGATCGCCAGACTCCTGCTTCTCTTTCAGTTGCTCCAAAAAGGCCTAGATATAACAAACTATTAAAATCTTTAACAACAGAATCAAATTGTACAATTTCTCGATAATAACCTTTGAACCTGAGCGAGCGATAGTTCCCAAGTTAGCGATTAACTCTTCCCTGGTCATTCCAACGCCAGTATCTTGGATGGTCAGTGTTCTGTTCGCTTTATCAGTCGCAATGTGAATCTCCAAGCTCCTGTCGCCTGCTCCATCGGCTGCTTCTGTATTACTTAATCGCATGTAGCGTAATTTCTCGAGAGCATCGCTGGCATTGGATACTAACTCACGCACAAATACCTGATGAATAGACCAATTATTCAATGCATAAACTGTTTGTAAGGGCATATAGAACAGTAAGGAAGCATTACCTCCTTATCGGAGTAAAGAGATTTGGCGACAATCTCGAGCAGCATTTGCGTTTCTGATTGGAACTCATGTTTCGAGGCTTCACCTAGTCCCAACACCAAATAATATATTTCCTTGACAAAATGAGTATTCGCAATTGAACTTGGCCGAAACTCACCGGTAGACTTTTCGTTGTCCGTAATAATGTTATGATGCTGACTGGTTTGCGTAGCTGCCTCCGATGAGAAAGACCGCCTCGACTCAATCTTCACAGCTAAAGTAAGGAAAAAATCATTTTCGATTTAATATTAATTATTCACGAAATATCAAAGACAAAAGCTCCAATTATATTCCATAACCTGAAATTTGATTGATTTCGAAAGAAAGCATAAAGAATCGACATGGCAATATCAAAGATGTCACAAACCTGACAGCTGGACGCATTGTTTTTCCAAAAGTTCTTGTCGTAAATTGCGATTCCACGTCTTCGGTAGATTTCTCCCGAATTTGATAAAGCGTGCAAGTTTAAATGTAGCCGCCATATTCACGAAATTACTGGAATGTGCTTCTGATCTTTGTGCAGCACCACGTGTGTATTCCGCATAAAATGTATATGAGGTGACTAAAATAACTTTATCTTTGAATCGATATCAAATCGATATTTTTTTATACCACATTAAATATAAACATATAGTGTGATATAGTCGTACTATATATGGAGTATACCAAATTTCGAGAAAAGTTTACTAATATTCAATCATTAAAATAACTAGATTGTTTATAATTGAAAAGTTTATATACAGTAGCGCATTCCACATCGTTGGTGGCGGACTAGCGATTCAAAGGCAAGTGAATCACCCTGTATATTGCGCTGTACTACATACATATGTTATACAGCTGTTATCTATCTATGTATTTATCTATTATCTATGTATATACATAGATACTAACCTAATCATTCCCATTACGTGCGCATAATGTAAGAAAAGATAGAAAATAAAGGATTGCCATGACGTGTATGTCTAATATCGCCATTGATTGTACAATATCCATACATACGTCAACTAAAGAAGATATTAAAAGTAGGAGATAATAGCAAATATAGCACAACTGCGGTGAAATCAACCATGTTGTTTCCAGTGATTATTGACCTCAAAATTAATAATCGATCGATTGAGGGAACCGCAGTTAGAAAATCTTGTTACTTCTTTGTAAAATTGGAACAAAATTAAAAGAGAGCTATATAATTTCAGGATTTTCGTTGTAACTATTAAGAGGATTAAATGAAGGATTTCTATATAATTATATAAATATATGTAATACATATAGAAATATGGCGCAGACTTTGCAATATATAATTGATTATAATAAAAGAATAGCCGGCCATTAGAATAATACACATCTAAGAGCGTGTAGAGTTTCTGTCGACTCGGCGGAATTCTATAAAAATCGCCGGGGTCGCATAAATTTGCAGTATGCAAATCGCATATAATTATGCAGGTCAAACTCTTCAACGCGAGAAGCATATCTAAGGAAACGCGCCTCCGAGCGCCGTAGTGTTCTTGGACATAAAGCGTTGAGCGTCGAGTGTATTTGTTGTTTAAAATAAGACTCTTTACTGCGGCTATCACGTATACACGATCGTTTTCTCGGGCATACAGTACATACATTTATTTCTCCTGTTGAATGAGGCCTTTGTAGATATGTATATATTAGCTGGACGCACCATGGAAGTGTAAAGTTCGAAATGGTTCAGCCCGAGAGAAAGTGAAGACTGCATTTAATTAACGTGAGGGAAATGCTATTCAGGTATGTGCGGTGGCTCGGAGCTCGTTCACTAAACAGGATATATAGAATTGTTCATCCGCGAGATTAATAAAGAGCCGAGGTCTCGACACTCGACATTGCGGTTCGTTCGTTGATGTTATGTTCCCCGGGAAATTAAGCTAACCGCTCGATTAATCGCCGAACTCGAAGTCGATCTTGCCAAATATATGGACACCTCGCCTCGCAACGGCAAACTGCATGTGGCAATTTCGACGTCAGATTTAACCGACACTTGTTCGAAAAAGTCCTTCGCGATAAGAGCGAGATTGAGAGAATAAGCGAAATCGCCAAAGAGACCGAGTTGATTGGAGAAATTCTAAGGAGAGATCCGATTATATAGGGAAGTGCCGGCCGCTCTAGGGACTCACTATGCCTTATACGGAAGATTATATTAAAAATAAGTTGGTCGAGGGATTGAAAGCTTCACACGTGGTATGTATAAATCTGTCTTATCCAGGTAGATTACATCGGGCCCTACTCCACGTTTTATAACCTTCACTTTTCCAGCATGAGCGCAAATAGATAAGCTTTCTTCTTGATTTACTCGATTCGGTTGTAGTCGCTCGAGGCTAGATTAGCCCGGAGGAAAAGGTCAAGAGCGTCCACGCCACTCGAGAGCGATGCGAGACTCGAGCCAAATCCCACTCCTCTCTCTCTTTGCCATTCTTGTCCGATGGTCTATCACATACCATCCGTATAGCGGGCAAGGGAAGCCCCCAATGTTTGGGGACTACGAGGCCCAGCGACACTGGCAAGAGATAACACTCAATTTACCTGTCCATCGCTGGTATATTAATTCCACGGAGAACGATTTGTTATACTGGGGTTTAGATTACCCTCCTTTAACGGCTTATCATAGTTTGCTATTAGGACACGTAGCCACCAGGATTAATTCTTCATATACGCAGTTGTACGAGTCGAGGGGCATTTCGTCCAGTGAACATAAGTATTTTATGAGACTCACTGTTCTACTCACCGATGTTCTCATTTACATTCCGGCAGTAATAGCTTTCTTGTACATCACTCGTGGGTCAGGAAGATCCGAGAAATATCAAAGCGGTTTTGAATTTATATACAACCACCGGAATTTATTAACAGCCTTGATATATCCAGGATTAATGTTAATAGACCACGGACACTTTCAATACAATTCGGTGTCATTGGGGTTGTTTATTTATGCCGTCACATTTTTCTTTAAGGATTCTTTTGTTGTGGGGTCAATTTTCTTTGTCGCTGCATTGAACTATAAGCAAATGGAATTGTATCATGCTTTACCTATCTTTTTTTACATATTAGGAAAGCATTCTACTTTTGAATCTAGGCATTGGTGCTCTTGTTTAAAGGGTCTGATGTATGTATCACTCACTGTTGTTGCAACATTTCTCGTGATATGGTTGCCGTTCCTCAAAGATTGGGACACATTTATGAATACATTGCTCAGACTGTTTCCTTTGCAAAGGGGGGTCTTTGAAGATAAAGTCTCTAATGTTTGGTGCGTGATCAATGTAATTTATAAGTTGCAATCGTCTTTCACCAATCAACAGTTGGCTCGCTTGTGCCTAATGACAACAGTCGTTGGTGCCCTGCCAAGTAGTTTGAATATATACATGTACCCGTGTAAAAATAGGCTGGTTCTTTCTCTTATAAACTGTGCTTTGGCATTTTTTCTTTTCTCGTTCCAAGTGCATGAAAAATCGATTTTGTTAGTTGCGATTCCAGTTATGCTGCACTTTCATAATGATCCATTAACTTCCTTTTGGTTTCTGTTAATATCTCACTTTAGTATGTTACCATTGTTTCTAAAAGACGGATTATACACTGCGTATTGTGTTACTTTCGCATTTTATTTCTTCTTTGTCCTATGGTTATGGCCGGACATATTTCACTTTCGCCAATTATTAAAGAATGAAAAATCGGTGGGAGCTGACGGAATGTCGGTAAAACTGAAGAAGTCTAAATTCACGAATAGCAAACATAAGCGTACTATTATGGAATTCTTGAGGTCTGGTGTTAAGTATCTTGAAATCAAATGTAATGTATTATTATACAACAACGTGCATTTTATGCATTTGATAGTCTGCTGCTCTCTTTTAGGTACAGTCATTTTGTCTATTGCTAGCAAGTATGTAATACCACCAAAGAGATACCCTGATTTATTTCCGTTATTAATCTCGTCGTATTCCTGTTGCCACTTTTTGATGTTCTATTTGTATTTTAATTATAAACAATTATATGCTTCCAATACTGTGGATAAATTAAAAGCCAATTAAGATAGTTGAACTGCATAACTTAGTAGCGTACACGAATTAAGAAACACTTGTCATATTGTAATACACGATTCTATTTTAATAAATCATGTTTATTAAAATAAATGGGCTGGTACGTTCTGTGTATGACTGTTCTCTAGTTTAAAAATATTATGAACACATTATTCATTGCGATGCAGTGGCGCGTTGTTCAGTAGGGTAATTAGGCAATTGCCTAGGGCCCATACTTAGAATGGGGGCAGAGTTTCTGTTAATTAAAATATTCAACGATTGTGGATTTCGTGCGAGCCCAGGATTTTCCAAGACTCGAGGGTCACAGAGTTGGAGTTCCAAGGCCCAAAGGTCATAGAATGGGAGTTCAAAAACCCAAAGATCAATGAGTCAAAGAGTTCCAAGACCGAAGTTAGAATTGAAGTTCTAAGAAAGTGATAAAATATTTTTCATATAAAATAAGACCCCAAATGATCTTCTGGCTAGAGCCCCTAATAGTCCTAACGCGCCGCTGTTGTGATGTATAGTAGTTTGACCTTTTACTCTGCTGTGTTCCTCTAGTTTCTATAGAATTTTCCATAACAGTCATGTTGGCTCTAACAAATCGATTCTTAACAGTAGTCAAAGACACTTTACCTAGCGAGGATCTAACTGTCGTACTCGTAGCTAAATGCCTTTGTTGAAAAAGTTTATAGAAATATACTACCCATGATAAACAGCAGAAAACACTATGTTAGTTTTTATGAAATTTATTTGTGGTTTGTTAGTTTGATGATTCGTAAGTAATTAACATATAGATGTGGCTTATAGTGGGAATGTAGATATCCTTTCCAAGTTTGAAATGAAACTAAAGTGTGAGTGTGTGGATTTTTGTTGCAGGAGGTGGTAGATCAATCCGATGGCTGCGGTGCAAAATTTGCTGTAGTTGTTGTCTCTGATGTATTCGAAGACAAGAAATTATTACAACGTCATCGGTGAGAATGCAGATTACCTGTTATCTTTTTTACTTTCACTGTGTTCTCTGCAGAAAGACTTTTCATACATTCCTTTCCCAGGTTGGTAAATTCTGTGCTAGAAGAGGAGCTCAAAACTATCCATGCATTTTCACAACAAACACTAACACCCGAACAGTGGAAGGAGCAGAACTCCTAAACGATAAACTGTATTGTAAATTGCACCCTCGGCCACATCAGACCTTGAATAAATAACATTTGAAGGAATTGTTACGATCGACATAAAAGCTATAATGATCCAATTTAAGATATCTGCACCAGGGAAAGTGATTTTGTTCGGGGAACATGCAGTCGTGTATGGGAAGACGGCAATAGCAGCCAGTCTCGGTTTAAGGACAACGGTGCACTTCACTGAATTGCCCGAGATAGAAGAAGCTATAAAAATCTATTTCTCTAAGATTAATCTAGCAATTACTGTGCCGTTGCAACAAATACGGAACTTCTTCTTTGTTAATAGTAATATCGAATCCATAGATGATTTCGACTCATTCTATAATCAAATTCGGGAATTCGTTTGCACAGTGGGTTACATAAATCTCCAGCAAAAGCTCAGTTTGGAAGCATTTTTCTATCTCTTTGCGTATGTCGCTCTTAAAGAGGAATGCAACATAACACCTTTCCAAATTCAATTGGTCTCGGATTTATCAATCGGCGCTGGTCTCGGTAGTTCGGCGTCGTTTGCGGTTTCACTCGCTGCATGTTTCCTGCACTGGTCCCGGTTGCAAAAGAATATTTACAAATCCTTGGACAAGCAAGACTTGGATGCTATATCGAAGTACGCGCTCAACTGCGAGAAAATCATGCATGGTACCCCCTCCGGAATAGACAATTCCATATGCACGTATGGATCGATAATAGAATTCAAAAAGGGCTGCTACGTGAATCCAATAGCAGATATTCCCACAATGAGAATACTATTGGTGGACACGAGAGTCAGCAGAAGCACCAAGCAACTCGTGGAAAGAGTGGCCGATCTCAAGTCCAAGTACCCTGCAATTGTCAACTTAATACTGGATTCGATCGACAATATTTCTAAGGAAGCGCTTCAAATCGTCGCAAAAGTCAAGGGTTTATCGAGTGCCGACAATGATGTGGACGAAGCTTATCACCAATTAATGGTAACTTCAATCTCCTTTACTACCAGCGAAATAATAATCAAGTCTTAATCAACGTAAGGATTTGCTCTATTTGCACGGAATTTCAGGTCCTTATTAATATGAATCAAGGACTCCTAGCCACGTGCCAAGTGTCTCACCCATCGTTAGATAGAATCTGTGCAGAAGCTCAAAATTATGCGTTAGCCGCGAAACTTACTGGTGCTGGCGGCGGAGGATACGCATATATCTTGCTGCTACCCGAGACCCAGCCTGAAACCATCTCGCGTATCTCCAGAAAGTTAATTGCCGACGGCTTCTCCGTAACTCTCACCACTTTAGGTTGTCCTGGCGTACAAGTTCACAATTGAAATTGCTGATATTTTCGTTTCACTTATTGAAAAATGATTACATTTTTAAACATAACAAATACTGTACATTCTTACTGACAATATGCGAAACAAATAGTTCCTTTTTTTCAGAACGCAACACGCATATATAAAGACTAAGGTTTCAGTGGGTTTCAGCGGCACTACGACTTTTACAAATTCTAGATAAGTATAGCGTGGTGATTATATACACGGCACAATCATAAGTTGATATTTAGTAATATTAATAGCCTTGGCTTAATTATAATCGCAGCTACTGCAATGGGCGCTTCAGAAGTTACAAATCAATGTATTGTAATGTTTTCTATTGGAATTACTTAAAAATTAAATAATAAGTTAATCTGTTGGTTTATTCCCTAAATACACAAAGTATTATTCTATGAAATATAACAGAATTACATCTATAATCACCGCCACCCGAATCGGCAGTTTCAAAGTCGCTTTTCTTCCTACTCCTCCGTTTTGGCATAATATTTGGTACGAACTTCCATTATGTTTTGAACCAAATCATAGAAGTTGCAGAAATTAGTAACAAATATTCTCCAACTTGGATTATTTGGTTCCAATTTTCCAACGTATATGATTTGGTAGCAACTAATCCAATTGCTATTATTTTTGGTACTAAATTATACAAGTTGGATAAGTTTCTATATTCCTCCTGCGTTATTGAGTCCGCTATTGTGTTGGTGGCGACTATAGTAACGTTATTGTACATTTAGACACTTTCGTAATATAAATATATGATGTTCAGCAGAAATGATTCATTGTCAGGAAACAACTAATTAAAATACTTTTCGTCAGAATACGCATACCGAGTCTTTCTCGATATATGTGTGTGTGTGTGTGTGTGTGTGTGTGTGTCGGTGTGTATGTGTGTATTGAATGATTGCTTGATTACTTTCATCAAAGGATGAATGAACGGAATAAATTAAATACGCGGTGAACAATTTCTGTGATGCTCTATTCATACTCAAGAGTATACGCCCTCTTCTTGACAAGACTAATATCATTTTCCATACCTATCGAATAATAATCTCATTATTCGGATTTACTTTGACTACGTTCAAAATACATCCACAATGAGAATTTGCCCGAGAGAACAATCGTAAGGAATTCGACCAGGATGAGACTAGCTGTGATGTGAATCGCATGTATGTTTCATGTTTGCGCTTGAAAAATGATGTAACATAACAACCACCACTTACTTGCAGTATGGGTCGGCTACATAACATTAGATAAGTTACTATGGGGGGGAGGGGAATGTTGAGTTCCATTCATTGCAAGCCGATCGGATTCGGAGGTTCCATCATCTCCAGCAGCACCCTCGACATTACACTCTATATCATCTAATATTCTTCTTTCTTCCAATTTCGCTTCTGCAATCCATTCGTTTATTTCATTTGTGTACATTTTCCTCTGCAGTACTTCTCGGGTTCGTGGCCGAGAACCGATAAACACAGTTGTTCCCTGCGATCGTATCAATTAATGAATTAATCCGATTGATATCAGAGGCGTTCAGTGCATATTGCGATAAATCACAACTTACGCCCACTACGAGCGACGAGCGCAATTCTTCTAAGACTTGGAAATCTTCAATCATACACTGCAGTTCGTCCCACCTTAATTCGACTTCTTCGTGAAGCATTTTCTCTTCTGCAATACAAGTTGGGAGATTAGAACAGTGCCATTCGTAAGCCGAGAAGAATTTCAGGTATGAGACCTACCATCGCGTTTCGATGTCGATTTCTTGTACTGTATTCGGAATCGGAAGGCTTCGAGGAAGCTCGAGACAACGATGGTTAGAACTATCATCGTCACTAAGTAGAATATCATAAAATATATTCGCGTGTACATGCCAACCGTGAAGGCGAAGGCATTCATTAGTATGAACCAGTTGTTCACCACTGTTAACTCAAACAGTGTCATCCCACTTGCTATTAAATTATCGAAAGTGTTAAGGTAGTAGTAGCCCAGGGCGGAAGTTTCGTTCGCCGAGTATTTATAAAAGTCTTCCACAGTCGTGTTCCTGTGTGTAAACATACCAAAGGAGTCGGATCAATAGCGCCAACGAAACACAACAACGAAAGCCACGTGATTTTTACGTACTTGCAACAGTTTCGCATATCAGTCCCAGCGAACAATTCCATGCCGATAATCGCGAAGAAATAGTACAAAACGAGCATCACGATTGCAGTCGAGCACATCAACGGAGACAGAATAACAAGAGTACCGAAAACATCTCGGTATCGCTTTTTTATTTTAAATAGTCTCAATAATCGCAGTGGTCTGAATAAGACAAAGAATGTTGCCGATGGGAACAGACTCAGAATGAAAGCACCGACTAGAGTCATCACAGAAGTGCCCAGATCGAATAGATTCCATCCGGAGCTGAGATAACGTCTAGTCCCAAGCCCCAATACTTTTATCAAAGCTTCGGTCACAAATACTGCAATTGGCAATATAAATATAGTCTCTGGCGAACTGACTGTTTTCATGATCCCGTTAACTTACATCCTCCGAAAAGCATAGTGTCCCAGCAGGCACCGAAGCGATGTGCTGATTCTTCAATGGTTGGACTGGGCTCTGCAATCCTCACTACCATAGCAATCCCATTACCGACAATTACAGTATCTGCGGATTAAGGCTGCCATGTAGAATGATTTTTATCAGGGGACTCGGTAGAGTTTCGACGCCAACCAGTTTAAAAGAGCATGCGTCAACCGACTGGCCGACGAAACGCGCCGAGGCATCTTTTCCCGACCCAACGTTTTCAGACGCACGAAAAATGAAATCTGATTTTGTAAGATAATTACGGCATTAAGTAATTTTGTTATGGCATAGCATGATTCAGTATTTTTGTCTGGTTCCTACGACCCAAAGAACATTTGAGTCGGTTGATTGGGAGATATGAATTTTGAAAGTTTTTCGTTCTTGTGATAGATCAAAGTATGGATCAGTGTTTTTCTGCACACATCCCACTTACACACTATAGTTTCAAAGTACGGCCATCTGATTGCCGCATGTGCCGCGGTGCAAAGTGTTTGAAGCGGTTCCCAGGTACTGTGATACCACGGCACTGTCGAATACTGTGGCTCCCATTGGAGCATTATAGCATCATAAATTGTAAAGAACTCCTCGGCTGTTAAGGTACCACTGCCGCAAGTATTCATATGACGAAACAGTAAAACAATATCTCGCGCACCTATGTAAAGTAATTATTATAAAGTAGAAAAGGAATTTCTCTATAGATGTTAAAGGTAATATGAAACTTTTATAGCTGAATGCGATCCATATACGTACTCATATGCGGCGCATAGAAACTCATCACTCCTTCGAATTGTCGGAAACGCAATTTGTCTGGATTCTGTCTGGACACCAGCAATTTGAATGCGTGTTGGCACGCTTTTCTCTTATGCAAGAATAACTTTTTAAATTTCTGACGCTCCGCAGCTGTGAAGGTTTCGTTCACCACTGCTAACATTAGATTCATCATCACGTACAACATAGTCGATAGATATGATACAAAATATATTGCGTACCACTTATTCACTGAATAAGATGGCATCATTACGTCTGGAAAGCTGAATATTGGTAATTAAAGTTTAGATTTTGTTCGGAATTGATCCTATAGTCGCCGCCAAATTAATAGGCGGTTTCATGGTCGCTTTTCTTCTTATTCTTCCTGTGTTATCATTTTTAGCATAATATTTGATAGCGACTTGTCGAATTTTTACTATTTCCGGTACCAAATAATATAATTTGGACAAGTTCCTATTTCTCCCGTGTTAAAATTGTCGGGGTACAATCAGAAAAGCAACCTTGAAACGGCCGATTGAATTGTCGGTGAGTACAGTGCATGCATAGGTCGTAGAAATATTTACTCACTTAGCTGTAGTGAGCAGAACAAAGAGGCTTACGAAACTATCTTGTAAAGTGGCGAAGTTCCGATTCATTTCACTGAACATATAGTAGCCTAATACTGTATAAACTGTTATAAAAAACAAGAGGAGGCCCAGCATATCCAAAATGGGGGGAAGCGTTAACAAAATTTGCCGTATAAATCTTCTCACGCCACCGCAATATTTTGTGTCCATAAGAAAAATTGGTCGCAGTGCACGGGTAACACGAAAGTGCGAGGACTGACGCACAAGGACCGTTACAGCCTCAAGGAACATAATACCTAATGTAACGCACTGAAACAAAAACGGCGAATGTCAGAAATCTTTTCTTATCGGCACACATTCACAGGTAGCAAAGAATTCACAAGAAATTTCAAATAGATCGGGGCACCGGCATTATCAAATGGAGCAACGTACTGCGTACAGTAAGCTGCGTATTATGTCAGCCCGCTTAGGTCATTGATTGGTTCATTGAATATTCAAACTTTAAGCTGTCTTATCAGTATTGCAGGTCTAATAAGTTTCTCTCCTTGCTCCGTAATACACAATAAATATGTAACAGCCGGCTGTACTATATGAATATTCATATCCCATGGTATACTTTTGAAAACTGAATGTACGTACAATAAACAAAAAACATTAAATTTGGAGAAAGCCTTTAGTTATCCAAGGTTTATTTCACCGAAAAAATGTCATTCGGGACATTAGTCTAGAGCAATGAATACTGTTATCATGTCATTAATTACCCTCGCATTTATTGCATCAGTGGTATAGGAAACAACCGTTTTATTGTTGTTAGAGACGTGCAGATAAAGCAAGTGCGTTATCGTGAACTTCCATAACTCTCAGGCCATGATGAAACGTACGAACATGTAGACAATACATATACATATAAGCCACTTATATGTCTATGTGTGGATAGCAGTTAGAGACAAAGGAATGGAATGCCCCACTTTAATTAGGAGAATGTAAACATCATGATTTATGGAAGGATTAAAATGACTTGTTGCTCATCTATACATATATACATATTCAGTGGCAAGTTACGACCATTAGGGATTTTAGGCAGAAGATCATATGTGACCCTTATTTTATACCATACAAATTTTATCACTTAGAATTTCGATTGTATGACCCCTGGGTTACAGAAAATCCATTAGTGATTAATTTTTTAGTTAAAAGACAACTATATTATAAAGATAATTGCCGAATTTGTCTACTCTATAACACCCCACTATACATCCATACCACTCACACCGTGTAAATACCACATAAGAATATGCATTCAACAGACAAAGTATGTAGTACACAAATGCTTAAAAGGTAATAATAATTTCCTTACTTTTAGCATTGTTCTCTTGTGTTTCAACATAGTCGACCATCCAATCCATCTTAATTTTAAAGCTAGTTCTATTGCTATTGCAATTAAGGCAAATAGTTCGATAGTTCCATGGGCCCACACCGGCATCTGAAAGCACAGAGAATCATGAAAGTTTTCCCATTAATATCATTAACCGACGGGAAATGTTTATCTGGTTTCACTTACACCGAACAAGGGTACAGCTGGCTCTTCCACAAATGCTAATGCCAAAAGTATCAGAGATGTCAACAAATCTAATCCGTAGTACCAACTGTTGTGAACCAAAAGATATGCTGGCAAATCTTCCGGATGCCGAGGGTGGGAGTCGAACTTCTCATTGTTTCTGCCTTCCTGAAAAAAGTATTACGCTGGATTGAAAAATGACCTTTTTGTAAGAAACAGTGTAGCAAAGCTGCGATGTTTACGAGCATTAACAAGGAATTGGCACGATAGTACTAACTATCGGGCGTTGTAGAGGAGGACTGATAAAGGTGACTTACCTAGAGGACAAAGCTATGATACGAATATGTACATACTTCTAAAAATATTGCTGCTTCATGATAATTCATGTTCCAATGGGTCTCAGGATCCAATATCGGATCCGCCGCAGGTAATATTGCATTATCCGACATGCTCCTGTTTCTCATCCCATGGCTATCGAATGTTTTACTGAAGTGCTGAAGATTTTCAGGAGTTTCGGCGAGGGGGCTTGTGCGATTCCCTGGGGAAGAACAAGATAACATAGATCCATACTCTGGAACAGTAACAGATCAACAATCCAAAAATCACTAATAATTTCATTAATCAAATATCCGTCATTCGAAGCTTATACCTAGGTGATTAATATATTAATATTAGTATGTAAACTAGTTTCGATCATTCAACACTTGAACACCCTCTGCGAGACTTTTAAACCCAAGTGTCACTGGAAATCCTGGACAATACTAAAGCGACGCGCACATCACAATTTGAACAACTATCCGCCGGAGCGCGTTAGAGCGCTGCTCAAGTTTTAGTCGCCGGAATTGGGGAAAAAAATTGGGATAATACAACCACTTGCAGTCCATTTTCGTCGCACTCTGGACTCCGATGTTAGTAGATGTTTCTTTAAGGGGGGTATTTAGGCTTTGAGGAGAATGTCTGAATTGAAGGAAGGTCGACTCACTTGGGCAGGATCCATGCGAGATTTCCTGTTCCATCGAATCATTCGCTTCATCATTAAAATGCTGATAGTTGCCCGAATATTCGGCCGCTTTCGAGGAAGACATTTGACAATAGTGTGTCACATGTAAGCTGCATGCGACCTCCTACACCTCTGCCCGCTGCCGCAGCCGCACCAAGCCGCACAGAGCCGTCAAGAGGCAGGGGCTGCGAAATGCTTTGCACGTTCCCACCACTCAAAAACTAAAGAGCAACTGGACCTGGAGCAGACGGATCGGCCAATACACGCGGGGGCGTATATTCGAGATCGAGAGGCACACGCTACGCATCATATTGCATTTATTATATCGCGACCATCCTACGATATATAAAGTAGATACTCCGCAGGCTAGACTAGTTTGCCGAGTGCGCACACTGCGCATGCCCCGGCAACAATAGTCAGCCGCTTCGAATCTCAGCAATTGGATAGAATCTGCCTCGGAAAAAATGACGTAAAGCTAGGAGTGTTGCAGGAAGAGTTGCATAAAGAATGCCATATCTCTCGCAGATATCAGCGATAGCTAATTATAGGTAATGACTAAATTACGTGGGAGTACGTTCCTCGTTTCGCTGGAATTACAATGCGCCTCGGCATGCAATAATGTATAGTATGTATGTATAGGTATAATTGGTAAAGAAAACTATACCTTCAAATATTAATCTTTACAGGGATTTGCAACTACTGGCCATGACATTGGGCTTGACAATTTCCGAGATGACTGTGAAATTGGGAATACTTTTATATATAACAGTTGCCGATTATAAGAAATGCCATTCAGCTGTAGAGCTCCCCGTTACTTGAAAATAATCTCGAAATACATGATGCAAAAATATAGTGGTTAAGTCTAATGAAATTTAAACAATAGTAGGTACAAGACTTTGCAAAGATTATTAATAACTGTCCCAATTTTTATGATTTGCGACCAATTCGTTCAATTTGTAGTATTTGGTACTAATTAAGTCATCCATCTTGTAGTATCTTTTGTACAAAGTCATATAAGTTGGATAAATTTCTACTTCTCCTGTGTTATAATTTTTGGAGTAAAATCAGAAAAACGACCTTGAAACCGCTCATTGAGTCGGCGGCGACTATAGGAGGAAATGCGCAAAGATAATTGAATGTGACGATCCGTTGAGTTTTAATGGTTGTTTATTAAGTGTGGAAAACTCAAATCATACAAGATTAGAATCGTAGCCTGTGTGGGTATTGACTGCTTCGCAGGCCGAACATCGCCGACAGATAGGTGAACAGCATCTTCCTATCTTTGTCTTTGCGGATGGCGTCGATGACAAGTTTGTCGACTACCTTTTGATCAACCTTCCTTTGCTCACTCGCCTTATATTTGTCCTTCTTCTTGCTGAAGATATCGCCCTCCTCCTTCTTCGCACGCTTCTCGCGTTTCCTCTTGAAGTAATCGTCGTTAATTTGGGTTGGGAGCTTGACACCCTTGAGGCTGATGCGAGTCGAGGTAGCAATGACATAGTTCTGGCTAACTCTCCTCATAGGGCAAGCGTTGATCAAGAAAGGTCCTGTAAATAGGAAAAACGTGTTTAATTTCTCCATTGTTTCTCAGTAGCACTCTTGTCTCTAGATATTCCTTGCATATAGAATGGATTTCTCGAAATGGAAATGGAAAACTCACCAGTCACCAAAAGCAAACCGCTTTTCAACTGCTTAAGGAAGACAACCCTCTTTCCTTTATGTGGGCCAGCCAAAAGGATACAAACAGTACCCGGCTTTAAGGTAGGCCTCAAGTATCTGCGATGTTGGCTAAAGCACTTCTTGGCATGGTGTACTGTGACCGGGTCAGCCGTGGGATAGTTTGCGCGCCTCTTTCTCAACAAAACAATACGCTTTCCTCCGTTCTTTTCGCCACCAATTTCTTTCTCGATTGTCACTGGCTTTTTGGGCTTGACCTGTCGCAAAATCCAAAGATGTATATCACACTGCCCACTCATTATATTAGCGATACTTTGAAAGCGCATTTACGCTTACGTACAGTTTTCGGTGTCTTCTTGTTAACGAACTTGTAGATTGCTTTCTTATGGTACATACGCGTTCTGCTGAACCTGTAGACACCATTACCCAGGTCGTAATTCCTCGGCTTCATCTTCTTTACAGCCTTCTTGGCTGGAGTGGTTGGTACCACAGGTTTAGCTGTGTCCGCCATCTGCAACAAATCAAAACAATTTCAGTTTACTAGAATCACTGTGAAACCATACAATTGCATTCTAAGCAGCTATGTGGGAGAATGTATTACTGAAACACGCATAAACAATGAATCAGAGTATGTTTATGTTAAAGGAAGAAAAGTGCCAAGTTATCACAATTAAGAAATCCATTTGATTCTTGTTTTATTCGAACCACTTTGGGCTTAGGTATTCTAAAGACTATTTCTGCACAGTTCGAGAAGCAAGACCAGCTCATATATCGATCTCCTATTATTGTTGTCCTTCGATTCATCAAGATAGCTTTAGGCATGATTAGAAATGAAGGTTAGAGTACAACCGACTTTCTAAAATACTCAAAAAAATTGCGGACGATGATAAAAATAGGAAAGAAACGTGCGAGGGGGACAACAATTTTCGTCATACAACAATTTCGAAAGATTACAGATCGTGCATTGAGAGAAACGTCGGAATGTCATACTCCAACCTCTCATCATATGTTTGGTAAGAGAAATCTTTTTAGAAAAAGTCCATTTGCGGCAAAAATATAGCGCTAGGCTTCTAGGGGAGGGTTCAATTATACAATATTTAATGCAACATTCCGATGTTTTTTCATTAAAGTAATAGGATTACTTTGATAATATTAGACAAGGCGATGGGACTCAATCTTACCGTGAATCGTGCGGCTGAAAGAGCCTACCAAGCTTCACCATCTATCGGCTGAAAATTTGAACTAACAGTCGATCGATTCCAATATCGATAGCGGGAGATCGCACTTCGAGAGTTTGAAACTGAGAATTAATAACTACGATTTTTCAATGCTTTCAATTCAGAACTGCCGTTTTATTTCTCAGGGGTGGGATTGAATCATTTGCCGTGTGAGAACCTATGCAAGAATTATCAAAGTGTACTCCTGATATACTTACTGATTTATATATATGTAACAGGAAACTTGCAGGAACTATTTGATGCATCGATAAAACAGAGTATGAACTATCGATAAACGAAAAGAGTTTTTCTTATCGCTTCTAGATAAGAGAAACTTAGTAGCCAAAATAGCAAGCAAGCTATTTAGTAGAGTGCGTCTCTTCGACACGTTTAGAATTGCGTCTTGTTCCAAAATCCACAATGCTCTGCTTAAGGTAATTTAAGGGCATCAACCATTCTTACGAAATCTGCCTCTTGCAGCCTTAACAAGTACTGTTACGCAACATTTAAATAAACTATAAGTAAACTGCAACAGACCTTAGATAGGTTGACGAAGTTACTTGCTCTGTCAAAACAATGATATGCGTCTAAACCGCCTGAACACTCTAATAGAACAAAATCTTATTGTTACACTCTGCGATTCAAATTGCAGATGCCAATGCTACGAGAGTGTCGAAAAGGAATTAAATGGCGCGAATTACGGTATCGAAGGGAAAATCTTGCGGATTGAGTGTAATAAATGTTCCAGTTTCATAGCAGCGAAACTGGCCGAGAAAATCATCGATGTCAACAGTATTTGCTGCGACCACTCCATCAATGGATGGCGAGAGGTCGAATATATATTATAGCACTGTACTCTTTGCAAGGACTCGATACTAAGCGGCCAAATTTTTGTAGACTTGACCACAACAATAGTTCCTTGCACCACATTTTTCGAAAAATTTTTTTTTTTCGTTACTGATAGACCATGGCTACGTCTCACGTATAAAAGTTGCCAATTTCAAAGTCGACTATCACGGAAACGTTGCGGTTAAATAACGGATGTCGAATAAAATTCGGTCGATAATTGCAAGAGCGTGTCAAGATCAATGCATGATAGTTTAAGGAAAAGCATAGAAATACTGGTTTTCTTTACTATCTCAATGCCACGAACTCTCGCAGCCGCAACCTAATCCTCACCTTCTTTTTAGCTAGGTTCAAACGAACCGTGAAAAGTTGGTTTATTATATACTTTGCCTAATCATTTATCCTGAGCTCGACACACCTGTGTCTGAGAGATTGGAGTCCCCTTTCGATTTCGCTGATAAAGGGGATCTAATTATAATACGATGGGTAAACGGGAAACCAATTGGTTTTTACACTGTGAAACCCAAAGGTACTTCGTCTTGAGAAAAGAAATTGTCGTTTTGTTTCCGTTCCTTCCGTCTAACTCGTATATTCTTATCTTAGGCACAGAAATGTATATTTCGAAAGACGTGTACAGGATGTCTGTAATGGACACGGCATATATTAGATCGGAGTATCGGCGCGAAGGGTATGGCTCCGAAATGATTCATGATATAATTGCAAGATTTCCCGATCAAGAGATCGGATTTTCCAGACCAATCTCCCATGGTATGCTGAAAGGTAGTTTCGAAATTCCAGGATATTATTAGAGGCCTTCGGTAAAGTATAATATATGCACTGTACTTTTCATCATCCCGTTTTCTAGTATTGAAGAAATTCCTGTCAAGAAACAAGGAATTCCGTCTGCGATTTTGGGCAATCGCGGACTGGGATCTTAATGGATCGCAGCAATTGATTTGGTTCCATGTGAAGAATTTATGATGGTCATAAAAAGTAAATGTAATTTATTATAAAAGTGTCAATAATATTCCAACAGCGCCCTTTCATATCCGCATTCATACACTAGATCTGTCGTAATATCTGCACAGTGAAATGTAATCGTGGGGATGTGTGTATAATTATCACAAATGATGAATATTGGAATTGTTCAAATATAGTGTAAATATATTTTAATATATTCTTGATCATTTAACTTATAAACACGAGAGACTCAAGTTATTTTAAGTTGCTCTTTAATTCATTCAACAAAATCGAACCTATCACCATTTTCTCACAATTGACACAAAGTTCGATATTCTCAGCGTCCGCAAATTTTATTGTCACCAACACCAGCGATTTTGATGCCAAAGTATGGCCAGCGAACCTGCACAGGGAACAAGTTTAGTATTGTTGGCGGATGTCGTTGCAACATTGTGGGGAAAAAGGCAAACGAACTAACCTGATCACTTCATCGTCGCTTGAAACTACCGCAACATTTGCAGCTTCGAATACTTTCTGGCTCAAAGCCTTTCGATTGTCTGAGAATGGAACTTTGGCAGCGTGTTCGTTCATACCTTTCAGCTTCGACTTTTCTGCGTTAAACATACTCTCGGGCAACAACACAGACCTGATTATTTCCCCGATCGGGGGTTTTATGGTGACGGGGCATGAACGTGTATCCTCCCCGATCGAAAAGTCAATATTAAAGTTTGCCGGTTGTGTTGAATCGTTGAAATTGGTTCCTAATGTAGAAGATAGTGTGGAATTCTTTTCTAATATCGGAATGGGAGCAAAGTCATGGATATGCATGCCCTTCTGCAAATTCTGCAAACCACACAAGAATAGTCAGAAATCGTCGTTTATAATTACAAAGCACAAGGAGAAATGTTTTGGATTTACCTTTGACCCCACTTGTATTTCCTTAACCGCTTCATTTCCTTCGTTAGAAAAGACAAGCTCAATGTTCACCAAATGAGGGCTAACTAAATGTTGCGAGCGTGTAAATCTATACTCAATTTTCAGGCCATGACCAGTGATGCCATTTAACAAGTCGAACTTTTTCACTGGAATGAATGACGTTGATACTTCCCTGACTTCATTTGTAAGGCTTGGATTAACTGGAGTGAGGAAGCCAGTCATGCTCAGTGGCATTATTGGCGTCATAGGAACAACTGGAATAAGAAAGTTGCTTGCCCTTTATCGATCGATCGAACCTATCTCTTGTTAAGGATGTATTGGCGAAAAATATAGTAATTTATTGGGAGAAATTTGAAAATGGTAAGAAGTGAATGAGATCTTGCTGGGAGTAATTTTTGTAATTCCCTGACTACAAATTTTGATAACATTCACAAGCGCAATTGCGAGAAATAGAATAAATATTATCAAAAAATATCAAAACTTAAAGAAATGTTATTTTCATTCGGCATGGGCCTGACTATAGTCGTCGGCAACTGAATCGGCGGTCTTAAGGTCGCTTTTCTTCCTATTCCTACGGTGTTATCATTTCCGGCATGATATTTGGTAACAACTCGTCAAACTTCTGTTATTCTTGGAATCAAAACATATAAGTTGAATGAGTTGGTACCAAATATTGTCCAACTTGTATTATTTATTATCAAGTTGTCCAAATTCGATTATTTGATTCGAATTTTCCAACGTATACGATTTGCTACAAACTCATTCAATTTCTCTTACTTGGTACCAAATCAGATAAGTTGAATGAATTCCTATAATTTTCAGAGTAGAATCGGAAAAGCGACCTTGAAACCGCCTATTGAGTTGTCGACGACTATACTTACAGCGCACTTGTTTTCTCAGGCCTATACGAAATATTGGAGGAACTTAGAGAATATAAATCTACTAATCCTCATTTAAGAACGTTAGAACTTTTAAGTGGAAGATGTTTGAAGTTTTTCTCAGGGAGTTCCAAACAGATTTGTAAACCTCTTCACGCATTTTCTGCCAGTTCTTACTATTTTGAAATCCCTCCTAGTAAAGTGCTATATATGTCTCCAATACATCCTTAAAAGCATTGGCATCATGGTTTCATTAGTCTTACCATCGTCAAGGTCCAGAAGAAGATCCAAGTTACTTTTTGGATTCTCTTCAACATTGGACTTAGCCTTCTTCTTCTCTTCTTCACTCTCTTCCGACCGACTGCTTTCTTCACTATCGGCATCTTCACTCTCAGATTCTGTATTAGAACCATCCGATTTTTTCACCGTTTTCTTCTTCCCGCCATCATCATCCGATTGGGCAGAATCCGACGTGTATTCGGACGAGCCGCTTTCTTCATCCGACGATTCACTACTTGAACTCGCGGAAGATTCGTTCTCGTTGTCTGAATCTAAAGATAGAGTAGTTGATAGAGTGGCGGATTGAAAAGAAGGTACCTTTCTTTCGAAAATTAAGAGAAAAATCGATTTTTATTTTTTTGTATTTTAGAGAACTACGGACTCCTGAAAATGCCACTCAAAAAGGATTTTCATATTTCAAAAAATGACCACAGTACTATGTGTTTAATCTAACGTATATTATAGCCGTCACCTGTGTTCCGGTGAACTTTAAACGCGTTTGTCAGATCTTGAGTATACCTGTAGGTAGGGCATGAATCAAAAGAAATCGAACATTCCAAAAATTACTATTTTTTTGGGAGTCTAGGACGAAATTTGAGTGGAAAATCGTGCTTTCCCGTTCAGATAGCCGCCATTTTGTTATTTCCCGTTTTTTACAACTTCCCTAGTTCATGTCCCACCTTAATAGTCGGTTAACATGTACCTAGTGGGGATTTGTTTAAAGTGTAAACAACAAATATGCTAAATTTAATTAAGACCCCGTTGTTCTTTTTTAACCGACGTCGACTGTTTCCAAAAGAACGGCCCTTAATAGGCTTATTATTCTTTATCGACTTTTGAGTAAGAAACATACCTTCTGCTGGAGTACTCTCTTCGTCAGTGTAAAATGGCTTTTCCTTCTCTTTCATTTTCTTCTCTTTCTTCTCCTTCTTTTCCTTCCTGCTATGACGTTCCTCATTGATTTCGGGCGCAACACTTGGCGCCACGTCTCTAACAGCTGGATCTGGAGCCTCGTCCGGGAATGGTGGCAAAGGCCGATAACCAGCGCAAGGCATGTCCAAGTAGTGCGAGAGTGTTCCCACTTGATACTTGGAATCCTTGAATCTCGATGTTAAAGTGGGTGCAGGTTTCGGCGTAAGAAATATCCTCTTCGCGAATTGCGGCAGCTTCTTCTTTTGTCCTTCCTCCTCGATGATGAAATGCTTGAGAAAGCGAGCGCGATCTCTTATGTCATAATTCTGGTCATATTTGGCTAGTTGAAAGATGTACTGGCAGAACGATTTCGTCTGCGCAGGATTATTCAAGCACAATTTTACTGCTAGATTCAAGATTTGCAGTTTCACGATATCTTGCTCGTTGACAAAGTTCTTTGCCATCTTGCGAAGTACATCCGGAGCTATCTTTGGTACGCGGTCCGAGTATTCTCCTAACAGCCACAAGATAGATGCTCTCGCTTGCGGTATAGTAATGAAGTCCATTAGTTTCACCATATGAGCTATAATGTCCTTGTGCTCATCCGGCTGGGTTTGCAAAAGCTTCTTTATAACAACCACGCTCTCGGCGACAACTGCCTCTGCAAAGTAATTTTAACGTCAACGTTAACATCCCACCGCACTCGAAACTAGTGCATTTG
Source organism: Crossocerus cetratus (assembly GCA_963675795.1). NCBI lineage: Eukaryota > Metazoa > Arthropoda > Insecta > Hymenoptera > Crabronidae > Crossocerus > Crossocerus cetratus. The sequence goes on from OY776671.1 coordinate 5,062,679, forward strand.
CAATTGCTTGAGTTGTACCATCTCTGTTGCTCAGTAGAGAGACCAATCCATTCAAACACGTGTCCGTCACTTCCTTTATGTTACTTGCGCATCTGCCAACTGCCTGTATGCTCGCTCCTACAAATTCTTTATCGCTACTCGAAATATAGGTCTGAAACTCCCTTAAAATCACTCCGATGCTGGTTTCAGTGGCTAAGTTGGTCAGGATATCTAATTTCAACAGTTTTATATGCGTGGCATCAGATGTTCTCACGAAGAACGACTTCAAGAAGGGTTCGAACATCCCCTGGTAAAAAATAGAAAACAAATGTTGACTCCTGTATCGGTTTTCGTCAAAAGTAAAACGAGTACATGGTACCATTATAATATATCAATGATAATCACCGGATGTGCAAAGTGTTAGTCATTTCTTATTTAATCAATATACTTACATTACCTTTCTGGTAATTGATATGCTCGCAATACAGTGCAGAACGACGCTCTGCACTTCGCGATGCCCTCTCAGCAGTCGTATCAAAGCCTTCGCAGCAGTAATCACTTCACTCCTCGGCGCAGCATGATGGTAGAGTTGAGCGACGGCCATTACCACGGAGGCATTGCGACTTTGCAGGAGCGGTTTGGTGTTGCGCAATAATAATCGGTGATCTGGATCCAATGAGAATTTGGGCTTCTTGGTATTGGATGAATCACTATCGGAATCATAGAACGGACGATTGTCATCTTCCTCTACATTCTAGGAAATATATTCAAACTCATGATTAATTCCCTGGTAAAATAATCAAACGAAACCGCGCGCGGGCTAATTCCAGCGCCAACTCTCATACTTACATCTACATTAGGATTAACGAATTGAGTTCTCGCGTATCTAGTTAACATATTGACTATTACAACTTGGCCCCACTCGTCTACGTCCACCAAGAGATTGCACAGCTTCCTATAATTCTTATGAATCAAGTCGATCCTCTCGGGGCAAACTTCTTCGAAAGCCATTACTGCCGAGCCCACGACTAGAGTCGTCTTGTCCGACAGTAACTTCTCCAAAACACCGATAAGCTCTTCTTTTTGCTCCGGGTCCAGAGAATAAAGCTTGGGAATAGCATGAGCCGCCGTTTTCCTTACGTACGGCGACATATCGCTCGCTGAGTCTTTAATAGCAAGCATCACGATAGGCACTATCATAGAAACTCTTATGCTGGATAGCACCCTTAAAGCACTGGCTCTTATAAGCTGATTCGGATCTTTTAATGCTCGTTGAAAGGTAGATATAGACAAAAGAGCAAGATCCTGCTGGTCTTCTGCATAGCGCACTAAATAAACATAGACCAACTTCTTTACTTCGATATTCTTGCACACAACATTCTTTACTACAGCTGGGAATAATTCTGAAGCATCTCTGCCTTTTGCCACCATCTGAAAAGTAGCGGGTCGTTATATTTGGGAAAAACATGCTTCTATATAGAATGCTCCGCTGGAAAGAAGATGCCTGGATCCTGTATACCTGTGGGGAAACCAGACGCCTTTTTTCCAGCAGCGCATGGTAGACTAAAAGACATTGAAATCATTGGTACATAGAAAAGAGTAAAATACCCCGATTATACGCTTCATAGCTTCGAGTTTCAATCCGTCTTTGTTGCTGTCCAACATTCTCTTCAAGTCTTCATGTCTAAAAAATACACATTTGTGAGTAATCTCAGAAGAGGATATTCTATGTAGTACTAGTAGAACTGGCGGGTACAAGGTGAGTCAGTTGCCTTTTTTAATCAGAGCCTTCACAGTCGGGGTTTCAATTATTTCCATTATTGGTACAATATTTTGATATTATAAATAAATTTCAGTCCATGGAAAAGACTGGGTAAAGACTCGTCTATATGAAAAGTACTCAACACCTTCTAATTATCAGATTTTCAACGGCCTATATTCATCATTAGCGATCCAAAGGCAAGTGAATCGCCCTGTACAATGATGCGAATGGGATTAGGTGCAATTGTTGTCAGAGAGGAAGCGATAAAAATGACGGAGATGGTAAATTTGATTTACTTCTTATAATCGGAGTGGAAAAGTCCGCCGGAAGCAGGATCAGTGGCCAATTCAGTTTCACCTGCACTCGATGGCCTATCGTTGCTATACGAACCACCACCATTGTTCGACAGCGAGGTTGCAGCTGCAGTTAACATCTCTGTCAATTCTGTAGAACAACACGGATGCTGTTTACGCGAAATCGAAAGAAGACTTGGCAGAAATCGTGCAACTCTTCCTTAAGTTTGACGAAACTTTTGACAGCCAGGTAATCCTAGTGGGCGTCCATATTGCTTAGCGGCCCCATGTTGGAAGTCGGATCGGTCGGATCCAGTCGGAGCTATCGAGATAAGCACAGTATAGACATAACCAGCAGGGTCAGTCGGCGTCGGCGTCGGCGCCTTTGATCTCGGTGAAGCCGAGTTGGCTGCGCTCCACTGCGCTCCGTGAGCTGCCGGCTTTGGTTCAGATGGCTCCGCTAGGTGCCGGTGGTGTGGTTAGTCTGTCACGTCGGTAAGCGAGAGCAAAGCGAGAGCACAGACCAGGTACGGAATAGACCGGGCAATGTATGGGATCGAGTGGCCCACAGCGCTGGTGTAGCATTTCGGCCAAAATTGGGGGTTTTTGTGGCGCACTCTACGTCTACAGAGCGGTGAAAGTCAGTACCCGAAGCGATGAGAGAGAAGGAAGAAAGAGAGAGAAACGTAGTGGCCGGGCATGATTGCCAAATCGTTTTGCTTAGACCAGTGTTGTCAAATCGTTCAATGGATGTTCCGCTTCGAAGTCGAGGAAGGCGGCGTAAACACTTCTATGACTGGTGCCGGTTGAATTCTCTACGGGCCAGTCCATGCTAAGTCATAAACAGAATTTCTCTAAATCGGTCGTTCTTTCAAAAACTCCAGCGCCACAACTAGAAGACATTGCAATAAACTGAAAACGGCATAATGTTCATAAAGTATCTCATTTTCATAAAAGAAATACGTTAACAATACAAAAGTTGTTTAAACAATAATCAATGCAGATTGAATTCTTGAACTGCAATTATCTCCAACTGCAAGATTTGACAGCGATAGTTAATTAACAATGCAAAAGTTGTTTGAACAATAATTAATTCAGACTGAATTCTTCAACTACAATATTTATTCCTCTGAATTTTCGTAGAAAGATACTCTGAAATGTCCTTTAGACATACTGTAAACTTGTCTTGCAACTCTCAAAAATTTCGGAATTCAAAATTTAAGTATATTTATCTTCCTTTGACTTAGACAAATCGCGTGTATGGAGCTGGACGGCTTAGCATAAATTGGACCCATCAGTTCTCCTCTCCTTCATTCACTTCCACTACTTTAAGTAATGTTAACGGGGCGGGCCGCGTGATGGCATGAAAGGAGGACTTGAAATGGTCGAAATGGTCACAGAGCAATAGACACCATATAAAAAGAATAGAAGTTCAAATATTTTGGTATACCTTCCTAATGGACAATAATTAGCGCTGGAAATCTACTCGTGAGAGAGACTGGATTGAAGATAGAATACCTTCGAAAAATTAGCGCAGACGGTTCGAAGTTAAACTGCAGAATAGCATTCCATCAATTTGCTCTTGTATAAATTAATTTTGATTTCAATCATGAGAGCGAGATGAGAGCGTGATGAGAGGGAGATGAGAGATGTATTGTGCATCATGCGCGAAGAAATAGCACAGACGAGCGGATCGGGTGGTAGCGACTGCGTCCTGCGTGACGCAGTTTTCGAGCAACACTGATGTAGCGGGTTATAATGTTTTATGACATGCCTGGTCTTATCCCGAAAAAGGATTAAAGACAATATGCCCGATGCGGCCACACGAGTTGGCCTGGCGCGGCGCGGCCAAAGACCGCGGAGGGTGCGATTCGCGGCAACGAGTCAAACAGGCAGGTAATGGATTAGGCAGCCCAACTCTGAACTCGGTGACGCGGAACTACCGTAACCGAGCAGTACGCACAATACTTTTTGTCTCACAGAATAAGGTACTACCAGCAAGCATATAATGAAACATAATCCTAGGGCCTGCTGACAAGCTTTCGATATATCCAATTCGCAGAATCATTCTCCGCCAGTCACCACACTCAAACACTCCGAGCGCTCGAACGGAAAGGTTTTCCCCGCTCCTTTCATTTCGTACTGCTCAAAAGGACCATTGCATGATATGTACTCTGCTCTGGCAAACACACGTCTTGTAATAAAATACGTTTATAATTATCGAAACGTATAAGGAATGCATATCGGTGTCTAAGGCACAGTGATTCTTTGCAGCATTGTAGGATCAGTTTGAATGGGGAAAATCCCTGTCATTTGCGCAGTCCCAGAGACTTGGTGCTGCCGGCGGAAATAGATTCTGCGAATTGTGCCGCCTGAAACAACCCGCAGGTATGTTGAGGGCTAGCTGGTATACCGCAAGTCTACGTTTTATTGCACCCTTTACGCGCGTCACACTATGGTCTCGGACTCCGAATTGCCTATTCCCTCATCGCTCTCGCGGCTGTCGCTGCAGCAAGCAGAAAAGATAAGCTACAGTTCGTTATAGAACAATGCGACTCCTTAAACGAGTTCTTTTTGTCCACAATACTTCTAATCCTGCCCGCGCCATTCTATGCACGAAAATGAAAAAGGCGCGAGAGCCAAAAAAGTTTTTCCTTACGCCGGGGAACCGAACTGGGAAAATCCACGTGGTAGGCCATGCGCCTTACCACGGCACTACTGCGATACCTTGAGTGCAGGGGGTCATTTCTTAAAGACATTTATCTGCCGGGTTGGGGCTCAGGGATAATTAATAAGGGATGATTAATGCGGCGTTGACGTCCAGTCATTCGCAATCGTGGAAAAATTATGATAAATGGATCACGAGTAAATAAGTATAGCGCAACACTAACAACTACTGCAAAAAGCGGTCTACGCAGATTTATTCCCTATACGATAATTTTCTACAGTTTAAACTTTTCATCTACCTGCAACACTTTCACGAAATATTTTGGCTCGGAGCAATTTTGTAAATAATTACTTCGCTGTTAACTAATTGTAACCATATTAAGTAACTTAGTGTAATACTAAGAAATTATTGACGATGGTGCGCGATAAAATAACATTGCGTAGGGCCCGCCGTACACGTTGCTATTCTGAATAAGCGCATCGTGAGTCCTGACCAATCACCAATCGGCTTCTGGATGGTCAATAGGAAGTACGAACGTAGTGTAGATTTTCGAATTCTATACTGTCTTCGTACTAAGACGGGGATTGTCGGTAACAGAGAGAGTGACCCGGAAATGGTATGGGGTCCTCTCGACCCCACGGACTGGGCCGTTTCAATGCCCAGCTTGCCCGGTCTATTCCGTACCTGGTCTGTGGCCCAGCTTGCCCGGTCTATTCCGTACCTGGTCTGTGCTACAATCTTGAATTGAAACAGCGGTGGCCGTCCTTATCGACATTCCTCTCCGCCTGTCTTGAATGTGGCTAAGGGGCGGAAGACATTTTCCGCCAAGGGCTATGAATATGAACGTAGAAACAGTTTGTAAAACAAAGGAGCGGTAGGATTGAATTGTTGCGTGTGTCAGGAAAGAGCGTTCATCAAAGACCAGCCGTGCGTCCAGCTATTGACGCGCAAGGAGAAGGTCTGCACCAGACTTTTATAAGTGCCAACAAAAATTAATAAAGTTCAGTTAAAACCTACAATAACCATGTCCGAGACTAATAACATCATGCTGGACTTGGCGAAACTTACTCTAAGTGACGATCGGAACTGCCCATTCACATGGGGTATCAAAAATAAAATGTTAGCAACATCTGGCACGGCCATTAAGAATCGGGATTTGGACGAGTACAAATTCGCCGACATACCGCTGATGAGTTTTCTGGTATCCATTGTCAATGCCTTCGAAAGCATGGAGAAAGACAACGACGAGGATGCTGCGCAAAAGGCTATGAAGGAAGCTAAGAGCACTTTGGCGGACATTTGCAAAGAGTAAGTTCATGCTACATTGTTGCAATAGGTATAGAATCGAGTCGGACGTTTGGTCGTTGTTCTTATAGCATATTTCATAGTTGATAACATTAGTCCCGTTTGATTGTAAATTCAACTATATATATAGTATTCTTTAAGGGGGGATTTGCTTTTTCTCGACAAATAAACTATGCCATTTGGATAACATTTAATACAAGAAACATACGCTGAAATTAATTTGTTTGTTAAAAACAACATTTGCCCTTTTTTCCTCTGTCTTTTCTATAAATAAAAATATGTAAAAAAATTGATTGTGATAGAAAACATGGTTTTTAGAACCGATTGTTCTGGCGATTCCTCGAGATACCTCTTTAAGTGGTTGACATGATATCTCGCTTCCGAGTGACCTGACAATTAAAAATGGGATCTTAATTTGTTTGTTATAAATGCAGCAATCGCATGAACTAGAATAACAACAAAATTTTAATTTTTGGGGTAGTGGTGTCAGTTTAAAGTCAAGCTTTCGATTTTATCGACGGAAATTGCCGATTTTTTAAATTAAAAACACCTTTTTTTAACGTATCGCGTCTCTTTTAGTTCATGCGATAAAAGAACATCCTGTGAACGTACTGTTCGCATTTCCAGTCGATTGGACTAATAGTTTTTTTGTAATCGTGTCAACCAGTTGCATAAAATACATACCTAAATCTAACAAAAACCAAAGAAAGACGATTTTTAGCTGTGCAGTTAGGCCCATAACTTTGATAGTTTTTTGAATTTTGATCTGAAATTTTGTAGGAATGTTTTCAAGAGATTGAAAAATATGTTTCCGCCAAAAACTTGCAATGCGTCCGCTGACAAAAACGAATCGCTTCCTCGGAACGGAACATGATCTCACATCGGAATCGCGTAGCAACTCGAGAGCGGGCGATAAAGATAGTAATAAAATAAATGCAATCGTATTCTTATAGTTTGGCTACTGTTACAATCGCTACATTATCTTTCTGCGACGACCGCCCCGCGGGCCTTGCCGATTTTCAAATGCTCTAATTTAACAGTCAACTTGGAAAAGCCTTATTTAAAAAAAAATAGGCATCTTCGCTCATCCCCGCTCCCTTCGTCTCATGCTTTTCTCTCGTCTTTCGTTTATTTGTACAAAATAAAATTCATTTGTGGAATTTAAAAGTACGCATATCACAAATAATCAAAATTCCAAAGTACGTATATGTTATCAAAACTGCCATAATGTTAGATGCAAATCGGCAAAGCCGGATCTACATTTTTCTGCGTTTACATTTCGATATTATTATCTGTTGAGACGATTAGCTGTCAATAATATTAACTAATGCTGCAGGAAAATGGTACTGGCTATTAGCATAATCAGGCTCTATTTCCGCTTCCTAGGAAAGAAACAGTTGCGGTGCTATTATAATCTGCTTTAAAAATAAACATTTACAAATAATGTTTAAAAACGTTTATTTTCGATAATATGTTGCAGCCGGGACACAGCAGACATTATAAGAGCCCTCGAACACGTTTATCAGTCAACAGCTATGTACATTTTCCACGAAAATGATAAGGCAAACGAACTAAAGGACTTGCAGAAAAGGCTTGTGGCTGTATCAGACCTCAACGAAAAAGAGGCAGCAGCACTTACAGGCTGCAAAAGTTTCGCCCTTTCGCTATATCACTTGCTCTTCGTTGATGAAGCGATTGATCTGGCGACCGAAGCAATCAAGGGGAACGAGGAAAATGCATTATGGCATTTTGTGCTCGGACATTGCATTAGGAAAAAGAGAAGGAATACCGGGATACACTGGGCCCCACCACCTTCTCCATTAGAAATGTCTAGCTTTAGAAGTGCAGCCAAATACTCGCCGAAGGCATATTATAAAATATATAGCATTCAGGCAAACCAGGAGGCCAACGTTAAACTGCGTTGGTACCAGAGAGATTCGTTTGACAGATCGCAAATAGCCATGTATGAAGAAGTATGGAACACGTGTGGAGATTCGCCAGTAATACTCTTGAAAATTGTACTCGGAATGATGCGCACTCATCGCGTATGCAACTTTCGGACTGTCCACTCCATTTTAGACCGGGTGGATGAATTATCGAAAGACAATTCCACTTCGCTTCATTACAGAGGCCGGGCATACGAGTTGCAAAAAGATTACAAGGTATTAGCGTATAAACTTTACAGTATCCCTTGGTTTTAACTTTGAGTTTCAATACTTCATACGCTCTTGATACCACAGTTGAAACTTTTATACATATCACTCATCTTGTTTTATTATGCATTATATATAATTGTTGATGTGCTCAACAGAAAGCATTCGAGTATCTGCAACGCGCGGGAGACACGTTCAACTTCCCGGCAGATAAAGAGTACCTGTCCTGCATGTTGAAGGCGGGAAAAAGCCGCGCGGAGATAATTAATCGGTTAATGGACATGCGGTCAAAATATATGAACGATTTGCCAGAAAGGCAGCAGCAGATCCGTTTAGATCTGGGGATTATGTACCACGAACTATGCAATTACGAAAATGCAGCCAAATATTTCTTAGAGGCGATCGAAATTCAGCCCGCCAGTGCAGAGCTAAAGGTGAGCAATAAAATGGTTCATGATTTATATTAACTTGTAATATTCATTGCCACTTCATCCATCGTCGATCGTTCATCCGCCAGTCCCCTTCGACAGAAATTTCATAAATGATGATAAATCAAATTTGAAAGACCCTTTTATTGTGACGCGTGAGGCGTGACGCTTAACACTTTTAACATTCTTTTAAAGCATCTGCAAATTGATCATGCAGAGAGTTTAATAGTGTTACTTGAAATTCATTAATTAAGTCGAGAGGCGTACAATGGTAAACGTCCGTTTTAATTAAAATATTTCATATTCTATTTTTATAACTATTATTAAGTATAGTAAGGATAGAGTATCCGATACCTGAAATCTGAATATCCGCATTATTAGGCTTTGAACGCAAACTCGTATAGTTGAAGTTAGATACTCGCGTGGAATATTCGGCTTTTCTATTGTCTATTTTCTTATCAATTGCATGTTCAACTATTTCCCCCAGATAATCAATAAATCTTTTCGCAGGAACGTCGTAAGCTTTCATCCACGGAAATGAAAGACACATACAGCTTTGTATCAGATGAATTACTGCCGAAGTGTGATGGTGAAATGGAAACAACAACAAAATTGAAGAGTTTTATCACGCGTAATATTGGATAAAGCAATAGATTTATGTTAAAGAAAAAATGTGTGCGAGGAAATATATGTCTGCATAAAGTTTGTTTAAATGTTCACTAGTTGTAAAACAACATATTTGTATGTATTGTGGAGTTACATATTCCAAGGATACATATATTGTAACAGTATTAATTACAATGACATAATAAAGGACGTTTTGTTCCAACGTAGTATTTATTATTCAAATTACATTTTATATCTGAAAGTCATCTTTTTTCATAGGCATTCTAAGTTTTGGACAAATTAAATTTAAAAAGGGGTTGTTTCTCCGCTCAGTAATTAGAATTTAAATTTATGATGTTTTAACACAGACCAGGTACGGAATAGACCGGGCAAGCTGGGCATTGAAACGGCCCAGTCCGTGGGGTCGAGAGGACCCCATACCATTTCCGGGTCACTCTCTCTGTTACCGACAATCCCCGTCTTAGTACGAAGACAGTATAGAATTCGAAAATCTACACTACGTTCGTACTTCCTATTGACCATCCAGAAGCCGATTGGTGATTGGTCAGGACTCACGATGCGCTTATTCAGAATAGCAACGTGTACGGCGGGCCCTACGCAATGTTATTTTATCGCGCACCATCGTCAATAATTTCTTAGTATTACACTAAGTTACTTAATATGGTTACAATTAGTTAACAGCGAAGCAATTGTTTACAAAATTGCTCCGAGCCAAAATATTTCGTGAAACTGTTGCAGGTAGATGAAAAGTTTAAACTGCAGAAAATTATCGTATAGGGAATAAATCTGCGTAGGCCGCTTTTTGCAGTAGTTGTTAGTGTTGCGCTATACTTATTTACTCGTGATCCATTTATCATAATTTTTCCACGATTGCGAATGACTGGACGTCAACGCCGCATTAATCATCCCTTATTAATTATCCCTGAGCCCCAACCCGGCAGATAAATGTCTTTAAGAAATGACCCCCTGCACTCAAGGTATCGCAGTAGTGCCGTGGTAAGGCGCATGGCCTACCACGTGGATTTTCCCAGTTCGGTTCCCCGGCGTAAGGAAAAACTTTTTTGGCTCTCGCGCCTTTTTCGTTTTCGTGCATAGAACGGCGCGGGCAGGATTAGAAGTATTGTGGACAAAAAGAACTCGTTTAAGGAGTCGCATTGTTCTATAACGAACTGTAGCTTATCTTTTCTGCTTGCTGCAGCGACAGCCGCGAGAGCGATGAGGGAATAGGCAATTCGGAGTCCGAGACCATAGTGTGACGCGCGTAAAGGGTGCAATAAAACGTAGACTTGCGGTATACCAGCTAGCCCTCAACATACCTGCGGGTTGTTTCAGGCGGCACAATTCGCAGAATCTATTTCCGCCGGCAGCACCAAGTCTCTGGGACTGCGCAAATGACAGGGATTTTCCCCATTCAAACTGATCCTACAATGCTGCAAAGAATCACTGTGCCTTAGACACCGATATGCATTCCTTATACGTTTCGATAATTATAAACGTATTTTATTACAAGACGTGTGTTTGCCAGAGCAGAGTACATATCATGCAATGGTCCTTTTGAGCAGTACGAAATGAAAGGAGCGGGGAAAACCTTTCCGTTCGAGCGCTCGGAGTGTTTGAGTGTGGTGACTGGCGGAGAATGATTCTGCGAATTGGATATATCGAAAGCTTGTCAGCAGGCCCTAGGATTATGTTTCATTATATCCTTGCTGGTAGTACCTTATTCTGTGAGACAAAAAGTATTGTGCGTACTGCTCGGTTACGGTAGTTCTGCGTCACCGAGTTCAGAGTTGGGCTGCCTAATCCATTACCTGCCTGTTTGACTCGTTGCCGCGAGTCGCACCCTCCGCGGTCTTTGCCCGCGCCGCGCCAGGCCAACTCGCCTGGCCGCATCGGGCATATTCTCTTTAATCCTTTTTCGGGATAAGACCAGGCATGTCATAAAACATTATAACCCGCTACATCAGTGTTGCTCGAAAACTGCGTCACGCAGGACGCAGTCGCTACCACCCGATCCGCTCGTCTTTGCTATTTCTTCGCGCGTGATGCACAATACATCTCCCATCTCCCTCTCATCTCGCTCTCATCTCGCTCTCATGATTGAAATCAAAATTAATTTATACAAGAGCAAATTGATGGAATGCTATTCTGCAGTTTAACTTCGAACCATCTGCGCTAATTTTTCGAAGGTATTCTATCTTCAATCCAGTCTCTCTCTCGAGTAGATTTCCAGCGCTAATTATTGTCCATTAGGAAGGTATACCAAAATATTTGAACTTCTATTCTTTTTATATGGTGTCTATTGCTCTGTGACCATTTCGACCATTTCAAGTCCTCCTTTCATGCCATCACGCGGCCCGCCCCGTTAACATTACTTAAAGTAGTGGAACTGAATGAAGGAGAGGAGAACTGATGGGTCCAATTTATGCTAAGCCGTCCAGCTCCATACACGCGATTTGTCTAAGCCAAAGAGGATAAATATACTTAAATTTTGAATTCCGAAACTTTTGAGAGTTGCAAGACAAGTTTACAGTATGTCTAGAGGACATTTCAGAGTATCTTTCTACGAAAAGTCAGAGGAATAAATATTGTAGTTGAAGAATTCAGTCTGAATTAATTATTGTTTAAACAACTTTAGCAGTGTTAATTAACTATCGCTGCCAAATCTTGCAGTTGGAGATAATTGCAGTTCAAGAATTCAATCTGCATTGATTATTGTTTAAACAACTTTTGCATTGTTAACGTATTTCTTTTATGAAAATTAGATACTTTATGAACATTATGCCGTTTTCAGTTTATTGCAATGTCTTCTAGTTGTGGCGCAGGAGTTTTTGAAAGAACGACCGATTTAGAGAAATTCTGTTTATAACTCAGCATGAACTGGCCCGTAGAGAATTCAACCGGCACCAGTCATAGAAGTGTTTACGCCGCCTTCCTCGACTTCGAAGCGGAACATCCATTGAACGATTTGACAACACTGATCTAAGCAAAACGATTTGGCAACAATGCCCGGCCACTACGTTTCTCTCTCTTTCTTCCTTCTCTCTCATCGCTTCGGGTACTGACTTTCACCGCTCTGTAGACGTAGAGTGCGCCACAAAAACCCCCAATTTTGGCCGAAATGCTACACCAGCGCTGTGGGCCACTCGATCCCATATATTGCCCGGTCTATTCCGTACCTGGTCTGTGGCACAGTATAGACTAGGGCTGTTATTCACGAATCTTCAGCGATCACGCGTGATCCGTTCCCGTGAGTTCCCGATCACCGTGATTTTTAACGGTGATTCGTGATTTGGAAGTGATCGGCTCTGATTGGTGAAGAGCAGGACCAATCACGAAGCACGATGAATGACTGCGGGTGCTTTCCATTTAGAGATTTAGACACAGAGAGACACACTGTGTTCGACTGTGTACGACACAGAGAGACCCGGCCGTGCACACTGGGTACATACACGGTGTTCCATTTGAACTAGCTCAGAGCGACACAGTATAGTGTCTCTCTGTGTCTCTCTGTGTCTCTCTGTGTTGCCTAAATGGAAAGCACCCTGTATAACATACCCGTAGAATTGAGAGTATGCCGCAGATAGGCAAAAGGCTACATATTATCCTGCTATATGGCAGAATTTCAGGCTGCATGCGTTCCGGTCTTTAGGACAGGAGACTCGGTAGAGTCTCGCGCCAAGTAGTAGTATATATAGTGTAGCGCGCGACTGCCGAGGATACTTATTCCGAACTCCAGCGGTTATCCTTAGTTACCAAACTTTCAGTTTGATTTATGCGAAAGTTAGAGCCCCAAGAATTTATTTAAGAATTTTGTATTTCATCGTTGATTTTTCTGAATCCAAACGGTGTTCCTCGGAATTCCTCATTGTTGACTTCTGAATAAACTGTGACTCTGATATTTCCTAAACTCCGGCTAGTTCTCTCTCCTACACCAGGTCCTCACGCAACAACTTCAAATGCAAATACTGATAATCTAACTTCTAGCCAACTTAAAAAATGTTTTTCATACGCGTGGTAATTCTAAAGAATAGTATTATCATATGAAATAATGGGAATTTGGTAATAGTTAACAATAAGTACAAATAAATAGGGACACTTACCTTGTTAAAATTTTAACAAACCTATGGAGAATTGAAATTCTCGCAATACTGACTCGCATTGGTTTCGAAGAGTCTAATCGAAGTGTCAGGGATATCTGGTACGGTTTTAGTCATCCATTAAATAATTGGTTTGAACATTTTATTTTTCCCATTTTTTATTTTTTTATTTGTAGACACTGACGTACAAAGTAAAAAAAAAATATAAAAGCGTCCATCATTCTGATAGTTTAATATTTATCCCCCGTTTTTCGTTAACGGATCAGCTTTGCCCAGGCTTCCCTTACATATATACTGTATTATACTGTAACTTAGAGAATTTGTAGTCCTTTAAGGATTTTGGTCACTACAGAAATAGGCTAAATAAGACATGTCGATGGATTCGAAAGAGTGCAATTTTTTAACCAATTCGCTTGATTCTTAGCTCATTGGATTCAGAAATATAAACGATAAAATACAAAATTCTTAAATTAATCCTTGAACCTCTGACTCTCTAAGGAAGCAAGGTGAAAGTTTTGTATCGGTCGAAAACCGCCGTACTTCGGGATAAGTATCTTCGAATGTACCGCGCTACTACATACTTGGTCCGACACTCTAGTCACTACTGAGTCATTTTTCGTTTCAATAAGTATTAGAACCACTGGATTGGGATTGAATACATGCGTGGAAATATTGTATGTATGTGCATAACATATTTGCATGGTTTATAAGGGCTTCATTTAGTTTTCAAGAGAAAGTTCAAATAGCTTATCATTTCAACAATTATGCCTAGGGGTTTAATCTTAGATAATTAAAGTAAAGGAATAAAAATAATAAAAAAGTACCCGCGTGAATATACATACATCTTTGCCGCTCGATCTGTATTCAAACGAACCCTAGTTGGACATTCAATTTCTTTGTTTGAGGGAGAAAGTTTTAAATTGAAGGAGATTTGGATTATACCGAACAGTGTGTTTAGAGTTTAGAGTGACTATTGGCACCCAGTAATAAACATGTCTCTGAAATGGTTAGTAAGTTCGAAGATACTTAGTACTGACAAGGCACCTTTTCTGACAAACAGAACTATTGACCTGAGGCACCAAGATAGCTATGACTGTGAGAACATTTTTCATGTCTATATTCTACTTGCTATTCCGTTCTGGAATAAGATTATTATTATTTCCCCCGCAGCTGTTGCAAATGATGGTTCGATACACACTCAGACACTCCTAACAGAGTGACAGCACTCCACAGGGATTATGGGCCCCAACAACCTGGTCCAGGACGGCAACCTGCGAGAATGAGCAAAAGATTACTATTATTTATCGTTAATCAAATGAATGAATTCGTCGGGGAGCAAAAGTTACATTTCTGTAACACTCGCAAATTAAAGAGTGAACTAAACAGACTAAAGGGTTCTAATGGAAGTATGAAGAATCGTACGAGTTTTACGCTCTTGAGCCTGCGTCTCCATGACAAGGGCAAAGCCGAGGACAGCGAGGAAGAGCACGAAGATCTTGGCGTTCATTTTGGACACGGCGGCGCGGCGGTTCTTGCAGTAGTTGCACCTTCAGTTAGAGTTGACTGAGTTAATAGTGAAATCCAACTTACCTTCGGATCACCGATGCCACGCTTTTATATTCTGCAGGCCCCATCCGACATCCTATTTTTATGTCTCTGTCTCTGTACTAACAATAATACCACGTACAGTCACGGTGTGAGTGTTAGAAACAATATTCTGGTATGTATGTGGGTGGAAGAGACGGGAACTTCATTGTGATAAAAGTCGTTATAGTTATATTTTCAGACACAACAGCTTTTTAAAGCTATAATATTGTTTGTGCAATTTTTTGTTTGCATTGCCGTGTCATTGGACATAAAGCACTGACAATAGGCTGCAGCTTTAGAAAATCTTTCACCCAGAATTATTAAGATACTCCCCGTAAGGCCGTAAGACGCTATGACAGAATTCTGACTTTGGATTCTGCGCTCCCTGAGCTACGCACTTACTAGTCATCAAGAATCAGGATACACCGAAGTTAAGAGTGCGTATGAGAGAATATATGTATAGCTTATCTCTTATCTTGATACGCACTTTAATTTTAGTGTATCCAGACTGTCAAGTGCGTAACTCAAGGAACGCAGATGTTTTCTATAAGCCAATACTGATTCATACCAAATACAGCGGTTTCTGAGTCACACACTTCACACTTTTGGTATTTCATAATAATTCGCAATAATCACGGGATCACAGGGACAGGGGCAAGTACAGTATGGATTTTTATTAATAAATCTGGAATAAAATAAAATCGGACCGTATCACATAACCGTCATCATTGTCTTGACACATCACCAGCCATGGCATAACCAATGTGTCGGTATAAAACCATTGACGAACCTAAATCTTAATCCGCCTGGCCTTTGCTGCGAGAGAAATAACAGGAAAAATCCCTATCTCCTGAACGACTGAACCGATTCGCTTGATTCTTAGCTCATTAGATTCAGAAAAATAATCGGAACAATACAAAATTCGTAAATAAATTCTCGAAGCTATAACTGTCGCATAAATCAAAGTGAAAGTTTGGTAACTAAGGATAACAGCACGAGTTCGGGATAATAGAGTCTCGGCACAGACCAGGTACGGAATAGATCGGGCAATATATGGGATCGAGTGGCCCACAGCGCTGGTGTAGCATTTCGGCCAAAATTGGGGGTTTTTGTGGCGCACTCTACGTCTACAGAGCGGTGAAAGTCAGTACCCGAAGCGATGAGAGAGAAGGAAGAAAGAGAGAGAAACGTAGTGGCCGGGCATTGTTGCCAAATCGTTTTGCTTAGATCAGTGTTGTCAAATCGTTCAATGGATGTTCCGCTTCGAAGTCGAGGAAGGCGGCGTAAACACTTCTATGACTGGTGCCGGTTGAATTCTCTACGGGCCAGTTCATGCTGAGTCATAAACAGAATTTCTCTAAATCGGTCGTTCTTTCAAAAACTCCTGCGCCACAACTAGAAGACATTGCAATAAACTGAAAACGGCATAATGTTCATAAAGTATCTAATTTTCATAAAAGTAATACGTTAACAATGCAAAAGTTGTTTAAACAATAATCAATGCAGATTGAATTCTTGAACTGCAATTATCTCCAACTGCAAGATTTGACAGCGATAGTTAATTAACAATGCTAAAGTTGTTTAAACAATAATTAATTCAGACTGAATTCTTCAACTACAATATTTATTCCTCTGACTTTTCGTAGAAAGATACTCTGAAATGTCCTCTAGACATACTGTAAACTTGTCTTGCAACTCTCAAAAGTTTCGGAATTCAAAATTTAAGTATATTTATCCTCTTTTGACTTAGACAAATCGCGTGTATGGAGCTGGACGGCTTAGCATAAATTGGACCCATCAGTTCTCCTCTCCTTCATTCAGTTCCACTACTTTAAGTAATGTTAACGGGGCGGGCCGCGTGATGGCATGAGAGGAGGACTTGAAATGGTCGAAATGGTCACAGAGCAATAGACACCATATAAAAAGAATAGAAGTTCAAATATTTTGGTATACCTTCCTAAGAGAGACTGGATTGAAGATAGAATACCTTCGAAAAATTAGCGCAGATGGTTCGAAGTTAAACTGCAGAATAGCATTCCATCAATTTGCTCTTGTATAAATTAATTTTGATTTCAATCATGAGAGCGAGATGAGAGCGAGATGAGAGGGAGATGGGAGATGTATTGTGCATCACGCGCGAAGAAATAGCAAAGACGAGCGGATCGGGTGGTAGCGACTGCGTCCTGCGTGACGCAGTTTTCGAGCAACACTGATGTAGCGGGTTATAATGTTTTATGACATGCCTGGTCTTATCCCGAAAAAGGATTAAAGAGAATATGCCCGATGCGGCCAGGCGAGTTGGCCCGGCGCGGCGCGGGCAAAGACCGCGGAGGGTGCGACTCGCGGCAACGAGTCAAACAGGCAGGTAATGGATTAGGCAGCCCAACTCTGAACTCGGTGACGCAGAACTACCGTAACCGAGCAGTACGCACAATACTTTTTGTCTCACAGAATAAGGTACTACCAGCAAGGATATAATGAAACATAATCCTAGGGCCTGCTGACAAGCTTTCGATATATCCAATTCGCAGAATCATTCTCCGCCAGTCACCACACTCAAACACTCCGAGCGCTCGAACGGAAAGGTTTTCCCCGCTCCTTTCATTTCGTACTGCTCAAAAGGACCATTGCATGATATGTACTCTGCTCTGGCAAACACACGTCTTGTAATAAAATACGTTTATAATTATCGAAACGTATAAGGAATGCATATCGGTGTCTAAGGCACAGTGATTCTTTGCAGCATTGTAGGATCAGTTTGAATGGGGAAAATCCCTGTCATTTGCGCAGTCCCAGAGACTTGGTGCTGCCGGCGGAAATAGATTCTGCGAATTGTGCCGCCTGAAACAACCCGCAGGTATGTTGAGGGCTAGCTGGTATACCGCAAGTCTACGTTTTATTGCACCCTTTACGCGCGTCACACTATGGTCTCGGACTCCGAATTGCCTATTCCCTCATCGCTCTCGCGGCTGTCGCTGCAGCAAGCAGAAAAGATAAGCTACAGTTCGTTATAGAACAATGCGACTCCTTAAACGAGTTCTTTTTGTCCACAATACTTCTAATCCTGCCCGCGCCGTTCTATGCACGAAAACGAAAAAGGCGCGAGAGCCAAAAAAGTTTTTCCTTACGCCGGGGAACCGAACTGGGAAAATCCACGTGGTAGGCCATGCGCCTTACCACGGCACTACTGCGATACCTTGAGTGCAGGGGGTCATTTCTTAAAGACATTTATCTGCCGGGTTGGGGCTCAGGGATAATTAATAAGGGATGATTAATGCGGCGTTGACGTCCAGTCATTCGCAATCGTGGAAAAATTATGATAAATGGATCACGAGTAAATAAGTATAGCGCAACACTAACAACTACTGCAAAAAGCGGTCTACGCAGATTTATTCCCTATACGATAATTTTCTACAGTTTAAACTTTTCATCTACCTGCAACACTTTCACGAAATATTTTGGCTCGGAGCAATTTTGTAAATAATTACTTCGCTGTTAACTAATTGTAACCATATTAAGTAACTTAGTGTAATACTAAGAAATTATTGACGATGGTGCGCGATGAAATAACATTGCGTAGGGCCCGCCGTCCACGTTGCTATTCTGAATAAGCGCATCGTGAGTCCTGACCAATCACCAATCGGCTTCTGGATGGTCAATAGGAAGTACGAACATAGTGTAGATTTTCGAATTCTATACTGCCTTCGTACTAAGACGGGGATTGTCGGTAACAGAGAGAGTGACCTGGAAATGGTATGGGGTCCCCTCGACCCCACGGACTGGGCCGTTTCAATGCCCAGCTTGCCCGGTCTATTCCGTACCTGGTCTGTGGTCTCGGCTGTCGCGCGCCGTAGGTAAGGTAGGGGACTACTACTTGGCGCGGGACTCTACCGGGGGTAGGGAATTTGTTAAGTAACTTTTTCAACTAACTGGTGGAACTTGAGGGTTTTCCACAATCTCAACCGCCGAATGTGAGTGGTGCGATTCTTCAGTTGAACTTCTGGAGTTCCGATTATGATCGATATCCAATGCCGAAGTATAACTATGACAGGAGTTAGGTGACTGACTTCGGCTGAGTCGTGATGTATGTCCCAAGCTCGGGGAGAGGAATGGCGGGCACCTATTTCGTAAATAGCGAATGACAAACCTTGCAGAGGTGATGTTAAATGGTCCTATAATTCAGTTGAACTAAATATAGCCCGCTGTTCCATATGTCAGTTGCAGACCGACACGACAGCTGAATATATCATTTGACACTTACGATTTTTGTGATTAAGATATCTATTTAATCTTTTTTCCATTCGTCTGAGCTTTTTCTCCAAATGATGTTCCCTATCTTCTTTATCGTCTTGTGAGGAATGACGTCGTTTTCCCATGTTGAAAAATATTTTTTCTGAGGGCGGGGAAAAAACAGTGTGACGATTGTGGCACACCGATAAAGATTGAAGATCATCCCTGAAGCGAAGGCGATCGACGAATGTTTTTGAACTTTCAACCCTTTAAAAGTGTGAACGCATCGGCTAACCGATGTGGTACTACATTCTGATCTCGAAGGAAGAGGCGCGGAGAACAATCGCAGATTTTTCTCCACGATTACAAATAATCACGAATTTTTCTCCACGATTATTATTAATCATGAGCTTAAATTATTCGTGCTTGCCCATCCCTGCAAACAAGATTTTATCTCCCAGAGAAGTATTCCGCACTCCAAAAAATGTCTGACAAATATTATAAAACACCCAAAAAAGGACAATTAATGTTAATAAAAGCGCACCCCAAAAAACATATTGTTCCACAAAGGTGTTTCACTTACATAACAAAATATACGAAAATTATAATGATCAAAAATGTAAATTGATATCATTGGAAAGCTAAGTCTTTATTCAAACACTCTGGAAGAAAAATGTAATACTTGGCCCACCCGGTTCTTCGAAAATCCAACTTCAAGTCTTTTACACGACAAACGATTGGAACACCTGAAACTCGGCCCCGGGTTGGTCAAGCATTATATTTCCTTTTCAGAGTATTTGAATAAAGACTTACAAGGGGACGTTGCCGGTCGGGGCAACATACAGGGTGTTCCAAAAATGTCCTAAATGAGTATAGCCATCTTGTAGGGAATTTGGCGGCGATCAAGATAGCTACTTTACATTTTTTGATTCGGCCTTGAATCCGCGACAAAATAGAAAAAATTATACGCCAATAATATACTTTGATGGCCCCGCTGGTTAGCGGATAGGGCCTACTGGCTAAAGGTCTGCCCTTTCCTCCGGCAGAAGGGATAATCTGTCCTTTCAGTGATGTATGATGTATTGATGCATAAACGACTATGGCACCACCCATTTCCGAGAATCAACCGAATAGGTCAACCGTATTGGAGCATCATTTTTTGTATTTTGTCATGAAATAAAGCGCGAGACAACATTTTGAGAAAAGCCATCTTCATCGCCGCGAAATTCTTAACAAGATGGCAATACTCGTTTAGGACATTTTTCAAACACCCTGTATATGTTGTAACGTAACGAATTGCCCTCATGCCATTTTTGAGGAAAATCTAAGAGCTGGCCGAAGACACTCCCCAGGCCAGAGGTACTCGTCGCTCGACGATCGTTGGCAACTCCAGGAAGGGCCTCGAATAAGAAATAAGAATTAGAACTAATTCCTCTTGTGTATGCGAGCGGAGCTCTCAATTATTTAGGATCACTGGAAAGGAAGCGTAAGAGTATCGGCATCCCTCAGAATTCCCCGTCGTAAGAGGACGGATAACCAGGAAGACGACGTGGACCTGAAACCACCGACAGCCAAGTATCTCTACCGGGCTGGCCACCCGCAACGAGGACGACGCATCCTGAAACCATGGAACCACCGAGAGAGCCCAATTGCCCTCCCTACCGCTCCTGCGTGCGAGTTAGCGAACTACACGCGAGGCCCCTTCCGATTCCCGAAAACGTAGCGTAGGTCAGGGGTAACCGAGGGGGGTGCTGACGCGATCCACCGGCTTGCGCTCGATACCTCGGTCTTTCGTGTCGCAGCCAGCGAGCCGTCTAGTCGAGCCAAGAAAGGACTGAGGGACTAGAGGAAACCGTATCGAGCGGATCAAAAAGATAGAATTTTGTAGCGGTGAGTTACTAATGCTTTCCTGCCATTTTTGGGGCTTGCGGGATTACAAGTCAAATCGAGCACTGAGTGCGATCCGCTGTCGACCTTATAAGTAGGATCCTCCAGGCCGTGCTGTACTGCACTTGGAGAATTCATGTGCCGGCAAGACATAGGGTTCGGTGGCAATATCGCGTCGCAATAATTAAGTATCGAAACGCTCAAGAGTCAGTGCGAATAGAAGTAGCGAAGCGGACCTTTCTGGAGCGCGGCACGAAGTACTAGTTTTAAGAATTATATTTCCGTAGTGCATCTGGTGCAATCCATTGTATAATCAATAGCGTTTGTCTTAACGGCCACGACGCACTTGAACGTCGTGTCCGTTATCGGCCCGTTTAACTGTTTCGGCCGGCCTCTCGTGTTCGACCGTCCACCACTACTCATTGCAATAATCAAATTGCAGCATATTTTCCCCATATCATTTTCGTCCCTTCAGGACACCGTCAAGAGAATCTGAAGCCCTTCCATTTCAAAATCAACCATACAATAAATCAAATTCTTTGCTCCATTGAAACCACTCTATCGATTCTTCTCTTCTGTTGATCCCGCGTCCTGACGAGTCTCACAATTTCGATCTTTGAGCTAGCCGCGTGCCGCACGCGTCGGCCCTTCTGAATTAGAGAGTAGAAGCTTCTCGGCTTTATTTGATTCTCGTGGCACCTTAGGTCAGGAATAACGTTTCGTGGAAAATAATAGCCTGACAAACTGGCGACCAACGGTTAAATAGAGGACATACTGTGAATGATAAACTGAGTGTCGAAATTTGTTTTCGAAACTGTGGACAATTTGGTCGAACACGTGAGAGATAATATCGCGAACAAGGGAATTGGGACAGATGTTTTAAGAAAATTTTGCGAGGGTCATTCCGATTTCAAAGAATATGTATTGCCAAGTATCGTAGCGAATATAATCGCACGAACGAAATAGCTGTGAATTGAAGGGGGGAAATAAGATTGAGAACTAACGTAAATAGAGAGAGCCCCGGCAGACGAACGAACTAACAGTAGAAGAAATTCGAAGGCTTGTCCCTATAGACTAGAGAGAAGCCAGCGAAAAGGAAACACAGGCAAGAAATCGGAATAATGGTCGTAGCGAATACATCTCCCAAGCGAAACAAATTAAGGAAATGGATATAATATTGAACTATGCATGAAATTTTGTGTTAATTTGTTATATTGGTGTCTTGAATTTGTTAGGAACACGAATCAGGAGACTCGGTAGAGTCTCGCGCCAAGTAGTAGTCCCCTACATATGTATGTATAGTCCCCTACCCACGGCGCGCGACAGCCGAGACTCTATTATCCCGAAGTGTAGCGGATTTCGATCGATACGAAACTTTCACCTTGATTTGTGAAGCAGGTAGAGCTCGCAGAATTTATTTACGAATTTTGTATTTCATAATTTATTTTTCCGAATCTAATGAGCCAAGAATCAAGCGAATCGGTTCAGTCGTTTCGGAGATATGAAACCCCATAAAACATTAAAATGTAAAAAACAGCGCCAAGTAGTTTAGTCCCTCACAAAAATATATTATCCCTAAAAAGATTTCTCACAAAAAAGTATCGCTTCCCATCAAATGCCTCACAAAAATTAGAATTATCAGAGAAACCGCAATACTGGGCCCGCCCGGTTCTTCACAAATCTATTTGTGTGTTGACTTGGAACTCGATTTGTCAAGAACCGGGCGGGCCAAGTATTGCGGTTTCTTTGATAATTCTAATTTTTGCGGGGCATTTGCGTAATACGGCACACGTTTTTTGGCGAGGCAAAATCTTTTTTGGATTAGTATTTGAATAAAGACTTGGCTTTCCATTTCCAATGATATCAATTACGTTTTTGGTCCAGTAGGGGTATAGGTGGTAGGTTCAATAGTTAGAAATATATTTATGTGAGGCATTTGATGGGAGGCGACACTTTTTTGTGAGAAATCTTTTTAGGGATAATATATTTTTGTGAGGGATTAAACTACTTGGCGCTATTTTTTACATTTTAATGTTTTTTGGGGGTTATCGACATTTCAGAGAAATTTCAATTCCGTATCGGAATTGAGGCAATTTATGGAGAAATAAACAGGAAGATTTAAGGTTTGTTTATTATATATGATAATTAAGAAGTGTCGATATTGTGTGGAATAATTTTGAATTGTATGAAATAATTTTGAAAATTTAAGTTAAAAGTGATACTGCCTTCCGAAACATTTGGATACAATTATTCAAGAAAGGTAAAACGAGAGTTTAACGGGAAATTATCAGAATATTAGAATTGCGGCGACGAGTGAAACATAGAATTCGATCGGGAGTCGGTAGCGCGTGCCCGTGCGACGAGTAGAGAAAAAGAGTAAACAAACTCGCGAGAATCCGTGTGGCACGTAACTGCAACGTCGCGTACAAACAGATCAATATACCGGGTAGACGGAAACCAAGAATTCAACCACATAAAATAACGGTGCCAAATGTCGGAAAATAGACCAGGAGACTGGGCAAAAAATATGCCATTAGAAGTGTTAGTAGCGGAGTTGCAAAGACGTGGATTATCAATAATGGGTGATACGCCGGAACAGCGGGGTAGACTTACGAGACACGTTGACTACGAGGAGGGTCGAGAGGACACCCTTGGAACTCCTGTAGCGGGTACAAGTCAGGGTGTTACCGAAATGCAAAATTTAGGGGTAGAGAATTGTTAGAATTCCACAAAAATAATCAATAAGAAATTACTATGTTCACTATGCAAAGTTCAGATCAAGAGACAAGGTCTTGTCTCGGGCTAAGTACAAAAAGACAGACCTTGTATCTTTTCCAGAACCAATAAGTACGGGTTTTTACAATGTTCAAACTGCATAAACAAATTAAAAAATGAAATTTTTCCAAACACTGTTTGAAAGGCTATGTCAAGGCGAGAAATTTTCATATTTGTTATTAACAATTGGTTCAGCCATTGTCGAGATATAAGACCTTAAAAGTAGCTGTTTTTATTAAGAGCCCGTGTTCGGGCTTTGCATTTTCGAATGGCCGTAGCGTCGTTATTTATGAACCAATTGATTTCAAATTTCTACTACGTATTAATGAAACTATTCCCGAGGGAATGATCGAGCCCAATTTTTGAAAAAGTTTTTTGTTTAAGGGGTCATATATGCCGAAAATTGAAAAAACTCGATTTTTCAAAAATACGTTTATTTGGAAGTTCTATCTTTTGACTCCATGCTTGGAAATATGTAGTAACACATTTTGAAAGATAACGTATAGGTATCGTAGCCAGGATTTTCTCAAAACATAACATTGTTTGTAGATGTGGAAAAATTTCAAACGTCCGGCAACGGTCGTAGGTTCGGGAAGGCAGGACGCAGGACTGGATTCCGGTTTCCGTCGATTCCAGCCTAAAAGCACAACAGAAAACCAGGGATGGAAACCGGTACAGCATTTTCAAAAGCGGGACGGTTCGTATAGGGCCTTCCCGTTTCTTAAACCAGAAAGGTTGGGTGCGGGTGGGACCGAATCGGTAAATTCCCATCTGTCACCTGAAATCTGTACCGGACCGTTTTCGGTAAGGAGATGCCGAACCCGATTTCAGAAACGAACCGTGTTTTAAAACAGAGGTAGGTTCCGATTTCAGAACCGAACCGTTTTATAAAACAGAGGCCGGTCCCGATTTCAAAACCGAACCGTTTTTTAAAACAGAGGTAGGCTTCATATCAGAACCGAACCGTTTTATAAACCAGAGGCCGGTCACAATTTCAGAACCGGACCGTTTTTTAAAACATAGATCGGTCACGATTTCAGAACCGAATCGTGCTTTAAATCAAAGGCCGTTCCTGGTTCGTGGCCCAGACCATTTTCGCAATGCGAAGGAGTTTCCGATTCCAGAACCGGATTGTGTTAGCACCGGAAGACCTCTTCAAAAATCAGGGCCGAACTGCTGAAAAGTAGGCGCAAAGCATTGCGTGAAAGAAAAGCTTGGTATATAATTGCGGTCCACCAGTAGATATACTTAGGTATTGTATACAAGCGTTGATACAGTTTATAGAAAATGGAAATTACATACGATTACGAATGGTATGAATATATATATATATATGTATTGCATACACTCATTACTTGAATATGGAATATGAATATAGAATGAAATGCTAAATGTATGTTTCCCCGTAGTCTCGAAATTCAATTAGATCCATGAATTATCGTTATATATATGTATAAGTCCTATTTACATATAATAGGATCCGATTTCTGGCTAAAAATATCTCGAAAATCATAAAACCTAGGGCGTGGAAATTTGGCAAGCAATCAGTTCCATTTCCAAAAAGGGGGACATGAGAGTAGATTGGTTACTGAAAAATTTCTTCAGAGGGACGGGGTAATTTTCTGTAAGATGCAAGGCAGTAATTACGCTGCAAAAGGTTTTCAAAGACTACGAGGCTGTATTTGTCCAACGGTTATACGCTGGTGTTAATTAATAAATGTAAGTATATATAAAGCTAAGGGTCCCCAAGACCACATTGATTTGAAATTTTACAAGGAATTTTAATTTACCATTTTGTACTATATAAGAAGGTTCACTCACTGAATCGGTTTTAGGAACACACTAAAGCTCAAGCCAGAGTCGCGAAATTTATCATGAATCGTCTGCATTTCCATTGGCACAATAAGTTTTGCGTCAATGAAGGATACGAACGATAGATATAATGCAACGTGTAATTGAGGGTTCACATACTGAAGGGGTGAAGTCGATCAATCAATTTTCGAAAGGGAAAAGGATAAGGAAGAATTAGTACAGTATATTTGTTATAGAAAGATATTATTCCATATATTCGTGTTCTACATACATATGTATTTTTGGAATATTTACATATATTATTCACAATTCACAAAATATGTTCTCCTGGCAGAGAACAGTAATTCAGGACTTAAGCTACTGTCAATAGCGTGACAGTTAGTATGTACGGCGCTATATGCACAAATAATATGTATATGTAGGGTGTATCAGTTGGCTGGAAATGAAAATGAAATATAATAATATAAACCGCGTAAAGATACATTATATATATCGGGACTTTTTTTTATTTATTTGTATCCATAAAAATTCGGTTGCACCTAACTAAGAGGACATCTTCGACGATTGCTGGGCGCAACCTTGCACGCAGATCCGAGAGGACAAACCGCAAATTCGAAAAAGTTCTTTCGACACTCACTTGTGTCACTGGTACGGCAAGAGCGACCAGTGCCAAACGGTGAAGTTCGGGATCGGACGTTCGACGCATTTCCCAATAAGAAATGGGATTATCGGTGCGTGCGAACTCCAACGTTTTTATTTTGTCAGCCCACTCTGTTATAATATTGGAAATGCTGCGACGGGTGGGCACATTTTCTTCCAAGATAAGGGCGGCTCTCTTGTTTCTCAGCATTGCTGTAATCGGGTCGTGTTGACTTTCTGGTGTTCCTGAAAGTAGTAGTTGCCCTGTTGTTTCCGGGTGCTGCTGTGAAGTGGTACCACGTTCTTCTACGTTGAATGAAGTGGAAGGTGATGCCGAACCGGATGCCAGCCCCGTGAAATCGCCGGTAGCCCCGGAGCCCAAGACCTCCATCCTCCGCCACGTGTTTTCTAAATACTGAACTGCAGTAGCACGTTCTCTTCCGTCGAGTAGTACATGCCACCGCGGGTCTACGTACAGAGCGGCAGTAATCGCTGGTGTGGCAATAAGCAATTTCTGCCGATTCTCCATACCGTCACAAAGCAACTGCGCCAAAGGCGATCGCTCGGTATACGCTTCCGTATCAAACTTACATTGCAGCCAAATCTCGACGAAATCGCCGACGATCAGCTGCTCCCGCTGCAACCGTTTAGTAGCGATTTTGGCCGGCGTTAATGTTTCTTTCAGCAGCAGCAGTTCCCGCCACTGCTGGTCGCTAATTAACTGCTCACGCAGGAGCCGCGTGTTGCCTATTCTCGATGGTCCAAATACGTCTCGAAGAGCCCGCCATTCTTGCTCACTTAAAATTGGCTTGGTGTCCCGGTCCACTGCGGCTGATACTAGCGCGTTGTATGCGTCCCGCACCTTCAATATACTCTCCACCATATCAAGAGTGGAGTGCCACCGAGTGGGGACATCGAGCGATGATTTGCTTCGGCCAATTTTTTCAATAATCCGACCCATTGTCGGCGTTCGAAGATGCTTAGACATACATCGGGCCTTATCGAGAAGGTCCCTCGTATTACTAGCCACCAAGGCGTCTTGGACGGCTAGTTGCAGCGAGTGCGCTGCACACCGCTGAATAGATACATTCTCACCGCTGTATTGCTGGAGAAAGGTGATTATTTTCTCGGTGTCATCTTCGATGGTACTATCGTCACCCTCTTCTTGCACCGTCCTTTCTTCTTCTTCTACCTCTTGATCGTCCATGTTGCCGTCCTCGGCATTGGTTACATGATGCGTTGCAGTAGCATTCACTAACGCTTCCCGCCCGTGATCAGCAACCTCCTCGTTCAATAATCTGGCCGTCTTCAACATATTTGCCGCATTATCGGTCGTAATGCTATAAATGTTTTCCGACCTAATTCCGAAGGAACTCAAAATGTGCCCGATTTCCTTCTTTAGGTTAACGGCCGAGTGGCGTGTAACCATCTCCCGTACCGCGAGGTTCCTAATTACCAATTTTCCCTGTTTGCAAAATTGGATATTAACTCCGAGGAGCGAACGGTTCAGGCGCGTGGCTGTGTCCACTTTTAGCGATATTAAGCGGCCTCCTACTTCTCGCAGTATCGCGTTTCGCATTGCCTCCGCTTCGTTTTCAACCTGTTGTTGCACATTGTGGCGGTTGATTGCTACATTGGGCAGGTTTTTGAGCAACGGTGCCAGCAGTTTCTGGAATCCCCGAGCTTCCATTAAGGAAAATGGTTTGCCATCGTACGTTACGAGGTCGACGCAGGCGCTCATAATATATTCCGCGTCGTATTCTGCTGTCTTGCGCCTCTTCTGCGGGCAGGTTAGTCCGACATCATCTGGGGCACTATCGGCTAATGAAGGAAAATTATTGATTTTACTTTTTAATGATAGCATGACCATCATTATCAACTGCGTTATATGGAAAAATTGCACTCAGAGCATGTGGCTGCGAGATAGTGCATTCTTAGCATTGTTTGTATTGTATGATTAGACGAAAAACATGTTTAGTAATTTTTTCTACTTGAATAGAATAATGCCGCAAAGCATTGAAACTATATAGTTAGCTTAGAAGTCCTACAATTGCACAACCATGCGTTCCAGCTACTCTGAGGGGTGTATCAAGTTTTACTACAATCGTGGGCCTACCTTCGTTTGCGGTTGACGCGCTTAGCGTCAACGGACGCTTCTGCCGTTTCATCTCCTCGCGCTTGGCGGCGATGATCGGTTTCAAGGCTGGGTGAATGCATTTCAAATGCTTCTCCAGATTGGATGTGTGTCGACCCTACATATTTCACAGAAAGGTCGATATATCATTATGTGTTTTCGAAGATCAAAGCTCGAAAAAACATTTAGAGCGCAACGATTGAATTTACATCTCACTAGGCGATAGCAAATTGAAATATATTTGCTTTATACTGTTACAACAGAGGGATTTATTGACCTTGATTTTAATTTTACATCCTGCTACTTTGCATGTTGATATGCCAGTGTCCTTATTGTAGTCGTAATACTCGGCCATAATCGCAGCAGGGCGAAGTGGCACGGTCTGAGACTGTTGCTCAAAAATGTCGGCGTCCATCGCGTTCGGTTAGGTTGTTGCTGCGAGAAGCTGAACGAGAATGATCGAAACCATTTCCTTACAATGAGTTACACTGAGGATACCCGATAAGAAGAGGTTGGTGGGGACACAAGAAATTACATTTGCCGAACCTCAGTGGGTATTATTAGACCACCGTAGTGGTGATGCCGATACCTGAGTTACCCCAATGCTAACTCGGGGTATGTTTACAAGCGGTCGAAGCAGACGAATTGTTATGTTTCGGAAAGCAGTCCGCACTACTCGGCTCAGAAGGCTTCACATGCCAATTATTGGGATCACGAATATCAAAATAGTTTCCTAAACACAATATAAAAGACTCATTGGATCTTGCTACTGTTACGTGATACTCAAATATCTCGACTCCGGAGTGTTTTGGATTCCAACAATTCTCATGTGGTACGCACATACAACAACGCAAACCTTTCTTCGCCGAGTAATGCCGGATTTCTGGGGAACCATGAACATTCGTTTACTTTGAATTCTCATAAAACAACCTCTCAAGTATCTGCGGCGTACCTCAGGTATCATCTGCTCTGCGCTGGACTAATAATGAGCAAGGAGGTCCTCGAAGTGAATTTTATTGCCCCCGTCCCCCACGAATCTCCTTGCTGGCAGGTTATCTCCGTATGTATTATAGTAATGAAATGTTTCTGATCATTCGCGTTCAGTCTTGTGCACGAAACGTATTACCGTTAGCGATTTCTTTCATGGCCAAGCCGGATACGATGAAAGCCCGCATTATCGAGAAAGAGTATCAGCCCGCGCTCCTTTCTACAATAGCGATTATCGTGGAATATTTTGATATTAACGAAGACAATGGCTTATTAAACTGCAAAGTGCAGGGATGCGCAATTACAATGAAAGTCAGTAAATCTCTTTCTTGCAGTAGTGCAAAACAATATATATTTCAATTTGCTATCGCCTAGTGAGATGCAAATTCAGTCGTTGGGCTCTAAATGCTTACTCGAGCTTTGAACTTCGAAAACACGTAATGATAATGCAAACTTCCTGTGAAACAATCTCGGTTGCGACACATCTCCAATTTGGAGAAACATTTAAGACGCATTCACCCAGCCCTGTCACTGAATATCGCGGCTAAGCGCAAGGAGATGATGGTGCAATGGCGTTCGATCCCACAGAACGCGTCAGCTGCAAATCATAATCAGCACACAATTTTACTAGAATTTGATGCAAAATGCAACTCTAAGAGTTGCTATAACGTATACTTTTGCGATTGTAAAACTTATTATCTAAGTAACTTCCATGATTTATTGAAACTGAATTATTATGAGTAACTGAAACGCAATTATTTTATTGAAACTGAAAATTGAAGATATTCAAACACACATAATATCTAATCATACAGCACAAACAATCCTATATAATGTGCTATTATGCAGTCACAGACTGCGACTAGTTTTTCCATACAACTCACCTGAGAATTATGGTAGGAGTAAAATCAATAATATTCGTTCACTAGACAATAATAACCAAGACGATGTCACGGCAACCAGCCGTCGACCTTGTTACGCACGATGATGACCCTTCCCATCAATGAAGGGCAGAGGTTTTCACAAACTCCCACACCAAATTCTGCCGCAGCCACCGACGTAATCGCGCAGTTGCAGCAGCATGGAGCAGTTTAAATACCAGTAAGAGAAGAAAAACCTATTACGGCGATGCTTCGGTAGAAGAGAACCGTTTCCATATCGGAGGGAATAATGAAAACTGAAATGATGATGATAAATGAAAACACAAATTAAAAAATATTAATATTATGATTTATATGTACATATGTAAGATTTGTGTTATGGTGATTTCTATTATATGAATATACACAAGCTTTTTCATAAATTTCAAAGAAGTAACTCATATCTCTCTCTCTCTCTCTCTCTCTCTCTCTATGTGCCGGAGAAAATATGAAGATCCTCATATGATGAAATTAAATACCACTAAGCAATCTGGCCTTTTTAGATGGAAACTAGGAATTTGAATATTAAGTGTGAAGTAGGAGCTTAGGGTAATAATGTGCAACTTGCACTGGAGCATGAGTAACTTCCAATGGTATGCAACACGGACACCTCTTAGCTTCATGGATAAATCAATGAGGCTTTCAATGTCCTTTTTCGCGAAGTTAAATATTCTATTATTCACAATGGCTTGCTTTGGTTAGCCTCGAGCGGCAAAGACTGCCAAGTTTGTTCGACGCTGTTCCTTTTTTAAAGTTAAATCCCAAAATTAAGATGGGCGAAATTCAAGAATATAATAACCTCTTGTTCGAGTTAAACAAAATAAAGAACTAATATATTTTCACTATGTCCTTCGGTACAGTGTCTCTGGGTAATAAAACTAGGCGGGAGGACTAAACTCAAATCGGCTCATTTGTCGTTGCTGGGTGGACGGGGAAACCCAGTAAAAGGAACGGTTTGTCGCGATTAAAATTTTTCGATTCTGGAACCGGGTTTGGCGTTCTCACCATGAACACGGTCCCATGTTATGAATCGGGACCGGGCACTCTTGAGAAAAGAGGTCCTGGAAACCAACCGAATCTAGGGTCTCATTAAAAAACGGTTTGGTTCTGGAATTGAGACCTCCTTCTCTTTAAGAAAACGGGTTGATTCTAGAAGTGGGACCTGCTGCGCGCTAAGAAAACAGTCCGGGTTAGGAAACGAGACTGGACACTCTTGAGAAAAGCTTTCCGGGAAACCAACTGGGTCCAGGCTCTCATTAAACAAACGGTCCGGTTCTGGGATTGGGACTTCCGTTGTAATTAAAAAACAATTCGGGTTGGGAACCGAAACCAGACCGCCTTCATGAAAACAAAACCACTTTGTTCTTGATATCGGGAAGGGTTTTTCCGAACAAAACGTTCCGGAATCATGGGCCCGGCCCCAAGAATCGCTTAAGTACCGGGCTGAGAACCGGAGTTGTCGACCGGTTTCCATCCCTGCAGAAAACAGAGACGTCCCATTCTGCCTGAGAATGAAAACGGCAGTAGCCAGAACTATTGCCCCGAGCATCCTGCCACCTCGCGTATACAACCTACAAGACGCGCGCTCATCGCCGCGCTGCTTGCATATCTAGCGTCCAATACTGTCCAATACTGCTACTGGTGACTGGTGTTGCGTGTTCGGCGGTTTTAGAAACCTGAACGTGGGCAAGTGTGCCCGTGGGGTGCTGAGGCACCCTGCTCGCGGAGTTGCGGGAAGTTGGAATTTTCAAAATGACCAAAGCAAAGTTGGAGTTTAAGAAGTGCGGAATATATTCAAGAAATTCAGAGTCAAACTGCTACTGTCCAAACACAAGGTTTTAGAAGATCTGCTCGCTAAGACGGCGGAGATAAGTCTGATCGTTAAGACGGCAGGAAAAGTTCTGTGAGTCGCTCCTCAGATTCTAAGTCAGGAAGCCCGGTCGCGTGGCTTCCCACTCCTGGCACGTGGTCGGCGGCCAATCGCAGGGTGGCTTGACCACGTGGGTGCGAGCGAGTTTCTGATTGGAGACCCTTCGCCAGAGCCCTACTCCGTGACGCGCTTCCGGACAGCCAACGCGGCTGATTGGTTCTCGGCTACTCGGCCCTTATTTTGTGCGCGCGGAATCGGCGCGTGAGATCGCGTCGAGGAGGAAGGGCGGCGGACCCGCGGGAATATCCCGGGTCTTCCTCGCTAGTCGAGGTCGGGCGAGGCGAGCGAGGTTTTATGGTCGTATTGTCCGCCGGGTACGCCGGTTCGGACTCGCAGCTGCAAGGGTTGCTTGCTAGTTTCGAAGTCTCTATTGTCTAGACTTGGCGACGTCTTTGAAGAAGTCACGAACGATGATTGCGTTTATTACTTAATTCGTTTATTATTTAATTGCGGGTTTTAAGATCTTCCAATTTCTACAAGGATTAGTCATCTGGGAGTCGGACGTCGCGTCCTAATCCTTTAATTGTCCACGCTATTCCTACTGGTAGCTGCACATCTGCGTGCCAGGCGTCAAGTTATAAAATCTAATTGTCCGCGGAAATATTCGCTGGTTGAAGCGCGACGCGAATTATTTGATGTGAATGCCCGCGGAAATTCGATAAAGAAGGTTTGATGCGGTCTTCAAAAGATTATGTAGATCCAAAAAAACTACAGATTTCAGAAATTTTGCAGCCACTATCAATTATAGAACATCACCCAAATACGTCTGGGAAAAAATTAAGATCCTCAACAACAAATGGGTACATGCTACAGGTAACAGTTCCTTCGATCATGATAAGCTTGAAGCAGCTGGCTCTGTCAAAACTTGCCCCGCCTTGGGTCCCAAATAATCCCACTCTTGACATACAAGCTGGTGATAACGAATTCTTTGATGCAGAATTCACCATCGAAGAACTAGAATGGGCCCTAGAAAATCTCAATAACAAATCCGCTCCGGGCACCGACAAGATAGAATACCGTATGTTCTCCCATATGCCGGGCAGTATCAAGCTAGTCACACTAAGCGCTATTAATGAACTTTACATCTCCCACATGGTTCCGGAAGACTGGAGCCACTCCCAAATTATGTTTATTCCCGAAGCCGACAAAGTGAATGTTAGACCTATATCGCTAACCTCATGCTTCAGCAAACTCACAGAAAAAATGCTCAACAACAGGCTCAACTGGTGGTGTGAGCACTGGAAAATCCTACCTGAAACCCAAACGGGCTTCAGAAACGGAAGATCTACTGTAGACAACATTCTAACACTGATTATGTACGCTAAAACTGGTTTCCTCCACAAACAATGCACAGTCGCAGTATTTCTCGACGTCAGTGGTGCCTTTGACCACGTTCTCCCCGAAATTCTCACTGCCAAACTCAGCGAAATCGGGCTTTTGTCCAGAGCTCTAAATCTTATATATAAGTTAACCTACAGCAGACTTCTGTTCATCCAGGGACGAGAAGACACTAGAATCCTGTCTAAGGGAGTCCCCCAAGGAGGCATTCTGTCACCCACTCTTTTCAACATCCACGTCAAAGACACCCTATCTAATGTTGCGGAAGACATTATGGTCTCGCAGTATGCCGATGACCTCGCCATATATTGTAGAAAAGACTCCTTGGGAGACTCACTTAAGAGAATCCAAATTGCTCTTGACACGATGCATACAAACTTGAATGCCACAGGCCTGTCGCTGGCCCCAGAAAAAACTGATTTGGTTATTTTCAACAGGAAAGGAATAACTTCCCAAAGTGAAAGTATAAAATGCGGTAGCAGCACTATCTCGAACAGAGACTCGGTCAAGTTCCTAGGCATCCACCTAGATGCGAACCTCAACTTTGACAAACAAGTTCGCTCAGTCAATGACAAATGCATGAAATCACTTAACATCATTAAATACCTTAGAGGGATTAAGTGGGGTGCGGACACCTACACACTTTTGCTTTTATACAAGTCTCTCATCCGATCCAAGATAGAATATGCTATTCAAGCATACTATCCTTCCACACGCAAAAGTAGGAAATCCTTAGAAAATATTCAAATCAAAGCATAAAAGCTTATCCTCGGCTATCGCACCAGTACTCCAAACAACGTAACGCTGGCCGAAGCCGCAATGCCAACCGTTAAAAGTAGAGCCATTTACTTAGGTCAGACTCATGTTTCCAAACTAATGTCCTACAATGATCACCCTACAGTTAGAAGTATACATGAATTCCTAGTGACTGCACAAACCATGAATAGAAAGAACGTCGCCAGAGGGCAGAAAGAAATAATGTTTGACATCTGCGACATCGTGTTCCAATTCGACAATATAATGATTAAGAACGATAGGTTTGTAAGTTCGAGCTTAGCAAATAAGGCCATTACTAATGAATGTAGATCTAACGTAGCTCTAGAACACGAAATGTCAAATTCAGCGCAACCAAATGCTAGTCTGAACGATATACTGCAAAATCTATACTCTGGGAAAATAGCCATTTGCACGAACGGCTCTAAATGTGACGATTGTGCTTTTTCCGGTGCAGCGTTTTACTGCCCGACGCTCAATGTCCAACAATCCTTCTCTGTGTCAACTCACATGTCCACCTTTTCAATAGAATGCTTTGCGGTTATAAAAGCCATTGAATATATCAAAGTAGCACCAACACAGGCATCCTTCGTCATATGCACAGACTCACTCAGCGTCCTCCAAGCAATCCAGAGAAAGTGTGTTAACGCTAAAACAAACCATTTTGTTGCACGCATTAAAAGTAGTATAAGCGCGCTTACAGACTCTAACAACCGTAACAGAATCGAGTTTCTGTGGGTACCGTCTCACCGAGGCATAATCGGAAACGAAAAAGCAGACTTTCTAGCCAAAGAGGCAGCTCACGCCTCCCAGCTTCTTCATAATACGTTTGACAGCGGAAAAATCCCATACACAGACACAATCCCGATCTATAAAGAGCACATGTGGACACTCCATGACGCCGAAATATCAGCCATCGGAAACTCCAAAGGCAAAGAATACTTCACTCACACCTATAAAACTAGAAAGAAACCTTGGTTTGCCAAAAATGGGCTCAATAGGCATAAAACAACAGTAATCAATAGAATCAGGTCGAATCATATAAACACAGGCGAGTCACTCCACAAAATTGGTATCAATAGACAACCCTATCTGTGTATGCGGTTATTCCCCACAAAGCTTAGAACACCTAGTGTGGGATTGTCCGGAATACACTCGTGGAAGACCTGCGCTAGAAGAATGCACCGGTGACACCACTGATGAAAAAGCAGCCAATAAAAAGAAAAAGATAATCATCTAGTCCTTAGCCACATAAAAAAGAAATGTATATAGACCAAAGTACAACTAATGGATTAGCCCATGGATTAAGTCCAACGGCAACATTCAGGGACAATAAAAGATATTGCCTATAAAAAAAAAAGAAGGTTTGATAGCCTGGGTCGTATTTGGCTAAATTCGGGCGATTCGGAGATCTGGATCCGTAACACTGGTGATGTGAATGAGAAGCTTGCTTCTTAACCACGATATTCAGTTTGTGTGCGGTTCTGTTGATCTGTTGAAATGGAGCGCATTTCTTCCGAGTGAAATTGCTTGGGAAATTGTTGTGGCGTTGCGGCAAGAGGGAATCGGAGAGAGTGTGTAAGAGAGAGGTTTCGGTTTCAGAAGAAATGAATTTCGCATGCTCTTTTTTGATAGGTTATATTGCCATGTCTGTCAGAGTTGTATCCAAGCAATGTTGATATCGCACCATTCTCAAATAGAATCAAGTTTGATATTCTGATCGAGCCTGCGCTCCGCTCCGTGTGCGTATCCCGTTGATTGAGCATCACCCAGGCAAGTTGGTTGCTAAATTGCGTTTTCTCATTTTTAAAAAAAGGTCCTAAAAACCGGTTATATGGATAAAGTAGCCTTCATAGAGTACCCCAATACAAAAAAAAACATCCTTTTGTATTTATATACAAAGTTATTAGCTCTTAAGAGCCATTTCTAAGGCTCTGAATTTTCGACCAGCGATTGCGTCGTTATTTATGAATCAATCGATTCCAAATTTGAACTACGTACTAATGGAACTATTGCGGAGGGCATGCACGAGCCAGATTTTTTAAAAAGCTTTTTGTTTAAAAGATACAGTCTTGAGCAAAAATGATATTATTCCGCCGTGCCCTCCGGAGCAGTTTAATTAGTACGTGGTAAAAATCTGAGATCGATTGGTTCATAAATAACGACGCAATCGCTGGTCGAAAATCTAAAATGAAGCACAACCGATGATGATGCCTCTAGCGGCTGACTTCCAAGTAGGGAAGGGAGGCGGAGCCTCGAAATGCCACGTGACTCTAGAAAGAGAGGCAAACGTATACCTATCCTTTAGAATAAGGGTTTCTTGACCGCATCCCGTAACTGATCTTTCCATTTGTCCCTTCTGTATATTGCCTCGGGCAGCACTCCGTAAGCACAATAGCTTTTCACTCGGAGCCGCAGAGCCACGCGTTTCCCAATTTTTACCAAATGAGATCCCCCCGCGGTTCGGCCAGACAATCATCGAGACAAACATCGCAGCTCATCATTAGAAACTCGCGCGATACCTGCTCTTACTGTCCAACCTGACCTTCTTATATGTAGATTACTTACAGTGAATATTGACTACTTGAACGGCAAAGCCCGTCTTCGCTCGAACGAAATAATGTAATAAATGTTATTTCTTCCCTTTGACTTGTCCCCAAGAAGGTACTTATTGCAGTGAGCAATAAAGTATTATAATTTATACTAAGGACTATTAGTACAACGACATAATAATAATTGACAGCACGAAACTAGTACTGAGGACTGACATAACAACAATTGACGGAACGACGGTATTACCGTCGTGGAAAAATACTATGACCTATATAATCACTACAAAGAAATAAAAAAAAATATTACAATTTTCATTGATAAAATTTGCAATTTTCATGAATAAAAATATTTATATTCGAATTTTATTCTATTACTCAGAATATGTACTGTGTAAAAATTGCAATGCACCGCGGGGAATCGAACCCAGTATTCTAGAATTCCCAGTTTGACATCTTACTCACAACACCATTGGGGTCTACTGTACTCCCTCGTGCTTCCCTTTTACTAAATTTCAAGCGCGGGGCATAGCGGGCTCATCAGCCCGATGAGCATGTTGACTAGCGAAAAGTCCCCAACAGCTCTCGGCTTCGCAGTCGCCTGACCGAGCTACGGAGGCCCGAGGCGCGTACCGTCATAAACCTTCCAGCGCTATTGTCACTGGACTCAGGTATAACTGGCAAGCGACGGTCAAACTCAGAGTAGGAAAAATGCACGAAAACGGCCTGTGATTTTCTCCCTACTTCGTTATATTTGATCCTGGAGGCTCCGCCCATCGACAGCTCGTTGTCTCACTCCGAACTTTGCTGTCTCTCTCGCCGACAAATTCTGCTCGACCGCGCACGGGCTCTTAAAATACCCAGTATATTTGAATCTGTGACGTAGTAGCGAAACGCTCTGTGATTGGTGTGACGTCACGATGTTGCTTCCAGCTTCGCGCGCAATCTGTACCCATGCATATCCAAACGGGACGTGCACAGGGATCTGCGTTTATCGTCATTTTTGACATATTTAAATGAGATAAAAATATTTTGTTCAACTATGTTAAAGTCAAGTTTTCAATCAATGATACCATACATTAATTAATTAATCAACTTGCATTTCTGACCCTTTTAGAAGGGCGTTTTTAATTTCTTCCTATTAAACCGCATGGGCAGAATCCAAATCTGAAGTTCGCAACTTAAATTGCTTAAACAAATTTATAAACAAATTATTGAAATCCACAGAGACATGTCCGGAAGGCTGTCCGAAGCAATCCGTGGTGTCAGAGCCCATTTTTAGTAACATTTGTTATAAACAATTTAATTGCAATCACCAAACCCCATTAAAATATTATAAACCGTATAGGGAGAACCCAAATCTGAGTTTTGCAACTTAAATTGTTTAAACAAATTTATAAACAAATTATTTAAATCCACAGAGACATGTCCCGAAGGCTGTCCGAAGCAATCCGTGGTGTCAGAGCCCATTTTTAGTAACATTTGTTATAAACAATTTAATTGCAATCACCAAACCCCATCTCAAATATTCTAAACCGTATATAGATAGTACTTGCGAAGATCCGATCCCAGTCCGTCAATAAATGACCGATCTGTTGGGTTTATAACAACTGATTGTTAATCAGTTCTAACAAAAGTAATTATTGCACGTGAATTACCATATACAGTTGTAAAATGCCCAATATGCATATCGTAAAGCACGCGTAGAAGCAACGCGAAATTTTGTTAATATATCGATACATATACAATATGTTATTAGTCACAAGACGCCCGGCTTGCTTGAACCACAGCTTGTTCCTATGTATTTCGGTCTTGAGACACAGTTACAAGCACTTTCTCTGGTGTCTTTTCGTCGTGTTCGTGCACAAGGGTACAAAGCACCAACGGTAACAATTTGTTGTCGACATTGTTACTCGAACACTGTAAAATTTGCTTTAAAACTGGGATACGTTCTCTAGCCTGTGCTAATAGCATATGCAGGGAGTTTGGGAACAACATCTTGACGTCACGCGGCGCTCGGGTATCTTCGGAGATAGTCGGCCCGTTTCAAATGCAGACCCGCGGAGCGAATAGAAAAATGCTCGTAACTTTGCCAAATGTCAATATTTTTAAAAACGGTAAAATATGCCCTTTCTCATTTTCCATTTACTACGAAGTGGCATGCGTTTTGAAAATTGTGAGAAAACCCAATTGTTGACTGCCAAGTCGAATGACTGGACTATAGTTCAGCCGCTGAAATGTCGGACGATGAGGATCTAGTTTACGCGAAGAAACAGAAAACAGTCCATTATGGTTCTTTGGAGGAAAATGAGCGGGCCAGGCTCGCCGCAGTCGAGCTATCCGAGGACGATAAGGACATTTCCAATTCCGAAGATGGATCAATTCGAGTATCGGCAATGTCCACGTATCCAATGAATACATGGAATTGGAGGATGAAATGTCCAAAGACAGACAAGCCCTTCTCGAGGAATTCGAGAGGAGGAAAAAGGCAAGACAGATCAATGTATCCACAGATGACTTTGAAGTCAAGAAGAATCTGAGGAAATAATTTTTGTGGAGCATTTGCGGAATGTGGCAGAGGTTTTTTTGTGAGGCAAGATCTTTTTGGGTTCGTGTTTGAATAAAGACTTGGCTTTCTATTTCCAATGATATCGATTACATTTTTGGTCCAATAGGGGTATAGGTGGTAGGTTCAATAGTTAGAAATATATTTTTGTGAGGCATTTGGTGGAATGCGACATTCTTTGTGGGAGATCTTTTTAGAAATAATATATTTTTGTGAGGGACTAAACTACTTGGCGCTATTTTTTACATTTGAATGTTTTTTGGGGTTTATAACTCTACAATAACGTAAATACACATTAAACAAAAGGAATACAAACCCGCCGGGCTGATGCAGGCTATTAGAAGCGTCTTGGAGTTTCCTCCAAGAGTACCTTCTAATAGCCTGGTTAATTTGCTATCCCTGTAGCTGACGTGACGACGGGGACTCAGAGAGCTACAGGGACCTCGGCTCAACTGGGAGAGCACTGATCCCAGAGCCGTGAGGCTCTGGTTAATCTGCACGCCCTCTTGGAAGGCGACGCCCGTCGCACCCGTCGCGCTCACCCTCTCGGACCCAGCCAAATCCACCACGCTGAATTTGGCAGTCCTGCCGGTGTTCCTGTCGAATAGAGAGAAAGGAATTTCAATCAAATCAATACCATCATTGACAAAGCAAGGGAAAGAGAGACATAATATAAACTACATACGCGTTGGCCACGCGCAGCGTGAACATCAGGTGGCTCCGGCTGCTCTGGGCGTTGACGGCCGTCGCCCGTGTGACCCGCTGCGTGACAGCGCGGGTCAGGCACCCAATAGCCTCTTGGGCCGTGCTCACGGGAACCTGTGTGGTCCGTGGCA
The DNA here is from genome assembly GCA_963675795.1 of Crossocerus cetratus. Classification (NCBI taxonomy): domain Eukaryota; kingdom Metazoa; phylum Arthropoda; class Insecta; order Hymenoptera; family Crabronidae; genus Crossocerus; species Crossocerus cetratus. The sequence continues at coordinate 5,102,955 of OY776671.1, forward strand.
CAAGCTTTCCATGCTGGTCGTCCCTCAAGTCTGCAGCAGGAATCAGCCTACGTCCGCTGGGGAAGAGCAGGTCGTAAAACTGACCCTGGTACAGCTCGATGAACGACGCAGCGATGGCGAAGCCTGGCTTTCCCTCCACGGATTCAAAAAGTTGCCGGATGCTCCTCGGCAAAATGCCCGAGCTGCCGGATCCGTCGTCGGCGTGCGCTTCCGTGCCCATGATGTACGATTTGCCGCTGCCGGTCTGGCCGTATGTCAGGACAGCGACATTGTACCCTGAAAGCGAAACATAATGATTTCTATCTTTAGTATACTTGGATCATCTATTTAGGACTAGTAATATTTAAATCATAGTAATTTGATAATTATACGATTAGTTGTCGGCAGGGACAAGTCACTCAGACTGATGTCCCCTAGGGCCTAGAATATATATCTCAAGGGCATTGAAATCGCCGTCGAGTACCGTACGTTATCTCTACAATTACCGAATGAGAACTAGATGCAACTTGTGGCTGTTACTCACCATCGAACACCTCCGCAACCATGCCGCTTACGACCGTCTCGAACAGCTCGAGCTGCCCCACGTCCGGCGGCACGACTTTCGAAAACCGAAAGGTCTTGCCGTCTATGCGGACAGTCTGCCGGTCATCGAGGAGCTCCAGGCACTCCTGGTTCCCGCTCCTCTTCTCCTCCAGCGAGAGGGGACGAATCCGCACCGCCACACGAACTTGAGTGTTGCTCATCTGCAAGTAAATGTTATCATTGTAAACGAAACAAGAATGAAGATCGAAATTATTTGAAGAAGAATTACTCGATTAGAATTATTAATAATTAGAACTATTAATTTTTGACAAAACAAACAGACCCGCTAATTTACTTGGCTGGAAGAACACTCATTACCGTAGTTAGTTTTTCCTGGAATTTCGGGACTTTAGGAGTATACAAAGCCCGATTTTCTGTAGGAAAGTGGGACTTGAGTAGAATCTTTCGAATTCAGAAGGTTTTTCAAACCACAATAAAACCAGTTTTTAAGTACGAAAATTCCATTTGCAAACATTATTTTTACGTGTAACCATTTCATTATTATATTTTAAAGTCATACACGGTCATCTTTGTCCGCGTCACCATAGGAGCTCATGTATAAGAACGTATCTTTCGACATTGATTACTCGAAAACCGTATAGACAAATAAGTTGAAATTTTGAAGAAGAGCGGGGTGACTACTAATTATTATTGTGTATAAATTTCAGTCCTTTCTAACCATTTACATTTCCGTCACCAACCTCCTTAATCCGAAACTCCTGATTCACTTACAATAAAATCAATAGAATCGCCAAAAAGGCTAGATTGTTCAGAAGTTCTCAGAAGCCAAGTATTGCGGTTTCTTTGATAATTATAATTTTTGTGAGGTATTTGCGGAATGCAGCACACGTTTTTTTGTGATGCAAGATGTTTTTTGAGTTCGTGTTTGAATAAAGACTTGGCTTTCTATTTCCAATGATATGAATTACATTTTTGTTCCAATAGGGGTATAGGTGCTAGGTTTAATAGTTCGAAATATATTTTTGTGAGGGACTAAACTACTTGGCGCTATTTTTCACATTTTAATGTTTTTTGGGGGGATTAGTATATGACTACGAACCATGTAGGATAAAATATCCATACGATAAAATATTCATATGATAAATTGTTGTACGATAATTGCTCATACGATAAATTGTTCATACGGTGAATTATTCATACGATAAATAGTCCATACGATAAATTGTTGTACGATAAATTGCTTATACGATAAATTGTTCATACGATGAATTGTTCATGCGATAAATAGTCCATACGATCAAATGTTCATACGATAAATTGTCCGTACGATAAAAAGTTTACGATAAACTGTCCCTCGATAAACTGTTTACGATAAAAGCGTCGTATACCGCTACGGTCGTTGGAAAATGCGAAATTTACGGTAACAGATTAGGTTGCCTCTAGCGGAAAACTCAGAAGTACGCTCCCTCCAGTCGACGGGGGCGGAGCCTCGGACGAGTCTAGAAGGAGAGCCAAACGTATACCTATCCTTTAGAAAAAGGTTTTCGTGACCGCGGCATGGCACCGACCTTTTCATTTGGCTCTTCTGATTATTACTTTCAGCAGCCCTCCGTAAGATCAGTCGGAGCTATATAGTTTAGCGTTACACAATTTTTAACAAATGTAACTGCTACACAAGAATTATTTCTGCACAAGCTATTGGTCGTATCATGTTGATTTCTGTCATTTTACTCGGGAAAGGAACGCACTTCCGGAGTGTATTCTATTCCCTATCCGCTTATTTTGGTAGATTGATTATTTATCGTTAAATTACTAAATCCAGTTTTAATTTGCAAATAAAAATTGGTACGCATCTCTTCCTCACCTTGAAGCTCAATCCAAATTATACCTTGGACTTCTCTCTATGAATTTCTTCAATGATGAAGAAATGAATCTGTGTTGAAGACGAAGAATTGAATAAAGGAGCAGGCTACGAACGCGCAACGGTTCGGTCAAACAAGTGCCGCAGTTTATTATCGGTAGCAACTCGCGCTGTACCTGCTTTGCCTATTCAATCTGACCTTCTTAGAGATTAGCTGCTGTGGTTATTGACTATTTGAAACGTAAAGCTCGTTCTCACTCTGATGGTCACGATAACGTAATAAACATTGTTTCTTTTCCATTTCTGGCGCTTGGGGCCGGAAACAGGTCAAATTCATAACGTCTCGTGATAATAATGGATCATGGAATAGGAAATCCCATATTTACTCTAGTGCACACTTGCACCAAAGCAGGTACCGCGAGGGTTGCTAAGCCCGGGCAATTGTGTAACCCAACCGCGGCGCGCCCGGGCGAGAACTCCCGCGAGCCGCAAGCACTACCTGCGAGCAGCGGAGAGCGTCCCACTCGCCTCCATCTCCCGTGAGCGGTACCTGTACTTGCAAGTACTCGCGAGCATTCACTTCTTTTTCTTCAGTACTTACGTTTGCAAGTGTGGTTCGCGAATACTAGCTTTCGAATTTCTTAGAATTTTTGAGGGAATATAGTGTGGCTGGATACAATCTAGTTATGCAAATTATGTCTGAGGAAGATATGTATGTACAGCCGGCTCAAACGATTCTGTTAGAAATGGAGATGTAAACAAAGCCGGGAAACTAACAGAATCGTTTGAGCCGGGTACCTGCTGTGGAGAGTAGCGGGTGTCGATAAGGGATTATAGGGATTAGGTAATAGGCTCTACCGTGTCCCAAATCGGTAACGCGGAACACAACCGATCAATGGCACGAAACTTGCTTTATGTTTCAAAATAATGTACCACCAGTAAGGGGTGCAATAAAACGTAGTCATTTGGTGCCCCAATTCACCGAATCAAGCTCTACCAGTGGCACCGAATCGCAATAAACATCCGAACGGCAGGGGTTTTCCCATTTAACCTGATTAGACAATGCACAAAAGAACGTGTAACCGCGGGCCGCGACAGGTAAGTATCGATGCCCCCCCGCTTCCTACCGGGGCCCACTCAAGGATACCCGCACTTTCGGCACCTCGATAGCAATTGAGTTTTCTTATATATAACGAGTAAATTAGCTTTCGGACATCAGAACTCCAATACCTTTGCGAGCAGGCAGTTCTTCTCAGTTGGACATCGATCTAAACCTGAGAAGTTTCTAGAGTATTTTTAATTAAGGATAGCCATGAGCATATTTCGTAAGGCAACTCATTCGCGATATATTTGTTTGGATACTATCCTTGATAAAAAATACTTTTCATCCGGGAAGCAGATGGGTGCAGGACGCTTCCAGTTCAGATCTTAGCCTAATCAATTGTCGCAAACGACATGTCAGTATCATGACACCACGGTTGTCAGTTTCACTTTCGTCGACTCAGTCTATTACCTACAAATATTACCGACTATCGACTGTTTCCACATAAATATTTGCGTATTGAAAGGTAACACTGGGGCGCGATCGGGCAACTCCCAAACAGTCACGTGACTAAACAGGCGTGGAAATTACATATCGAGCCTCTTCAAATCAGTGCAGTGTCAACCTTCAAAGAGGAGAATGTTTGGTAAGTCCATACAATATCTTCTCTTCTCGCGTAATGCTATTAGACATTCGACAATATAAAGAAGTAATAGAGTAATGCGTAATGAGTAACATGTAAAGTAACGGAGTAGTATAGCAAGGAATATCCTTCATGTCAATGGATTGATTGTACAATTGTATTTTTGAATCCGGAATACCTTACTAATTTCCTCGGTGTTTGCCTCTACCGTGCCGTCGTCTCTGACTCCCCGGGTCCCCTGCGTGATCTGCTCACGCCTAGGTTCGAAGGCTCTGCTGGATACCCGTCTCGTCAGAGGGGTACCCTACTCCGTGTGCCTAACCACCGCACCGCCTTCTTTGCGACCTCCTTCTCCGTGCGGGGCTCGCAATTCTGGAATGACCTTCCAGCTGTCATTCGGGAGTGCGACTCCGAAGTATCTTTTAAGAATGCGTTATGTGCACACTTGGCTGGGCGATATGCGTGAGATCTGCGTCTTTTTTGGTTTTTGGCCTGCCTCCTAATTTTCTTATGCGTTCTCTGTACTGAAACCTTTGCGATTGTTTTGTGCGTCTATCGGGGTGCCTAGCTGCTTTGTTTTACTCACACCTCACCTATTCACACTTCTAGTTTTAAGTTCTCTCGTATTAATTTATTCTTTGTTCCACTAATTGTAATGTTCTGAGAGGGCAAAACGCCCTAGGACAAATATACGTCTTATCTCTTATCTCTCTCTCTCTTTCTCTCTGTATATTATTTAATTTCTCTTTTGCAGGCAATATCTCACACGCTGCAGAACAGTGCTCGCAGGAAGACCTGCGAGTACTGTTCTGCAGCGTGTGAGATATTGCCTGCAAAAGAGAAATTAAATAATATACGGCCAACAACAACGATTGAGCAGAAGGAGAAAGAGGATTGGACAGAGAGAACCTGAGAAGACCTGCGAGCATTGTTCATGGAAATGGCCGAAAGGCAAGAGGCCTTGCTAGAGCGGGCTCTTGAAAACGGCGGGCCCACGAATGCTGTCGCGGGCTCTTCAAATAATAGTATGTACTATTTATTATAATAAATACGATAGAAACAAAGACTATTTCACTAGGCATCTGATTAATATATATTTCATTTCTGTATTTTAGATGATGAAAGTAGGCACCAGTGGGCTAGAAATCAAGACCGCGGACGCGGCCTTCGGCGGGGTGGCGATGAGAGCGCTCCTGCGCACGGTGGCACCGACGAAACGACGGTAAAACCGTCGTTCAAAAATACTATAATTTATATTAAGTGAAAATGCGAACTTGACAGAACGACGATTTTACCGTTGTAGATATATTTATATACATTTTTATATTTATAATGACAACGTTTCTAATAAACGCACATGACAGATTTTTAACAAATTAAATGAAAAGCGCTGAACCCTATCCCCTCCCCCTCCCGGAGTAGAACCTACGGTCGCAAGTATTCGCAGAATGCAGAAAGATACGCGACGCGAGTTCGGCGGCATACGTTATATGTATTCGTATTATTTAAATTTGTCAGCAGTAAAAAAAAAGGGCAAGCGGAAAAATATATTGGGCCAAGGATCGGATCCCGTATACGCGAATTAGCAATCCGTCACTTTAGTAACTCCGCTACTAGGACTCTTGCCTTATTCGGACTCCAACTGCAGGAGTAGAACCTTTCTCTATAAGGATAAGTTCGAGCGAGGGGCCTAGCGAAAAGCGAAAACGCTCCAAAAGTCCACGAGGCTTTCCAAACCGATGTGCCGAGCGCCTGAGCGGCGTACCGTCATAAACCTTCAATACTGGTGACCGCTAGAAAGAAGGCGCTTGACTCTATATCTGGTTTTAGCCTTCGGTCGGTGGTGGGACAAAGAGATTTTGGTGTCTCACTCCGAACTTTGCTGTCAATGGGCGGAGCCTCCAGGATCAAATATAACGAAGTAGGGAGAAAATCACAGGCCGTTTTCGTGCATTTTTCCTAGTCTGAGTTTGACCGTCGCTTGCCAGTTATACCTGAGTCCAGTGACAATAGCGCTCGAAGGTTTATGACGGTACGCGCCTCGGGCCCTCCGTAGCTCGGCCAGGCGACTGTGAAGCCGAGAACTGTTGGGGACTTTTCGCTAGTCGACAGGCTCATCGGGCTGATGATGCCCCGCGCTTGAATTTTAGTAAAAGGGAAGCACGAAAAAGTACAGTAGACCTCAATGGTGTTGTGAGTAAGGTGTCAAACTGGGAATTCTAGAATACTTGGTTCGGTTCCCCGCGGTGCAATGCAATTTTTACACAGTACATATTCTGAATAATAAAATCAATTTTGAATACTGTTACGAGCCGAGGTTCAAGTCGGCGAAGTTTCTAAATGTAAAACCTACTTCTGAGCAATCTAGCCTTTTTGGCGATTTTTAATGATTTTACTGTAAGTGAATCAGGAGCCTCGGATTAATATAACGGCCAACCAGCACTGGGGTATGACTAACCGTCAGTGGTGTGGGAACGCTCGTCAGCTCTATAGATTGCACTTTGACTCTAATCCTTGATCGACTAAAGAAATAACTAAATTTGATCAAGGGTAACGCGCTCCAAGCTTCGGATTAATATAACGGCCAACCAGCACTGGGGTATGACTAACCGTCAGTGGTGTGGAAACGCTCGTCAGCTTCGAGGATAACGTGGAGGTTTCTCAATGCCTCTTTCGCGAAGCTAAATAATTGATTGCTCAGATGGCTCGCCTTGGTTATGTCTCGAGCGGCAAAGACTACCAAGTGTTCTACGATGTTCCCTTGGTAATAGTTAAGAGAAATGTGGATGGGCTGTTTAAAATGAGTTTTAGGAATCTTTGACTTTAGATGTAAAAATAAAGATATATATATATATATTGTTACACTTTAAAATCGGCTTTGGTACAATATCTTTGGTTTTGAGCGCGATGAACTTAATAGTTAAGTTGGCTCGTTTCACGTCACGAGTTAAACGGGGATGCGGTGGTGAACAATTACTTGCCTAACAGTCGCGGTATATGGCTGAACTGTACGGTTGATTGAAACGGTTTCGAAGGAGTACTAATGCTCTATCTAATCCACGTCCACGCACTATGCTTACTGAGATACAACGGGCAGAGATACGTCTTGCTCGAAGGATTCTACTGAAGTCCACCTTTCCTCCAGAAAATCAGGGTTTATATACTCCAGGAGTCCCGAAATTCCAGGAAAAAGTAGCAAGAGTGGGAACGTGAGTGAGTTAGTTTTGAATGTGTGAGTGTGAAATCCTAGATGCACGCAAGTGCACGCAGCTGTGGGACTGCTTCCCCTAAGAAGAAGTCAAGGGTCGGAGCGATAACATGTGAAAGGGACGGTCGAACGGTCGAGTTTAAGACTCGAATATTACGCAAGGAGAAAGCTATGAGAAAATGAAAACGGTGTGTTTTTGGAAAAGAAAAGTCGTCAGATTCGCGCTGAGGATGTAACAATACAAATATTTTATTCATGAAAATTGAAAATTTTATTAATGAAAATTGTAATATTTTTTTTAAATTTCTTTGTAGCGATTATATAGGTCATAGTATTTTTCTACGACGGTAAAACCGTCGTTCCGTCAATTATTGTTATGTCAGTGCTCAGTACGAGTTTCGTCAGTTGTCAATTATTATTATGTCGTTGTGCCAATAGTCCTTAGTATAAATTATAATACTTTATTGCTCTCTGTAATAAGTACCTTTTTGGGGACAAGTCAGAGGGAAAAAAGAACGTTTTTTACATTATTCCGTCCGAGTGAATACGGGCTTTGCCGTTCAAATAGTCAATATTCACCGTAAGTAATCTATAAGAAAATCAGATTGGACAGTAAGAGCAGGTATCGCGCGAGTTGCTAACGATGAGCTACGATGTTTGTCTCAATGATTGTCTGGCCGAACCGCGGCGGGATCTGATTTGGTAAAAATTGGGAAACACGAGGCTCTGCGCGGCTTCGAGTGAAAAGCTATTGTGCTGACGGAGTGCTGCCCGAGGCAATATACAGAAGGGACAAATGGAAAGATCAGTTACGGGATGCGGTCAAGAAAACCTTATTCTAATGGATAGGTGTACGTTTGACTCTCCCTCCACAATCGCCTGTCATGCTCCGAGGCTCCGCCCCCGTCGACTGAAGGGAGCGTACTTCTGAGTTTGCCGCTAGAGGCAACCTAATCAGTTCCCGTAAATTTCGCATTTTCGAACAGTCGTAGCGTCGTTATTTATGAACCGATTGATTTTATATTTCGGTTACGTACTAATGAAACTATTACCTAGTACATGATCGAGCCAGATTTTTTTCTTCCAAGACTATATCTCTTAAACAAAAAGCTTTTTCAAAAATCTGGCTCGATCATGTACTAGGTAATAGTTTCATTAGTACGTAACCGAAAATTGAAATCAATCGGTTCATAAATAACGACGCTACGGCTGTTCGAAAATGCAAACCCCGAGCACGGGCCCTTAAGGGGGAACGCCCGTTTCGCCAGAGGCCGGAACTGACTGTGTCGCTTTCTCAGATATTGCGGCGTATCTGAGAACTAGTTTTGATGAGGTTGGCCGCCACGAGATGGGCGGCCAACCTAAGTCGGTTTCTACTGTAACTGTGTGCAACTCTCATCGACGTGTTTCATTCGAATGCGAGCGTCCGCACAGTATAATACAGTAGGGACACTTGTACCACGTGACTGGCCAGGGTCGATCTGTGCTCCCCCCGTGGAAAAGCGGCATGTCACCTGTAAATCCACCAGGCGCCGACACAGTCGCTGCGAGGGAGCGAGAGGGAGATACGTTCCCTCGCAGTCACACTCAGTCGCGGCCGAGCTGCGGGTAGGGGCTTAGGAGGCCGTAAGGGGAAGCGACTTTCACTTCCCCTTACGGCCTCCTCAGCGCGAGAGGGAGCGCGACGGAGATATATTCTCTCGCAGTCACCGGCGGATTTCGGTCAGGAGCTGAGGAGGCCGTAGGGGGAGCGAGAAGGAGATACGTTTTGTCGCAGTCACATGCAGTCGTTCGTAGAAACGGTGCGGCCTACAAGAATAAAGAAGGATAGAGATATGTCTCCGTCATTTCGCTCGTCGTCCCAATGCTCGCGTCTACCTGCAAGAGGTGCGATACGTTTTATACGCTACTTTTCAAAGTAGCTTATCACTGGGTACGGGGCGATAACATAGTTGTTTAATACGATGCGATAATAACTATGCGCGATACGAAAGAATTCGGGGAAGAATTTATTACGGTTACTGTATACTATGTTTCTCAGTTTGCAAAAGCAGTTTGCCTCCAGCTCAGTCTCGCAAAACTATTTGTGCATGATCGTTAAAGGAATGATAATAGGTGTTATTTATCATGAGCTAATGTAATACAAATAAAAAATCAGATGAAAAGGCGCGAAAAAAGTACCGCCACTGCCGGGAACTGAACTCCGATCCGCGACATTACTGTTCAAAAATGTTACCGCTGGGCTACCGCAACTCTTGTTAGTGAATACTCTTCACGCATCTCATAAATTGTTTCCAGGGGGAAAGAGATAGTGATAGGGAGGATAATGAGGCTTGCACGGATTTTTTCAGAGATCATCGGGGAACTGATAATTAGTATTCTCTATTGCAAGGGCGACCTTTGTTTTTTGAAGGAAAAAAAAAATTGTTGAAATACTGAAAGTAGAGTGGCATCCTGAGCGGCGGCTGTTCGCCGCCGAGCGATACGAACAGCGTATCTGCGGCGGTAATACGTGTACGCCGCGCACACATGTAGGCGCGCGGCGTAGAAAAGAAGGCTCGGTACCCCCACCGACTTCCAAGCCAGCCGGCGTAAGGCGGCCGCTTGCCGGCCGAGCCAAGCCAAATCGAGGCTAGCGTCATCTCGTGCCGACAGCGTGAGTTGCCGCTTAAGCTCACTTGGCCGCCATTTTGGTGGGGACACCGACATCAAAGGCGCCGACAGAGAGTGTCCCTACTGTATTATACTGTGGGATTGCCCGCCGGGCCGCAATCAAGCTCGGCTTTGAATAATCACATTTCCAGATGCGTGCTCTCCTTTCATGCCACAATCATTATCCAGCAATGCGATTCTAATTATCTCTCAGTAGGAGATTACTAGGGCCTGTTGTGGAAACAACATTATAAGTTTTTAAATTTATTAAGTACGGAATGTTGACTATCAATCCTTCGTTTAAATGATAACCCAAATAATAGGTAATCTGATTTCCTGTTGGTCCGCATATGGCTGAGACAAGTTATCCAGATGCTTAAGGGGTCATATATGCCAGGCACGTCATGAAATAAGTAAAGGTTTGTTAATTTATTGTCCTATTAATACATCCTGTTATTAAGTTTCTATCATGTGTCCGTTATTGTACATACTTTGAAGTATTTTCTCCGAAAAATACAAATAAATAACTAGGTTATGTACGACGTAACTGGCATCGTCTTAATTCAAATTGCAACATGCGGTGGTCAATGTATCTTGGTCAATTGTTATCCAAAAAAAATATAAAAAATTGAGCGTGAACTAGACACAGAAAACTAGTCCTCAACGAGCCAGAATATTTTTTTTCTTTTTTTTCACAAAGTTACACGCGAAAATGTCATTATTTCTAAGTGTTCCTACGAAATTGGTGACTTTTTCGCGTGTAACTTTGTGAAAAAAAAGAAAAAAAATATTCTGGCTCGTTGAGGACTAGTTTTCTGTGTCTAGTTCACGCTCAATTTTTTATATTTTTTTTGGATAACAATTGACCAAGATACATTGACCACCGCATGTTGCAATTTGAATTAAGACGATGCCAGTTACGTCGTACATAACCTAGTTATTTATTTGTATTTTTCGGAGAAAATACTTCAAAGTATGTACAATAACGGACACATGATAGAAACTTAATAACAGGATGTATTAATAGGACAATAAATTAACAAACCTTTACTTATTTCATGACGTGCCTGGCATATATGACCCCTTAAGCCTTTTCACCACGCCAAGGTCGGAAATCTTTGAAAAGGGAAAATAAAAAAAATCGAAAACAATAGTCTTCGCACCATGCTTAAGTGTGCGATGTGAACACTTAGCGTTCTCGAGTACTACTGACTTTGAAAGAATTTTCAGCACACGTCCGTACGGAAAATAATCCGGAAAGGTACCTGCTTATCCGTGACTTGTTTTTATGCCCTTCGAAATAATGGGCGCGTGGATCGGGCCGGCAGGGTCGGCCCCGTAGCAGGTATACTGATCAGTTCCCAGCCACGTATAAGTGGCGGGAATAACTTAGAATACGCGAGTAGTAAAAATCCTAATGACAGCACCAAGTAAATAAGATACGCTGCGTGGGCCATCGAGTAGCCTCTATACGAACTTTTGTGGAACCAGATTATTATATAGATACGAACCAACAGGAAATCAGATTACCTATTATTTGCGTTATCATTTATATGAAGAATTGATAGTCAACATTCCGTACTTACTAAATTTGAAAACTTATAATGTTGTTTCCACAACAGGCCCTAGTAATCTCCTACTGAGAGATAATTAGAATCGCATTGCTGGATAATTATTGTAGCATGTTATATGATATGTATCATAAATTAAATATATATTTTGTAAAGGGGAAAGCGAAAGATCGTTGGCAGTAGCCGGCGCATCTGGAAATGGGATTATTCAAAGCCGAGCTCGATTGGGCCCGCTCCCTCCGCTGCCGGTGCTACCTGGCCCAGCTTAAGCAGAACACGATACTAGCGCCATCTGGCGGTGGAAAAGTGAACTATCTAGCCCCGGTGGGCAATATGTATACCGATCTACCTGATTAAAAGGCAAGTGCATCACCCTGTACATAATTATTTACAAAATATTGTCCATATTATTTACATTATATTTACATACAAACGCAGTTATTTTTTAGGTAGAAACTTTTTTAACCTTTGAAACATTTCCTGTGCTTCGACGGGTAGAGTGGGTGTCCACAACTGTTCCAGCTTCTCAAATTTGGTTAATATAATCTCCTCCGTGGAAACACCGCATTCGGCAGAGTTGTTTTCCTCCTCCATCTCCGCATCTTCGTCAATTTCTTCTTCGTCGTCGCTCTCCAAATTTTCGGCATCGATGCAACTTTGCAGCCACGTCTCGATGTCCTCTGGTGCGACCGGATCGTTTAACACGCGGGAAATTAGGACATCCAAATCACCCCTGGATGTGTCCATGATTAGCTCCAACTCCTCTTCTTCGGTGCGTAAAGTTGGGCTGGTATGAAAGTCATTCAATAGTTTCCGCCACGAATTAATAATGTTGTCCTTAGTTATTGCGTCCCATGCGTTAACCATCAAATTAATGCATCCTTTAATGTTGTGGACGCTGTAAAATTCCTTGACACCGCCTGGCAATTCCAAAATTTTTCGGAGCATCATCTTCCGATAAATATACTTGAATTTTGCCACCAACCCTTGATCAATGGGCTGGATGAGTGACGTCGTATTCGGCGGTAAAAACATTACTTGCACATCATTGTTGTTTATTTCCACTTTGTGCGCCGTGCAATTATCTACCAAGAGCAGAATTTTGCCGAAACGATTGTTTCGCTCTTGGTGTAGTTTCACCTCCCGCAAAAAATCGCCTTGCACCCATTCCGCAAATAGTTTGCGATTCATCCACGCATTTTTTTCGGCTTATGAGTTACGTGTAAGTCCGCCGAAGAACAATGCTTGAGGGCCCTTGGATTGGCGTATTTGTGAATGACTATGGGTGCTAGTTTGTGCGTTCCACTTGCGTTTACGCAAAGTCCGATAGTTGGATGAAGGCTGTATTTTTCAGGCAGCTCTTGTACGGAGACTCCAGCATCCAACTCTGCTGCCAAGTCGCGTTTGGCTTGGACTGTCGGAGCAGTACATTTCCGTTTGGTCGATGCCATTTCGAAGTTTGCAGCACGTTTGGAAAAGACACAAGTCGCACGATGTTTACTCCGTCAGTGCTTGACAATCTCTGACTCTATCTTGATCACCACCAGCGTTTATGTATAGAAATTTCCAACCCCCTACTTAACCCCATAAGGGAAAATTTTGCTCTCCTTCCAACACCTTTCAAAGGGTTAAACCCATACCCAGCCCTGTTAGGTAAAGTTGTGGTAGACGACGTCAAGAAGTACCAGTTTTTCCTTCAATTAGTGATAGGTGCGGTAACATTTCCCCGAACCACGCCGCAGGTAAAGCGGTTAACCCTTTTACCGCGCAACAATTGATATTCCACCTTTCCCTATCGCCAATAGGTTACGGGAGCAGTTAAAGGATTAAAAGGGTCACGGCATCAAAACAAAGCCAGGTAGAAAATCAGTTATGAAAAACTATTCTAGGGCTGCATATCCCATGCTCCGAATTGGGTTACATATTCGCAACTTCCTTCGTATTTCCCGGATTATCCGAGTTATAAAACGACAATGCCCTGTGTAGACCCTGCTAAGACGTCACGGACCGCTGAAACTGAGTCACGGCGGGTCGCGGCCGAGACCTGCGGTCGCTGACACCAGTTAATTAACGCGATCTCGTTATGTATGTACTTGATTCAATTTTACCACCGGTAAACAAATGTTTGCTCGGCAAGCAATTCGACCCGCGGCAACTCAAGTTCAGGGGCCCGTGACGGCTCAGGACGGGGCCCGGACGAGGCCGGCACATGAGTCTCGTCTACCCAGGGCATTATCATTGTATAAATCGGATAATCCGGGGCATACCAAAACGAAATCAAGGGGGTCTCGAGACCACGGTCCAATGCACTCACTAAGCTAATTCCAAATAAATTAAAATTTGTGTAGCGGAGATTGTATTTATATTGATATTTATTTTGATTATTTATATTATAGTATGTAACAGAGGTTTTGAGCACGAGCAGTTACGGGAGTTCTACTGTAGTTATTCCTAACAATCTAAGCAATGTGGCACCTGGTATGATCTTTATCTTTCGAATGCACCAAGCCAAATTTCGATTTTCCAAAAACTGTTGAATTATTTTGCTAACTACGGAGCGCCCGTCGCTTGGCTCGCTCGAGTGCTCGGACACTCGTCCGATTCGCGCAACTTACAAGCTATAGTCATCGCTTCGCAGAATGCGAAAGGTATTGAAAGTTTTCATCTGGTATATTGGAATATCTAAATATATATTTTATTTATATATTATAGTACAATTTTTATAATTGATTGTTTGGGGGTATGGATTGTACCTATGCGAATCTCGGCTGGATCGCGAGGATTTGGTTTCGGGATGTCATGGGGGGGGGGCTGGAGGCTTCAGGTTTTCTGTTCCGCGAGTTTTCGCCTTCGCGGCGGCGCACAGTGGCCGATTTGGGTCTAATATGCGCGCATGGCCAATAACTCAGGTTCCACTGAACCGATTCTCAATTTTTTTTGTTTGTTTTCAACCTTGTGACATAAGGATTAATAATAGCCCATAATTAGCTTTTTAATAAATTGTTACAGTGCCACAGTGGCCGCTTTGGGTATAAAACGCGCGCATCGGATTTTATGAAAATTCAGAGGCACGAGAATGAAAATTGAACATTATATCCTTGTTCTGGATAGTATGGAGCACAGAAAATATTAGTAAATTAATTTTTTTTCTCAAATAGTTTTGAAGTTTTGAAGTTAACGACAGTTTAGTATAGTATGTTCTTATGAATTCAAATGGAGAACTTTAACTTTTGTATATTGATTCGGGACCCTAATGGAACCTCATGGTGTATTTTTTTCCTGAAACTAGATTTTTTTCCGCGTCTTTTGGCATATGTTTCATCTGCATGAAGTTGCATAAACCTGTGTTATGAATTAATACACTTATAAAATTGCGTTTTAGTGAAGAAAATATCGAAAGAAACGAAGCATTTGGCAGAGAGGTAGCATGAGGAGGAGAAGTGGGGGAGGAGGAGGAAAGACAGGTTGGAAAATGAGGAGAACAGCGAGAATGGAAGTCAAAATGAGGTGTGGACACTAGAATGGGGTGAAAGATGAAGGATAAATGAAATCGGTGCGACCGAGGAATATAGTACTGATAGAAAGGAGAAAACGGTAGAAAATAAGGATAGATCTTCCTCGCTTTATCTTATCCTTAAGATATAAACCATACAAAAAGGACCATTATGAAAATAGCCAGTTTTGATGCCTATTCTCCATGCTTTGTTTAGAACGGTGACACGATTTCCATCGCTTCAAATACAGAGTAACAAAAGCTCGAACTATTCCTCTGTCAATATTTTTACCAAGGTTCTCGACATAGGAAACAATGGCTTCCGTTGCCGCCTTTTTTCCAGGTTTGTCTTTTATTAATGTCGCAAGGAACCGCTTGGACATATTTATCGAGCTGCCTGACATGTTTCTACGCCAGATATTGCGAAACTATGCAAACTAATGAGAAAAATATATTGTACGACACACAATACTCGTGATGCAGACGGTACTAATCGCTGCAGGAACTTGGTTTCAGGCTAATTGAATGAATCTTCTTGGGAAGAATTATATCTTATTACCATTGTCCCTCTTGGTCCCTTACGAACGATTTAAACAAAACAGCGATTGGGGAAGTCGGAGACTACACGTGTCTCGTGTGCAAAGTTTGCCTCGTGTGTAGTCTCCGACTTCCCCAATCGCTGTTTTGTTTAAATCGTTCGTAAGGGACCAAGAGGGACAATGGTAATAAGATATAATTCTTCCCAAGAAGATTCATTCAATTAGCCTGAAACCAAGTTCCTGCAGCGATTAGTACCGTCTGCATCACGAGTATTGTGTGTCGTACAATATATTTTTCTCTTTAGTTTGCATAGTTTCGCAATATCTGGCGTAGAAACATGTCAGGCAGCTCGATAAATATGTCCAAGCGGTTCCTTGCGACATTAATAAAAGACAAATCTGGAAAAAAGGCGGCAACGGAAGCCATTGTTTCCTATGTCGAGAACCTTGGTAGAAATATTGACAGAGGAATAGTTCGAGCTTTTGTTACTCTGTATTTGAAGCGATGGAAATCGTGTCACCGTTCTAAACAAAGCATGGAGAATAGGCATCAAAACTGGCTATTTTCATAATCGTCCTTTTTGTATGGTTTATATCTTAAGGATAAGATAAAGCAAGGAAGATCTATCCTTATTTTCTACCGTTTTCTCCTTCCTATCAGTACTACAGTAGAACTTCCCAAGTAGGATCGGTTTGGAGTTTCTAAGTAGGTTCAAGTTTTATCCCCACCACTCATTAAGCAGGTCGGATGTCGTTCTACCTGTCGTCGCCCGAGGTTCCAATCGCCCATCCCAAATTACTTTACGATGAATTTTATTGCCCTATTGTTTGCTAGGTTGGTTTCGAATTTCAGATTTAAATATTACTATTTCAAATTTGTTATTAACAACAACTTCTTCAATGCATTGACGACATTTTTGCGAGTAAAATGATACTAAATACGACCCAATTCGATTAGTTTAAGGTGAATAGTGTACCTCAGTACATATGTACATAATGAAGAACCTCGGGATAGGTTCACCAGTCGGGGGGTTCACCAGACTGGCGAGAAACCTACTGTACTTACGTACCTTATATGCGTTATAAATAAAAATACGTTACAAAAAATTATTATACATAATTCTTAATTATGTGGATAACACATAACATTTATTAATAATATATATATACATATATATTGGTGTCAGTAATTTGATGTCAGTTACATAATTATATGTACATATGTACAGCTCATTTGTGACAATTTTCCTCACACTCCTTGATCTTGTCTATGGCTAATCGCATTTCATTCATTCGGTCTGCTGGAACGGTGTTGACCCACATTTCCATCAGCCGAAACATATTTGCCGTGTCTTCGGCAGTCATTCGGCTGGCGCTTGGTTGTTCAGCAATCCGGTCACTTCCTTCTTGCTCTTCCTCTTCTTCTTCCACATCATTACAATCTTCGACATGTTCGTCGCTGGCTTCCGTTTCCGCGCAAGCTTGAAGCCACTCCTCTATCGCATCGGTTTCGTCACTCGGCGAATTAATAATTTGTCGGAGGAGTGATTGTAAGTCACTGGAATCCCGCGAGGGTGGTTCCTCTTCGCTCAGGATTAATGTGGGCGTGTCCGTGACTCCATTCAAAACTGCCCTCCACGCATTACTTATGTTTTGCGATGTAAGTGTATCCCACGCGCCGGAAATCATATAGATTGCATTCTTGATGTTGTGCTGGGAATAAAAATCCTTCATCCCACCAGGTATCGCCAGCACTTGTCGAAGCATCGCTTTCCGATACATTCTCTTCAATTTAGCCACAATCCCTTGGTCTATCGGCTGAATCACCGATGTGGTATTCGGTGGCAAAAATACCAATTTAATTTGATCATCTTTAATGATGCTTGGCGGTATTTTGTGCGACGAACAGTTGTCGAGAAGGAGCACAACTTTCCCGACTCGTCCATTTTCTAGTTGGTGCTTCTTCACCTCCGGCACAAAATGATTCGTTAGCCAGTCAATAAAAATGCCTCTATCCACCCAGGCATTCTTTTGGGATTTGAAAATCACCGGGAGGGTCGTGGAGTTTTTTAATGCCCGAGGATTGGCGTACTTGTGCACCACCAACGGCGATAATTTGTACGTGCCACTCGCATTTGCACACAAACCTACGGTGACCCGTTCTTTTTTCGCTTTTCCTCCATCCGCTCGAATTTCACCTGCATGCGCAAGTGTCTTGGTAGGAAGGGATTTCCAAGCCAGTCCCGTTTCGTCCATATTATATAAATTGGAAAGTTCGATTCCCTCTCTGGTCAGGTATTCGGCAAATTCGGCAATGAAGAGTTTTGCGGAATCACTATCCGCATCCATTCTTTCTCCTTGGAAGGTTAATTGTCGGATCCCATGCCGCTTCTTAAATTTGTCCAGCCACCCATTGCTAGCTTTAAAGTTGCTTGGCCCTCCAAGTTCCTCGTTAAATTTAAGTGCGCGTTCTTTTATCAAAGGTCCACTTATTGGGTCGGCTAGTGCTCTTCTTTCCAAGAACCAAGTATAGAGCCGTATATCCAGGTCATGTTGGAATGGTTTGCGCATTTTTTTCGCTTGTGCAGATTTCGTCTCCACATGTTGGTGCAACTCGTTTGCTTTGCGCTTAATTCGATATATCGAATTTTCGTGCACACCGAACTCCGCTGCCAACTTCTTCGCCGACACCTTCGAATTCAAACTTTGCACGATTCCGATCCGTTGCTCCACTGTTAAAACAGGACGTCCGGAAGAAGCCTCCATGTCAGACAGAAACTACAGTTGTATGTATGTACGAGTATGTACGCACAGACTGTATCGATGTTACGTTATTAGTGTCTTGACTGTCTCACTGCTCGAGGATTTCTGACCTTGAAACGGCACGCGTCCAACTTTATATGCAAGATTTTGCCAACCCCCTTCCACGACACTTGTAGAACAGGGGTGAAATGTTTCGTAACAGGTAGCGTCATTCAGACTTGCCAAAGAATGAGACCCGCGGATTAGCGCTCAGGCGAAACCCTTTAAGGATTAAAACCACCCGATCCGCCGGACCCTCCGACGATCCCAAAACTGGAGCAGTTAGACAATCGAGTCCCATCCTTAATTATGACCTGCACCGAAGCATACATACCAATAATAAACGCGGTGGATGCATTTGATGACAATTTTTCCATACAGAATGATAGAGTAAAACCCGGACAAGCTTTGCGTTAAGATACTCTGTATAGGTTCAATGTTCGGCCCCACTACATACATACATACTACAATTAATACTAACACTAATTAATACGTAACCTAGGTCGAATTTGGTATCATTGGACTCGTAAAAACATCAGCAATACGTTAAACATATTATGATTAATACCAAATAAGAAATGTTAATAATAATGTTTTCCTCCCGCAATGGACTAGACTTTTATGGTCTCAGGGTCATAAATGTAGTCCCGAGAGGGACCGAGTCATAAAAGTCGGGTGACGCAGGGCCATCGAGTTTGGGAAAATCGCTAATCCTTAACAGATCGGCCGACCTCCCGATAGGATAGTACACCAGTCCCGACTGCCTATCCTACTTGGGAAGACCCTGGTAGAAATTGAAACCGGGCCCCGGCCGGGCTACAGCCTGGACGCCCCGGTTACCAGCCGGGCGCTGGCTGGGCAAACCAGCCGGGCCCCGGTCGGTTCGGTCACACTTTATTAGTCAGCCCCTGGTCGGGCATCCTGACCAGGGCCCGGCTTGGCTGCCCAACCACAGCCCGGTCAACCAGCGGTGCATACAAAAAATGTATTTTCAGTAATGCAAACGCAGAGAAATCAGTGACTGAATGAAGGGAGACATAGTATCGAGAAGAAACTCCGACGCTAAGCATACAATGTAAGAAAACTGTAAACTACCATCTGTCTCGAGCGGGACTCGAACCTGCGACATTGTACTTATTGGCCAGCCACGCTACCAACAGGACCACGGCATCACATAAGAAATATTATTTATTTTTAGTTATACTAGGGAGAATAGTTGCAATGTATCAGCCGATTGGATTTCATGAAGTAGAACCACTATAATGTTAATATATATTTTTTGTGTAATCTCGAGTGTTTTAGTGTTTGCACATTCTTAATTAACTGACAGATCAGGAGACTCGGTAGAGTCTCGCGCCAAGTAGAAGTTCCCTCTCCATATATATATGACACTCCGGCGCGCGACAGCCGAGGCTATATTATCCCGAACACTAGCTGTTATCCTTAGTTACCAAACTTTCATTTCGATTTATACGAAAGTTAGAGCCCCAAGAATTTATTTCAGAATTTTGTATTTCATCGTTGATTTTTCTGAATCCAATGAGCCAAGAATCATGTGGATCGGTCCAGTCGTTCCGGAGATATGAATTTCCTCTTTTATTTTTCTCTTGGTAAAGGCAAAGCGGATTAAGAGTTTCATCGTCCGGATTAATACAATTCCTAAAAATGTTACTCTCACGTGTTTCACGCGAGATGGCACCACTGCGAAGTGCTGCAGAGCGCTGTGCAGATAACATGGTTTTATACCGACACATTGGTTATGCCATGACTGGTGATGTGTCAAAACAATGATGACGGTTATATGAATGTGGTACAGTCCGATTGTATTTTTCTTCAAAATATGAACAACCAAAAAGGCGTGAAATCCCCCAAAATACATTAAAATGTAAAGAAAAGCGCCAAGTAGTTTAATGATCCAAAAATGGAATAGATATCACACAAGAAAGCCAAGTTTTCAATCAAAGATACCACACGTTAATTAATTAATTAACTTGCATCTCAAGCTTTAAAACTTGGCATGTGCAAATTTGTGTCAAGGTAGTCATATGCTGGTAATATTTTTTGATTGGTAATTAAGTATGCACATTCCAAGTTTTAAAGTTAGAGATGCAGGTTAATTAATTAATTAACGTGTGGTATCTTTGATTGAAAACTTGGCTTTCTTGTGTGATATCTATTCCATTTTTGGATCATTAAACTACTTGGCGCTTTTCTTTACATTTTAATGTATTTTGGGGGATTTATTATAGTACAAAACTAAAGTGCAAAACTGTATCTCTTGTCATAAGAATTTGATTTGTTGTGGTTGGTACTAAATTTTCAATGTGTTAAATACTTTGAATTTGATTACAAAAACTATTTTTATCAACACTATAATGTGACTAGGATTTGCTGGCAGTAGCTATATAAGCTCCACTTATATATGTATACTGGTAAGAGCGTCCGATGTTGGGGGTGAATGTACTCCCAAAGAGCTAATTTTTATGTTGCATTTATTAAAGCTTAACGGAACATTACACTATGTACATATAAAAATGGATTCGCTATGTGACTTAGGAAAATTAATTGGAAATCGAAATTATTTGGAGTGCTAATACGAGCCCGGCCAGATCTGTCCAGGCGTGCCAGGTCACCGCCAGGCCAATAACCAGGCACGCCGAGTCGTGGCTGCTTGGGGCCTGGCCGCAGCGATCTGGCTAGATCCGCCCGGCCGAAGGCTGGGCGAGACCGGTCCAATTTCTACCAGGGCAGGGCTCTCTCGGTCAGGGTCTTGCCGTAGTGGCCTGGTCAGATCTGCACGGGCATGCCCGATCATAGCCAGGCCAATAACCGGGCCCACCCGGTAGGGGCCTTGCTGTAGTAGCCTGGTCAGATATGCAAGGGTCATGCCCGGCCTGGGCCAGGCCAGTAATTGGGCGTGCCCGGTCCTATTTCTACCAGGGGATCTACTGTATATTCCTCGGTCGCACCGATTTCATTTATCCTTCATCTTTCACCCCATTCTAGTGTCCACACCTCATTTTGACATCCATTCTCGCTGTTCTCCTCATTTTCCAACCTGTCTTTCCTCCTCCTCCCCCACTTCTCCTCCTCATGCTACCTCTCTGCCAAATGCTTCGTTTCTTTCGATATTTTCTTCACTAAAACGCAATTTTATAATTTTATTAATTCATAACACAGGTTTATGCAACTTTATGCAGATGAAAGATATGCCAAAAGACGCGGAAAAAAATCTAGTTTCAGGAAAAAAATACACCATAAGATTCCATTAGGTTCCCGAAGCAATATATCGTTTCTTTCGATATTTTCTTCACTAAATCACAATTTTGTAATTGTATTAATTCATAACACAGGTTAATGCAACTTTATGCAGATGAAACATATGTCAAAAGACGCGGAAAAAAATCTAGTTTCAGGAAAAAAATACACCATGAGGTTCCATTAGGTTCCCGAATCAATATACAAAAGTTAAAGTCCCCCATTTGAATACATGGGAACATACTATACTAATCTGTCGTTAACTTCAAAACTATTTGAGATAAAAAATTAATTTACTAACATTTTTTGTGCTTCATACTATCCAGAACAAGGATATAATGTTCAATTTTCATTCCCGTGCCTTTGAATTTTGTCGGTCATAAAGTGCGATGCGCGCGTTTTAGACCCAAATCGGCCACTGTGCGGCGCTGGGGGTGGCTCGAGGCCTCTGCTCCGCTACTCCGCGAGCTTTCGCCTTCGCGAAAGACAAATATTGCACAAATATATATTATACAAATATTGTGTCACTTGGTACTCTATGCGGGATGGTTGTCAGAAACTAGTGGCGAAAGCAATAACGCAAGCAGCATACAAGGTTTGCAAGACACTGTTTTCATTTCATTACAACAAAGACATTGCAGTGTCTTGCCGATAGACACAGACTTGAGCCATCTAGAGTATTATAATTCTCTATGTCCATGCGTACGTGTATTAGCAAGATGCTGTGCAACGCAGCACGAATTCAAATTTCCAGATAAATGTACAAATGCACATAATATTAGCCGTCTTCTTGTCCGAATGAGAAGCGAATAAAAAAGGCGAAAAGCCACGAGAACGTGGACAAAAATTACATCGATTCTGGGAACCGAACCCCGGTCCAAAAATTGTAGGCCGAACATTTTACCCCCGGGCCACTACGGTAGTCATAGGGAAATATGAGTAGATAGGCTAGGCTGGTTCTGCGACGGAAGTGGCGCAGCGGCCATTTTGTTTCGGCGGGAAATTCAAACGTGTCGGTAGGGGGTTTTCGGCGCGCTGCGCCGGAAGTGCGCCAGCGGCCATGTTGTTTTGGGTGGTAGGT
This sequence comes from Crossocerus cetratus, assembly GCA_963675795.1. NCBI lineage: Eukaryota > Metazoa > Arthropoda > Insecta > Hymenoptera > Crabronidae > Crossocerus > Crossocerus cetratus. The sequence goes on from OY776671.1 coordinate 5,125,648, forward strand.
GGTGGAGGTGTCCCCCAGGTGTGTGTGGGTGGCCCAGGTGCCCCCCGTGGGTGGTGGAGGTATTCCTATTGTTTCCGGTGTCCGCGGTGGGTGGATGGCGCAGGTGCCCTATTGTTCCCGGTCCAGGTAGGTGGGTGGGATGTCTCCACCGTGTACCTTTGCTGCGTACCTGTACCCAAGGGTTGAGCTAGTGTCTCAGGTGCCCCAGGTGCCACAGGTAGGTGCGTGCCGCGGGTCCGCGGAGGAGGGGATGCCTGCCCCGGGCCGTATACTCCCGACGAGGAGGGGTGCGTGGGAACTTGGATGCTCCGCCAGCGCACGTGTTCCCATAAATACCCCCGTGACAGCGATAATGGGTTTTTTCCCTCCCCTATACATTAAGACGAAGATTCTCTAAACACTTGACATGCCGGCCGGCCTAATGCAGCATCATGGTACTTGACCGACCAGACGCATGTGCGCGTGTTTACGTAAACAGCACGTAGCTAAGCTGCTTAGATGCAGTGTTTGTTTACTGCGCCAGTAAGATTTTCTATAAGGTGGTCGCAATCACTGGCGCCCAGGGGTCCGTAGTGGCAGAGTGGTTAGAGTACTCGACTCGCAATGTGCGGGTCGTGGGTTCGAGCCCAGCCGTCACCAATGAGAATTTTACTCTTAAAATGATAATCACAAGATTGCTACGCTGGCCCTCGGTGGTTCGGAACCACAACTTGGTGTTGGGTAGAATAAGTTAGCGTAAGGCTGGGCGTCCAGGCGCCAAAGCCAGGACGACGGCCCCCGTCCAATTGGTCTCCGAAGGGAGGACGGAAGCGGACGTTAAATAAAAAAAAAAAAAAAAAAAATCACTGGCGCCCAATCTAAATACGCCGTCGCGACACTCGTCTGTATGTGCTGGTATTTACGAAAAAGAGACATAGCCACAAGTGTCCGCTAGTATTTACGACCCCCGGCAGACATAGGCACAATTGTCCGTTTCCTGCGACAGCGGGACTTTCCAGCGACAGCGGGACTTTCCCTATCGTGACTCTTGGCCGCACATGTTGCTGTTTACGAAAACGGCACGCAGCTACAGACTTAGATGCAAGGGCTTGTTTCCTGCAACGGTAGACTTTCTATAAGAAACCCCCTTTAAATGCCCCAGCGCGGCACTTGACCGACCGACCGGCCGCACGTGCCGATCTTTACGGAAAGGGCCCGTCGCCGCCGTACAATTTACAGCCGGCTAATTATCAGGAGCAGTTTACAGCATAATTATCATAATAAACAGACAAGCCCGGCTGAACATTTTTTACAGCCGTAGTGGCTAGCTGGTAGTGCTTCTTTCGACTTTTCGTGGTGCATCTTCCAAGTGGGGGGATGCCATCTACCACGCGTACCGGTTGGGAGTTGGGGTATCATAGGATAAAAAGTGGTCCACGATGAAGTGTCATCATCATTAATCCGGGTACCGCAGCATCCACAAGAACCTTCAACGATTCTGTTTATACAACATGCATATAAACAAGTTCTTCAGAACCAACCCCCAATACCGCAAGATGACAGTAGTGTAAGTATCTGAATGCTCATACACAATTTACAGTAGTTTTCCAACGATCTAATAATAATATGTATTTTGCTCCTTCAGACCATCCCCAGCACCATCCGAGAGAACCGCGACGTTGTTACAGCGAGGACGAGAGCCGCGTTTACTCGAACGGAAGTACCCGCTGACACGAGATTTCTCAAAGTACTTGGAGATCGGGGTGTGCCTCAGCCCCCATTCCTGTTACGTGGAGCTTGCCCTTGGAGATAATCGGGGCAATGAGATCCCATTCGTAATGCATGACTGGAAGGAGCTGATGAACGCCAAGGATCAGATTCTTGCAATGCTCGATGAACCGAGGGAAAAACTCGAAGTAGGCGTCACATTGGCTTGCGAGAGAGTAACGCTGCAGAACGGTATGGGAGTCGTGAAAATTTCCAATACAACGACGTCCCTATACATGTCGCCAAGGACGATGCGTACGATTTTCGAGTTTGGAGGATGTATCGACCATATGTTCACATGGCGGTCGGAAAGCACTCCAGCAGTCATGCTAAAGTTCAAACCATTCGTCGAAATACTACGGGGTGCAAAGAACTCCGATTATAGAGCAGCAATTATGCAGGATGAACGATTTGAGAAACATTGCTTGATCGACTGTGAACTCGTGGCGATGGGTATTGATACAATAATAGGCGAAGTATTAATGGTGCGGAGTATGGAAAGTAACGGCGCTAATTGGCTTTAGAAACCTGCAGATGTTGTATATAGTAAATAAATAAATAAAACATCATATTTAACAAATCTCGAATATTACTCACTGACTATACCGTTCCTACTCATTTCCTAAAATACCCCTTCGAACGGCGTTTCCTTCGGCAAAAAGGGTAAATACCTGGCGAAACTCGAGTTTTTTAAGAGGGGATGGGTCATCCCCGTTTTTGGAAGGGTTGGGGGTACTTAAAGACGGGTGTCTGTCCGGTCAACATCCGCATTCCACCGTTAGAACCGCAAAGTGCAGAAGTTGCGTACGTCAGTAAGAAAGAAAAAAGTTAGAAGCACAAAAATGGATAAGGATTACGGACGCCGCATAGTAAGTATCCCGTGTCATGCACATTGTATACACGCATATACACGCGTTACACGATTTTTCCGTATCTTTACAGACCAAGGAATTCCACCAGTACGCCCGGGAGATCAGGAGGCTGCGCCCGTGCCTGCGCACCCGGAACGAGGCGCAGCATTATATAATGCATAAGACCCCCGATTTTTGGGGCATAGGCGCAATGTTTAGTAAGTTCAAGCAGCAGCGACAGTATTCTATAGGATTTTGAACTAATATGTGTTTTTTCTCTATGTTATGCAGCACGCCACACGCCGAAACCGGTGGCCATAGTAAGGCCCATGAGGCGGGACCCCCCACCACCACCGCCACCGCAAACAGCAGCGGCGCCGCCACCACCACCAGCAACCCCGACGCCCCGGACCGCCGGCAGGCAGCGGCCACGCCAAGTGGCAACCCCGCAAGTCCCCCTCAGGCGACCCCACACCCTCCCACCGTCATCGAGGCAGTTGGCAGCCCCACAAGCCCCCCTCAGGCGACCCCACACCCTCCCCCCGTGTTAGACGGACGTATAATCTCCCCGCACCCCTTTAAAATAAAAAAGCTTGTATATCTGTAAACATCTCTCTCTCTCGCACAATTTTATCTCCTTCAGATCCTCATCCTCATACTTCTCCAGCGAACTTAGATATATGGGAGGGTTTATAAAATCAACTCGGGGTATAGTTTATACATATATTTAACCATGAGATAAAAAGTTGTACAGTTTCAATACGTTTTGGAGCGCGCAAGTCCCTTCATGAAAAGCGCAAGTAAATGTATTCATAGCGGGCATGTTCGTCAATCTTGGTATAGCGCAGCAGCACTCATCACATTCGAGAATTTCCTCAATATTATATATCACCGGTGCGGAACCGATAAGTTTCTCGAGCCACTTCTTCTTCTCGTTCCCCTTGACGATGATAATTGCAGCATCTTGCAGGACGGATCTCAAAAGCGTCTTAGCTCGGGAATACTTGACATGACCGTCATTCCAGGAGAGTCCATGATGATATTTCTCGAGTCACTTGCAATGTTTCTTTGCACCCTTATCGAGCATTGTCCATGGGACCGGCGACGTAAAAATCCAATGCGCTATTTGGCGAGTACTGCCCACAAGTATAGCCGCTTCCTTCATTATGAACTTGCCATCAATCATAAAGCCCTGCACATCAACTACAGTCGTACCCATCTCGTTTTCAGACTTTATGAAATTTTGCGTACAATATTCGTCAGCGGGTTGTAATCCACAATACGGTCGTGTATGATTAGGCAGTAAGCGGTTGTGTCTGCTGGAACGTTCTCCTGACACTCGAAGTTGATCCGCACATCCACAGTCGAGCTCTTCACAGACTCGTTTTGACGGGAGCAGTCCAACACGACGAATGGGCCGTACTCCATGAACTGGGTAGTGTTTAGGAGCGGTTCACCGGTTCCGTAGTAGGATTCTCGAAACTTGGCGTACTTATCGTAGAGTGTAGCATATCGATTCTTTTTAAAATCGATGTTCAAATCGCCATAGGGATACATTTCGGAGTTGAGATGGAGACGGACGTTTGAGAGATTGCAGTGATCGAATATTGTGGCTCTCGCAGCTATATTATTCTTTCGAGCTGTTTGCAGGGCGAATATTACATATCGAGGTTTTTCCATATGCGTTGCAGCCTTCACCGACCATGTGTGCCTAGTCGTTGTCTGTAGCAGAGGATACTCATGGATCTCGAACGAACGGAAATTCATCGTAATCGCTCTACCACTCTCCAAAGCACGCAACATAGCCAATTTATGCATCTCATCCAGGGTTACATGGGGAATATGCCATTGCAACTTATGCAGCGTAAGCTTGTATGTCGCTCCAGATGGACCGTATAGCGCATTCGCATCAGTACAGGCACGAATCAGAATGAGCTCATGACGAGCGTTTATTATGACGCGTTTATAATCCTCACAAAATCCCAATAGCATACGCAGAGGCACACAAAAATTGAAGTGCAGCGGCGTGCCGCGATCATTATTCTCTTTCGCCACCTCATCATCATCGATCCACTTCCAACCCGCATTGTCCAAGGTTCTACACTGTGCGGTTGAGAGAGTCAGATAGTTCTTTAGCGATGCAGTTACACCGGGATTCTTACATCTGTCGATTTCAACGCCGTTAAGTTCATAACGTATCTCATCGAACAGGAACGCCATACAATTATTGTCCAATTTTAGGCGTGCAGTTGGGTCGTTCGAAACATTTGTATGTGTGAGGACTCCCTCCACGTATAGGTAACTACCGGCTATGTAGAGATGCAAGTCTTGCTTCTGAACACCAAGGCGTACCTCATCATTATTCTCCATGGGCGTGTTTACATACGAGCTGTACCCATGCGTTTCAATCTTTGTTATACGATTGTCGACCATAGGCCCGCTGCCGATATTCAGAATGTCTGCGCTCATCATCACTGCTTTTCCGTATTAATTCTTCAATCCTTATCTTCTTGCAACACGGAATTCGAGTGATTGTAGAAATTTCACGCTAGATGTGCTTAGTCTCTTTTGACCGCCAATACTGCCACCGCTCTTTACAGATGATTGAAATGTAGATGATCTGCTGCTGCTGCTGCTGCTGCTGCTTCTTAATGCCGTATCGCCGTCCCCAGAGCTGACGTTATAGATGAGCATGCCAATTAGACGCGATGTCGTACATGCAAGCGTACTGTTATCTCCTCTCCGCGGAAATCCACTAGTTGTCCGGACTGATCAACTATTCGAATCGTCAGATCGTCTATTGCTCGTACAACGATCGGCAGATAAATGACTCGCGATGGTGTTTCCGATATCTTATATCCTGGAGGAACTCTGGGTGCGAACTCATGAATCGCATGTATCAACCGACCGTCATTACTGTACGAACCGGTGGTTACATTGCACTCTACCCGAATCATATTCACGCTTATGATGTTCACCGGGAGGTCCGATTGATGTCGAATATTAGGCGATAGAACACGGTTCGGAGAAAATCCCAACAGGGCTCCCACATTGTCGGGTAGTGTAAAGTTGATTTGGAAGGCGCTTTGAATTTCACTCCTCATCGTATTGTTGTTTGCACGCATAGCCATCGGATAATCATAGCCAACATTATCATTGGAGACATTCGTGCGTGGATATCGACTTACTATCTCGCGTCTCAGATCACCCCATTATGATCGCCAAAGTAGAACTTATTATTACCATTTGAGGAACTAATGTTCGGTATTGTATTATAAGTCTCAAGATCCAGTAGACCGAGCTCATAGTGCCCACCGGGCAGATCTACCGGCGGACAGTATGTAGAGCAGAGCTCGCTACTTTTACCGGACAGCGTGAATGTGAATGACATGTTTTCTTAGCACTCTTTGCAGGAAACTGAGTTTTACTAATGATGGGAGTACGCTTTATAGGGAATTTTCACATAGAAATTTCACGCACAACTGATCGCAAATGCTTTGATCAAAGTTTTGAAGCCATTCGTAATTGTATGTGATTCTTGCACGGTCACCATCAAAGTAACCCATCAATTCTGACGGCGGTCGGAGGTTCCCAAAGCTATCAAAGTATTTCACATATGAGCCGCATTTACTGTACGCTACCCAGTGTGTTCCAGGGCCGAGAACATTATCCAAATTGACGATTCCGCACTCCTTAGACCATGCTTTCTTCGGCAAGTCGTCACGCATGAAAACTCCTCGAAAATATGGCAATCCTTTACATGCATGTTCAAGCTGATAGTTTGTTGTACCTCGCGCAGTAACATCATCATCATCATCTATCTCCCACGATTTTGACGTGTTTTTTTTCTTTCCTACACCATTCCCCCGCTTGCATGGTGCAAGGTACAACCCTCGATCCTCCATGGTGCGGTTATGACGCTGCATTTCCTTTAGCTGCTTTCGAGCCATTCTTTTATCCGATATGGTCTTGACCACCGATGATGCTCCAGTAACCAACGCACCTAAAGCGCCTAATGCCGGAAGGAGCAGCGCTATGACTCCACCTCGTTTGGCCGCAGGCAATACGCGGAGATGTTTTCTACCATTCTTCTTCTTTTTCTTCTTCAGGTTATTCTCCGTATTCTTTCTCTTTCTTCTCAACCCCATGCCGAGTTTTCTTTTCACCTTCATAGTAGCCCAGACGGTGGTTGCTGCAGTCTTTTCACTGAACGATGCGTCCTTAGCTCCTATACGTTGTAGCGCGCTTTTGGCTAATATTTTATCAGCCGCGTGACGTCCTTCGAGATCTTTGCGTTGAGAGTATGCGATGTCGTGCTCCCTACAGGCCGCGTCCAAAGGATTGATACCGCGCTCCCCACGAGCCAATCGGCGCTCCAAACGGGTACCCGGGCAACAAAATTGATATCCTGGTATGTGTAGCTCAAATGGTAGGGAATTTATGGCACGATTCAATAGTCCGTCCCCAATCATCAATATGCCGTGGGAGTCGTACTCATACTGATGCTGAGTACTGCCGATCAAAATCTTATATGTATTTTCTTGGGGGACCGGTTATTATTATTAGTGCGTGCTGTACAATCGGTAAGCGGCTCCCGTTTTGTAGCACATACAGAGCACTCCCTGATCATAGGGGCTGGTCCATCCACATGATCACGCTGACTCGGAAGATTGTAGTGCCATAAACATCGACGATATGTCCGCACTTCAGGATCGGCCTTTATATGATCAGGCAGATTGGCCCAAATTGCGTCCACGTCGCGTGCATAGTCGCGTAGTAGCAGGATTTTCGGTACATATTCTAGCTCCTCAGCGGTAGCGCCGCGCAGAGTAGGTTTGTTGACAACTAGGACCGCCATGCTTTACAACTGACACAGCCGCTCGACTGTCGGATATATAAATATCGCATCCCCCTCCACTCCAACCCCATAGTATAACTCCAACGCCATGCGCTTTACACGGCAACCAGGGAATATTCATATCCTCATGAATCGCATGTTTGATGTGGGGGAGCATGAACGGAAGAGACACGGTACATTGTTGCCAAACAGTATACGTTGCGTGATATGTGGCTCGTCTAATTGTGGAAAAACAAACGCTATGATTAGTATGCTTGAGAGTCCGAATGGATTACGATTTGAGAATGTATACGTGTACTCAAAATCCCTGTATCAGCCCAAGTATCAGTACTTGGAGAAAGTGTTGTCATCTGTGGAGGATTTGGGCTACTTCCCATTCACGGAAAATGCAAGTGTGATCCCGCCTGCTGAAGCTCTACCAAACTCAGTATTTGTTTTCAATGATGTTGCTTGTGACGAGCACAATGTCATGAGGGAATACTTTGCCATGGGCAGACACTCCCACGTGGACTGCTTCTATCTCAACCAATCATACGCACGAATACCGAAACACCTGATTCGGGATAATGCAAATATGATTATATTGTTTAAACAGGACGGCATGAATCTACGACATGTATATCATGACCATGTTAATGTAGATATGACGCTCGAAGAGTTTACTGAATTGTGCTCAAAATGCTGGGACAAAAAGTATGGTTTTCTCGTCATAGACAAGGATAGTCCCCTGGATCATGGGCGCTATCGACGCGGATTTAATGAGTTCCCCGTAACATCGTAAGCACACATGTCCCTGAGGCGTCATTGGAGAAACATCATGCATACATTGATGATAAGTATTTTGAGTACGGATGATGAGGATGAGGATAATCGGCAGATAAAGAAAAAGAGAAAGAGAAGAAGGAGGAGGAGGCAGATCTTGCCCAAAAGTGATGATATATTTGTGGTGGGTGATGCGGATAATGGTGTTACGAAAAAGTATGGAACTGCTGCTGCTGATTCCCCACCGCATATAATTGAAGTCGTGCCTGAAGAAGTATCGCATGGAAAATTGTCGCGTGGAACAACCTTCTGTGGTATGTTCATAATGACTATACTATCATGGATATGTGGCTGGAGAAGTTCATGGAATTCCGAGCAAAATGATGATATATCAGATGTCAGAACCGGGGGAGATCGCTCGGTCGGTCGATCGGTCGGTAGGTTGGTCGGTAGGTCGGCCGGTCGGTCGGTTGGCAGATCGGTCGGTAGGTCGGTCGGCCAGTGGGATCATTGGGGCAGTCAGGCGGTCGATCTGCCTGGCGAGAGACTCATATAAATATAATCCCGAAGGGTGGGGAGTATATGTACCTCGGCTGTCGCGCGCCGGAGTGTCATATATATATGGAGAGGGAACTTCTACTTGGCGCGAGACTCTACCGAGTCTCCTGATTCAACATGCTGTGAGGGGAATTCCTGGGGAAGAAGTCCCCGAGGCTTGGCCGCTCACCAGGGTCTCCTAATCGCAGGGTCCGTAGTGGCAGAGTGGTTAGAGTACTCGACTCGCAATGTGCGGGTCGTGGGTTCGAGCCCAGCCGTCACCAATGAGAATTTTATTCTTAAATGATAATCACAAGATTGCTACGCTGGCCCTCGGTGGTTCGGAACCACAACTTGGAGGCCCCGGTCCCGTCGACGGATCTCGACCCGTTGACGGGCCGGGTGCTTGCCAAGGGGCCGCGAGGCGGCAGAGTGGTGGCTCTGTCGCCTGCGCAAGCGGCCCCGAGGCGGGGCGGGGCGTGTAGTGGTCGCACGACCCGCCCAGGAGGGATGGGTAATGCGGGGGCGCGGTTCCCGCCTCCTTCGCCGCTAGCGAAAGGAGTGCGGTGAGCCGTGTCTCCCCGCGAGTAGTGGGGGAAGCCTCCCTCTCTCGTGAAAGCGAGAGAGCGGATGGCCGCTCCCCCACCACGAGACGTGCCTCCAATAGGGGGCGGGCGCGGGGCGGCACCGGTAGTGTTCTACCAGAGTTCCCGGTGTCGCCCCAGTCAGCGCCGAGGATGGCCACCGTGGGGTTTTAGCCGGTAAGAGTCCGGCACTACCCCGTCGCCCCCACCAAGGCGGCGGGGTGTCCATGAGGATTTCCCCACGAATAAAAAAAAAAAAAAAAAAAAAAAAAAGGGTCTCCTAATCGTCCCGAGCCTCGTCTCCATCGTCGCCCTGAAAATCGCGAAGAGGGCGCCAGGCCCGAAAGGGCCGAATTTATGTGCTCCGCGCACGGGGACGGCTGTCCCGAAGGAGACGATCGGCTCGTCCGCCTGGCCTCTTGGCTGGTGTCCTCCCGGCTAGCAGCAGGGAGCGGGCGTGGGAGTGTCCACATTGCGCACGTTCCATCTTGCGCACACGTGGATTATTGGACACGGTGGAATTTGCGCACGTTGGAAGTTGACTCCAGTACAATCAGGACACATTGGATATTGGACACATTGGAATTTGCGCACGTTGGAAATTTACTCCAGTGGAAGCAGGACACATCGACGGTGGAAGTTGTACACATCCCAGAAGAAACAGGACACACAGGATAACGCGAATAATGGAATTTGGACACACTAGATGAAAAAGATGTGTACATTGCGACAGTATGTATTCTCAGAACACATTTAATTGAAAAGCAATAAATAACAGTGAATTAATTAATGATTTGTAAGAAACACCAAAGTTGTTTATTCGTGAAAAAAGTGATTGCTTATATGACTATGATTAAATAAATATAATCAACGGGTGGTTATGAGTTTTAATTTATTAACAACCATTTTTATTTAATATAAGTACATAATAGTTAAGTATATATTATTTAGGGTTTTTTTAGGTTTGGCGAGCGAAACGAGCATGCCCCCCCGGACTAGGGTTGGTTTGTGGTTCTTATTAAGACCAAACTTAGCATGCCCCCCCGGACTGGGTAAGGTGAGCTAGTAAGGTGAGCAAGTAAGGTGAGTGAAATTGAAAATAAAATATCAGATACACTCATAAAATCTAAGAATGATATTTTCGTGAACCATAATTGATAAGGATATCTACCACTAGTAAATACAATGCAGCAAAATATCTTGCTGTTGTAATTAGCATGTGGCAATACATAATCAATTAAATTAACGGACGTCCATCTTTAGCCCTGAAACATTTCAACCGCAGAATTTTCCGATAATTGTTAATTGACAATGGCTAAATTCTACGTATGATTCTTGTAGAAATGTCTACACAGTATTTAGTGGCCAGCTTCCACTTTCCATGTGGAAAAAGTCCACTGTGTCCTCTATACACTGTGCGCAGTTTCCACTTGTAACGATACCTTATGTGGGCAATGTCCAATGTGGGCAATGTCCAATGTGCGCAGTTTCCAATGTGGGCAATGTCCAATGTGCGCAGTTTCCAATGAGGGCAATGTGCAACGTGCGCTGTTTCCATGTGCGCAAGTTCCAAAAAAGGCCCGTGTCCAAAGTGGAACGTGCGCAAAGGAGACTCACTCGCGGGCGTGGAGTTCCTACTGGTGGGGAAACGGGTCTTTGAATGCGAAACGCGGGATCTAGTTATTCGTTGTTTATTTAGATTACCCTACGATCGAGCCTACGGGCGGCTCGATGCCTCGGCTTTCCCGTAGCCGCCTACAATCTACGTTAACCTAGATGGATGATACGCGCGCGGTGGATGACTTAGTTTACGCTCTTATGATCTAACGCCTCGAACTAGTCCGGTCGACAGGCGGTCGGTCGTTCCGACTTCGGGTACCCCGCTCGCCGCGTGGCACACGTCCGAACAAAGACAATGGTAGGCGTCGCCGGTGGATGCGTCGCTCCTGGCTGCCCGAGGCCTTACAGTTAACTTAAACTACGCTGACTCCTGGCGACTAGATGAGTCGCCCCAAGGGAACCCAGGATAGCGGAAGGCTATCCCCCAAAGCCTTCGAACTAGACGGAATCGCGGCCGGCACCGAGACACCACGGGAAAAGGATCGGCGTACACAAAGGGGTGCGCAGGGCTTACCGGGATCTAGTTGATCGATCGCAAGCCTCCTCGCCGTTCGGCCTTCTCGTCACCGGGCTCGTTCGGGTGTAGGTCGACGCTGTTACGTCTGCGCTGCTTCCCGTCCTCGGCTCGTCGCTCGTCCTAGCTCAATTCGCTCGCTCAATTCAATACGGATGATAGAGATTCGTAATCGTGCGCTCGCACGTGTACAGTCGCTACAAGAGTGACGAGCCGGCACGCATTCCCTAATCGCTTGCCCCGCGCGCCGCGCACCCTTCCTTGTCCTGTCGGTCTTTTCGGTGCCGCGCTATCTCGAGGGTGGATCGGGTATCTTAGCGCGCCTAGGACACCCGATCTTGGGCCTTGACTCGCGCCGGTAAGGCAGGGACCGCTGTACGTCGCCGGGCCTTCTTCTAAGCTCGGCAACTCCCAGGCTGTGCTTCGGCCCGCTCGCCCGCTCGTACTTGGAAGAGCTTCTTCCACGGGCGCCAGCCTCACGCTCCACAGCTCTCGTCGGCTTTGGGTGCTCCTTCGCTCCGACAAGACATGTCCCTATTCCCCTCGAGGTCGCCTCAACTAATAGATTCCCTGTTGAGGACTCGGTGCCCGAAGGCAAGTTAGTATACGCAAAATTGGCCTAGGGGTTCCACTTGGAGCAACGGCTGTTCGGATAGCGAGCGTGCGGGCTGAGCTGCGCCTGGGCGCGAGCGACGAGTGGGACAGCTAGTGACGGGGCAGACGGCCCCGTCACAATGCCTATAGCCGCATCCCATGAACACACGTTCTGTGAACACCGCTGAGGTTATATTGGCTATCTAAACTACTACTACTACTACTCCCCGCTACAATCATCATGATGAAATATATTAAGAAGCAACGTGCCAGCGAAGAAGATGATGATGCCATGCCGGAGATGGCAGCGGCCGGTGATACTACATGCACAAAATATCTTGCATTGAAGGTGGGAAAATATATCCTCAGGATATGTTGTTGGAGAAGTTAACGGAACAGGGGGAGTGAAATGGTGGTGCATCGGGCCTCGGAACCGGGGGAAGATCGCTCGGTCTGTCGGTCGGTCGGATGGTCGGGTTGATTCGTCAGCCAGTCGGTCGGTCTGCCTGCTGATAGGTCCGTATAAGTATGCACCTAATCCCCGAGGGTGGGGCATATGTATTTAACATGCCTATAGCATCATCCTCCACGCATACGTTCTACGAACACTGCTGATGCCACAGTATAATACAGTAGGGACACTTGTACCACGTGACTGGCCAGGGTCGATCTGCGCTCCCCCGGTGGAAAAGCGGCATGTCACCTGTAAATCCACCAGGCGCCGACACAGTCGCTGCGAGGGAGCGAGAGGGAGATACGTTCCCTCGCAGTCGCACTCAGTCGCGGCCGAGCTGCGGGTAGGGGCTTAGGAGGCCGTAAGGGGAAGCGACTTTCACTTCCCCTTACGGCCTCCTCAGCGCGAGAGGGAGCGCGACGGAGATATATTCTCTCGCAGTCACCGGCGGATTTCGGTCAGGAGCTGAGGAGGCCGTAGGGGGAGCGAGAAGGAGATACGTTTTGTCGCAGTCACATGCAGTCGCTCGTAGAAACGGTGCGGCCTACAAGAATAAAGAAGGATAGAGATATGTCTCCGTCATTTCGCTCGTCGTCCCAATGCTCGCGTCTACCTGCAAGAATTGCGATACGTTTTGATGATGACCTAGGCTATTTGGGAAATAGATGGAATTATTGGTGACGAAACTTTATGAAAATTTAATAAATTCAGCATATATAGGGCAGAAGGGTTAATTTATTGAAGTATTATTAAGTTTGTACACAATCATATGATGATGCTAGGGCACTTGCTTCTTCTCTCCCCTTCCTTCTAGATTCTGAAACATGTCTTCTAAAGATTAAAGTATACTATTCAGAATCAGCAGAAATCAGTACCTTGCGTCATTCGGCTGATTCTGAATAGTCGATTTACACATTATAAATTGTTAAATTATATGACTAAAACTATTTATCGCCTGTGATCGACACGTCTACTTGCGCGAGTCCTAAACGAATTTAGAACTCGCGATGCAGATTGTGTCGCTTGTACTTTGCGCGCGGCACCTACTTGCGCGAGTTCCAAACGAATTCAGAACTCGCGATGCAGATTGTGCCGCTTGTACTTTGCGCGCGGCACCTACTTGCGCGAGTTCCAAACGAATTCAGAACTCGCGATGCAGATTGTGCCGCTTGTACTTTGCGCGCGGCACCTACTTGCGCGAGTTCCAAACGAATTCAGAACTCGCGATGCAGATTGTGCCGCTTGTACTTTGCGCGCGGCACCTACTTGCGCGAGTTCCAAACGAATTCAGAACTCGCGATGCAGATTGTGCCGCTTGTACTTTGCGCGCGGCACCTACTTGCGCGAGTTCCAAACGAATTCAGAACTCGCGATGCAGATTGTGCCGCTTGTACTTTGCGCGCGGCACCTACTTGCGCGAGTTCCAAACGAATTCAGAACTCGCGATGCAGATTGTGCCGCTTGTACTTTGCGGTGTGTACTCACACCCTTATCTGGATTGGGGTTCTTCCCCAGTGGTGGCCTCCTCCATCCCCAACAGCCACCCACAACCTCTCCAAATTAATTAAGATTTTGCCTGGTAAGCGTCTACCATGCAATTCTTTAATTTTTGTTTTTTAAATGACACAATACGTAAAAAAACTTTACTGATTGGTCAATATTCTCATTTTTCTAAGTCGCGCTGCTTGTTGCAGTAGAATGCGTTTCTTATTAGCGCTTTTCAATTCATAGAATATTCTCATCCTGGCAAACAGCTTCAAGAGGAATTCGTACGGGAAATCCTTACACGGATGTTGGAATTGTACTGTCTTAAAAACTAGTACCAACTGTTCCGACACTTTTGGCCCGGTGCTCAGTGTTTGAAACTTTTCCCGGAATTTTGTTTCCAAATTGCAAATGAATTCAAAAAATTCATTGGGAGGCATTAGCAAATTGCCAAATAAACTACCACTGTCTGTATCGTATGCTTTTAAAAGACTCAATGTGGTGTTTTCATCCAACATTTCGTGCGCTTTCCCGTACTCCTCGCATGTTTGGCAGGGATGATGAATTTCTAAACACCTTCGCATCAAATATCCACAAGTGTATCGAATTGCATTTCTCTCGGAAATATTATGCGTATGATAATCTTGTGGAATTTGAATTGTGGGTGCCGCGCTTTTTATTTTCGAACTGCCAGGGCGAACGATTCGCTGAGCCTGAAGTGTCGCGAGGTCCCGGCAGAAATTCGAAAATTGCAGGAGAATTTCGCCCCCGTCGTCGGCACAATTCTCCGTACCAGGGTGCATTAATTTCATGCACACTAGTTTTCTAAATGATCGCGTGAATTGAATGGGTGTGGGATTCACATCATTGCCCCCAGCCTTACGAATCTGACCGAAGAAATTTTCCAACGGATCTTGATTTAGGAATCCGGGAATGAAATGTGTGAATCCCTCCTTTTTCAGTATACTCCACAAATCGAGTAGCCCGTTGATGCTGTACCGCAAGCACTTTAAAACGGTTACTCGTTTTGTGGCATCCTTACACTTCTCATCAAGAAGCCTAAGGTTCGAAATATAATTCTTGACTTTGACCAAAAAAGCCCGCTGCTCCTCGGTGCCCTTAAACGCACACTTGAACGGCTTGGGCGATTCTTCCGTAGTCGCGTTGAACATATCAAAGAGTTTATCGAACATTTCGATAAACTCTTGCGTATGCGACGCTTCTGCCGGCAGTTGACCCGTAGATATTAAAAAGCCCAAAGCGTTGGCAACAGATGCACTAAGTAACTGGGTTGCCAAATTTACTTTCATTTTTTGGCTCGATTGAGGTTGCATGTGTTGATCGGTCAACCTCGGAGCCAATTTAAAGGGATTTTTTTGGTCAATGTCGAACAATGCTTGCACGTACTTGAAAGAGACTGTTGCAACGACACGGCCATGTTGCAGAATTTCAAAAACTTTGCTAATAAAGTGATTGCGCAAGGCCTTAAATAGATGCGGCGGGTCGAAGATGAAAGCTAGATCTTGACCATCGTGTTTGATAATCGACGAATGCTCGGTCACTCCTAGTTGTTTGGCTAGACTCACGTTGCACGGTCCCATATCGCATACCAAAGCTCTCACTTTTAATCCGATGTGGGATAAACGACTAACGAGGTCTGGCACTAGCTTCTTCAACACGGGCATCGAAGCTGTGTCGCGTGAGAATATATACGCGAGTGGTTGCTTCCAGTTTGTCTTTAACCCGCGCGCCATCAACACGAGGCCGTATCGTGCAACATCATTTATGTCTCTCGCATTATTATTCAGTCCATCGAGAGTCGGAAACCCGATAACGGCGTCATTGACTGTACTATAGAACAAATGGCTCTTTAATTGCATCTCATCGAAACAGAGAATGCAGTACTTGTCCGAGAGTTCCATCGAACCTACTTTGATCTCTAGTATTTTCAACAATGATTCGTTAATACCGGGTTTCAGTTTAATACTCTCGGTGAACCGATTCAACGTGCGTGTAGACGGTAACATATACTGTTCTTTAAAGGCACGATAACACTTCGGGCTCAAATAGAACAGGCTTAAGGCCCTCTGTTTGGCTGCGATAGTGTATCGTAGCCCTTTTCGTTTAAATTTGGCAGCTTCTACCTGTCTTAATATGTTGGTTTTCTGCTCGGGCGTTAGATGAGCGAGGCACTCATCCATCGATTGCGGCCTCGATTGACGTCGGGCCTTCAACTCTCGCTTGCGCCCTTCGAGTCGCCGGATGGTCTTCCCCTGTGCTCGAATCTTTATTCGCGCTGCCTTTAATTCCCGTTGCATGGCCTCCAGTTCCGTCGCGTGCAACAGCATGGATTTGGGGGTCTGAGACTGTTTGTCCACGCGGTCGGGTTCTTGGAGTCGTTGCCGCTTGCGAGGCGGTTCATCACCAGCTGAAAAACGCATAGTTGTGTGATTAGTTCACTTGTGAGAAGTCACTACTCGGTTCCATTATATGGGGTCATACATATACAGTGATAGGGAAAGCCCTTGACAAGTTATATACGAGGGTGGGAAAAGCAACATAGATTCGCGAGAAGCCTTGTTACACGAAACCATTATGTATAAGCTTTTCTTTGAACTGTGACATGTCAATCTTTACACGATATTGCAACTACTGGCCATATTTGATTGGACTGGATCGCACATCGTTTCCAAGATAATCGACAATGACATTAACAACTACATATTGTGTAAAGCCTATACGCCATTCCAAAAAGTATCGAAAATTATTGTGAGAAAATGTTTTGGTCAAGTCTAATACAATTTGATCAGTAGTTTCAAGCTCTTATAAAGATTATTATGCGCGAGTTTAAAGAAATTCTTAAGAAAAGCGGTTTTCTTTACCGACTACCTTATGTGACACACATTGCCATGCGAAACGTACCTTCGCAGGCTGCATCCATCTCCACTTCCACTAACCCGGCTGCTTCTAAAAAGAAACATATGTACGTTTAGAGGGACAGACGTATGCTACATTATCCTTAATTCCATCTTAGATTTATACCTATGCTCTGCAACCGAGCCAAGGGTCGTCTCACGCCGGATGGACCTGCAACTGAGAGAATACACATACGTTCAATTATTTGTGATGGCTGTGACGTCCATGCACAGATTCTTTAGAAATCGGTCTTTTTTCCAATAGTCCCAGACGTGGAAAAGACTGTGCAGGGACTCTTTGCTGACTCGCACCCATTTACCCTTTTTTGTACGATACATACCTGCATGTGATTCTGGCTGCTCGCTGGCGTCTTGCGCACGGATCGCACCGTCCGACGGAACTTCAACTGGAAGTACACATACACCGTTAACAATACTGATTCCATTGGATATATGCATCCTCTCTGCAAGACTCAAAACATACCTGGTGGTGCTGGCGATGCTGATCGCTCGACGCGGTCTCGCACACAATGCGAGTGCTCGCCCAGCGCAGCCACGCTATCGGACGGACCTGCGACTGAAATTGAATGTATATCACTTATTTATTCAGCGAAAGTTTCTGTGAGCACGAATATACATATATCGGGTTTATTGCTTATCGCTTACCCGTGCACTGCGGCCTGTTTTCCGACGAATCTACACTTGCAGGCAGATGAAGGGTGGGCACAGCATTGGCGGTCAAGCGGTTCCTCTTAACATTTTTGAAGAACTGCTTTTCGAAGTGCACGCTACACACACGCTTGTAGGTGTTGTGCAGCTGCTTATTGCACTTTTGCAACATATTGAACTCTTGTTCAATGCCGCATGCCTTCGCCCATTCCTTACATCTAAAAAACGTAGAGAGAAGTCAGCACTGAAGCTAAATCGGTGCAGGGAAAACGTCGCAATATCCGGAAATTCGTCAACTTACCTTGTCTCATCCGCCGGAAACTTGAAAAGACTCCTATCCTTCTTAAAATAAGTCCCGCTGCACTTGGCAATCGCACAGATACTTTTTACGTGACCACTCATTGCACAAATGCTGCTATCTCAGTCGGAATTGCAGAAGTTCAATTATCGCAGTCACGTTAGAGCACTGAACTTTTCGTGACGCACAGAAAAACGCTGTGTCTCACGCGCCGAGTTGCAGAGGACTGATTTCTCTGGAAGATGCATGGTGCCGGGTCCCTTTAATTTCGAAACCAAAATACTGCGCCATACGTTGAAACTGCAATAGTGTGGGTCCGCGCGGAACCCCCGCCTGTCATCGAGTCAAGTGGCCCTTGAGTACCTCCCGACGCACACAAAGCTTTCTTTGCGTGAAAGAATTCCTTTCGTTTCGCGAGAAATAGAGCTGGACACTTGTTACCTTTTCCTTCTACTATGTATGCCTTACTTATTCTGATTGCAAAAGACAAATTTTACGAAGTAACCGAGGAAGTTCAGTATTGCAGAAAGAGTACACTTTGAATTGTAGTCTATCCCTCGCGCAGTCTATTTCAAAGCTCGACCCGTGAGCCACGTAATCAAATGTTTGACATCTCAATTCTAGTATGTAGCTCGTTCTCGGTTTGATATCGTATCCGAAATCCAAAGTAGTTAATACGAAATATATGCAGAAACCGCAATATCTGTCACAATCCCGGTCGTAGGAGCGTGGACAGAGTGGATAATCTAGGTATCTGCGCCGTACAGTTTCATTCGTGAAAAGTCCTTGCGTACACAAATACAAAGACAGAAAGCCGTGTTCGATGCAAATCTGCTGTGACTACTGTTAAGATGATGAATTGAGTAATCATGAATTACTAAAGATGCAGTAGTGTCAGATAAGATGATTTTACAATCCGTTAAAAGACAAGGAGTTCTCAAAGGGCGATAACACAAGAAGTAGACTATGAATATGAATATTTGAGAAATTGAACAAATTCACATGGTGTGGACATCATGAGTCGTCAGGAAGAATTGTCTTCGTTTGTCACTAACATTTCGAAGACGCTGACGAAAGGTGCGCTTGACAAAGCTCCTGAGATATTGAGATTCCTGGAGACTCAATCATTGGATTTCGATTGATGGAATCAGCAAAGGAATAATTGATTTTAAGGATTAATTGTGAGCATAGATTTCTATACTAATAGATTGCGTTCGGCCTTACAACCCGATTGCGGGTTTAAATACGGCGTATGCCTAATATTGCTCATAAGACTTCTTCGGAAGCGAATATTTAATTAAGAACGAATAATAAATAACCTTTTCATCCAAAGAACGAGTAATAAAGACCATTCTTGACACGATATCTGATCTATTCGTTATTTATATCTAGCTCTTCTGTAGAACTGAAGTTCACTACGATCTAACAAGTACAGTATCGCGGATCCTGCCAAAAAAATGATAGGGTGGCAAACCGACGAAAGTTGAGAAATTTCTTATGCTTTACGCTCGGACAATATATAGCACGACAACTACCCTACATGCCCGGCCAGATTAAAAAACTGAAAAAGAGAAAAGCGCGAATCGATGGATTGGGAATGTTGCTATATGCTGGAAGGAGAAGGATATGTGGGATACAGTTAACGCTGTCAACAAAATTGCACAGTTACAATGAAACATATTTATTAAAAAACCCGCGATAAAATTAACTACAAATAATGTTCTATAACTATGACTATGACTATTTTCTATAGCTATATTAATTCTATATATTCTATGACTATGACTAGACTATGACTATTTTCTATAACTATATTAATCCTAATTAGGTAAATATACAGAAAGACGGCTCCACCGATTTCAATGATTTTCATATATGTTATGGAGGATGGTTTCCCTCTTCCCTCTAGAGGATGCTGGGAAGCATCCTCCATAACATATATGAAAATCATTGAAATCGGTGGAGCCGTCTTTCTGTATAATTACCCCTAATTATAATTAGCCTATATTTGCTTAAATATAGATTCTACATTAAAATAATTATAATTAATGGCGCCCTGCGCGCCACCGCCCCGACCAGCACCGCCCCGACCAGCACCCCCCCGACCAGCACCCCCCCGACCAGCACCCCCCCGACCAGCACCCCCCCGACCAGCACCCCCCCGACCGCCACCCCCTCGGCGCCCACCCCGTCCACGGCCACGGCGTCCGGTATCTCCTCGACCGCCATCGACTTTGCTGGGCTTTTGCACCCGGAAGCCCAGCTCTCGGGCCCGAGCAATGGCATTGTCAATCTGTAATCAAAATATAAAATGAATGAGTATGTTAGTGTAGTTAAGTTTCTGTAGAGTAGTTCGGTTTCTGCTATAACTGATATCTTCGAAAGAAAGTTTACGAAAGTAGATCTTGACTTCAAAGGTGTGTATTGTTTCTTTAAATTTGTATTTGCATGGATTGCAGTACTGTGTGAAAGGACATCAATGAAAGTCTAAATAGATGTGTGTATTCATTAAATGACTGAAAACAAATATAGTACTTTACTGATAGAAAATTCAAAACACTGCGATGTGTGGTTGAAATTTCGTGGAGAGGTACATAAACCTATTTGGAAGACGCTGGCAAAAACTCGAAACATTCTACTAAATGGTTTAAAAGTTATAGCGTTGTATATACAAATGAAGATTTGTCGAGTAAAGCCATAAAGAAATACCAAGACAGTTTTCTGTTTTTCACAGTATGTCAACGACGCATTTACTAATCGTTGTCAAAAATTTGGATAACACTCAGAAGCATAATTACGAGAAATAGAATGAATGAGAATGAGAATGAATGAACATACTACTAACATAGAATGAACGGACTAACTAACGCGCACTTGTTTTCTAAGACCTGTGCGTAATATTCGCGGAATCTAGCGAATACAAAACTACTAATCCTCATTTAAGAACGGTACAACTCTTAAACCATTTAGTAGAACGTCTTGAGTTTTTGCCAGCGTTTTCTAAATAGATTAATAAACCTCTCCACGAAATTTCAACCACGTATCTCCGTATTTTGAAATTTCTATCAGTAAAGTACTATATTTGTTTCCAGTACATACTTGAGATTCTGCTACTGCATACAATCAATAGAATGCAAGACTTACTTCTTTCTGGTTGGGCTCACTTCCTGATTTGCCCGGTCGTGGCTGCGGCTGTGGCTTCCGCTTTTTTGCCTTTGCCGTCCGCACCCGGTAGCCCAGGTTTCGTAACAACCGGACCGTGTTGTCAGCCTGTAATAAGATAATGTAATAATTCTTTAAGTGTCCAACGCTCCTAATACCTATTATTTTCTAATAGTTAAAACTTAGATTATGCTACTGCATACAATCAATAGAATGCAAGACTTACTTCTTTTTGATTGTCCGGAATTGCGGACGGCCCGGGTCGCGGCTGCTGCTGTTGCTGCGGCTGCTGCGGCTGCTGCGGCTGTGTCTTTTTAGCCTGTAACGAGATAAAGCAACAATTTTTTAGGTGTCCAACGCTCCTAATACCTATTATTTTCTAATAGTTAAAACTTAGATTATGCTACTGCATACAATCAATAGAATGCAAGACTTACTTCTTTTTGATTGTCCGGAATTGCGGACGGCCCTGGTCGCGGCTGCTGCGGCTGCTGCGGCTGCTGCTGCGACTGCTGTTGCTGCGGCTGCTGCTGCTGCTGCGACTGCTGTTGCTGCGGCTCCTGCGTCTTTTTTGCCGGTAACAAGATAATGCAACAATTTTTTAGGCGTTCAATGCTCCTAACATCTAATATTTTATGATATTTTACAATTCGATTGTACCAAGGCGCAAAAAACAGTCAGACTTACCAATTTGCGGGTGAAGCTCGGCACCGGCATCTCCTTCAAAACCCTTGGCGACAGCGATCGCGCTCTTTTTGTCATCTTTTATGTATCTGGAAGAATCGAGAAATGTCAGAAGGCTTATGATTAAAAACTATACCTCTGATTAATCGCGGAAACAAGAAATTTCGAAAACGAAAAGAACAGAAAGTTCGACCACTCACCAATACAGTCCGGGAAGCAAAAGTGAAATGAAGGGTGTCCGCTGGCAACCCTTATATAGGACCCAACCCCCACCATGGGTCCGGTTACCCTCGGTCTACCTAAAGAGGTACCCTGAAGCTAACTTGGCTCCCGTCTACTGGTACTGTAAGATGTCAAAATGTTTTCATGCAATGGTATTCGATAGAAAATATTTCCATTTGTTCTTGTCGTCAGTTTGAAAGGCTCTCACAACTCTGATATGAGCCAATCAGAGGGGAACATTCTGTGGGCA
This sequence comes from Crossocerus cetratus, assembly GCA_963675795.1. Classification (NCBI taxonomy): domain Eukaryota; kingdom Metazoa; phylum Arthropoda; class Insecta; order Hymenoptera; family Crabronidae; genus Crossocerus; species Crossocerus cetratus. The sequence continues at coordinate 5,147,853 of OY776671.1, forward strand.
CTGAGTATTATCTTACACACAGCAATACATTCTGCTTGACCATCTTAGGAAAACTGTACTTACCTTTCGGCACGATTATGAGGAGTATTGTAGAAATAAAACAAACATTTCCACATTCCACTCACAACTTATTTGAATGTATGACGTGCAATGATGTGACACCGCTAAGCAAGACGATCGAGATGAATGTATATGCGTAATTTGAACATAACAGTCCGACCATAAATGCGTTGCCGGGTATACCGTCTAGGGGGAGACTTTGCTCATTAAATCGCATTTGAAAATAACATTTTGGAACACTTAAATGTATCCAAGTTCCTGCAAAATATGCAAGTACCTATGCACGTATTCCAGTGCGACTGTGTTGGGGAAAATGTGCCGCGCTCGACCAGATGTTTTTTATGACTCTTCGTGACAAGCAAGCCCCTCGAGTGACCATCCATTCTAGCGGCTGATGGAAATTCGTCGTCGGGGCTGGCGAGGATGAATGAACAGGCATGAAGGGGCAAAAGTTTCTTGGCACTCTTCGCTCCGAGAGGGAATGTAGCTTTGTAGCTAATTGTATATGCGAAATAAATTTAAGAAATGTTTGAGTATCGCCACTATAATATATGTATTCATGACACGCACTCAACATGGCAGTACTCTTTTTTTATTCCTTGCACATCCACCGCGTGTACAGAACGGTCTTTCGCATATTGGCGAAGCTCATTCGCTTTCCTTGTTATGCACCGCACCGAATTTTCATGCACACCAAACTTCAAAACTAATTCCTTCGCCGGCACACCGCAACACAAACTTTCAATTATGTCGATCCGTTGCTCGGCTCGTAACACGTACAGGTACTACGTATAGTGTCATTCACACCTGTGAAAGAATGGAACTCGCGGATTAGCACTCAGACGAAAACGTTTAAGGATTGAAATTGACCGATCGATCGGTCCCTTGGATTGACTGAAACTGGAACAAAGAAGCGATCCAGCCTCATCTTTAATTATGATTTGCTCCGAACATACCAACAGTAAACACGGTGAATACATTTGACGAAAATTTTTACACACACAGTTACAGAGTAAGACCCCGGCGAGGCTTTATATTAGGATATCCTGTAAAGGTTCAATGTTCGGTTCCACTACTAATTAATACGTAACCCAGGTCAAATTTGGTATCAATGAACTCGTAAAAATATCACGGATACGTTAGACATATTATGATTAATGCAAAACAAGAAATGTTAATAATAATGTTTATTCTCCTGAAATGGACTTGACTTTTATGGCTTCAGGGTCATAAATGTAGTCCCGAGCGGAACCAAGTCATAAAAGTCGGTCGATGCAGGACCGCCGAGTTTAGGAAAATCGCTAATCCTCACGAAATTGGTGAAACTCGTTTTAGGATTTTATTCTGTCCCGATTCCCCAACGTGCCTGGAGGTTCTACTGCATTTGCATGATGTAGTACACCCCGAGGGTCATTTATGAGTTTACGGATTAACGACCTTTTAAGGATATAACAGGTACATTTTCAAATAAAACTTAAAAGTTTTTATTTTCCAATGTTTCATTAGTAATTATCTGTTGAATGAATTCGCGACGTTTTTGCGAGCAGAATGATACCAAACTCGACCTAATTGGACCATTTAATATTATACATACTACATTCAAGGCAGAAGTGCTCGTCAAGCGGGACCCCGCATACGACTGCCTTGCATGGTAGTACTATAACATTATATGGTTCAAGTATATCGAGTTTGGTATCATTGCTCTCGCAAAAACACCACGAATTCATTCAACAGGGAATTTTTAATGCCAAATAACAAAATAAAACTTTTACCTTCTACACTGAAAAATAGGCCGTGTTGGTAATTTACGGTTTATAACGTGGGCTATAAAAAAGGGTCTCGACCGCTCATTTTTCGGGTGTGTCATACAAATTTTGCACCCCCCGTACTGCGTACGTACACTCCCGAGCAGCGAGCAGTATGCGGGGTCCTACTGTATATGTAGATAATTATTCGTGTGTCTGAAATCCATTGTGACCTGAGTTGGGTCGGGAAAAGGAGCCTCGGCGAGTCTCGCCGGCCAGTCGGTTGACGATTGACGCTTTCCCCTACTTGACGTCGAGACTCTACCGAGTCTCCTGATCCCGGTGCGCTTTCGGCCTCGGCAAAAGAAAGCTGGCATCCCTAAACACCCAGATGTTTTATAACTCTGCGCAGCAGGGTAACGGGCAAGGTAGAATCATCGCGATAGAAAGAATTACTCTTTGGGATTTCCCTGCTTGCTATGTATATTCCACGCTCGAAACAAACAAGGAATTTGCGGGGCCGTTCCATCCCCTCGAAGCGGTATCAATAGAAATTCGCCGCCCTAAGCCCCCCGTCACTCCTACCTTTTCATTCCCGAGTGGAAACGAGATGCGTAACGAAAAGCTAGCCTATTGCAGTTGAACTCATTGCGTATTCGATTTCGATTCGAATATAATCGTACTTTTCAAAGTAGCTTATCACTGGGTACGGGGTGATAACATTTATAGTTGTTTAATACGATGCGATAATAACTATGCGCGATACGAAAGAATTCGGGGAAGAATTTATTACGGTTACTGTATACTATGTTTCTCAGTTTGCAAAAGCAGTTTGCCTCCAGCTCAGTCTCGCAAAACTATTTGTGCATGATCGTTAAAGGAATGATAATAGGTGTTATTTATCATGAGCTAATGTAATACAAATAAAAAATCAGATGAAAAGGCGCGAAAAAAGTACGGCCACTGCCGGGAACTGAACTCCGATCCGCGACATTACTGTTCAAAAATGTTACCGCTGGGCCACCGCGACTCTTGTTAGTGAATGCTCTTCACGCATCTCATACATTGTTTCCGGGGGGAAAGAGATAGTGATAGGGAGGATAATGAGGCTTGCACGGATTTTTTCAGAGATCATCAGGGAACTGATAATTAGTATTCTCTATTGCAAGGGCGACCTTTGTTTTTTGAAGGAAAAAAAAATTGTTGAAATACTGAAAGTAGAGAGGCATCCAGAGCGGCGGCTGTTCGCCGCCGAGCAACTGTGCCGCCGAGCGATACGAACAGCGTATCTGTGGCGGTAATACGTGTACGCCGCGCACACATGTAGGCGCGCGGCGTAGAAAAGAAGGCTCGGTACCCCCACCGACTTCCAAGCCAGCCGGCGTGAGGCGGCCGCTTGCCGAGCCAAGCAAAATCGAGGCTAGCGTCATCTCGTGCCGACAGCGTGAGTTGCCGCTTAAGGGGTCATATATGCCAGGCACGTCATGAAATAAGTAAAGGTTTGTTAATTTATTGTCCTATTAATACATCCTGTTATTAAGTTTCTATCATGTGTCCGTTATTGTACATACTTTGAAGTATTTTCTCTGAAAAATACAAATAAATAACTAGGTTATGTACGACGTAACTGGCATCGTCTTAATTCAAATTGCAACATGCGGTGGTCAATGTATCTTGGTCAATTGTTATCTAAAAAAAATATAAAAAATTGAGCGTGAACTAGACACAGAAAACTAGTCCTCAACGAGCCAGAATATTTTTTTTCTTTTTTTTCACAAAGTTACACGCGAAAATGTCACCAATTTCGTAGGAACACTTAGAAATAATGACATTTTCGCGTGTAACTTTGTGAAAAAAAAGAAAACAAATATTCTGGCTCGTTGAGGACTAGTTTTCTGTGTCTAGTTCACGCTCAATTTTTTATATTTTTTTTAGATAACAATTGACCAAGATACATTGACCACCGCATGTTGCCATTTTGAATTAAGACGATGCCAGTTACGTCGTACATAACCTAGTTATTTATTTGTATTTTTCGGAGAAAATACTTCAAAGTATGTACAATAACGGACACATGATAGAAACTTAATAACAGGATGTATTAATAGGACAATAAATTAACAAACCTTTACTTATTTCATGACGTGCCTGGCATATATGACCCCTTAAGCTCATTTGGCGGCCATTTTGGTGGGGACACCGACATCAAAGGCGCCGACAGAGAGTATCCCTACTGTATTATACTGTGGCTGATGCTGTATCGCTTGCTTAAACTACTGCATCACTACAATCATCATCATCATGGTGAAGAATGAGAAGAAACAGCGTGCCAAAGAGGCAGCTATCACAGAAGAGATTGCGAAGATCAGCGATGCTATACGCAAGAAATATCTGGCATTGAAGGTGGGTAAGATAGACGCCGATGCGGTGTTGGAGACAAATCTACGACCGATTGTCGAGCCGCTAAAGCAATTGGTGGAGACGACGGGGAATACAATGCTGCTGCAGCAGCAGCTAAAATCATCGCCAACGCCATCACCACCGCAAACACCCGAGTTCGACGATTCATTCAACATACCACTGAGGCAGATGAAATCGTCCAGTAGGAGGAAACTTTTAGAGGCAAAGAGTATTAAACGATTGCGCACAGACACCGTGACTCCTAGACTTTTGAGACAATTGAAGCCGGACACGACTCCTAAACTTTCGAGAACATTGAAGCCAAAATCTATTCATGGTAAGAAAGTGCGCTATGGATCATATGCCGATCATTGATGGGGAAATCTTCGAGACCTCATACACATCACCGTCAGCTGAAGCTAAGATAAATACAACGATGCGTGCTATTCTACAACCGGGCAACTCCGAAGAGTTTTGTTCAGAAAGAGAAGCTTTGAATGAGAAATTCGGACCTCTGGCAAAGAAATACATAAAACTACTATACCTTGACACACTAGATACTGTGGACAAAGTATACGGCATATACCATAATGTCAACGTTGGCAAACTCTATATCGGTAGTTGTCTGTTCGATGTGGATGATAAGGACAACATTATGATCGGCACCAGACGATACAAAGGAACTGTAGGACTCTTCGATCTGATATTCTCGAAGACGCCTGCCGATTCAAAATATACTTATGCTGATTTGAATGCATACCGAGACATTCTAACACTTTCGAACGCCCATAGAACGAATCATTCGGCATCCGGGCAGGTAAAGGGCAACAAGGGTTACAAGTATCAGCATATAATTAAGAAGTTGTTTCAACCAAAAGGAGGACGTGGTATATCACAACGGACATATAATAATAAACTTCCAAACGCTATGATTGCTACGAACAACCCCATCGATTACGTTCACTGGGATGATCCGAACGAGCTGGTGGAACGCATGCAGCTACTGGTTTCTTCGCAAGACGCCGGTCATACTGGTCATGACAATGAGCTAATGTCGATAATCGAGGAACTTCGTGAAGCTGGATTGAATATAAACTAGCTATGCATACTAGTTACGGGACCAGTACGGCATGCGATGTCGATCAACAAGTTTGTTGCGCCCCTCGCAACGAATGGGACTTCAACAACCCCACAATCATCACCATTATCATCATCGGCAGTGCAATCAATATTTAGAAATGTAATATACACCAGCGCAGTGTGTCTGGAGGGTGAATCTTTCAACGCGCGTGGACGGAAAATATGCTGCGTAGGCGAACCCTTAGCTGCCGACGATGTCGCTTCCATGCGCTATGTGAACAGTTTTGTGAATGAACTGAGGAACGAAGTTGAGGAAAAATTGCTGGATCTACAAAGTACAATGTACCGATTGCTGAAGTCGCTTGAAAGACAAATTGAGGAACTAATATTAATAAAAGGGGATGACGGATATCATGTCGACTCAGTTGCATATCATGAGTAACGTCAAGGCACAATTGGTGGAAGAGTTGCACGCTGCAGCCCGACGTAACTTTCCACGCAGACGGGTAATCGTGCATGGTTTCGACGATCTATGGCAAGCTGATATCGTGGAGGTTCAACCATACGCAAAGGAAAACCGAGGGCTACGGTATATCCTTACAGTAATCGATGTATTCAGCAAGTATGCATGGGCCCTTCCTCTGAAAAGTAAGGGAGCGGTTGACGTGACGAAAGCCTTTTCGAGCATATTGCGAAGAGTCCCTAAAAACCTACAGACCGATCAGGGCAAGGAGTTTTACAACCGTGACTTTCAAGACTGCATGAAGAAGCATGGGATCAACCACTATTCAACCTTCAGCATTATGAAGGCCTCCGTGGTGGAGCGCTTCAATCGTACGCTCAAGAATGCTATGTGGAAGTCGTTCTCGCTGAATGGGAACTATCGCTGGACCAACATCCTGTCCACGTTGGTGTCAACCTATAATCATCGGAAACACCGCACCATCCAAATGTGTCCGGCCAACGTGACCCCCAATGATGAAAAGCATCTCCTCACCACCGTATACAGCAATATAAAAATCCTTGGACCAGCAAAGTCTAAAGTTGGAGACAAAGTTCGAGTCAGCAAATTCAAAACTATCTTTGATAAAGGCTATACACCGAACTGGTCAGCAGAGGTGTTCGAGATCCGCACAGTTAAACGAACGGACCTGGTTTCTTGTCTCCTAAAGGATTTCATGGGCGATCCCGTCGCAGGAGGGTTTTATGAACTTGAATTGCATAAGGCCATACATCCCGATGTGCATTTGGTTGAGAAGGTATTGCGCAAGAAGGGAGATAAGCTATTTGTAAAGTGGTTAGGATTTGATGCGATACACAATTCGTGGATAAATAAAAAGGATGTTATGTAATGGGAACAAAATAAATAAATTTATTGATATTTATATGTAACATATACAATTATTGCTCTCGAGGACGCGCAATCATTTCCAGAAAATGGGCCACATTGATCTCCGCGTTTTCGTCGGTCAGCCATCCACGAATTGGGAATCTCCCACGCTGAGGAGGCTGCGTGAACATCTCGTGGAGGTACTCGTTGAGCCTTGAGCACGATGCCGCATCCAACCGAGGGAAAATGATATTCCTGGTCACCATCGCCGGATTCTCTGGACGGCCCATGTTGATCGTTAGCCGTATAGCTGGAGCATCCTCGTCCTCCTCCTCCTCCTCCTCTTCCTCCACCGTACCACAGAGACGCTGCAGCGCATCGATGGCATCTAAATGAGAAAGAGAAGCTGATTAGATATCAATCTTGTATGAGAGAGAGAGAGAGAAAGAAACCTTACCTATGTCACACTCCTCCTCGCTGTCGCTACTGTATACAATTATTGAGTCAGCATAGAGTGACCCTTCATCATCATCATCGGACGCATACATGTCCACATCGTCGTCATTCCTTGTTCGTGCTCTATAGAACCAGCTCATGACTCGATCGGAGGGGATGGTGTTGGATGGCCGACGAAAATTCTGGATATGTCGGGCTTTCTCCTGCAGTACCAGCATTTAAGGAAACTGGTGACATCTCTCCCACTCTACCCCTGCCGGAAAAATAAGATTTCCATGGCGGAAGGGTGCAGGCCTATTCCTCTCGAGGGCGTAGGATGATCTGCGCGAAGTCCTCCGCATCTACATTGGGAAGCCCTTCGAATATCTCCGAATCTCCGTTTATCTCAACGAAGTATTCATCCTCGGTGTCGGTATCAACATCATCCATGTCGACGTGAAAGTTTTCTAAATAGGAGAAGTGGATTCGATAAAAATCTTCTATAAGAGAGAGAGAGAGAGAGAGAGAGAGAGAGAGAGAGAGAGTTGAGCCAATTGTGATACATACCGTCTAAAATTACCGTATCCGCATCGTAGATATCGTCCTCACCCATTTCTTCCTCCTCCTCCTCCAGGGAAATATCTTCAACCGACCGTGCATCATACAATTCCTCATCGTCATCGTCATCCGACGAATCTATGAGACGCAAGTCCCGAAACAAAAGATCGTTGATCGCGGGACCCGAAATATAGGCTGCTCGAGATGATGGCATCGTGAACTTCGATGTATTTTGGTCAGCGAAAACTACGCAACTGTGGAACTTTCGCCTTCGGGCGCGCATTTTAAGGGAAAGGGCATCTCCTGCTAAATAGATGTCCGGATATGCGGTGCTGCGTACTGAGACGAAGTCAGCACATGGCCTGCATCCTCCTCCTCCTCTGGGAAACCTGGACTATGGCTAAAAATCTCCAAGAATCTATACTACTACGCGTTGAATGAATAGAATAAATGCTGAATTATATATAAATAGATGTTGTTTCAATATATATTATAGAACAATAAATAAATAAATCAAATAAATACTTAAATAATACACGCTTTTAATACTACTATTCGGCGATCTTATAATGTCCCCAAGGGAGCGTACGAGTTGAACCCGGTATGATGTGGCGCTTATCATCGTGTGGGTTGAGGGCAAGCTTTTCCTCGCTAATCGAATACACGTTATGTTTCGAGGATCGTATGCAGTTCTGCCGAACATTTTTCTCCGTACTATCCTCGAGACATCGAACATAGTCCTCAAACTCTATGCATTTGGCTGTGACACTTTTCTTGATACCCTTAATCTTCTTGTCACAGCCCTCCCTACCATGTACTCGAGTAGCGTACATCTTTGCTCTCAACCCCACGAATTCGGTCATAATCGTACCGTTATTTTCGTCTTTCATCAGACCGGGTACCTTTTTATTAACGCGTGGAAGTCCATATGGGTTATCCTCAGGATAATCGCTAGTATCGAATCTTCGGCAAAAATGGTAGAACTATGGAAATTTGGTTTCGAAATCATAGCCTCGGCACCATATCAACCGTCCCACTGGGTGACTAATTTAACATTCGTATGATTGCGCACATTTTCCATAGTTTTACCAAAAACTGCATTGTTCATTAATTTAAATAGATTTTTACTAAATTCATTGGTTGCAGCCGTACGGAATCTAGTGTTCAGCTCTATATACTCGTGCAGCCATGGCGACTGATTGAATTGAATAACCCGATGTATCTTGGCTAACTTTAACCCATGCTTCAAAGCCTGCTGCAAATAGCGATAATGTATAATATACCGCGTCTTATTCGTGAACGTCGCGAGCAATTTCTTTTGCCCACCCTTTGAGGTTCTCACCGGAGCGTCCTCATGGTCTGGGCAAAACGGCAAGTCTCCGTGCGAGTCGTGAAGCGCGTGAGGATACTCCAAATCAACTTCCAAAATATATCCGAACGGACCATCCAGCGGAATCGAATTTATCGCGAACTGCGTACGCTCCTCGTCAGTGAACCATCGAAAGCCTCCATACGGTAATGGTTGAGACATTGCCCAACCATATAAATTATTAACATCCAAGTACATAAGGTACGTGGAAGCTTTCGATGAGTCATATGTGGGTAAATACTTATTATTAGCGCGCGCGTACCGATGCGAGCATTGGCTCAACCCTCCGCGGATACCCTGCTCGACGAACAGGAGCATGTCCACATCCGTCAGCAGTTCGAACACGATACCGGTATGCTTAAGCATCGCGTCCCATGTGAATCCGGGGAGGGTAAAGTAATGCGCCGGATCCAGATTGTAGCTGGATTTACAATCATCGCGGAAGCTCTCAAAAATATCGGCCAATAACAGTACATCTAACTTCATATAAAGATCACTGTATTCGCCCAATGTTTTGATGCTAAAGCATGACCATACATCCGCCGCATGCTGATATTCCGCATCGGTTATATTACTATCGTTAAGCCTATTATAAAATTCCTCGCGTGTGGGTAATTGCGTGTCATTCAATTTGCTGTACGTAGTCATATAATCGTACGGAAAGACACCCTTTCTTGTCAGAAGTTTAAAATCATCCTCGGACAAATCTGGGAACATCTTCCGTACGATATGCAACTTTTCGCCTCCCAAGTACGATGACAATTTGTCGAGGCTTGAACTGAGAAATTTGTAAGAATCGATAAATTGAAACTTAACACATTCCGTTCTTTTCTTGGTCAAGCGATTTACTCCCGCCGTGTCAGACACATGCTTTGTAAAGGAGATATATTTCTCCTTCGTAATGGGGTGTAAATTAATCTTGCCCTCGAAAGCGTTAGCTAGCGCCAAAATCACAAAGTGCGCATCGTACCCGGACAGGTTGTGGAAAACAACCGGCACAGTATATGGATTTTGGTATGACAGGTTACAATTTGAATGTGCCGGACCACGATATGCACCGGTTAAGTGACAATGATCGCGAACTTTCTTCGACGAATCATCATCATCACCAAACGGCTTCGAACATATATGACAATGTGTAGCCCCGTCGAATTCCCGTGTTGCCTCATCGGTAAGACGGTCCATCGGAACTTCTTTGTCAAGGATGCTCTTGATCCGACAACTCAAATTATATAACTCCTGCGAAAACCAATCCATACACCCTGCCGCGCTGGTATATGAACGATACCCACACAGCGAGGAATCATATGCGCAATGTACATAATACCCGATGCTGTAGGATTGATGCTGCTGATATTTGGCGGTGGGCACATCGTCCTGCATGGGCGTGAGCAGACACTCCAAGTCCGCATAGACGATGAACGGCATACGCTCCTGATGGCGGTGGTTTTTAAAGCGTAACCACTTCTGCTCATCGGTGGGGAGGATTACCGCACACTCATCAACCTTGGAGCAGGCCTCCGTGTGGATTTCCAGGAGTTGTGCCGACTTGAAATAATGCAGGCATCTGAAAATAGACAAACAGTATGAGATATTGTTTTATCACCGCAATACTGATATTAATAGGAAAAATCGATGCTTACCGCTCGCATATATGTCGGGCATGGTCTTTCCTGCTGAGCTGCGTCGATACCAGCCGCGACAGGTTGGTAATTGTCGCGAAATGGTGCTGGGGCGGCGCGTCCTTCTTCTTCGACTCGATGAGGAGCAAATTGACGTGCCGGTCCATTTTCTTCGCAGTCAGATGAAGTGGGACGCAGCGCTTCTCAGCCCATCCGAACACGTTGATGGAAATATCGTTTTTCCGTTCGAATGGGGCTAGCTCCTTCATGGTCATCGGAAGCTCGATCCCGCTGATGTCGAGCACGCTGGCATAATCTGGGTATGATGATGTCCTGCTGACGTTGTGCGAGCGGGTATTGATGACCGGGTACAAGCCTGCCACTACCGACCAAAAGAAGCAGGCATTGTCGTTGCATTTAATGTTTACGACAGCCTTTTTCTTCTGCACTTCTGCCGGTAGTGGAATATAGCAGCCTGCTCTAAGCGGATTGTACCGGCTCATCTTTACAGCCAGCTGTAAAACCGTCCGCAAGACCCAGCCACTATTCCGTTCTTGAAACTCGGACATCGCTGCGAGAATCGGATCCTCTACGGCAGCTCGATACCACTGGCGGATGTTGCTGACGGGAAAGAGCTCGACATTTTTGGTGTTGAACGACTTGATGCTTTTCTCGCCGTTCAACTCAAATTCCGCCTCCAGGACCGCGTAGACCTTGATGCTGCCGTTCTGCGTAACGGCATCCGTCACGCGGGTCATCACCGTCCTTCGTGCGTCCCGAAGAAAATGCTGCGGCTCGATGTGGCGGGTGTTAATCACAACACCTGTGGCGATGCGCCCCTTGAAGGCCGACTCCGTGTTCTCCCACACGAGGCTGGAAGCTGGCGCTCCCGCAGTTCCACTGCCACCAACACCACCACCCGTCCGTACAAACCGATCGCGCATACGTACACGCAAACCCCTGATGCGGTACTGAATACACTCAATGTGGTGTTTCGTGCCCATCGATGTGGCGCCATCACAATTTTCCATGTAATTGGCTAGACATGCCAATGTGTCATTACACATCTCTAGCCACTTGAGGTATTCAGCCATGTTCCGCACAACATTTGCTGTAGCGCTCAGGTTCTCCAGCATATTCTTAGCGAGCTCCATCTTTGCTATGAGATTCTGTACTTCGCGTCCGGATAAAAACGAAACTTTCACGACACGGGAAAATCGCGTGCTGTGTCCGACGAGCGACGTCTCTACTTCGAAAGATGTAGATACAAATGGTGTGCTCTCTGTGGATACGTTTCCCTTTTATGCACTCTTTTTCACGAAAAGTGGGGATTTGGTCCAGCGCTTTTCCGAAAAGAAACGTAAATGAATTCAAAATGGCGAAGTCTATCGTACCGGCATGTTAAGAGTTTCCCGGATGTGCACTCTCGAGCGCCAGCCACGTTTCGGCTAGGTCAGTGGTATGGCAGCCACGTTTCGGCTGGACTCAGTGGTATAGAGCAAACTATTGTCATCTCCGACAGATTTCTTATATAATATATGCTTGGAAGGACATCAGCTAGCCATTTGATTGTTAATTATACATGGATATATATTAACCTCTAATGGTTATACAACAGTTTCAGTTTTTGATTCTCTTATCTTTGAACGTAAAACATCTTCCAAGACCACTGCCATCGCACGAATCCGTCTCTTAAACCGAGCAGTATTTTCGGCTATAATATGCCATGTCCCAATTCGTGCGAGTCTTTCGGCTTCATCATAGGGCAACTGATGGACCTCATGGCAATCGTCAAACGATACCCGTTTAGTGTGTCTGGAAAATGTGTTGAGCTATACTCTCGGCAGTAGAATTTGAATCTCGTGCATATTGAGGGAGTATTACCTTTTCGATCGTCATGCTGCTGCTGCTGCTGTTGTGGATGCTGTGGTACCCAAATTAATATCACCACACTCCCTTATGAACCACTTTTACCCGATGGCATCCCCCCACTTGGAAGATGCACCACGAAAATTCGAAAGAAGGGTTCTCACCTCTCTCTCTCTCTCTCTCTCTCTCTCTCTCTCTCTCTAAGAGACGGTTGTAAAAAATGTGTGTCGCACGCTTCAGCCGGGGACTTGGAAGATGCACCCACGAAAAGTCACCCACCCAAATGGCTCTTAAGGGGTCATATATGCCAGGCACGTTATGAAATAAATAAAGGTTTGTTAATTTATTGTCCTATTAATACATCTGTTATTAATTTCCTATCATGTGTCCGTTATTGTACATACTTTAAAGTATTTTCTTTGAAAAATACAAATAAATAACTAGGGTATATACTACGTAACTGGCATCGTCTTAATTCAAATAGCAACATGCGGTGGTCAATGTATCTTGGTCAATTGTTATCCAAAAAAATATAAAAAATTGAGCGTGAACTAGACACAGAAAACTAGTCCTCAACGAGCCAGAATATTTTTTTTTTTTTCATGAAGTTATACGCGAAAATGTCATTATATTTTATTGTTCCTACGAAATTGGCGACTTTTTAATCAACTAAATCCCTTCCGTTGAGGACTGGAGTATTGTATTTCGAAAATATTGTATAAATTTCAATCAATTTTGTCCATTTCTACAAAAGTTATGCTGACCACCGCCACATCTACAAACAATGTTATGTTTCGCGAAAATCCTGGCTATGATACCTATACGTTATCTTTCAAAATGTGTTAATACATCTTTACAAGCATGGAGTCAAAAGATAGAACTTCCAAATAAACGTATATTTGAAAAATCGATTTTTGTCCATTTCCGGCATATATGTCCCCTTAAGGGCCCCCTCTTTGGCCACCCTGCGGTATTGTTCTTCCAGGTACTCCTCCCATTGATCCCACTCCGGCCCTGGTGAGCCTAGTGCGAGTGCGGCGAGGGGAATCGCCGTGATCCCAGGACGTACGTAGGGCTCCTCGTAGTCCCAATCCCGAATGCCAATTTCGCCCTTTCGGCCGTTCTACTCTGAGGAGTCCTGCCTTCCGTGTGAGGAATAGGGTTTGCCCGGTTTTTTCGAGCGTTCCGGACACCAGACTCGTCGGCGCGTCCACCATGTCGAGGCGCCCATACTCATTGTAAGCGAACAGTATCAGATCTAGCACGTCTTCTCCTTGGTACGCGATCACGCGCCCCCGCCTTTGGTCGACCGTGTATTTCCGGTACAGTTCCTCACGGATCGTCCTTAGTTCCCTGCACTCAGGGACCCACCTCGGAATTTCGTTTGGCGGCTCTGACTTATACGCCTGTTCCAGAGCCTTCTGATTTCTCGGCGCTAGCATTTTCGTGCTCTATTACAGGGGAAAGTTTTCGTGCAGTACATGCGACTTACTTGGTGTTGCCACGGTTTCACTCCTTGGAGATTCACCAGTGGTAGGGCTTCAGGTGCTTTACGTGGTGTTTTCCTGCGGTCTTGCCATCCAAAGTTTCTAGCAGATATACGGAGTCTCCCAGAGCTTTCGCTATTTTGTATGGACCATGGAATTTCGGCGCTAATTTCGCGGCTTTCCCTTGCGCGGCAGACCCCAATACTCGCAATCTCTTCAATACCACATCCCCCTCCCCGAAAATTCGTTCGCCGTGCCTAAGATTGTACCTATCTGCCTGTAACTGGTACACCTTATCTAAATTTTCCCCCACCCATTCCCTTAGAATCGCTAGGTTTCCCATGCTATTTAACCACGGCTCTCGATCCGGTTCTTCTATCTCAGGCGGCTCGTCTACCGTATTTCGTAAGCAACGCGATGGTTTCGGGTGTCTCCCTAGGTTTAGATACGCAGGTGAAGTTTGCAGGGCGGAGTTAATTGACGTATGTACGCGAATCGGAACTGCGGAAGGTGTTCGTCCCATTCCCTATGATCGCTGCCGATGTAGGCTACCATCATCGTTTTTAGAACTCGATTGACTCGCTCAACGGGATTTGCCTGATGATGGTAGGGTGGTGTGGTACTATGAGTTATCCCGTACTTTTCTGTGAGCTCTTGTATAGTGCTGTTAATGAACTCTGTCCCGTTGTCAGTTAAGATGGTACGCGGCGCTCCCCAGCGCGAGATAACGACGTCCTCGAAGGCCTCTACAATCTTCGGGCCGGTCGCCTTCTTCAGCGGCACACATTTAACCCCCCAAAAAACATTAAAATGTAAAAAATAGCGCCAAGTAGTTTAGTCCCTCACAAAAATATAATTGATATAATTGGAAATAGAAAGCCAAGTCTTTCTTCAAACACGAACTCAAAAAAGATCTTGCCTCACAAAAAAACGTGTGCCGCATTCCGCAAATGCCTCACAAAAATTAGAATGATCAAAGAAACCGCAATACTTGGCCCGCCCGGTTCTTCACAAATCGAGTTTCAAGCCTTTCACACCCAAACGGAATGCATATATATTTTATATCTGTTATTAATTACATTCAATATTTATATGTAATTTACATCTCAAAAAACGCCTATATATACCATTCAAGCAATCATTAATAAAGTTACGTTCTCTAAAAAACATTGAGCAGCTTACATTCCAGCATTAACAATACAATAGTGATTTGCCATGATGAGAGGTATAATTTGAATAATAATTTACCATCTGAGCGATCACTAAGAATTTTCCTAGAAAGACATTAACATTAACTAAGGACTAACCAACATCACTAAGAATTTTCCTAGAAAGACATTAACATTAAGAGTATAAAAGCGATTTGCGATCATGTGAGTAATCATTTGCATAAGGTCACTCACATCCACTTGTCTGTAGGCTTCAAACTCGATTTGTGAAGAACCGGGCGGGCCAAGTATTGCGGTTTCTGTGATAATTATAATTTTTGTGGGGCATTTGTGGAATGCGGCAGACGTTTTTTTTGTGAGGCAAGATCTTTTTGGGTTCGTGTTTGAATAAAGACTTGGCTTTCTATTTCCAATGATATCGATTACATTTTTGGTCAAGTAGAGGTAGAGGTGGTAGGTTCAATAGTTAGAAATATATTTTTGTGAGGCATTTGGTGGAATGCGACATTTTTTGTGGGAGATCTTTTTGGAAATAATATATTTTTTGTGAGGGTATATTTTTGTGAGGGACTAAACTACTTGGCGCTATTTTTTACAAATTAATGTTTTTTTGAGGTTTATAACTCTACAATAACGTAAATACACATTAAACAAAAGGAATACAAACTCGCCGGGCTGATGCAGGCTATTAGTAGCGTCTTGGAGTTTCCTCCAAGAGTACCTTCTAATAGCCTGGTTAATTTGCTATCCCTGTAGCTCACGTGACGGCGGGGACTCAGAGAGCTACAGGGACCTCGGCTCAACTGGGAGAGCACTCATCCCAGAGCCGTGAGGCTCTGGTTAATCTGCACGCCCTCTTGGAAGGCGACCCCCGTCGCACCCGTCGCGCTCACCCTCTCGGACCCAGCCAAATCCACCACGCTGAATTTGGCAGTCCTGCCGGTGTTTCTGTCGAATAGAGAGAAAGGAATTTCAATCAAATCAATACCATCATTGACAAAGCAAGGGAAAGAGAGACATAATATAAACTACATACGCGTTGGCCACGCGCAGTGTGAACATCAGGTGGCTCTGGCTGCTCTGGGCGTTGACGGCCGTCGCCCGTGTGACCCGCTGCGGGACAGCGCGGGTCAGGCACCCAATAGCCTCTTGGGCCGTGCTCACGGGAACCTGTGTGGTCCGCGGCACAAGCTTTCCATGCTGGTCGTCCCTCAAGTCTGCAGCAGGAATCAGCCTACGCCCGTTGGGGAAGAGCAGGTCGTAAAACTGACCCTGGTACAGCTCCATGAACGACGCAGCGATGGCGAAGCCTGGCTTTCCCTCCACGGTTTCAAAAAGTTGCCGGATGCTCCTCGGCAAAATGCCCGAGCTGCCGGATCCGTCGTCGGCGTGCGCTTCCGCGCCCATGCTGTACGATTTGCCGCTGCAGGTTTGGCCGTATGCCAGGACAGCGACATTGTACCCTGAAAGCGAAACATAATGATTTCTATCTTTAGTATACTCGGATCATCTATTTAGTACTAGTAATATTTGAATCATAGTAATTTGATAATTATACGGTTAGTTGTCGGCAGAGACAAGTCACTCAGACTGATGTCCCCTAGGGCCTAGAATATATATCTCAAGGGCATTGAAATCGCCGTCGAGTACCGTACGTTATCTCTACAATTACCGAATGAGAACTAGATGCAACTTGTGGCTGTTACTCACCATCGAACACCTCCGCAACCATGCCGCTTACGACCGTCTCGAACAGCTCGAGCTGCCCCACGTCCGGCGGCACGACTTTCGAAAACCGAAAGGTCTTGCCGTCTATGCGGACAGTCTGCCGGTCATCGAGGAGCTCCAGGTACTCCTGGTTCCCGCTCCTCTTCTCCTCCAGCGAGAGGGGACGAATCCGCACCGCCACACGAACTTGAGTGTTGCTCATCTACAAGTAAATGTTATCATTGTAAACGAAACAAGAATGAAGATCGAAATTATTTGAAGAAGAATTACTCGATTAGAATTATTAATAATTAGAATTACTAATTTTTTGATAAAACAAACAGACCCGCTAATTTACTTGGCTGGAAGAACACTCACTGCCGTAGTCATCACTGGCTCTCTAGAAATGGTAATGATTCGCCATCGGTCCGAAGCTGCTGGGCCCAGTCGAGAGCCTCAGGCAGGACACTTTTCTTTTCCCCGCAGGCACACCACCGCGTGCCGCCGGACTCCCCGTCCGCCCGAACCCCCATAAACGAAGCCAAAACCCTCCAAAACCCTTATTAATGAAGATAAATGATTGTATTCCGGCTCTTTTGATACAGCAAACTTCCCCCCGAAATCTCTGCACTTTCGTCTCTGATACTTGATTCCATCGGTTGCATAAGCAGCAGATTTTTTACCTCTTCTGTTATTTCGCGGGGCAGTTTTTTGTTCTGGAAAATTGGGGAGATTCGGGGATCTGAAGTTGAAGGCAAACACAACTATAGAAACTCAAGTCTATATGGTGCTGTTACATCCTCAGCGCGAATCTGACGACTTTTCTTCTCGAAATGCCATTTAGAATTCATCACCGGTTCCATTTCTTGTAGCTTTCATTTCTATTCCCTTGGTGCGTTATCGCTCCGACCCTTGACTTGTTCATAGGGTAGACAATCCCACAGCTGCGTGCACTTGCGTGCATCTACGATTCTACACACACACACATTCAAAACTAGGTCACCCACCGTCCCACTCTTGCTACTTTTTCCTGGAATTTCGGGACTTTAGGAGTATACAAAGCCCGATTTTCTGTAGGAAAGTTGGACTTGAGTAGAATCTTTTGAGCGCGACGCATCTCTGCCCGTCGAATCTCAGCAAGCATAGTGCCTGGAGGTGTATTAGATCGAGCATTGGTTCTCCTTCGAATGAGTTTCATTCAACCAACAGTTCACCAATATACCGCGACTGTTAGGTAAGTTATTGTTCACCGCATCCCCGTTTAACTCGTGACGTGAAACGAGCCATTCCTACTTTTAAGTTCATCGAGTTTTCAACCAAAAATATTGTATGAAAGCGGATTTTAAAAGTGTAACAATATATAGACCTTTTATTTTACATCTAAATTCAACGATTCCTTTAAACTCATTTTCAAACAGCCCATCTATATTTCTCTTTACTTATAATTTGGAACCATACCAAAGGAACATCATCGAACACTTGGTAGTCTTTGCCGCTCGAGACATAACCAAGGCGAGCCATCTGAGCAATTAGTTCTTTAACTTCACGAAAGAGGCATTGAGAAAGCTCAACGTTATCCTCGAAGCTGACGAGCGTTTCCACACCACTGACGGTTAGTCATACCCCAGTGCTGGTTGGCCGTTATATTAATCCGAAGCTCCTGATTCACTTACAATAAAATCAATAGATTCGCCAAAAAGGCTAGATTGCTCAGAAGTAGGTTTAATATCTAGAAACCTCGCCGACTTGAACCTCGGCTCGTAACACCTTCAATAATCTCCACCAAATAGTGTCTCCCTCTTGGCATACTGGCCACCATCGGGTCCGTCACCAGCACGCGACGCCCCATCCGTAAATCTATAAGCTGCACCCAATCCATAAAATTCGTTCAAAAAAATTTGATTCTATCTCAATATAGTTGACTAAAATCTATTATTGGTAATACTATCTAACTTACTTGTGAATCCATCCGGGCCCTCAATCCGAACTTGAGGCGTCTTGCTCCACCGGCTTCAGGAGGAGGCCCCACACTCCGTCGGCGGCATCTACAAAGAGAGGAATTAGAGATGAGGTTCTTTAATCGGAGATACGTGTTATTGAAAAAATAGAAAAGATGAGTATAATAGGATAGAAAGTAAAATGTACCTTCAATAATCTCCACCACATACTTAGCCCCATCTGGCATTCTGCCCACCAGCTCGTTTGTCACCAGCACGCGACACCCCACTGGATCAATCAAGAGGATAATTGGTAGCGTCGCGTGCTCAGACCTGAATTGCCTCGCGCGAGGGTGACCGGTCTCCAAAAGTCTTCGGAGCCGGTCTCCAGTTTCACCAATATAAGTGGGGCATGGAGCCTGTTGTACATTGTGATGCCGGTGACCAGCCCACAAATTTCCTTGAAATTGGCCTCGGACAGCTCCTGCAGATCCCGGCCGGAACAGTGGGCGAATGTGGCTGCCTGATTGGGGAAGTGGACCCTCAGCCACGCCTGCGACTCGGCCACAGTTGTATCCCTGCTGGGAGTACGTGGTGGCTCTAACCGACCACAGGCGACACGCGTTCTTCGTGGTGGCACCACTCTGTGGTAGCTGGGATGGAAAAAAGATTTAAAAATTATTTTGCCCCACCCAATGGGGCAAAATAATGTGATATCAAAATTTAGCAGCTTTGAAAAGAATTCGACTGTATCTCCATAAGAACGAACCGTAGAGGCTGTGTCAGAAGTAGACTAAGAAATCAGAAGAAACCAGGGAAATCTGAACCATCGTAAGAGGTAATACGGAATTTATCGAGAGGTTGCGGGTGGCTATAGGGGTT
This sequence comes from Crossocerus cetratus, assembly GCA_963675795.1. Taxonomy (NCBI): domain Eukaryota; kingdom Metazoa; phylum Arthropoda; class Insecta; order Hymenoptera; family Crabronidae; genus Crossocerus; species Crossocerus cetratus. The sequence continues at coordinate 5,167,503 of OY776671.1, forward strand.
GGAGGAGGCCACTGATGGGGAACAGTCCCCATTTTTTGGGATAAATCATAGGGAACAGCTCTAATTATCAGCTTAGGTTTTAGCAGTTTGAAAAGAAGCCGACTGTATCCCCATAAGAACGAAACGTAGATGCTGTGTCAGAAGTAGATTAAGAAATCAGAATAAATCAGTCAGGGAAATCTGAAACATCGTAACAGGTAACACGCAATTCATCGAGAGGTTGTGGGTGGCTATAGGGGTTGGAGGAGGCCACTGATGGGGAACAGTCCCAATTTTTTGGGATAAATCATAGGGAACGGCTTTAATTATCAGCTTAGCTATCTAAATCTAAATTTTATTCTTCATTAATTTGTTTGAGTTACCGAGAGCATTAAACGTATAGCTAACATAATTTGTACAGACTGTAAAAAAAATCTTAAAAATATTCTTGACCAAAAAGGCGTGAAATCCCCCCAAAAAACATTAAAATGTAAAAAATAGCGCCAAATAGTTTAGTCCCTCACAAAAATATATTATTTCTAAAAAGATCTCCCACAAAAATTGTCGCATTCCACCAAATGCCTCACAAAAATATATTTCTAACTATTGAACCTCCCATACAGGAAAATACAAGGGGCCCCGCGGTGGGCCACGGTGAGTTGCCCTACGTGTTGCATGGGGCCGACCTGGGCTGCCCAGCGTGGCCCAACCCGGGGGAATGGTTGGGATGATAACTTCGTGCCAACCTGGGATACCCAGCGTGGGCCATATAGGGCCAACTGTTTGGGGCCCACATGGGTAATCAAACTGTGCCCATCGTCAGCCCATGATCGTTTTAGGATTATTTTTTATTAATTTTACGGCATTTATTCTGTCGCGAGCACATCCTACATATTTCAGAGTTGTAAGAACAGAAATTAACTAGAATATTATTATAAACTCGCTAATCATAGAAAGGCATCGGATCAAAAAAATTCTTTTGAATATTAACGTTTTCTCTCACTCGCCACCCCATACCAAATAAACATTATTTAATTTGTATAGACTTTGCAGAATTCGCATTTAGACCTCGAACTGTAAGAGAAGAAAGTTGAGAAAGCAGAAATACTATTGAAAAAATCCTTGCCACTGCTGAGATTTGAACCAGGTCCCTCCACGTGTTAGTCCGCAACCTATCCATCTGCGCCAATCCTCGAAAGGTAATAAGGTACCGCGTTTTGTTCATCATTTGGTGCTGTCTCTGGCACAGATTACTCAAGCAAACTTGCAAACATCGAACAACTCAAAGCAACGCGTTCTGATTTGTAGTATCCCCCAAAATACATTAAAATGTAAATAAAAGCGCCAAGTAGTTTAATGATCCAAAAATGGAATAGATATCACACAAGAAAGCCAAGTTTTCAATCAAAGATACCACACGTTAATTAATTAACCTGCATCTCTAACTTTAAAACTTGGAATGCGCATACTTAATTACCAATCAAAAAATATTACTAGCATATGACTACCTTGACACAAATTTGCACATGCCAAGTTTTAAAGCTTGAGATGCAAGTTAATTAATTAATTAACGTGTGGTATCTTTGATTGAAAACTTGGCTTTCTTGTGTGATATCTATTCCATTTTTGGATCATTAAACTACTTGGCGCTTTTATTTACATTTTAATGTATTTTGGGGGATTTCACCCCTTTTTGGTTGTTCATATTTTGAAGAAAAATACAATCGGACTGTACCACATTCATATAACCGTCATCATTGTTTTGACACATCACCAGTCATGGCATAACCAATGTGTCGGTATAAAACCATGTTATCTGCACAGCGCTCTGCAGCACTTCGCAGTGGTGCCATCTCGCGTGAAACACGTGAGAGTAACATTTTTAGGAATTGTATTAATCCGGACGATGAAACTCTTAATCCGCTTTGCCTTTACCACGAGAAAAATAAAAGAGGAAATTCATATCTCCGGAACGACTGGACTGATCCACATGATTCTTGGCTCATTGGATTCAGAAAAATCAACGTTGAAATACAAAATTCTGAAATAAATTCTTGGGGCTCTAACTTTCGCATAAATCGAGGTGAAAGTTTGGTAACTAAGGATAACAGCTAGTGTTCGGGATAATATAGCCTCGGCTGTCGCGCGCCGGAGTGTCATATATATATGGAGAGGGAACTTCTACTTGGCGCGAGACTCTACCGAGTCTCCTGATACGTACTCCCGCACCTATTTGCATACAATTGGAAAGGGAATTGGTTGCAGAAGATTTTTCGTGTCGATCACGAGGAAATTGGTTAGTCAGAATTAGATTTATTCTCCTTCGATATGCTTCACAATGTTTACAGTTCAAGTGATCGAGTCCTACTGTCGTGCGTTCCCTTGGAGCGAGACGACCGCGTTGACACTTTTTTCTGTCTGTTCCAATAAGGCGGGTGATTTGACTGTCTATACTCTACCGACTATGTACATGCGATCTATGTTCTGATTTAGATTAGGTTTCAACACCCTCCTGCAAAGATTGCATGTATGTCCTTTGACTTTTCCTACATATTCCCTTCTTTATCTGACACATTTTTCAACCCCATGTAAAATCTATGTTTAGTGAGAGTTGGTTGCGGAACTGACTTAGTTAAGATATCAGCTACCTGTTCCGCTGTATTGACATATTTTACTTCTATTTCTCCGCTTTCAATGTGTTCTTTTATAAAGTGGTATCGAATGTCTATGTGTTTCAACCTTTTCAGTTGCTCGTGTGAATTACACGTTTTGATTGCGGACTGATTGTCCTCATAGATTTTAAATCTTTTATTATTTTCAAGGTTCATTTCATTAAGTAAATTTCTCAACCAACATCCTTCACTGACGCACGTGCTTAGAGCTACATATTCTGCTTCGCATGAAGATAACGCTACTGAATTTTGTTTCTTAGACACCCAAATAACTATATTTCCATAAAGAAAGTAGCAGTACCCGCTCGTTGATCTTCTGTCTATTTGATTTGAGCCCCAGTCAGCATCTACAAACCCTACTATTTTATCCATTTCGGTTTTAGAGTTATATACTAGTTTCAGATCTAACGTTCCTTTGATATAGCGCAATACTCTTTTAATATTCATCCAAAGATCATTACTTGCGCATGATTGATACCGCGACAAAAGTGTTATGCTTGCGCATAAGTCTGGCCTTGTGCCCAACATCGCGTACATAATACATCCTATCCCTTTTCTACACAAAGTTTCTAATTCTTTGCTTTCTGGATTTCCCCTTTTTAAAGTAGTTAAGTTTATATTCCTGTCCATGGGAGTGCCCACTGGACGACAATCTTGCATCCCAAATTTGGATAGCACTGCTTTAAGGTACTGGGTTTGGTCCAATGTGGTTGTTTTGTTTTCTATGTCTTGTTTGATGCTAATTCCCAAGTATTTACTAGCTAACCCAAGATCCTTCATTTTAAAGTTCCCTTTCAAACTTGTGATGATACTTTCCAGCATTGGTCCAGTCCCAGTGCACAATATGTCATCGACAAAGACTAACATAAAGACCTTTGAATTTTTATCATTGTATGAGTACATACACTTATCGCTTACAGTTCTTGTAAAACTGGCTTTCGTGATGAAGTCGTTCAGTCGATCATACCAACATTTCGGTGCCTCTTTTAGTCCATACAACGCCTTGTGCAGTTTGCATATGTACTGGCTTTCCACCCCAAAGTTTTTTGGCAGTCTGATGTACACTTCCTCCTTTAGTACTCCATTTAGAAAGGCATTGCATGCATCCAATTGTCTAACTGGCCAGGAAAACCTGTTGCTAATGGCTAAAAGAACTCTTACACTGGACAGTTTTATTACCGGAGAATAGATATCGCAGTAATCAAAATTGTTTTGCATAAACCCTTTTGCGACCAACCTTGCTTTAAAGATATTGTCCTTACCCTCATTTGTGGGTTTCTTTCTGTATACCCACTTGGTGTCTATTACTTTAACATCTCGATTTGGTTTATTCAGAATCGTCCAGGTATTATTTTCCTTGAGTGCTTCTTTTTCAACTTTCATAGCTTCCTCCCAATGGTAAGCTTCTGGAGAATTTAGTGCTTCCTCCAGTGAATTAGGATCATCAATTTCATGAATGAAGTGACAGTAATATTGTCCATATCTATCCGGAGGTCCAACATTTCTTCTAGGTCTTGACTCCTTGGGTTGATCCTCTTCGGAAGTTTCTTCACTTTCATTTTCGTGCGACGATGTTTCATTGTTCAAAGATTGCTCTGCTTCGTTCCATTCGTCCTCTTCCTCTTCTTCTGAAGCTGGTCCTTCTTCTGAGTGACTTACGACATTTATAGGGTCAACCTCTTGCAACTCTGGTTCTTCGGTCTCATTTGACTCATATACAGCAATTCCCTTTTCTTCCTTGGATTGTTGTTGTTCCATTTCAGGTACAATGACAACTTCTCTCACAGTAGAGAACTTTCTTGTGTTTTGGTCGTAGACTTTGAATCCCTTAGTCGTTTCACCATATCCCACGAACATTCCCTTTTTACTTTTGGAATCCCATTTTAGCCTGGTCTGCTTGGGTACGTGAATATATACTTGGTCCCCGAAAGTGCCTTTTAGTTGATTCAAGTCAAATCTCTTCTTGGTCCACAGCTCGTACGGAGTTTCATATTCAACGGAACTTGTTCCGGTGCGATTTAAAATGTATACGCTTGTATTTACAGCTTCTGCCCATAGTTCTTTCGGCAAATTTCTGTGTTTTAACATCGCTCTCGCTGCTTCTACCACTGTTCTCATCTCTCTTTCGATTTTGCCATTTTGGGCCGGAGTATAGGGTACAGTAGTTTGATGGGAGATTCCCATGTTTTCTAGTAAGCTTCTCACCTGACTATTTACAAACTCGGTCCCATTATCAGTGCGCAAGCATTTGACGCTTACACCTTGGTTTGTCGAATGCAGGAGAAAGTGTTTTAGTTTATGAGCAGTTTCGCTCTTCTGTTTTAGGAAGTATACTGAGCGAAAGTGAGAGAAATCATCCTTCAGGAGTAAAAAATACCTCGATCCGCCTACGGATGTGGTTTCCATGGGTCCACAAAGATCTGCGTGTACTAAGTCGCCTATCACACTAGTATACGTGCAGGATTTTTTGTGGGGCTTCTTCGCCTGTTTCCCTTCCACACACGCTTTGCAAAAGTGTTCCTTTGTGCACTTTTCCTCAATTCCAGCTTTGGATAATATCCGTCTTACGTGAACGAAGTTCTGGTGGGCAAATTTCTCATGAAACCAAAATAGTTGGCATTTGTTATTACAGTGATCCTTCCTCTCAAGTTTTAAGTCTGGTTTCTTTGCCTCAATTGTATTTTCCTTGGAGTTTGCAGCTTTGTATGCCAAGGCTTGCTCGTGTGAGCGGAAGACCATGCGATACATGCGTCCTTGGCGCTTGGCTAGTGCGATCACCTTTCCATTTTTAGTGATTTTCGCTAATTGGCTGCTTGAGACCATCTGTAAGTTTTTGTCAAGTGCGCTGCTAAGAGAGAATAGGTTTACCTGCAAATCCGGCACATGTAAGACCCCTTGTAGTTCGACCGGCTGCCAATTTTCGCCGTTGAACGCTCGTAGTCTAACAGTTCCTTCGGCACGACCTTTTACCAACGATCCGTTTCCCAGTTGTATTATCCTTGGGTTTTGCAATTTGGTAATGTTGTGGAATGCGTTTTCATTATTGCACATGTGGTGAGTGCACCCGCTGTCCATATACCAGTTGTCTTGTGATACAACCGACTGTGCGTCGACGTGATCCAACTTGGTTAATAATGCCGTATGAGTTTCCTTCTCGCCCGATTTCGCGTCTCTCTTCCTATGAAAGCAATATTTCGCAATATGACCTTGCTTCTTGCAGTACGCACATTGCTTATCCTTGTAACAGTGTTCTGTTTTGTGACCTAGCTTGCCGCAGCGCGCACACTTTACTTTTTCCTTTGACTGTGTGAGTAGAGCCGTTGTCGGTTCGTCGATTTCGGCTCTCTCTTCCTCTAACAGCAGTCTCGAAGTTAGCTCTCTCAAAGTCTGTTTATCAGCCGAGACTGATTCCCAGGCTGGTCTGAAGTGTTTGAACTTGTCTGGTAGAGACATTAGAATTTTGGTAATGATCATCTTCTCAGTGGGTTCTTCCCCTACTTGTTTCAATTTGCTTCTAATATCTTCGACTTTGGAGAAGAACTCGCTTACGTTCGAGTTATTAAACTGTAATGAGTAGAACTTTTGGTGTAGTAAATGAACACTCACCGTGGAATCTTTTTCATGCACAGCCTTTAATTTTGACCACATTTGATTTGCCGTTGTGCATGCTAGTAAGTGCGCTTTCTGACTGGGCTCAACGCGTGTCACAATGACTTCCTGGGCTTGCGTATCCTTCTTCATCCACGCTGCTCTTGCCGTTGCTTCTTCCGGAGCAGTCGTGGTGCCTTCCACGTGTTCGAATAATTCTTTTCTTTTTAATATTATAGTAATTTCGAACCTCCATAGCTCCCAGTTATCACTGTTAAGTCTTTCTACATGAGTAACGGTCTCGGAAGACATCTTGTACTTTACTTGCGAATATGTCCCACGTGGTGAGGAGAATCCGGCGTGGTCCGTTTTAATTCACTCTGACTTTATTTTAATTCCCGTAGCCTTCTGGGCCCATAACCAATTGGAAAGGGAATTGGTTGCAGAAGATTTTTCGTGTCGATCACGAGGAAATTGGTTAGTCAGAATTAGATTTATTCTCCTTCGATATGCTTCACAATGTTTACAGTTCAAGTGATCGAGTCCTACTGTCGTGCGTTCCCTTGGAGCGAGACGACCGCGTTGACACTTTTTTCTGTCTGTTCCAATAAGGCGGGTGATTTGACTGTCTATACTCTACCGACTATGTACATGCGATCTATGTTCTGATTTAGATTAGGTTTCAACACATACTGGCGACAGTTTTGCGAAATAATTGCTTTTATGAAAAAGATGAGATCATTTCATTTCACTATAGAATATTAAAAGGTACAAATGCTTATTATGTCAATATATGAAAAATACTACAAATCGAATAATGACTAGTAAAAACAAATCACGCATAAAGTCTTTATGGTAATACCCCGTTTTTTTTCAAGTTTAACATTTAAGTGGGTGGCCCACCATTTGCCTAGTCCGCGCCCACCTTACAGCCCATCATTGACTGTGAATCTACTGCCCACTCCGCACCAGATGTGGCCCACGTCAGATTGCCCACTATGGGCAAATAGTGGGCATCCCACACGGGGGCCCACTGTGGGTCCCGTTGTAACGGTGGGCTCTTCCTGTATGGGCTACCACCTCTACCACTACTTGACCAAAAATGTAATCGATATCATTGGAAATAGAAAGCCAAGTCTTTATTCAAACACGAACCCAAAAAGATCTTGCCTCACAAAAAAACGTCTGCCGCATTCCGCAAATGCCCCACAAAAATTATAATTATCAAAGAAACCGCAATACTTGGCCCGCCCGGTTCTTCACAAATCGAGTTTCAAGCCTACACAGGGTTGGTCAAGCCCCCCCTTTTTGGGTGGGATTTAAAATTGTGCCGGAAATGACTGATCGATTTGGCATGGAATGACCCGTGCGAGAGACACGTCCCATTTGACAAATTTAAAATGTGTGCGTCTCGCGATAATAGTTGAAAGGGAGTGCCGTGAGGGACGAACTCGTCACTTATTGTAGTATTATATTTAATGGTTTTATAATAAAATTCGCAGCATGAATAATATTAACTAATATGAGTTATTTGTACTTACATAAATGACATATTAGAAAAAAAGTGATCAGGAAACAGCACCAGCGTAAGTATATTTGTATTATATTAATTATATTTAATCTAATTTAATAACCGATTATTAATATTATTATGAATTACTTTTGTAGAGCCCACATCGATGTTCCTCCGCCGGAGTCGCCAATGGCACCCGCCAGTGGCGCAGTCCCTGTGGACGATGGCGTATAATGCATATAAATAATGCATATTTTTTAACTATGATGTATTATGTACCAGGTGCGTACCTCAGGTGAACCCCAGCAGCCTGCGGTCCGCAGAAACCGCGTAAGTACATATATTACCAATTTTAATTTTATCAATTTTGTATTTTATCAATTTATTTATTTAATTTAATATTCGACTGAGCTAGTGGTTTCGAAACTTCGACGATGGCGGAGGGGGTGGCGAACACCTTCGCCCCAGCGGTCCCAGGGATGTCTGCAGGACCTTCGATAGTGCAGGGGGACCTAACAATTGATAAGCGGGGCAGCATATCAGCGATTATGCGTGCCCTGGGCATAATATCCAACGACACAATCTGCTATTCGGACCAGTGTCTGTCCGAATTAATTGAGGAGTATAGAAATCCACAACCGTCAAATATTATCAGAGACGAACTACGTCAGTCAAGATACATGTTTATATACAAGTTGACGCAGTAAGTATATTATTTCTTTAATTAATTATTTATTTCTTTAATTAAGTATGAATTAATGTCGTTTTCTTTTGCAGTAATAATTACCAATACTGCATTTTCGCGCAGGACAAATTTTAAGGGTGAGTATAAAACTAACGTAGTTTAATAATTTAAAACAATAAAGGTGTACAGGGTGAATCAGATAAGGGCCATTCCACGCCAGACCATCACACTCCATACCAGGGATGGGCAAACGTGAATAATTTTAGGCTTGAATTTTTTTCACCGTGAAAATACTGTGAATTGATTTATTCATCGAGAAACGATGAAGACACTATAAGCTGAATGATTCCCAGCAAACAACTTAACTGTCTTTCTAAATGTATGTACAAAGCTACGAAGCGATTTTATATGTGAAGCTGTAAATGCCGACAAAGACTTTAACGTAAAAGAATGAAAGATTTTCTACCTTTGCAAACCAATTGCCGAAATACTGCAACTTTTACGTATCAGGCCACACATGTTCCTCAATCCAAGTGAGATAATGCGAGACTCTTGTGTAGACACCGGGTGTATTAATTATTGCACAGGCCTGGCCGAAACTCGTGATCCCAATGACTTGATGGAGATGCCTATTGCCTGGGTGAATTTCTTGTAGCGGACCGCCGGAGTCTCCCGAGCACGTGTCTGCTGTTCCACCACCCGCGCAAATCATGCTTGGCGATACACCACACGGCACAGCCGTCGAGCCATTATGACTTTGTGCGCAGGCAGAGTTATCCACTATGCCTAGAAGCGCCCTTTGCAGTGTGTCACTTTGGGCTCCCCCTGTCGAATATTAGTAATCAGCACAAAATCCAGAAAAGAGACAAGTGTATCATATCATAGAGACATAGATCATACCATATTCAGTCACACCCCAACCACTGACCCATGCCTTGATTGGTGAAGTGTCATATGATTGATACAAACAAGCCGGTCTTATTATATTACTAAATTCGATTGTAACTTCCAGTTTCAAGAGAGCTATATCTGCATACATAGCAGGCGGTTTGTAAGACGGATGGCGGATTGTTCTCACGATTGTACGGGAAATTCCTGATTGTGTGTCACTCAGATCAATCAGACCTACACGTGCTATTGTAGGACCACCACTAAAACAATTGACTATCAGAAATTATAATCATTTTATCATTAATGCTGGTAACATGGTCAGTTTGATAAAAGTAAGTATACCTTGGTCCATAAGTGCAATGTGCAGCACTGAGCACCCATTCCGGTGAAATCAAAGACGCACCACATTGGTAGCTGAATTTATTGTCTTCAGTTCTGCCCAATGCAACCATGTGAGGATATTCACCGATCGAAGCAGTATCACCACCAATTACGAAGGTATTAGCAGTCCTGCTGCCGCCGTATGAAATCTCTGATACACCTGGATCTGTGCCAACTGAAGACAACACTTCTGTTCTGGCAGCCACTTGTCTCGCATACTCATCGCACTCTGAAACATTTTAATTAGATGTGTTAAATTTGATGTTCTGGTAAGAGATGACAGGACGGCTCTACTTACTTGCTTCTGACTTTGTTCTTGTAGCCCCCTCTATGAGTGGAGAGATGAATGCTCTTTCTGAAACTGGTGGCTGATTTATAACATTACATCGGAGGTTACCATTAGAGAGTGGGGAGTGGATTGGATCTGTGTTAGAAGATCTAGTGGTAGATCCATTAGTTTCCGAATGCAGGAAGGGATTATTGACATAAACGGGAGTTTCGGACACCTGGTCCTCTTCTCCATGCTGTGGCTCAGTGTACGGATAGTGTGCGGTGGTATCCCCGTGTGCTTCAGGTGCTGGGGTGTTAGATAGAAAAGGATTTCCTGGATAAAACGGTGCAGGTGCCGTAGTGCTCGTAGGGTCCCCTTGTAAGAAAGGATTCTCACTGATATTGTAACTCGGCTTCGGCCCGTTTCCCTTTTTACTCTTCAGTTGTCTTCCTGAAGATAAATCTCGGTTTAATTCAGCTTCATTCGAAAACTATACTGATAAATATTAGAATGCAAGGTGTTCTTCGGAATGTATTCCTCTATGACACAGGGGAATTTTGTGCAAATGTAGGAGATACTGAAGGAATGAAGAAAGCAGAACTATTGACCTGATTGTCTCAGGGAAGAAGACAGCAACAAATCCGACGCCAGCAGTACGAACAGCGCGAATATCTTTACGTGAAAATCCATTGTTAGAATGTAGATGTTGCCCGAGTGCCAGTGAATCCGGAGATGCTAGATGCAGGGCGGACGAAGGAATACTTCCATTACCTCTGGAATGCTGGCGTATGCCGATTGTCAGGACTTTTAAGAAGCGAAAAAGTGCTGCTACTGATAATCATAAGTATGGATCATGGATCAAGTTTATCGGTGCATGCTTCCTGAACGGTGTGAGTGCGAATGCGTGATTGACACGTGACCTTAACACGTGACATGCGAGAGGATCGAAACAAATTTGCAATTTCGTAATTGGTCATTTTAGCGTTCATGTAATCGTAATCCATACAGATGCACGCGCACTGTTCAATCACGTGGGTGTTACGTATACAGCAATGTTTTCCGCAGAGCCCTTCCTGGTCTCTGCCACCCGGAGGCAACTACTGGATCACATCCTTGAATAAGCTCAAAGAAGACAGATAAGCTGGAGAAAAAGTGCGCACTCGGACTCGAAATCTTAGATGAACCCTGTGAACTCGAGAACCGAATGTCCCATTTACAAAAAGAATCTTTTAGACAAGGCCACTATGGAAATTATTCGTGCAGGGGGCGACTTTGCAAGGGAAAACATGTAAAGATTCGAGAAGAACCCGGCGGTTGTCGACAGAATTTTCCTCCAACGTTAATTGCTGTTATCTCCCGAAAGATTAATCACTCTCGGCAATTATTACAAATCGCGCGATGCCTGCGTTTGCAAAGTTCCCAGATAAAACAGATATACACATAGTTCCAAAGAGAATAATCATATATTTCTTCAATATCCACTCGAATATCTAATACGCTGATTTATGTTTCGGCGATTTATTTCAGCTGATGCTTGAATGCGAGTTGTACATGATACGTGATACGCCGCGGGTAGTGTCAATATTCCAATCACCGTATCATAATTAACGGAATCCGATTTATAATGATTATGTAAAACTCAAGGCCCATTCTATAGTGGTCTATATATTGTAGTTAAACATTAAATAGGCCGGTCAGCACGTCGAGATAGTCCGCGCTCGATAGTCGCGCGTGACGATGCTCCAATTTTGTAATACTTCTCTTGTATCTCTTTGCCGAGGTACGCGCGGATCCCCAAGAATCGCCGAAAATCGTGATCGTCGGTGCCGATGCGTCTGGAATTGCCGCTGCTTCCAGACTCCTTCAGAATGGGGTCGAGAATATTATTTTGCTAGGTAAATCTTTCTTGTACAACGTCATTAATGTCACAAACGCAGGTATAAATAAAATCCCTAAAAAACATTAAATCTAAAAAAAACGCCCAGTAGTTTAATGACTTGCGTAAAAGGTATGTTCTGGAACTTCGTTGTCCAACAATGAAATAGATATCACACAAGAAAGCCAAGTTTTCAATCAAAGATACCACACGGTTATTAATTATAATTAACTTGCATCTCGAACTTTAAAACTTGGCATGTGCAAATTTGTTTGATTGGTAATTAAGTACGCACATGCTAAGTTTTAAAATTAGAGATGCAAATTAATTACTATACGATACTACTGTTTTAAATATCTGCTAAAGATTCTGCGGCTGTGTTCGATGTCCAGTGATGCCGTATTGCAAAAGCAAGTACCAGAAACAATATTATGACTTTTAGAAAGTTATTATGTCGAAAAATAACGGTCGACGCTTATGACAATGATCTTCCTGCCTATCACATCCGCGAAAAGACCAAAATATTGTTACTTGACACTTGCACCGTGTTATTATTTGCAGTGACAGACAGGTGTACATACATACAATAGACCAACGCAGGAATTGTCTCGTTCCAGACAATCCACAAGTATGCTGCATGGGAATTGCAAAGTATAAAATCGGGTTCTCAGTAATTGGATAGCAAGTCGAGTTTCACTATTAACTCAATCAACTCAAATCGAACGAGTTACTCCAAGAATCACAGAGGCTCAAAAAAGTCCCCGTACGAATATTTATATTATTTTGTAACCATTCTATTTAATGTAATTTTTAAGGGGCCTCGTGCAGGCCTTGTGCGGCCAAGCAAATCGTAGTTTCGAAGACAGTATTACTTGATAGCTGGGGCTATCTTAGAAAACGGGTATTATGGTACAATAATCGATGATTCAATGTAACTATATAGGAACAAAAAAATATGTCAATGACAATTGTATTTAAAATTTTCGGCGCGGATTCTACAAATGAATTTTCTCAAACGGCACCCAATATATTTTGGAAAGTATTGGACCGATTTGGCAGAAAATTTGCATACACAAACTCCGTAAAATTGTCCGCACTATGTTAGTTCATTTTTTTCTAAGCGGGATTCCCATTTTATAAAGTCAAGAAGCAGGTTTCGTCAATGCGAATACTCAACTTTTATATGCAAATGGCCGCTGTTTTCTAGAAAATCCATATTTTTTATAATTCACTGTAACACTGTTAATATTATAATTTTCGTAATCAAACTAACAAGTTCTATGGCTGACAGCATGCCGCCCTTTATTATGCATACAAGGAATTCCCTAAGAAAATAAAAACTTTTACTAAAAATAAATTGACAAAGTCAGGAGACTCGGTAGAGTCTCGCGCCAAGTAGTAGTATATACAGGGTGTCCCAAAAATCCCGGAACGCTGAAATATCTCTGAACCAAAACATTTTAGAGAAAAATGATGAAGACAAAAGTTGAACTGTTTTAAAAGCTTTATGAAGCGGATATACCCATTTGATCTTGGGTGGATGGCTCAAGGTCATATCAAGGTCAACGTAATTTTCATAAATAGATCACCATATTGTTTATTATGTAACATTACAGCTGACGTCGAGACGTTTTCAAAACACTACTTGTTGACTATTTTATGATGGGAATTGCCAGACTTAATGCAGCCAACATCAGCGTTTACACCACTAATTATATATATCAGTGGTTTACACCCCTTCTCTGTAAGTGTGTGATCACACGCGAACAAATGAATCATGTGCTCAACAACTTTTACGTGCGGTTGGGGCAATGTCAGATGGTTGGGGCACATCAATTCGAGCATTTGCCGAATTGAATATCCATCAGGCATATGCGCACGCACCTACACAGAAGGGGTGTAAACGCTGATGTTGGCTGCATTAAGTCTGGCAAATACCATCATAAAATAGTCAACAAGTAGTGTTTTGAAAACGTTTCGACGTCAGCTGTAACGTTACATAATAAAAAATAGGGCGGTCTATTTATTAAAATTAAGTTGACCTTGATATGACCTTGACCCATCCACCCAAGATCAAATGGGCATATCCGCTTCATAAATCTTTTAAAACAGTTCAACTTTTGTCTTCATCATATTTCTCTAAAATGTTTTGGTTCGGAGATATTTCATCGTTCCGGGACTTTTGGGACACCCAGTAGAGTACGCGCGGCAGTCAAGGATACATATCCCGAACTGTAGCAGTTATCCTTAGTTACCAAACTTTTGCCTTGATTTAAGCGAAAGTTAGAGCCCCAAGAATTTATTTAAGAATTTTGTATTTCATCGTTGATTTTTCTGAATCCAATGAGCCAAGAATCATGTGGATCGGTCCAGTCGTTCCGGAGATATGAATTTCCTCTGTTATTTTTCTCGTGGAAAAGGCAAAGCGGATTAAGATTCAGACTTGACAATGTGCCCCTCACATTTTCCACACGAGCGGGCGCCACTGCGAAGTGCTGCGGAGCGCTGTGCAGATAACAATGGTTTTATACCGACACATTGGTTATGCCATGACTGGTGATGTGTCAAGACAATGATGACGGTTATGTGGATGTGGTACAGTCCGATTTTATTTTTCTTCATTATTTACTTTTCCTTGTTTTACATGTATGAGGTATGATTATTAATTTACGAGTTTCGGCCGCGAGCCAAGTTCACTTGCAATGTAACATTTTTCCCCTTCGAAGGATAATTGAAGTGATTCCTCTGCCTAAGTGTTAATAATCTAGTTTAATGTCTCGTCTATTCTTGCAGTTTGCCGTAAGAAAGTGAAAGCGGGCCACCCTGGTTGTTTCGAGACGATGTGGCCTACCAGCAGAAGATGGGGCTACGACAAAGCTACTAAGAAGTGCAAACCCTTCCAGTTCACCGGATGTGCTGGAAACAGCAACAATTTCAAGACGCTACCGGAGTGCAAGCGGGTTTGCTTGGGAGAGAAGTGATTTTTCGTACCAAAACAAGATTGCAAAGAAATGTTTTGATACCAATAATGGTATGAAACTGTTACTGAAAATGATATTAAGATTTTTACTAAAATTGAATCTCATTTGTATCGTTTGAAACTGAATTGTGAAGATTGTTGTAAAGTAATAAAGTGTTATAGCTGAATACTCTTAACGACACTATATTTCCTTCCTAATTATACACAAGAAGATCGTGCAAAATCAGTAAGCCGGAAGCCGAAAGTATATGCGTCCCGAAAGAATCCTGTCCAGTTCCGGTTTGTCAGGTGGGGCAGGAACGTGAAGTTGGGTACGCCGGTCTAGGCTGACGGCATAGTTTCGGGCAGCACATGGGTCGGATCAGCCCGGCGGCATGGCCGGTTGACAGGTGGCGAAAGTGGCATGCATACTGGGTGGGCAAAAGAATTGGAACGCCCGGTAATAAGTATGGGGACGAGCTTCATGCGATAAAGGATAATAGGGACCGAATAATTCGTGGGAGAGAGTCTTTATTGAATCGCAACGTAACAATTAGGCGGCAGCGGCTGGGCCGGAACTGGAACGGAACAGATCTCCGAATCGCCCGAATTTAGCTAAATACGACCCAGGCTATCAAACCCTCTTTATCGAAATTCCGCGGGCATTCAAATCAAATAATTCGCGTCGCGCTTCAACCAGCGGATATTTCCGCGGACAATTAGATTTTATAACTTGACGCCTGGCACGTAGATGTGTAGCTGCCAGTAGGAATAGCGTGGACAATTAAAGGATTAAGACGCGACGTCTGACTCCCAGATGACTAATCCCTGTAGAAATTGGAAGAGCTTAAAACCCGCAATTAAATAATAAACGAATTAAAGTAATAAAGGCAATCATCGTACGTGACTTCTTCGAAGACGTCGCTAAGCCTAACAATAGATGTTTCGAAACTAGCAAGCAACCCTTGCAGCTGTGAGTCAGAACCGGCGTACCTGGCGGACAATACAATCATAAAACCTCGCTCGCCTCGCCCGAGCTCGACTAGCGAGGAAGGCCCCGGGATACTCCCGCGCTCCGCCGCCCGTCCTCCTCGCCGCAATCTCACGCGCCGATTCCTCGCGCACGAAATAAGGGCCGAGTACCCGAGAACCAATCAGCCGCGTCGGATGGCCGGAAATACGTCATGGAGTAGGGCTCCTGCGTAGGGCCTCCAATCAGAAACTCGTTCGCGCCCACGTGTTCATGCCAGGCTGCGATTGGCCGCCGATCACGTGCCAGGAATAGGAAGCCACGCGACCGGGCTTCCTGACTTAGAATCTGAGGAGCGACTCTCAGAACTTATTCTGCCGTTTTAACTCACAGAACCTTCTCCGCCGCCTTAACTCACAGACTTATCTCCGCCGTCTTAACGAATAGATCTGTTGAAAACTTTGTATATTGGACAGCAGCAGTTTTTACTTAGAACCTCTTGAATACATTTCATTCATTTTCTTGAACTCCAATCTTTGCTTTGCTTATTATTATATTCCAATTTCCCGCAACTCCGCGAGCAGGGTGCCTCAGCACCGCACGGGCACACTTGCCCACGTTCAGCTCTCAGAAACCGCCGAACACGCAACAGTGTTCCTGGCTTCCTGCCCTGGAGGGTTTCGAGGTAGGCAACCGTGGGGATTTTAGCCGGTAAGAGTCCGGCATATCCCCGTCCTCTCCTCAGGAGGGCGAGGAATCCATGAGGATTTCCCCCACGAAAAAAAGGCAGCAGCGGCTGACGAAATGATAATCCGATTAATTATCATACAGGTGTCAGTATAGAAGAAAGACATAGTTGTGGAACATTTTCTACGCACACAGTAGCATCCGTTTCATTCTTTCTTCTCATGCGAGGACACCACCAGCCTCTGCAAACATTTCCAGCCAAAAAAAACATGCAAATGTTTGCTAGAACCTGAAATCGCAAAGAACACTACTGCTGCAACTCTCTCGTGCAATAAAGTCAACACGTGATTATGATTGTCTGATTGTATTATACTATAGTTACCACTTTTTACAGAACTTGCCGACAATGTTAAGCCCTTGTGGCTCGGGTCCTACTCCTGTATCCACCGATAATGTGTAGGCCAAATTGTCGACACGGATAAACTGACGATAAATCGCGTCAGTCTTTTAAAAATGCTTTTCTTACTAACTTTTGTTTTTATCCTTCTTCCTCTCAGCTTTCCACACCTATGTCTTTCTTCTATACTGACACCTGTATGATAATTAATCGGATTGTCATTTCGTCAGCCGCTGCCGCCTAATTGTTACCTTGCGATTCAATAAAGACTTTCTCTCCCACGAATTATTCGGCCTCTCTTATCCTTTATCGTATGAAGCTCGTCCCCATACTTATTCCCGTGCGTTCCAATTCTTTTGCCCACCCAGTATGCATGCCACTTTCGCCAGCTGTCAACCGGCCATCCCGCCCGGACTGATCCGACCCATGTGCTGCCCGAAACTACGCCGTCAGCCTAGACCAGCGTACCCAACTTCACGTTCCTGCCCCACCTGACAAACCGGAACTGGACAGGATTCTTTCCGGACGCATATACTTACGGCTTCCGGCTTACTGATTCTGCACGACCTTCTTGTGTATAATTAGGAAGGAAATATAGTGTCGTTAGGAGTATTCAGCTATAACACTTTATTACTTTACAGCAATCTTCACGATTCAGTTTCAAACGATACAAATGAGATTGAATTTCAGTAAAAAACTTAATATCTTTTTCAGTAACAATTTCATACCATTATTGGTATCAAAACATTTCTTTGCAATCTTGTTTTGGTACGAAAAATCACTTCTCTCCCAAGCAAACCCGCTTGCACTCCGGTAGCGTCTTGAAGTTGTTGCTGTTTCCAGCACATCCGGTGTACTGGAAGGGTTTGCACTTCTTAGTAGCTTTGTCGTAGCCCCATCTTCTGCTGGTAGGCCACATCGTGTCGAAACAACCAGGGCGGCCCGCTTTCACTTTCTTACGGCAAACTGCAAGAATAGACGAGACATTAAACTATAAATTATTAACACTTAGGCAGAAGAATCACTTCAATTATCCTTCGAAGGGGAAAAATCTTACATTGCAAGATACATTGCACATACATTGCAAGTGAAACTCGTAAATTAATCATCATGTCTCATGCATGTAAAACAAGGAAAAGTAAATAAACTTTGTCAATTTATTTTTGGTAAAAGCCCTCATAGCCATCTGCTAGCAGATTGGCAGCAGATTTGCAACAGGCTTAGCAGAATCTGTCGCCAAATTCATGTCCATCTGTATCCGCTTTGTTGAGATTCTTTATAATGTGTTAATTAGTTAAACTCTTGAGAAGAACGAATAAAACTTTATTATGTATTAACTCATCTTCAACATACTTGATTAGAATGACCAACGACGTATAAAACATATAAACGTCTCATACAGAACAAAATCATACAGAGTCAATTATTACGTACTATCTTCGTGTGAATGCCTGACAAGAACACGCTTTTGGCTTGTGTTTTGGCATCTTAGAGCCTGCTGTGCAGGCCTGGCAGCAGACGGGCGCCGATTCTTAACAGAGTATGCTCAGTCTTGAGATTACAAATCAGAAATCCGGTATATATCTTATACAGATATATGTGTTGTAAGTTGATTCCCGATTTGGAATTTCAAGACTGCTCGGTTTCTGCGCCCGTTCTGCTGCCAGGCCTGCGCAGCAGGCTTCGACGCCACAACACAAGTCAAAAGCGGATACAGATGGATGTGAATTTAGCGACAGATTCTGCTACGCCTGTTGCAAATCTGCTGCCAATTTGTGCATTTTTAGGGATTCCTTGTATGCATGCTAAAGGGCGGCATGCTGTCAGCCATAGAACTTGTTAATTTGATTACGAAAGTTATAATATTAACAGTGTTACAGTGAATTATGAAAATATTGATTTTCAAGAAAACAGCGGTCATTTGCATATAAAAGTTGAGGTTTCGTATTGACAAAACCTGCTTCTTGACTTTATAAAATGGGATTTCCGGTTAGAAAAAAATGAACTGACAGAGCGAACAATTCGGTCCAATACTCCGCAAAATATATTTGGGTACCGTTTGAAAAAATTCATTTCCAGAATCCGTGCCAAAAGTTTTAAATACAGTTGCCATTGACATATTTTTTTGTTTCTATATAGTTGCATTAAATCATCGATTATTGTACCATAATACCCGTTTTCTAAGACAGCCCCAGCTATCGAGTAATACTGTCTTCGAAACTACGATTTTCTTGACCGCACAAGGCCTGCACGAGGCCCCTTAAAGATTACATTAAACAGAATGGTTACAAAATAATATAAAAATTCGTACGTGGACTTTTTTGAGCCTCTGCCTCCATGATGAAGACTGCGCCGATGATGACGAGGAAGAATACGATGACCTTGGCGTTCATTTTAGGCACAGTGATTCTTGGGGTAACTCCTTCGATTTGAGTTGATTGAGTTAATAGTGAAACTCGACTTGCTATCCAATTACTGAGAGCCCGATTTTATACTTTACAATTCCCATGCAGCATACTTGTGGATTGTTTGGAATGAGACAATTCCTGCGTTGGTCTATTGTATGTACCCCGGGCGCAAT
The DNA here is from genome assembly GCA_963675795.1 of Crossocerus cetratus. Lineage (NCBI taxonomy): Eukaryota > Metazoa > Arthropoda > Insecta > Hymenoptera > Crabronidae > Crossocerus > Crossocerus cetratus. The sequence goes on from OY776671.1 coordinate 5,186,953, forward strand.
CGATTCTGTTAGTTTCTCCGCTCTGTTTACATGGGCATTTGTAACAGAATCGTTTGAGCAGGCTGTACACCTGCCTGTCACTGCAAATAATAACACGGTGCAAGTGTCAGGAACAATATTTTGATCTTTTCGCGGATGTGATGGGCGGGAAGATCATTGTCATAAGCGTCGACCGTTATTTTCCGACATAATAACTTTCTAAAAGCCATAATATTGTTCTTGATACTTGCTTTTGCAATATGGCATCACTGGACATCAGACACAGCCGCAGAATCTTTAGCAGATATTTTTAAAACAGTTGTATCGTATAGTAATTAACTGGCATCTCTAATTTTAAAACTTGGCAAGTACGTACTCAATTACCAATCAAAAAATATTACTAGCATGACTATCTCGACGCGAAATTGGATTTAATTAACGCGTGATATCTTTGATTGAAAACTTGGCATTCTTGGCTGATATCTATTTCATTGTTGGACAACGTAGTTCAAGAACATACCTTTCATGTGAGTCATTAAACTACTTAATACAGCGACTGTTAGGCAATTTATAGTTTATCGCAGCCCCATTCAACTCGTAACGTAAAACGAACCGTTTAGTCTTAGTATTTCATCGCGTTTAGTTTTACAATTTCAAAAATCTGTACCAAAGCCAACTCATTTGAGCGTAACAATACATCGACCTTTAATAGTCAAAATCTATAAACTCCAAGATTCCTCAAGCTCATTAAAACAGCCCATCCATTTTCTCATTGCTATTAGCTTGAAAGTATACCAGAAGGGAATAGCATCGAACACTTGGTAGTCCTTGCCGCTCGAGACATAACCAAGGCAAGCCAACTGAGGGTGCTTTCCATTTAGACACAGAGAGACACAGAGAGACACTGTGTTCGACTGTGTACGACACAGAGAGACCCGGCCGTGCACACTGGGTACATACACGGTGTTCCATTTGATCTAGCTCAGAGCGTGTCTCTCTGTGTCTCTCTGTGTTGCCTAAATGGAAAGCACCCTGAGTAATATAAATTCAAATCATATGAAAAGTTTATTGAAGACCAACAGATTATCCTCGAAGTGAAGGAGTGTCGCACACCACTGGACGTTAGTCATACCCCAGTGCTGGTTGCCCATTCTTTGTCTGGAATTCGGAGCGCGTTTCCCTTAATCCTTCGGTTCTCTTTTATGGCTACCCGTCTCCGTGGGATGGTAGAGCTGCTGTGTTACCGGCGAAATTTGCCCAAAATATGAGTTTGCGGGGCCACTTCCTGCTCGCTTCTGTGGACCGATTTTGGGTTAGGAAAGATTTCAATCGAGAGATACGAGTCCAATAGAGGCCGGGCTGGTATTGGTTTCATGGGATTATGTCATTTTTGTAGCAAATTAGTTGTCTAAAGTCTACACATTTTCCAAGATGGTGTTGAAATACTCCGGCTTTTTGCTGCGGTATATTAGTTTTTGTGTTTTGCTTCCAGAATAACCACCAGCCCGGCCTCCCTTATGAACTAAAGAACACGCCAAGCTGTATTTTGTGTTAAAACTGTAAGAAATGGAGCCGTAGGACGTTCCCCCGACTAACCCTGTTTTTTGCCGGATTTCGCCGTAGTGTCGATCACATAGCTCAATATTTCTGAGTACTTTAGGTCGCCCATAGGGACCGAGATGGCGCCTAATTTAGAGGGCTATTCGCGGCAAACGTCAGACCGAAGCTTGGCAGCGCGGCGTGTTGTGGGGTTAGGCATGCTGACAAGATGCAAGGACAGTTCATAACCATATGATTTTGGAGGAGGAATCCTCTATTCTGATTCACGAACTTTAGCTATGAAATATATAAATGAAAAGAAGAATGTCCAATAAACCGGCCTTGTCGTCGTTCTATATGGGATTGTGATTTTGCCTAGGAAATAGTGTTGTTTCAAAACATAAGGATTTAGGTGCAGTAATCGTTCGACGCGTTTATCCGATGCTTCGTCATTGTAACTTTTTGAGCCGTTCGCATTATTCCGAAGAGCCTCTAATGCTACGCTCATTATAATACGATAAATGAATGATGAATATATGTACAGGCATACGTATGTTACATTCATATTAGACCGGGGTCTTTCGGTTTCATTTCAGATAAGCAAAATGAAGTAGACTGCCTCACTTGTATTACTACCAAACTTACATATATTACAAATAATTTGATAAGTTCATTCATTCATATATTGTCAAAAGTAAAGTGATTCATTGAATTTGATCGTGTATCGACGTTATACAAATGTAAAGTAAAAGAAAAAAACAACAATATGGATATCAAAAAAATCTACGTGCTATGCAGAATCGAACCCGTTCTTTTCAAATGCAAATCCATCACTTTACTCATTACACTATTTGCATATCTAGAAGTAAAATCTCCCCATTCCACTACAAGAAGAGTGGGTCTCCTTTGTGCTTGTAATGTTGTCCTTCTTTCGGACAAACAAGTATTTATAGTATGTCAACTTTCCTGTTTCACTATATACATTGATATCCAAAATGTAACATAATTATTATTCGAGACCTTTTTGCTATGGCATGGATACATAATTTGGATTTGAATGACCACTATGACGTACATAATTATTTGACTATTCAAATACTTTTTTGATAAAATATCCCCCGATGTGTATTGACAGAAACTGTAGACGATTTGTCATAGATGTTCCAATCGAGTTAGTAACATAGTGAGGTACCTTTCCTAAGACACTATCTGTTCTCATGGTGTATTTTCTCTCTAAATTCGAGACTACAAACTCAATTATTATGAAAATATCGAAACAGCTATGGCCAATGGTCTAGTTTTTTCGCTACACATCAAGTAGTATTTCGTCAAAAAAATTATTGTATTTTGAGACAATTGTATACGGCATACGAATCACTCAAACCAAAGCTATAAGTTTTTGTCATACCATATTTCATTTCTCATAAATTTCCTGTCATGGTAAACAAAATGATGAGAATAAGAATCACAAATCTTTTATTGAAATGGAGAGATTTGACGGCAGTCTTGCAAGTGGTGCTATGGGTAAAGCAATGGATTCACATTTGGAAGGACCGAGTTCGATTCCACCCAATGAGGCGTGAGCTTATTGATACTCTTTGCTTTTTCTTTTGCTTTGCATTATTAGTACTTGATTTAGGATCAGGGTCGGCGTACCCTTCTGCGGGGCCGGGTTCAAAAATGTCGCGGGGCCTGAATACACTTAAATTTTACAACGAGGAATTATGTATTATGTATTTACATATGCTGTGACATTATATATTTTTTATAAGATGAACATTAAATAATAGTACAATCCAATAATATTAAATAACTTTTCTCGCTTTTTTCGACGCGAAATCTTTGATAACATCATCAAAATCGATTGAATTTGCTACTTCACTCTCTATTGACAGAATAGCCAGAAATGAAAATCTCTCTTGGCTTATTGATGATCGCAGATAATGTTTCATTAGTTTCAACCGCGAGAAACTACGTTCTGCTGAAGCCACGGTTACTGGCGTCGTTAACATAATTTGTAACGCGATTAAGAAATTTGGATATGCTTCCGATAAATTGTTCTTTACAATGTAATTCATTGATGCTAAAGCGGAATAATTGGTTTGCATTATTGACCGGAACATTTTAATTTCTTCAAACATTTCAGTTCCGTCGAAATCTCCTTCCAAATGTAAGTGAAGATCTTGACAACACTTTAATACATATTCATCATCTAAATTACGAATCTCATTCATGTATAGAAAACCAAAAATATTTTGATGATTTGCATATAATTCGAATCTACTTTTAAAGGATACTAACGCAGTATCTATTATTGTTAAAAAGTAATATACACGGAAGTATTCTTTGTCACTGATCGTCGATGATTCATCCTGTCCTTCATAATTGAATAATTTCTGTTTTTTACCCCTGTATGATGATTTGAAATCTGGTGTTATATCCATTTCCTTTGCAACTTCATTTGCTGCGATCATAGCTTTGCTAAATCCTTCACTTCTGTATTCCGCAAAGAATACGTTAAGACCTTTCAGATATTTCGTGGCCAAATCGATTTGCATATTTTGATTTTGCAATACTTTGCCGACGATATTAATTTTTTATAGTATTTCGTACCAAATGATAAAACTGACAATAAATTCAAATTCATTCATCTTGTGCACTAAAGAGGAAAACTCAATTTTCAATTTATTGTCAGATGCGTTGTCGCCAATTTCGACCAAGGCGTTTCGAAGTTGGCGAACTTGAAATCGAGTAGCCTTTACACTATCCAGACGGCATTCCCACCTAGTTTCTGATAATGGTTTAGGTGTCATTTTTTAACGTGTTTTTTTAGAACATTTCAACGCGATGTCGATGCTGCAAATATCGTTTAAATCTTTTGCAACACACCAAAAAAATGTAGGGCTTGCGTTGATGATTTTGCTATATCCCCCAATAACAAATTCAAGTTGTGACTACCGCATGGTACGTAAAACGCTTTAGGATTCCCCTCATATTGGCACCGTTATCATATCCTTGTCCGCGACAATCGGATATTTTTAGTCCCAACTGATCCAGAATGAGCAAGATAGTTTCACATATTCTTTTTCCGGTTGTATCATGTACTATTTCAAATTTCATGAAATGTTCCTTGATTTCAACCCCCTCGTCTGTTATGTTGACATAACGAAGAACAACCGATAATTGCTCTTGATGGCTCACATCTGGTGTACAATCCAATAAAATAGAATAATATTTTGCTCTCGTTACTGCTTCGATAATTACTTTTTGCACTTTATTTGCCATTGCACTTATTAATTCGTTTTGAATTGAATGTGATAAGTAATGGTGCCCTTTTATGGCTGTCCTGTTTAAATGATCATTTAGAACAGAATCAAATCTTGCAATTAATTGTATTAAACCCAAAAAATTACCATTGTGCGGTGTGTACAAAGTGTCGGGACTTCCTCGGAAAGCTAAATTATTTTGCGCCAAATATAAAATAACAGCAGTGATTCTTTGGAAAACTTGTTCGTATCGTGCCGTTTCAAGTCTGAACAATGTTTCGCACTCTTTATCAAGAAGATTGCCAGTGCGAATTTTGTTTTCAGTTTGAAGCCACTTGTTTATAGCCCGTAAATATATCACAGATCGTTCGTGCATTTTGATCCGCTGTGTCAAATGAGACCAATCGCAAAATCCGTTTGCCCCCAATGAAATATCAGTAATGGAAAATAATTTACAAGCAAAACAGTAAACCTTATCTTTAGATTTAGAATAAATAAGCCATCTTCGTGTTGTCCTTTGTCCATCGTCAGTATTTTTGTAAAATATGTTGCTGAAAAACTCCTGTTATTTTATTCTTAGGGAAGTTAAATTGAGTATATTGTACAGGACCATGCCGAACTATTAAATCTACTGTTTTTTGTGCTCTGTCAATTGGCCACGTGCTAGGATCTTCAATATCGACATTTCTGTTTTCTTCTTTTTGTTCATCAATTTCCATATTTTGAATATCTCCTTCTTGATGAGGTTCACAGTCGCTCGTTTTTCTATGGTTTCCATTTTCGTCTGATTCAATTTCGTTGGTATCTACTTCATTTTCCTTCATAGGTGTATTCAACTCTTGGTTTTCCTCTTTCAAAGGGATCTGAATCATTGCCGTATGTTCTTCACCTTCGTTTCGCTGCGTCAATTGACTAGGAGTTTCAATTACAAACTTCAAAATACTGTTTGCTTGCTGTCTAACACAATCATCTCGCTGCTTCTTGCGTTTCAGTTTTTCAGCCCCACTTAAATATTTCCGTCCACGATCTCTATCCCTGTTAGCCATAGCGGTTCTTAAAAAAAATATTTCTGTGTATAAAATTTTGTCTGTTACAAAAATGAATAAAATCGCGTGCCAAGAAACATTTACTGCAAGATAGGATAAACTACATATTTCATTAGTTTGTATATAGTTGAAACATTTCTCTGTTCTTGCCCACTTTATCGAAATGTTAACATTTGGGTTCAAATTCTCAACTAGTTATATGTATGGGATTTCATTTGTATGATTCTCAGGTAGAAAATTAACCCGCAGCGTGTTACATCCTCAGCGCGAATCTGACGACTTTTCTTTTCCAAAAACACACCGTTTTCATTTTCTCATAGCTTTCTCCTTGCGTAATATTCGAGTCTTAAACTCGACCGTTCGACCGTCCCTTTCATGCGTTATCGCTCCGACCCTTGACTTCTTCTTAGGGGAGGCAGTCCCACAGCTGCGTGGACTTGCGTGCATCTAGGATTTCACACTCACACATATTGAAACTAGCTCATCCACGTTCCCACTCTTGCTACTTTTTCCTGGAATTTCGGGACTTTAGGAGTATATAAACCCCGATTTTCTGTGGGAAGGTTGGACTTGATTAGAATCTTTCGAGCGAGACGTATCTCTGCCCGTTGTATCTCAGTAAGTATAGTGCGTGAACGTGAATTAGATAGAGCATTAGTACTCCTTCGAAACCGTTTTCATTAAACCGTACAGTTTAGCAATATACCGCGACTGTTAGGCAAGTTATTGTTCACCGCATCCCCGTTCAACTCGTAACGTAAAACGAGCCACCTCTACTATTAACTTCATCGCGTTCAAACCAAAAATATTGTACCAAAGCGGATTTTAAAGTGTAACAATATATAGACCTTTTATTTTACATCTAAATTCAACGATTCCTTTAAACTCATTTTCAAACAGCCCATCTATATTTCTCTTTACTTATAATTTGGAACCATACCAAAGGAACATCATCGAACACTTGGTAGTCTTTGCCGCTCGAGACATAACCAAGGCGAGCCATCTGAGCAATTAATTCTTTAACTTCACGAAAGAGGCATTGAGAAAGCTCGACGTTATCCTCGAAGCTGACGAGCGTTTCCACACCACTGACGGTTAGTCATACCCCAGTGCTGGTTGGCCGTTATATTAATCCGAAGTTTGGAGCGCGTTACCCTTGATCAAATTTAGTTTTTTCTTTGGTTGATCAAGGATTAAAGTCAAAGTGCAATCTATAGAGCTGACGAGCGTTCCCACACCACTGACGGTTAGTCATACCCCAGTGCTGGTTGGCCGTTATGTTAATCCGAGACATTTAGAAACATTTACAGAGACATTTACATTTAGAAACCTCACCGACTTGAACCTCGGCTCGTAACAAGTGCTAGATTAAGTCTAGCCGCAAGCTAGTTTTTAGCAGGGCGAGCAAGATTGGAATTTACCATGGCAGCGCTAGACTATCGCTAGACATTTTTATCCTGGCAAGCGAGACTCGAATTTACCTTAAATTTAATCTAATGTACCTTATTCTGCGTGTTTTGTCGCGCTGAATACAGTGGTGTTGTAGCCGTAGTTCGGAACGGGGACAGACAATGTCAGGGCCACAGTATAGACATAACCAGTAGGGTCACTCGGCGTCGGCGCCTTTGATCTCGGTGAAGCCGAGTTGGATGCGCTCCGTGAGCTGCCGACATGGTTCAGATGGCTCCGCTAGATGCCGGTGGTGCGGTTAGTCTATCACGTCGGTAGCTCGTCCCCTTGCCCTCACTCTGATGGCACGCCCCGCATCTCCCCGCTCGCCCCTTGCCGTCACTCTGATGGCTCGCCCCGCATCGCCCCGCTCGACCCCTTGCCGTCACTTTGAAGGTTCGCCCCGCATCACCCCGCTCGCCCCTTGCCCTCACTTTGCTGGTTCGCCCCGCATCACCACGCTTCGTCACCTCGTCGGAATTAGAGTGGCGCGCCCCTGGCGGCAGACCCGTAACCAAAACCAACAGCCTACTGAAACCGGCTTCACTTATTTCGCCGAGTGACCCTACTGGTTATGTCTACATATACTGTGGTCAGGGCTATGGAACAACTCTACTGTCGAATCTCGGGGCGGACTGACCGCCGTGCGACAATTTGTTGGGGGTTGCCACGACGACCGCTTCTCGGAACGTCCACGACCGTCAGACGCATACTTACTATAGATTGTCGGTCCGCTCATAAGGAGCGTTACTGTATTCTACAACGGTGTTTGTTAAAATTGGCGCAAACGATGTTGAGCGGCGGAAATCACTAATCGGGCTGTGGTTTAAACTGAATTAAATTAGTTCTCTCAACTGCGAATTGTATTATAAGTACTGGAAACTCGAGTAAAATATCGTAAATGTATATTTTAACCATTCTTTTTGCACTCATTTTGACTATCTAGCGCTAAGCTAGTTCGGCTAGCTTGCTGTGAGGCTAAGTGGCTCGCATAGCTAGGCTGGCGCTAGCTTGCGCCGATGATAATTTTCTACCTGGGAGCTGTCATACGTTTTTTCTGGGATGCGATTTCAGTTAGGGTTGATTTTAACTTAAAAGAGGGGATATAATTGAAAAAAAATACTTACCAGAAATCAAACGTTTTGAAAATGCATATGTCACGGTTTTAACCACAATATAACTTTGAAAAATATTCGTCGTCTTAATTTTACCGAAACGTAACGATCACAGTCCTTGTTTCGCGTCGAAAGATTGACTAACGCTCAGCATCGAAGACCATAGCTATGCAATAGCCTGATGCGGTTTTATTTCAAACATATGAACCGCAAGACGGCATTTGACACACAACCACTAATAATTGTCAGGCGTTGCTATGCCCACTTCGTATGCCAGTTCGTAACAGCTGCAACTCGTCGACAGACTTCCGAAAATTGGGGAGTCTTATGTGCATTTTTTAAGCAGTTTTTTAAAGAAATCCAAGTTATATTTTTTCGCATCCATAATTCGCTTTCAAGGGGTAACGCGTTCAATAAAAGTACAAAATTTGTAATCATGTGACTTTTGCAAAAAACGATCGATGTAGTTTAATTTCTCTAAAAAGTACATTTCTCTGAAAGCGCCTGGATTTTTTTATCTAAACTAGCTTCCAGGATATGAGGACTTTATGAAGTTACACTGAACTTTGATGATTTTAGTCACTCCTTTAAACTGAATCATTGATACTAAAAAAATGTTTTGCATCTGTTAATAGTGTCAGTATTCTGTAAAAAGTGAATAAGAATCGGTGTTTTTTAATTGAGTAATTTTTGTAGACTGCGGGGCCTCTCAAAACGCGGTGCCGGGTTCCGGCGAATGCGCTGAACCTGCCTTGCGCCGGCCCTGTTCAGGATACATTTAGATATTTAGAACATGATTTTAGAGTATGTACGGTCCAGGATACGACAGGCTTGACACTAGTGAAAATCAACTAATCTACCTCACTTTTTGTATCCAAAGCGAAACAGAAACATCGATTCCCATATACAGGGTGATTCGGGTAAGTGCTATCGGCTTTTTACCATGGAAATTTATCGATTTTTGAAATTGGTAATTGTCTCGGCGGCCGTCTAATGTCACCGGTGTCGCGTGGCTGCTTAGGGCCGAATCACGCCAAATACCGACAGTCTTCCGATTAACCGGCAAGGGCCGACTGAGTCGGTAATACAACATTTTTGCAGCACGATGGAACGGAAAGTGTGAGCGATGCGTGGCATAATAACCATAGTAAAGAGCGTGTCATCGGTGCACTCTGGCGAGAAATCATTCTTGTTTTTCCTTTTGATTTTGATTTTGATTTTATTTAAGGTCGCTGTACAACTACATCGGTCTTATAGCGACCACATTATCTATCGTGGGGTGTACATTTTGTGTTTCTTGTATTACCTTATATCATGTGATATAAACCTATAAGTTTTAGAAATTTTATCGTTGCGATGCATCCTTCACGTGTGTTGAGAAGCGACCGTAGATCGGCCTGGAGGTTTAACGATGTTCGTTGGTTAGTAAATTGGGGGCATTCAGTTAGAATGTGTTTGGTGGACATCCTGGTACCGCAAGTTGGGCATAATTCTTCTGGCTTCTTGGATATTAGGTAAGAGTGAGAAATTATGGAATGTCCGATTCTCAATCGACTAATGATGGAATTGTCTTTCCTGTTGGTCAGAATGGGAGATGGTTCTTTTACGTTAATTCTACAATCAAATAGTTTAAGTGGTGGTCCTCGTTTCCATTCTTTTCCCCAGTATTCGCTTATTTTTTTGTGGATATATGTTTTAATTTCGGCTATTTCAACATCTGATGAATATGTGGGTAGCTGTGTGGCCTCTTTAGCGTGTCGATCTGCCAGCTCGTTCCCTGAGATGTCTTTATGAGACGGGATCCATAATAGTATGGTGTCGTATTCCCTTTCTTCTAATTTTCTCAGGGTATTTTGGATATGCTGTATAGTAGTGCTGCTATTGTTTTGGTTTTTGATAGCCATTAGGCTGGATTTAGAGTCGGTACATATGACATGTTTTTTTCCTGAGTCCCTTTGAATTAACTTTAGGGCTTCCATTATTGCAAGGGTTTCACATGAAAAGATCGATGTTCCCTCGTGGAGTCTCTCGGCTCTTAATACTTTTTGATCTGTGGTAATTGCAATTCCTACTCTGTTTTCAGCTCGGCACCCGTCTGTGTATAAGAATTTATATCCTTGGAGTGATTGTTGGATTTCTTCGAAGAGAGATTTATATTTCTCTGGGGAATTTTGGTTCTTTTTTCCTAGATTGGCTAGGTCTAAGTTGATCTTGGTATTGGCAGTTTCCCATGGTGGTCTTGTACGGGTGGGCCGAGATATTGGTATTGGTAGATTATCCAACAGTTTGGCTTGGTATTCCCTCCCTCGGTTCCTCAAGGAGTTAACAGGTTTATCTTGGTTATCATTTACTATGGTTCTGTCGCTCTGGTTGAATATTTTAGTAACTGGGTTTCCAGGTGAAGTTTTGGTTTGAGCCTTATAGTATAGGACTTGTTCTTGTCGTCTTAGAGCGAGACTAAAGGTATTGGATTCAGCAAGGATACTGTTAACCGGACTGGTTCTATAGGCGCCAATGCAGAGCCGTAATGTTTGGTTTTGAATAGGTTCTAACGTTTGGAGGAGATTGGTATTAGCCCCGTCGTAAATAATTGCTCCATAGTCTAGCTTAGATAGTATTAGCGATTTGTAGAGGCATATTAGGGTTTTTTTGGTGGCTCCGAATTTACGGTTGGCAAGTGCTTTAATTACGTTGATTCTCATTTTGCAGGCGGCTTTCAGATTGTCGATATGTGATTTCCAAGTCATTTTCTCGTCAAAATGTAGTCCAAGGATTTTTAGCGCTTTTGCTTTCTTTAATTGGATTTTGTTGAGGTCCAGCTTGACCCCAGGTACTCCCTTCTTGTTCTTATGGCATACCATGTATTCTGATTTGTTAGCAGAAAATTTAAACCCAGCTTTTTTGGACCATTCGTATATGTTATTAAGGACTTCCTGAGTCAGTTTTTCTGTGATGTCTGGGTTTTTCCCGCTACAAGTTAATGTAAGGTCGTCTGCAAATAGGTATCCCTTTATTGGGGCTTTGATGCATGATGTGATATCATCAATTGCAATCAGGAATAGTAGAACACTCAGAACTGAGCCTTGTGGGAGGCCGTTTTCTAGTGAGATGGCTTCTGAGTGTTTGTTATGAATCCTTACTCTTATTTTTCTGTTCGTAAGGAAGTTTTTAATGAAGGCAAGTGAGTTTCCTGAAATTCCCTTATCCGAAAGTCGCTGCAGTACTCGGTGTTGCCAGACCATTTCATAAGCTTTTTCTATATCCAATGAGACAATAGTGAGGTGAAATTTGTTCTCAATTGCCCTGCAGATGTCATTTTCAATTAGGCTTAAGTGATCCCTAGTTGATCGGAATTTGCGGAATCCAAATTGGTGTGCTGATAGTTTGTTTTCCATTTCTATTTTCCACCGTAACCTTTTGTTAATTATTTTTTCTAGGATTTTACATATATTACATGTTAATGAAATTGGCCTGTAGTTGGTGGGTTTGGAATGGTCTTTGCCTGGTTTTGGGACTGGTATCACTATTGCTTCTTTCCATTTATCTGGGAAGATTTGGTTCGTCCAAATGAAGTTAAATAACTCGAGGGTATAGTTGATGGCCTCTGATGGTAGTTCAATGATTAGTGCATTAGGTAGGTCATCTGGTCCTGGGCTGGATTTGCTATTGATTGAGTGTAAGGTCTCTTCTAGTTCAAATTTCTCTATTGGTTTGTTAACCGGATCTCCATCTTCTGTTATTCTCACTTCGTTGTTTGCTTCAGTTTGGTTCTTGTATTCCACGAACTCATGGCAGAGATTTTTATTACTGGAATTATTTGCAAAGGTGGTTGCTAGGAGATTAGCCATACCGATTGGGTCATCGACGATATTGCCAGCTTCATTTTTAATGGCACTAGGAATGGTTGAAAGGCTGTTTCCGTTAAGTTTCCTTATTTTTGACCACATCGTTGCTGGATCTGATTGGGTATTGATGGATTCGGTAAACTTCTGCCAAGAGTCAGTAGCATTTTGTTTGATAACTTTCCTGGCTAATGCACGTTTTTTATTATATTCAATTTTAGTTTCTATAGTCTTGTATTTAGCGTATGTTCTCTTTGCTTTGTTACGTTCTCTAATTAATTTTTCACACTCTTGTGACCACCATGGGACTTTCCGGTGCCGTGGGATTCCAGAGGTTTTAGGGATTGTTTTTGTTGCTGCGCTAGTTAACATTTCAGTTAGGTTATTGACTATCATATTTAAGTCAGCCTTATGGGCATGTCGTATTTCAGGTAGAGATTTCATGTTTTCGGAAATAATAGTTCGGTACTCCTCCCAGTTGGCTTTATTAAGAATCCATTTCTGGTGATATCTTACTGATGGGTCTGATCTATTGATGATGGTGGTGATTAGCGGGTAATGATCACTGTCGTAGGTATCCTCTAGTGCTTGCCAGTTTAATAAGTGTCTGATACTAAGGCTTCCCACAGTCAAGTCTATGCAGCTCTCTTCTCCAGATCTACAATCGAATCTTGTCGGAGATCCAGTATTTGCTAGTGCAAGGTTTTGATCTTCGAACCATTTTTCTATTATTTGGCCTCTTTGGTCTGTTCTTTTGGAGCCCCATAGGACGTTGTGTGAATTGAAATCTCCCAAGATGATGTAAGGTTCAGGTAGCTGGTGGGCTAGTTGATTTAATTCTTCTATATTCAGCTCTACACTGTTAGGAAGATAGATATTACATATAGTGAGATTTTGGGATGCTGTTATTTGGATGGCCACTGCTTCATAGTGAGTCACCAGATCCACTTCGTTGCACCAGATATTGTTTTTGACGTATGTTACAACTCCTCCACTAGCCCGTCCTAGAGGAACCGATCGGTTTTTGTTGTAGCATTTGTACCCTTTAATTGATGCTCTGTGGCTGCCTTTAAAGTTAGTTTCCTGGAGGCAGATTATGCTAGGTTTTTTTTCATGAATGAGCAGTTTCAGATGTTCTATACGTGTGAAGAATCCATTCAGGTTCCACTGGATAATGTCCATGATGGGTGTAACTTATAATAATAATTTAGATTGAATATTGGGAATTATTTAGTTTTGATTCAACTCAGGTATTTGTTGGTCTGCAACTGGTGGTATTTCCTTGGAAGGTTCTTCAATTTCCTTTTGTATAGCTTCCAGTTTTTTGATAAGTCTGGTAGTACAATTTTTGTGCCAGCTGTAATTCATTGACGGATAAAGCGTTTTCAGCATTGTTATAAGTTCGGGGATATTTTCTGTGAATTCCAGGACTATATCTTTGATGTATTGTTTTCCTTGGGTTTTGTCAAACAGACTTTTCAGTTGGTCCACATTAAGCGGGAAGGGATTGTTTTTATAGCATTCTTGTACCGATATCCATGTCTCGGATTCTGATTCGGTGGACCATTTCTTACGTTTACTTTTTGTTTTAGGTTTCGTTTGGGTGGATCCATCCTTTTTATCCTCTTCTGACTCATCTATGTCATTGGCGGTTTCAGAACCCGATGTATTTTCTGTCTCTTGTATGTTTGGTTCTTTGATGGTGCTAGTGCTTTCACTTGGGGTAGATGAGTGGGGTCTCTTAATTCGTGTATAAGACATTTCTGATGTCGGGTTTGGCATTGCCCACTCGGTTTGTATAGGAGCTTTTATGGTGTTTGTTTGGGTAGCTGTAGTTGTCCCCTTTTGCAGGGGACAGTTTTTTGCTAGATGACCTTGCTTTTTGCAGAGGAAACACGCGATTGAGTCGGACGATGCGTAAATCCAATAGTTAGTTTCTTCAAGTGTAATTTCGAATGATTCGGGGATCTTTTTTTCATCTTCCGGTGCCACATATAACTGTCTTCTGAAACTTAGGATATGGGCGAAACCCGGTTCGGACAGTCCCGCCCTTAGAAACGTTATATTTGATACCGGCTTTATACCCATTTCTTGAAATTTGGTTTCTATGATTTCGTGGGGTATAATTGGGCATACATTAGATAATATTATGCGTTTGTTCCGTGACACAAGCGGTCGGATTGTAACTGTGTGACCTTGGATGATCAGAGCTTGCTGTTTGTCAATTAGTTGGTCCGCTAGATGTTTACTAGATACGTAGATACATATTCTATTGTTTGCAATTCTAGATGCGAACCTGATTTCAGTGGGAGCGACTATTTTGCCCAGTGCAGTGATGTAATCTTTCAGTATGGTTCCTTCTATGGTGTCCATTAGTATCGCTTGGTCTTTTTTGGGGAAAACTTGACTTTGGATGGCTTGAGAAAACGATGGGTTCCTTGGTTGGGTGGCCATTTTTACTCACTCACAGTTGAAAATTTCAACTGTGAGAGAGATTTCACCTAGGCACGTTGCCGTAGGGGCCTATTACTTGAGGCGTATGTTTGACAACACTGAACTCGCGCACTTTTCTTTTCAGTGGGAGCTCTATTCAACACTTCTGAACTCGACGACGGTCGGTCAGAGACTGCGTGTTTTTCCTTTTATTATAACTTTAGAGCTAAATATTGAAAGAGCCAGTAGTTCTCTCCTTACCTCAAGTCAACAGCCAGGCTTTCCCCTTTTTTGGAAGGCGGAGGCAACACGCCTGCAGCCACAGTATAATAACTGTGCCTGCAGCAGCGGCGCGATCAAGGATTGCGGCCGAGTCTTTCAATATTTCGTTTTATAGTTATAATAAAGAGAGAAACAAGAATTATTTCTCGCCAGAGTGCAAGAATGATAGGCTTCCTATATTATTTATTATGCACAAATCTTTATTATATCACGCTAATCTCTCGCACTCCCCCCTGCCAGTGTGCTGTGCAGAAATGTTTTACCAACAAAACGGGCTTGCCTACAAGGAAAATAATTATAGCCCCCAAACGGCTGAACCGCTTCGCTTGATTCTTGGCTTATCGGATTCAGAAAAATTACAGCTAAAATACAAAATTAAGAAATAAATCCTTAATACCGTAACCTTTTCATAAATCGAGAAAAAATTATGGCATCGATCGAATCCGCTACACTTTGGGATAATAGAGTCTCGGCTGTCGCGCGCCGTAGGGGACTACTACTTTGCGCGAGACTCTACCGAGTCTCATGATTACCGACTCATTCTGCCCTTGCCGGTTAATCGGAAGACTATCGGTATTTGGCGTGATTCGGCCATTTGGCCCAAAGCAGCCACGCGACACCGGTGACATTACGCGGCCGCCGAAATAATTACAAATTTCACAAATCGATAAAATTCGATGGTAAAAAGCTGTTAGCACTTATCCGAATCACCCTGTATCACAGACCAGGTACGGAATAGACCGGGCAATGTATGGGATCGAGTGGCCCACAGCGCTGGTGTAGCATTTCGGCCAAAATTGGGGGTTTTTGTGGCGCACTCTACGTCTACAGAGCGGTGAAAGTCAGTACCCGAAGCGATGAGAGAGAAGGAAGAAAGAGAGAGAAACGTAGTGGCCGGGCATGGTTGCCAAATCGTTTTGCTTAGACCAGTGTTGTCAAATCGTTCAATGGATGTTCCGCTTCGAAGTCGAGGAAGGCGGCGTAAACACTTCTATGACTGGTGCCGGTTGAATTCTCTACGGGCCAGTCCATGCGTCATAAACAGAATTTCTCTAAATCGGTCGTTCTTTCAAAAACTCCAGCGCCACAACTAGAAGACATTGCAATAAACTGAAAACGGCATAATGTTCATAAAGTATCTCATTTTCATAAAAGAAATACGTTAACAATGCAAAAGTTGTTTAAACAATAATCAATGCAGATTGAATTCTTGAACTGCAATTATCTCCAACTGCAAGATTTGACAGCGATAGTTAATTAACAATGCAAAAGTTGTTTGAACAATAATTAATTCAGACTGAATTCTTCAACTACAATATTTATTCCTCTGAATTTTCGTAGAAAGATACTCTGAAATGTCCTTTAGACATACTGTAAACTTGTCTTGCAACTCTCAAAAGTTTCGGAATTCAAAATTTAAGTATATTTATCTTCCTTTGACTTAGACAAATCGCGTGTATGGAGCTGGACGGCTTAGCATAAATTGGACCCATCAGTTCTCCTCTCCTTCATTCACTTCCACTACTTTAAGTAATGTTAACGGGGCGGGCCGCGTGATGGCATGAAAGGAGGACTTGAAATGGTCGAAATGGTCACAGAGCAATAGACACCATATAAAAAGAATAGAAGTTCAAATATTTTGGTATACCTTCCTAATGGACAATAATTAGCGCTGGAAATCTACTCGTGAGAGAGACTGGATTGAAGATAGAATACCTTCGAAAAATTAGCGCAGACGGTTCGAAGTTAAACTGCAGAATAGCATTCCATCAATTTGCTCTTGTATAAATTAATTTTGATTTCAATCATGAGAGCGAGATGAGAGCGAGATGAGAGGGAGATGAGAGATGTATTGTGCATCATGCGCGAAGAAATAGCACAGACGAGCGGATCGGGTGGTAGCGACTGCGTCCTGCGTGACGCAGTTTTCGAGCAACACTGATCTAGCGGGTTATATTGTTTTATGACATGCCTGGTCTTATCCCGAAAAAGGATTAAAGAGAATATGCCCGATGCGGCCAGGCGAGTTGGCCTGGCGCGGCGCGGGCAAAGACCGCGGAGGGTGCGATTCGCGGCAACGAGTCAAACAGGCA
The DNA here is from genome assembly GCA_963675795.1 of Crossocerus cetratus. Classification (NCBI taxonomy): domain Eukaryota; kingdom Metazoa; phylum Arthropoda; class Insecta; order Hymenoptera; family Crabronidae; genus Crossocerus; species Crossocerus cetratus. The sequence goes on from OY776671.1 coordinate 5,203,997, forward strand.
GGTAATGGATTAGGCAGCCCAACTCTGAACTCGGTGACGCGGAACTACCGTAACCGAGCAGTACACACAATACTTTTTGTCTCACAGAATAAGGTACTACCAGCAAGCATATAATGAAACATAATCCTAGGGCCTGCTGACAAGCTTTCGATATATCCAATTCGCAGAATCATTCTCCGCCAGTCACCACACTCAAACACTCCGAGCGCTCGAACGGAAAGGTTTTCCCCGCTCCTTTCATTTCGTACTGCTCAAAAGGACCATTGCATGATATGTACTCTGCTCTGGCAAACACACGTCTTGTAATAAAATACGTTTATAATTATCGAAACGTATAAGGAATGCATATCGGTGTCTAAGGCACAGTGATTCTTTGCAGCATTGTAGGGTCAGTTTGAATGGGGAAAATCCCTGTCATTTGCGCAGTCCCAGAGACTTGGTGCTGCCGGCGGAAATAGATTCTGCGAATTGTGCCGCCTGAAACAACCCGCAGGTATGTTGAGGGCTAGCTGGTATACCGCAAGTCTACGTTTTATTGCACCCTTTACGCGCGTCACACTATGGTCTCGGACTCCGAATTGCCTATTCCCTCATCGCTCTCGCGGCTGTCGCTGCAGCAAGCAGAAAAGATAAGCTACAGTTCGTTATAGAACAATGCGACTCCTTAAACGAGTTCTTTTTGTCCACAATACTTCTAATCCTGCCCGCGCCGTTCTATGCACGAAAACGAAAAAGGCGCGAGAGCCAAAAAAGTTTTTCCTTACGCCGGGGAACCGAACTGGGAAAATCCACGTGGTAGGCCATGCGCCTTACCACGGCACTACTGCGATACCTTGAGTGCAGGGGGTCATTTCTTAAAGACATTTATCTGCCGGGTTGGGGCTCAGGGATAATTAATAAGGGATGATTAATGCGGCGTTGACGTCCAGTCATTCGCAATCGTGGAAAAATTATGATAAATGGATCATCGAATAAATAAGTATAGCGCAACACTAACAACTACTGCAAAAAGCGGCCTACGCAGATTTATTCCCTATACGATAATTTTCTGCAGTTTAAACTTTTCATCTACCTGCAACAGTTTCACGAAATATTTTGGCTCGGAGCAATTTTGTAAACAATTGCTTCGCTGTTAACTAATTGTAACCATATTAAGTAACTTAGTGTAATACTAAGAAATTATTGACGATGGTGCGCGATAAAATAACATTGCGTAGGGCCTGCCGTCCACGTTGCTATTCTGAATAAGCGCATCGTGAGTCCTGACCAATCACCAATCGGTTTCTGGATGGTCAATAGGAAGTACGAACATAGTGTAGATTTTCGAATTCTATACTGTCTTCGTACTAAGACGGGGATTGTCGGTAACAGAGAGAGTGACCCGGAAATGGTATGGGGTCCTCTCGACCCCACGGACTGGGCCGTTTCAATGCCCAGCTTGCCCGGTCTATTCCGTACCTGGTCTGTGCCTGTACATACCCACATATAAATATATGCCTACAATTCTAGCCCCGGTCTCAGAACCTCGGGAGTCGGGAGTACATATCTAAAATACATTAAAATGTAAATAAAAGCGCCAAGTAGTTTAATGATCCAAAAATGGGATAGATATCACACAAGAAAGCCAAGTTTTCAATCAAAGATACCGCCCGTTAATTAATTAATTAACTTGCATCTCTAACTTTAAAACTTGGAATGTGCATACTTAATTACCAATCAAAAAATATTACTAGCATATGACTACCTTGACACAAATTTGCACATGCCAAGTTTTAAAGCTTGAGATGCAAGTTAATTAATTAATTAACGTGTGGTATCTTTGATTGAAAACTTGGCTTTCTTGTGTGATATCTATTCCTTTTTGGATCATTAAACTACTTGGCGCTTTTATTTACATTTTAATGTATTTTGGGGGATTTCACGCCTTTTTGGTTGTTCATATTTTGAAGAAAAATACAATCGGACTGTACCACATTCATATAACCGTCATCATTGTTTTGACACATCACCAGTCATGGCATAACCAATGTGTCGGTATAAAACCATGTTATCTGCACAGCGCTCTGCAGCACTCGCAGTGGTGCCATCTCGCGTGAAACACGTGAGAGTAACATTTTTAGGAATTGTATTAATCCGGACGATGAAACTCTTAATCCGCTTTGCCTTTACCACGAGAAAAATAAAAGAGGAAATTCATATCTCCGGAACGACTGGACCGATTCACATGATTCTTGGCTCATTGGATTCAGAAAAATCAACGATGAAATACAAAATTCTGAAATAAATTCTTGGGGCTCTAACTTTCGCATAAATCGAGGTGAAAGTTTGGTAACTAAGGATAACAGCTAGTGTTCGGGATAATATAGCCTCGGCTGTCGCGCGCCGGAGTGTCATATATATATGGAGAGGGAACTTCTACTTGGCGCGAGACTCTACCGAGTCTCCTGATCCCAGTCCGAGATCGGCAAAGCGACAAGCGAGCATCGCAAGGCTTACCATAAAGTTGTCGCCAGACGAACACACACATATATTCACTCCAACGCAAATGCGTTTTTGTTCGAGTCAATCGACAGACGTCGCGTGCAGCTCCACCTCGCTCTTATAATCAAAGTAACATCTATACGTAGAGTGGATGATACCACCCCTCTGATAGTAAGGGTCCCCGCACACGAGCATCAGCGGCCGTCTTTCTTTGCTGCGAGGCCCGGCGTCACTCGGCGTCACTCGCCGCGCAGACGGTCGCCGATCCGCGGCCGCTGACGCTCGTGTGCGGCGGCCCTTAGTCATACTTCCGGGCTGGTTCCGCATTCGTTGTCTGAAGTTCCTGATTCACTTATAATAAAATCAATAGTATCGCCTAAATAAGGCCAGATTGCTCAGTAGTAGGTCTAAAGTCTAAGAGTCTCGCCGGCTCTACATCCCGGCTCGTAACATCAGTTTTAAAAATTACCTCGTTACTTCATTACTTCCACAATGAATACACGAAGATCCATATAATATACATATGCCAGCCACAATACATTTTATCAATTTCTTGACTGTTTGCTTTGTCCGTCAAATGGTAGTGCCAAGATTCAAGTTTTTTCGATACCATTGAAAATGGTATATCGAATTTTTCGTGACATTGACATTGACATTGACATTGACATTGACATTGACATTGACATTGACATTGACATTGACATTGACATTGACATTGACATTGACATTGACATTGACATTGACATTGACATTGACATTGACATTGACATTGACATTGACATTGACATTAGCTTCATTTGATTAATTATTAATAACTCATAGTGTTAACTCATTTGCAACTGTTCTGACTACATACATATATCAGGTAAAACCATAGAAAATGTTAAAAGTTTGCAGAATATGGTAATTAGACACTGCGCAATTTTTTAGCCCATTTGCGTAAGATACAAGAAACATTGAAGAAAAGTATGAAAATCTGTACAAATTCTATTTCGACACAACAGTTTCGAATGGCACAAGTGCAATGGAATAGCGGATAGTGTTGAAAGAATTAGCTAGGCTGCAATAGTGGTAAATAACCCTAACCAGTACCAGGCATCCGCTGGAGTATGTTTAGAATAATTATAAATAATCTAGTACATACATTTATTTATACTCGCATATGATTCAAACTCTTCTCTGTATCTTGGATGTAATACTATATGTATAATATTATACAATTTATACATACAATGCAGATAATATAATATGTTTGCGCGACTCAGAAAAAGTGGAGTGCTAGGAAAGAAGGAAACAAAGGAAAGTTCATTCGGCATGCACAATGTATACCATAATACGCTATATTACGTGTATAATGTTAACAGGTTCTCCCTTATAGTATACATAATTACGTATGCATAATATTCAATTATATAATAATGTTTTATACGTATGTATACCCAACTAACATTTCTCCTGCATAAGCTCCTGCAAATACGCTGTTCATCCCCTTTTTCTGTAGGAGTTCTGCATATACCTTGCAAGTATCCTTTTTATGCAGAGCTGCCTGCATATGCCCAGCAAGTAGCCTTCGCCTCCAATTAACCCCTGCGTATAGCCTGCACGGGCAGAATATTTGCAGGACGACCTGCATATAGCCTGCATCTAGCCTTCCTCTACAGGAGTCTCTGCATATAGCCTGAACGGGCAGAATATTTGCAGGACGACCTGCAAATAGCCTACAAATAGCCTGTCTCTGCAGCAGTCTCTGCATATAGCCTGCGCCGGCAGAATATTTGCAGGACGACCTGCAAGTAGCCTACAAATAGCCTTTCTCTGCAGGAGTCTCTGCATATGGCCTGCACGCGCAGAATATCTGCAGGACGGCCTGCAAGTAGCCTGCAAGTAGCCTGCAAGTAGCCTTTCTCTGCAGGAGTCCCTGCATATAGCTTGCGCACGCAGAATATATTCAGGATGACCTGCAAATAGCCTAGAAGTAGCCTCAGTGGCGTCGAGAGGGGGGTGCGGTGGGTGCGGACCGCACCGGGTGACTCCATCGGAGGGGTGGCACCATGACAGAGGGTGGGACATTTACATATTAAAATTTAAACTTGATAGAGTTGAACCATCAATACTATGTTGTGGAGTGCCACAGCTGTTAGACGCCGAGAGTTAGACCCAAGAGTTGAGAGGAAATGAAAGGCGCCATAATTTTCCAACTTCGATCTCAATACTGAGCTCTATTCGGGCAAATCCTAAATCCCAAAACTGTAAAGTTGTTACTGTCCGGTAGCCAGAAAGTCTCGTACGTTCTCATCAGGCGATCGCCTTAGACTCCCGCTTACGCATTCATACTCGTCCTTTCGCTCTTTGCAAGCCTGCGTCCACACCAGGCCTATCCACGGGTGGGGCCCCTCACGCGCCGTCTTCTCCTTCCGCGCTACCCGACATTGTAACTTCGCGTCGAAGCTGTCACCGGCAGCAGTCGGCTACTCGGCGTTATTGCGGTGTTTTGAATTTGGATCGGAGATGCAGCTTATACCGGGTTGTCGGAGCGCATATAGCGCGCAGCGAATATCGGGCCAGCGAGGCTGCGAATGCAGCCGGGCTACCCAGTATAAGTTGCGTATCTCCGATCAGGCGTAGCGACCGGTATCGCGCTTTGGTTATCACTAAATATATCCGTTACTAGGTCCCGGATCAGGGTGCCAAATAAAGTCTTTATAGAGGGAGGTCCACCGTTTATTTTAAGGTTTTTTTCAAGAAAATGCATTAGAGATTACTCGGTGTCCGGTGCAAATTAAACATTATAATTACTATTTTCCGAGCCCGCAAAAAGGGGCTAGACTCCGCATGGTAAAGGCGCTACTTTACCGGCTCAAATGGCCGAAAATATGGGTCCGCGCCGTGAAATCCTACGGGCTTATATGACATGATTTTGGATTGGGAATGGTCTCAATCGATAGATAAAAGATCAGTACAGGCGGCTACGTTGGCGGTTTTCCAAGTTTACGTCGCTTTATAGTCATACCAATGTGCTAAAAGTTGTCAAAACCGCGCTGAGGAAGCCTTTTACACGGGGGTTTTTGTAACACAGTAAGAGCATTTTTCAAACAACCGCCAACGTAGCCGCCTGTACTAATCATTTATCTATCGATTGAGACCATTCCCAATCCAAAGTCAAGTTATATAAGCGTGTAGGATTTCACGGCGCGAAGTGGGATTTTTGGCGTACTGAAGCCATGTTGTTGATATGCAGAGCGGTCTAGCTGAGGACTTTAGTTCGGCCAGCGCGATCGAGGTGGCGCGTAAGTGAAAGGACTATTCTGCACTCTATCCTGTCAAAACATAGCTATTTGACAGCAAGCTATCGGGTTAGGTTAGTCCAGGCCTATCCAAGGTCGGCTCGCGAGCAATAAGAGCTCCCCCACTCACGAACCGTTGTCATGAACAACCACGACGCGCTTGTCCTATCTACGCATCCCTTTACCGCGTCGCGCGAGCGAAGCGGAAGCGGAGAGTCGCGCCGAAATGAACTTTTATCGGAGGTTTAAGAGTACAACATGTAAATTCTGCTTTTTGTTCATTGGCTTTGGAAAGAATTAGGCTTCTTGAATATATTTTGTCCTTTTTTGTAAAGTTAATTTGCGGGCTCGGAAAATAGTAATTATAATGTTTAATTTTCACCGGACACCGAGTAATCTCTAATGCATTTTCTTGAAAAAAACCTTAAAATAAACGGTGGACCTCCCTCTATAAAGACTTTATTTGGCACCCTGGTCCGGGACCTAGTAACGGATATATTTAGTGATAACCAAAGCGCGATACCGGTCGTTACGCCTGATCGGAGATACGCAACTTATACTGGGTAGCCCGGCTGCATTCGCAGCCTCGCTGGCCCATTCGCTGCGCGCTATATGCGCTCCGACAACCCACAGTATCCCGGTATAAGCTGCATCTCCGATCCAAATTCAAAACACCGCAATAACGCCGAGTAGCCGACTGCTGCCGGTGACGGCTTCGACGCGAAGTTACAATGTCGGGTAGCGCGGAAGGAGAAGACGGCGCGTGAGGGGCCCCACCCGTGGATAGGCCTGGGTTAGTCACATGCTGACGGGATGCAGAGACATTCTGCACTGCATACTCATTCTGATGTATGATTTTTAGCTGCAACACATATAAATGCAAACAAGAATGGTCCGGTTGGTTGTAGTTTTATGGGATTGCATTGTTTCTGGGTGAATAGCAATGTTTCAAACCAGAATAAGCGTAGTAATCTTTCAACTCATTTACATTTACGCTGCCTTGCCATGGAAATACTTGTATACCATTGTAGCAATTTGAGACCTTCTATACCTAAGAGCCAGCAGAAATATGTTCGCTTGGATACTATAAACTGTAGTTACCAAATACTTGGCAAGTGCAGTCGTTCGCAGCATAATTTGATGTTTGAGAATCTTGGTAATGCATATGTAGGAGGCACAACATGCAGGTCCCCTCAAACATACCTTTGAAAGATGCTGTGTAAGAGTATATACTTTGGTGATGGTTTTTTCTAGAATGGACGCTCTAATCAACATCTTCATTTGCACATTTACTTTTTGGGATATTAGCTGTTCTATAAACTAGATGCAAGTAGAGTTGTTTATATGTTTGGTAGAAAATGCCTTTCAGTAGCTTGATTGTTTGTAATTCAACAGCCTATGTAACGTATTGATGTTATCAATCGTGCTAGTTTCCATTTCACATATCACGTACCAGGGCTGGTAACTGCGTAAGGGGAGAACATATTTGTTGAAGTACTGTTCATAGTACTATCAGAATATTGTTACGCAGAATTCATATTTCAACTCAAAGGTATGGTTGAAAACCTGCCACGCCTTTGCAGTTTCTAAGATCCATAAGTCTCAAATTATTGTGCACATGTGTACTGACTAAAGTTGAAATGGCTGTGCTTACCAAGATTTTGATTTTATTACCATCAGTTTTTTGAAACTCGCAAACAGTGAGTGAAGCGCTCTTTCAAATTGTGAAACAGTCCTACTTATATTTCCATAAACAATGGTGCCAGAAAATATCATACATCATGTCTGTCATTCATCAGTGAAATGAAGTAGACTGTCTCATTTTGATTTCTAGTAAGCCTATCTTATAAATAATTGGATAAGTTCATTTATATTGCCAAAAGTATAGTAATGCATTGAATTGATCGTATATCGGCTTTATAAAAATGTAAAGAAAAAGAGTGTAAAATACATGAACGAGGCGGAATCGAACTTATTCTTTTCAAGTGCAAATCCATCACTTTACCCAAAGCACTACTTGGGCGACTACAGTACAATTTCCCTATTTCAGTAAAAGAATTGTGATTCTTCTATGTGCTTTTAGTGATATTTCGGACAAACAAATATTTATAGCAAGGCAATTTTCCCATTTCATGTTATACGGACTGGTGAGATACAGAATGTAATATAGACTCTACAGTCATCGGAGTGAGACAGGCTCATTCTACCAGGTATCCGAGCGAAAGAGTACCGCGCCGCTTGATACATGTGTGTGCGTGCGAAGTATGTGTGTGGCTCCGGCTCGAGCCTTGGCCGGAACATCGGGAGTCGGGAACAGCCCGCAGTTCGAGATCGCAGAAGCGATAAGCGCGTGACGCAATCAAGGGAGTCAAAACAAATGAACCCAAGCTGGCCGCTGGGTCGCGCGATAGACATTGAGTGCAGCTCCATCTCGACCTTTAAAAACTGTCGGTAATACAGCGAGGGGCCAGATCTCGTGACGTCACGCGGGAGTCTAGCCCCTTAAGGAAGTAGCTACCTTATTCGAAGTTATTCAAGCAAGAACCCTCATATCTGCCACGGAAGATAACTTAAAGATATCTGTGCAAAAATTAACTGATTTTTATGACGAAATATCCGAAAGTGAACTTTTAACAGAAATACCAAGGCTCAGAAGACATCTAAAAGCGGCGAAGATGGATTTGGAGAATGTAAAAAAATGGACGGCCTTAGAATTCTTATAATTTATAGCTGAATGGGATTTTTTAGAATCCCTCCCAAGTCTCTCCCTAAGCTTAAGGCTATTTATGACAATTTGTGTCTCTGTAGCTTCTTGTGAAAGGAGTTTTTCAAAACTCAAACTTATAAAAAATTATTTACGTTCTACTATGGGGCAGTCAAGGCTTACCGATCTTGCGATATTATCAATTGAAAGTGAGTTGGCGAAGGACACAGACTTTGATGATATTATTCAAACATTTGCAACATTGAAGGCTAGAAAGGGCAAATCTAATTTAGTCGTGATATTCGGTTTGGGCTAAAACAATCGTACTTATGGAACAGCTTTTATATTACTTTTAATTATTTGATTTTGTTACTTATTGTTTATTTTACTCCACTGTTAGTCCGATTAAGGTATTTTAAGTTCTCTAAGGAATCGCAAAAATTAAATATACAGAACAAATTAACAACGTCATTCTGCTTTTTGAAAACGGCTAAAGAGGGGGTAAAACTGGGCATGTCTTTCCTTACTGGGGGGATGGGGTGACACCACGACTTATCGCACTGGGTGACACCAAGTCTGGCGACGCCACTGAGTAGCCTTCCTCTGCAGGAATTATCGTCTACACGCGCAGATCATTCACAGTACAGTCTCCGCATAGCCTGCAAGTAGCCTTTCCCTACAGGAGTTTCTGCGTATCATCTACACACGAAGATCATTTACAGTACCATCTGCGCATAGCCTGCAAATATTGTACTCAAGTCTTAGGCTTGCGAAAGTGGTGCCCACCAGGGATATTACGATTAGCGATTGTGTACGATGTGTGCAGAACATTTGCCGAATATTTGCAAATAATATGTACGGCGTCAAACAAGACTCATTGCGGATTTTCAAATTACGTGTGGCAATACCGCAATGCCACACGTCGCAATATCTCATCATACACCTCAGTATGCAATCAGGTACCTCAAATGAAGAAATTGAACGAGTGGTCTAAGGCACAACGACGAGCAGCACCCCAGCAGCAGCAGCAGAGTGAACCCGGGATCAAATCCACCTTCAAGCAAAAACCCCCCATGTGTTTATTTCTATGTTTTAAAAAGTTGTAAACTATAATGTTAATCCAAATGTTGTACTTGATTGGGTCCTCGGGAATAATAAGCGAGTAAAAAGATATGAAACTGTTTTTTTCCCTTCAAATATTGGATCCTGCATATATGTATTCTGCATACGCCCTTTTTTTTCGCCCTCCTGTGGAGAGGACGGGGATATGCCGGACTCCTACCGGCTAAAACCCCCACGGTGGCCAGCCTCGGGACCCTCCAGGACGGGAAGCCGGGAACACCGAAGTATACTTCCGGCCCATTCTGCATACGCCCTGCATATATTCTGCATATGCCCTGCATATATTCTGCATATATCCTGAATATATCCTGCAAATATGCTGCATATGTCCTGCACATATACCGCATATGTCTTGCATATACCTTGTGTTGAATAATAAGCAGTAGGGCTCAGCACGCTTCCACTGCGCTTAGACGGTGTGGGAGGGAGATGTAGGCCCGCGAGAGCCGTGAGGGGGCTCTGCTCGTTACCGAGCGCGGAAGTCGCGCTGATCTATAACGATTAGTCTCGAGAAGCCGTGCCACAACGTAATAAGTATAAGCTGCCGTGATCGACCTGATAATAAAGTTTATATTGAAGTGAAAGAGTTGTACTCACAAACCCACTGAATCCATCCTTCTGCAAGACAAATCCAACACCTTGCAAACTAATGTTTGCACAGATCCTGCATATTCTCTGCAGTAACCTATATATACCTTGCATATCCCCTGCACCGAGGTACTTGCAAGCTTTGTGCACCATCATTCCTGCATAAAACCGTCCAAAACCCCCTGGCATATGACCAGCCAATTGTCATCTGCAGGGACCTTTTGCAGGGGAGCTACTACATATCTCCTGTATAGGGAACGTATGCAGGAGAAATGTTACTTGGGTAAAGGAGGAGTATCCCACTATGTTATATTATATGCAAAAATGTATATAATATGATGTTATGTTAAATATATAATATGCAGTGAGGAGTTTCGAAACACTAGTGTATAATTAAAGTTACTAGATAATTATCAATTATCCTACATACAGCAGTGTACACTAGCCTAAAGTGATCGAAATTAAGTAGTGATCTGCCTAATGCAGAAACGAATCAGGAGCGATAAGTAATGATACAACTTTGAAATCCAGCGAATTGTTCTAATTTACGATACCTTCAAACGTTTCAGCTCGTCGCGCATGTTTGTGTGCATGTTCACGTATCATTCAACTGCCAGTTTCATAGCATTTACCAGACTGCCATTTAACCTGTAACCAACAATCACAAAGGTATTCAAAATTTCAAGTATAATTTGTGAGTCAGACCTAAGAATTCAAAATAATTCAAAAACATGAGTTTTTGAATGAATGAGAATAATGAGAAAACATGAGTATAAGGCCCTGCATTTTACTTACGATATCCAATGTATTAAATCATCGGAGTATGTTTCACAACAACTTTTATCGGCGCTGTGAACATTCTGACTTTTCCCTTCGCAATACATATTTGTCAGTTTTACAGTTACCGCAATAATCCGCTTGAAACGTACGTATGTTATTAATATTAAGAATTAACACTATACTTACATCTTAAAAAATTACGGGTGTCAAATATGATTCTCTACAATTATTAACAACAGTCCTAGTATCATTGTAGGAATTTATAATGATTTAATGAAGTAAAACCAAAGTGTTAAACTTCAGCTGTGTTCCTTCAACTGTTAAAAACATTCATAATTTTAGTTCTAATGCAAATAACAGATAAACTTGAATATTGAAATTTTATGAAAATACTATTTTGTCAGCACAGAGAACATGCAGGAATTACATAATCGGTGTGCGCAAACATGCCCGTGATAATGCAAGTCCAAAAGCACAAATGGCTCAAACACCAACCAGAACAATAGTAACATAATTTCCCAGATCAAATTGGAATTCCAGCCTTTAAAAAACGCAAACGTCCTTAAACAACAACGAATTCGATCAAGCTTGATACAAAATTTATTACTCATTATCAGTTTCAAGGCACAGTTATATAATGGATTTTATAAAAATACCTTTGTGCGCTTGCACGAACGACCGATGCAAGAAGAAGCCGCCAGGAATTGGGAGTTATGCGAATCAAAGTGTTCAAACCGACATACGATTCGGATTCGACCGGAAGAAGACATTTAACAGCGTAGAACTTGGGAAAGGAGAAGTTTCCGCAAAACATTCCATTTCCACGTCGATGGAAGTCAGCTCAATCGTCAGTGGCCGATTGAGGACGAGCTTCGATTCTAAAAGTCATGAATTATATCCACCTAGTATTCCAATAATCAAAGAGGTTGGTGATGCTAAGGAAAGGTCGAGTGAAGAAATGGGACAGGATTTTGAGCCTGAGTACTTACCTTCAGCGAATATCCAGGAGCCTTTGTTATACCCCGGTTTTGTAGAAGGGACGCCAGCTGAAAAAGGTTCAGAATTTTATACTAACATTTGCGTAGAAATCTTAACACTAGAACTTCTAGTAACCGTTTAATTGTTGCCACTGTTTATTGAAGATAATAAATGGGTAAAAATATTACAATATATTTTTAAAAAATCATAAAAAGCTGTATAAAAAAATTCTTGTTAATTGCTGTTGTTTCAAACTTTTTACATGGTTGTGCATATTTGTAACAGATCCTAAAATTTAATGACTGTCTGCTATCTCGACAATAACAATTATTCACCATTCATTCATATTCGAAATGACTTCCCTTCGATTGCAATGCATTTTACACGAAATTAAAATAGCAAGTGAAATAAAATATTCAATATTTGTATAGTATGTATAAGATAGCGCAGTTAAACGGTTGACAAAGGACTATTGAAGGTTATTCTTATTACAGGATCTTTGTTACGTGGGTGGGATATTTTTTTGCTGGTTTCCGTTAAAAACTAAAAAGATGTTTTTTATTGCCTTCTGCTGTGGTACGACTTTATGAATACGACTGTTTGAACTGTCACTGTTTATAATAATTAAAAATACATTAATGTCAACAGATGAACTGCATTCGGAGGATCAAGGCCTATCCATGCTGGCTGAAGAAACTCGAGACTCAGGAGCAAAGGCAGATTCAAGAGGAGATTCAACATATGATCTGGAGGAAACAAGAGAAGAACCAACATACGAACTGCAGAAGACGAGAGAAGAACCAATATACGATCTGGAGGAAACGAGAGAAGAATCCACATACAGCCCAAGGGAAGAATCAACATACAACATGGAAGGGACAGGGGAGGAATCAACATATGATCTGGAAGGGACAAGAGAAGAATCAACGTACGATATGGAGGATGCAAGAGAAGAATCAACCTACGATATGAAGGATACAAGAGAAGATGGTTCCGCATCAATCACAGAATCTCCCCTTGCAGTATCAGATCAAGAGTTAGATGCTGTGCGTCAAGTTTCAGCTTATTCGAACGCAACCGTTTCAAGCGACGACCGAACAGAAGAAGTACGAACGACGCCTCCACCTGCTAGTTCGATTTCAGTAGAACCAGTTGAGCAAGTGACTGAAACTGAGCACTTCCCAGAACCTAAAGAACCAGATCCAGAACCCAAAGAATCACGCCCAACACGCCCTAAGCCCAAAGAAAAGCGAACGTCCAGTTCAAAACCAGGAAAATCAAAAGTCTTTCAACCTAAAGTTCGCCAGCCCCGAAAAAAGCTGACCCCACCCAAACGTGCCGCACAAGCCCAGGCTTTGAAACTTAGGGGCCTTCCCAGTATCATGCTGCCGCGAAAGCAAAGTTTTCCAATCTGGCCAATCACAGCGCCGGTTTGCCAGAGGCTCCGGTGTTGCAGTAACGACTTTCTATGGACGCCTCGCGTCTCGAATTCCGCATGTTCACCATCGATTCGTCTGGTGCCAAGTAGGGTCAGTCATTCAATTCAATGCGATTTTGGAAGTCATCGAGTGGACCCCTGCGACAGGACCGGCTGCGGTGGAGATATGCAACAGTATTGCGATAAATTCTGCAACAGCACTGATGATATTAGCTTTTACAGACTGCAAACACCACCCAATAATAATCACTTATCCGAAAGTTGCGTTGCGCTTCCAAGGCCTTTAGGAACCTGTAATTTGTACAGAATGCAGGTTAACAACCCACCACAGATACAACCGCGGGTGCAACCGTGTCAGCACCAGTCGAGTGGATCTAAGAACTGCCCGAATAGGTCGACTTGTTACAAATCATTAAATCATGCTTGCGGGAATGTGCATTTCAGGAAGTACTGTGGTTGTAGTAATTTGAGTGGGATGTTCACTCCGTATAGGATGTACTGCTCTTACAGGCACACGATGATTCATCCGTCAATGTACTTGTACACTTTTGCGACTTGAGGTTTTTGATATTGCGCCGTAATTAATGGGTACACATTTTTATCTTATTTCGTCGAATATACTGACACAGGTTAAATCAGAGATGTACATCGTACTTCGCAATCGATCGGAAAATATGTACAATTCACAGTGGTTGCAGGTACAAATGGCAGGAAAATATACTGATTATTTACAAGATCTAAAAATTGACTCAATTCTGTAGCGTACGTTTCGCGTTTCATAGGGGAACATAACATGTAGCGAATTGAAAAAATTTCAATAATATTTTTATTCGATAGTTCTAGCCTTTAAGCTCATTCTGTGAAAGTCTTAAGAAATACTGGAGTTATAAATTATGGTATCTGGCGTATCAAGCATGCGTGTTAGGACAATTTCGAACGTGTTTTTCTTGAACGGGCGATTCTACGTGAACCCGACCACGTTCTGGTAGGATTTCTTCCGATCTTGCTAAAACTGCAATATGTATGTTGTTGCTACGCTAAATAATATCTTTGCGGCAAATTGCATGCCCTCAAGCTCATACGGACTCGCTCCTCAAAATATTGATATCTAATTATTAAACAAGAGAGTGCGGAATATTGTTATAATATTGTCAATTCATACAACGGTTAATAATGTTTATTGCAAATGAACTTCTAGGAGGAGATTAGGAAGGATAAATGAATATTGGAACACAGATAAGTAAGGAAAACATGAACCTTTTATTTGCCCTTTAAGAATTAGACAAAGTCAGTGAATTGGGCGTGGATTATCTCCGTCCAGTTCTTATCCCTTAGTTTGTATGCCCCATGAGCGCAAACACTGAAAGGATCCAAGAGAGATCCTTTACAGGAACGAAACGAAAATATACACACTTGTAGAGGAAAGTTGAATGAGAAACATATTTTTTTCAGTTTTTGATAAATATTACACCGATTTGATTTTCACGTAATTCAATATATTTTATTGTTCCCCTTATGGTTACAATCCATATTCGCTTTAACATCTATCCTTAACCTATCGCACCTATCCCTCGCCGCTTCTCTCCCTTCTCGCCATCTCTCTCGCCCCAGCTTTCCTCTCCTCCTTCTCCCTTTCGCCCTTTTTCTCTCTGCCCTCTCCGCCCTACCTACTCCGCTTCGCATTCCTCGCCTTACATCAACCCGCTCCTACATTTCGTTCTCTCTCCCTCCTTGCCGCACCACACGCTCCGTCTTATACTATCTTATACGCTCTTATACTATCCTCTCTCCCTCCTTCACATCCCTCCATACCTCCACTCCTCTCTCACCACTCTCATTCCCATTCACACGTGGACTTCCGTTTCCGGGACCCCATCCCGTGCACACCTCCCATACGTGCTCCCACGACTCTTCTCCTCCTCCACACACCCTACATATTCCCACTTTCTGCCCTCTAACCAATATCTCCCCTCACTCATCTCATTCCCTAACCTAAATCTCGCCACCCTCCTCCACCTCTCCTCTCCCCACCCCTTCCTTAGGTACCCTGGTACTCCCTTCCCTTTCACCCACCCGTACCACTTGTTCGACCTTGTCTCCCTTATCCTCTCCCATTTTTCTTCCTCCTGCTCTTTCCACTCTCTCCCCAACAATTCCTCTCCCCTTATTTCACCCCCTTCCTCTCTCAACCTCTCTATTTCCTCTATCCTCCAGCCTCCTCCCTCATAACAACCCTTCCTCTCAGATTCCCATCCTTTCACCGCCTCCCCCTCCACGCTCTACCTCTTATCTCCTCAAAACACCTGCTCGCTAGCTCTCCCGCTTTTCCCTCCACTATCATCCTCTCAAACGCCCACGCTCTCATTCTTGCCCTCGTCCTTAGCTTCTCCTTCTGAACCTCCTCCCTCACCATGTATCCCGGCGTGAAGCTTCTCACTCCTAGCACCCACTTCAGGTATCTCTCCTATTTCCTCTCGATCCCTTCCCTTTCCTTCCAGCCCCGTATCTCAACCCCACACCCTATTGTTTCTCAAAGGTTATTGAAAGTTGTCTCGAGGCTCCCTAGGAATGTAGCGGGAGGATGGCTTCGGTATAATCGGCCACACCATCCTCTCAAACATCCATATCCTCTTCTCCCAGTCCTTCCCAAACCTCCTCTTTTCAATACCCCCCACCTGTCCCATCACCGCCGCCCCCCTCCTCACCCTTTCCCCCATATGCCTATCTTGCCTCCCGTGCCTCGTCACCGTGCATCCCAGATACCTGTAACCCCCAAAAAACATTAAAATGTAAAAAAAAATAGCGCCAAGTAGTCTAGTCCCTCACAAAAATATATTATCCCTAAAAAGATTTCTCACAAAAAAGTGTCGCCTCCCATCAAATGCCTCACAAAAATATATTTCTAACTATTGAACCTACCACCTATACCCCTACTGGACCAAAAACGTAATTGATATCATTGGAAATGGAAAGCCAAGTCTTTATTCAAATACTAATCCAAAAAAGATTTTGCCTCACAAAAAAACGTGTGCCGTACTACGCAAATGCCCCGCAAAAATTAGAATTATCAAAGAAACCGCAATACTTGGCCCGCCCGGTTCTTGACAAATCGAGTTCCAAGTCAACACACAAATGGATTTACGAAGAACCGAGCGGGCCAAGTATTGCGGTTTCTTTGATAATTCTAATTTTTGCGGGGCATTTGCGTAGTACGGCACACGTTTTTTTGTGAGGCAAAATCTTTTTTGGATTAGTATTTGAATAAAGACTTGGCTTTCCATTTCCAATGATATCAATTACGTTTTTGATCCAGTAGGGGTATAGGTGGTAGGTTCAATAGTTAGAAATATATTTTTGTGAGGCATTTGATGGGAGGCGACACTTTTTTGTGAGAAATCTTTTTAGGGATAATATATTTTTGTGAGGGCTAGACTACTTGGCGCTATTTTTTACATTTTATTGTTTTTTGGGGGTGATTTCACGCCTTTTTGATCAGGCATATTTTTAAGATTTTGTTTACAGTCTGTACAAATTATGAAGAAGCTACGTGTCTTTGGATTATATTATAATCTGTTTCCTCACTCGGCCCAATTTCAAACTATGTGTAAGATCCCACCTATTTCCAATGGTTGGAGGGAATCTATTAATACAATGTGTCAGGATTATTAATTAGTGTATTAAGGTTAACAATACAATTGGCTCCTGTCAGGACCTACTCTGGCCGACTCGGAAGTGGAACTGCCGCAATGTCAGAGTGTCTCGTCTTTTAAGTGGCACCCTTACCACTCCACCCCGATACACTACATAGACACACATTTCGTATCGTGCCTCGTGCCGCGGCATACACTTAATTCGAAGAAGCCGGGCGGCATGACACCAAGTCATCGACTACGTCGCGGAGAAGCCAGGCAGCATGACACCAAAGGCATCGACTACGTCGCGACAACCGACCCTTTTTTTCGACAATGTTCTTATCTTGCCGACTTCGGCGAATAGTCGCTTACAATTTCGGCTGTCCTGACCAACATTCGTCCTCAGATTACATTTTGACTTAAAACCAGACACGCTAACATAATTTTAACTTAAACATTTACCCATGGTCGCATATTTTTAACTTCCCATACACCTTCATATGGTCTGGTGGTGTTTTGGAAACCTTCCACATCACGTATCACGTATCTTAAACATTTAATAATCTTGTAAGGTCCACGAAATTGCGGCAAAGTCTTTTTAGATACATGAGGCGTACTATCGAAATTCCGGATCATTACTAAATCTCCATCATGATACTGATGCGGTATCTTTCGATGTTTGTTAAAATAATTAACTGTAAGATTATATCAGGGAGGGGCGCGAAGCGGTGGGCTCTCAAATAAACACACTCGAGGATTCCAAGATCCAATTTACGTATATTGTTACAGTCCAGTTCATGATATGTCAGACAAGCAATATAACGTGTTGTACAAGAGTTAGTCAATGAATGGTCCGTCGAAGAGTCAGTCTAAGAGTCCGTCAAGGAATGCCAATTCAAGAATGATGCCCCTGGTGTCAGCTCGTCCTCAGGTCAGCTCCCAAGTCTGGGGGTTTATGACCCCAAGGTTTACCCTGAAGGGGTGGGGGTATGCGGGGCCCCTTGCGCTTCCCGCTCTACGTCATCACGTTTCTCAAATTTTCTTACATAACATTATAGTTTTGGTTCTTCACTATCTCTTTAGATGGTTTGTCTCTAAGTTCTGTCACATTCTCTTTCTTGTTACAATAATTATCCTCCAAATGTTCTTGCAGATGGTCATTAATAAGACCTCGTTGACTGATACCAAATAAAAGTTTACTAGGCGTTTTGTGTGTGCCTTTATTTACGGAGTTATTAATAGCGGATACAACTTCAGGGATTACTTTGTGCCATTGCTTTCCTTCATAGTGATTAGCCAATTTCACTATCATTGGTCCAATTATTCGATTGATCCGTTCGACTTGCCCATTGGCTTGCGGTGAACCCGTCGCAATTAACATATGCTGAATCTCAAATTCTTTAACAAAATCCTTAAATTCTAATGAGGTAAACGCTGATCCGCGATCAGATATAATAATCTTTGGTTTCCTATAAGAGGCGAAATAATCCTTCAAACTATTGATAGCCTCTATGCTTGACGTAGTTTTGGTGGCATAGAACCTAACAAATTTGGTGAATCCATCCACAACTAAAAATATATATTTCTTGATAAGGCACTTATGGTCAACTGGACCAAAGTGGTCAATATGCACTGTCTCAAATGGAATGTTACCCTTAGGAATGGAATGTAATGCTCCTTCAACTTTTCCCGCTTTCGGTGAAAATGAAATGCATTTTAAGCAGTGTAAGATCCAAATCAGCCGAGGAAGCATTTCTGGGTGTTTTCCGTTTTGCCGGCATTGTATTCTCGTACGAAGGATAAGGAATTTCGTTGAGACAAAGGTTGCTTAAAGGGAAAAAGGGATTTATTGGTTAGAAGACATGGGATACAGGTTTGGTTACAGGAAGGATTCGACATTTCGTAGGAGTCTTATAACGGACAAGCTAATTTGATCTTAATCGTTTACAACGCGACTCGAAAAGTGAACCTAGCAACTTAATATCAATTTATCGCGAGCAAAGGGGTTATGGGCAATCGGCTTCTATTAGCCGATCTCTCTCTGCACCTACGATCGGGCGTCCGGCCTCTATGGCCGTACTCTCCCCATCGTAGGGTATCGCGTGAAGCTAAGCGTCGGTCAGGCGTCCGGAGGACCCCCTGTTCTCTCCATCTCGGGAGGCGACCGGCTTTACTAGCCGTTCTCTCCATCCCAAGAGGCGACCAGGCGATAGTCCCCGTACTTTCCTGGTATTCCTCAGGCGTCCGGGGAACCGCTGTACTCTCCTCCTTGGAAGGCGACCGGCTTCTCTAGCCGTTCTCTCCGTTCCAAGGGGCGTCCAGGAATCGTTCCCCGTACTCTCCTGTGCTGATGGGCGGCCGAAAGCTAGGCTTCGTCCTCTCCCCATTCTCTCGGGCGGCCGAAGGTCTTACCTCGTCCTCTCCCGGAAGAATGCAGCTGGAATGAGCGAGCGTGTCCGCGAAGCGGTTCTTATAGCGCGTGGTTGCTAGGTTTATCGAGCCGCCGCGGCCGCTATCAACTCCGCGGTTACTATGCAGGTCGCCGCTGGGCGCGAGGCGCGGAGCGCGTGTCTTCGAGCATTTTCTATGTTTTTGGAGCAGCTGTCCAGGGCCGCTTCCTTACAGCAGTTCTTGATATGCTCATCTACTTTGTTTTTTAGCTTGGGAAACCAATAGTTCTGCGAGATTATACCAGCTGTTTTCTCCGGACCCATATGACCCATTTGGTCGTGATATCCAAATAAAATATTCTTCTCCATACTTTGAGGAATATAAAACAATAGTTGTTCTCTTTTCTTCCGAAATACAATTCCATTTCTCATTTCATAGAATGAATTTTCCTTTTCCTCTAAATTACTCATAATTGTTTGGATTTGTGGATCCTGGGACTGTATGACCGACAAATTAAACTCAAATGGATTATCTTCAATCACATATACATTAAACGCGCGACTCAATGCATCTACATGCTTCATGCGATCTCCGGCTCTGTGTTCCACAAAATAATCATAATTTTGAAGTTCAAGTGCCCACCTAGCTATGCGAGGATTCAATTCTTTTTTGTCCAGCGTAAGTTTCAAGGAATTGCAATCAGTTAGTATTTTAAATCGAATGCCATGTAAGTAGATACGAAAACGTCGCAATGCATAAATAATAGCAAGTGTTTCTAATTCAAAACTGTGGTAATGACTTTCTGTCTCTGTTGCTCTTTTTGAAAAGTAAAATATCGGAGGCCATTTTAAATCTGGTTTCTTCTGCATCAATATTGCTCCAAACCCTAATGTGCTAGCATCATAGTGCAATTCTGTCTCATCACGAGGATTGTAGATTGCCAATATAGGGGAGGCAACCAATCCCTCACGCAATTTCTCAAACGCTTGTAATTCAACATTAGTAAATTTAAATATAGCACCTTTCTTTAAGAGATCATATAACGGCTTGGCGATATTCGAAAAATCCCTTATAAACTTACGGAAATACGAACCCAAACCCAAATAACTGTGTATATTTGTAACGCTTTGCGGTATCGGAAATCGGAGTACTGCTTCAATACCGCTTGATGTCGGACGTATCCCTTCGCTAGTTATAAGATAACCTAGATATTCTATTTTTCTATTTAAGAACTTACACTTATCCAGTCTCAACGTTAGCTTATTCTCTACCAATAATCTGAACACTTTCTCAAGTACTTCATAATGATGATCTAACGATTTTATAGCGACTAATATGTCATCAATGTAAACAATAACATCACCTTTACGTATTAGGTTTGTAAATATTTGCGAAACAAATCTCTGAAACCTGGTCGGGGCAGGTTTTAATCCAAAAGGCATCTTAAGCCATTCAAATTGTCCCATACTTGTGACAAACGAAGTGTATTTTCTAGAATCTTCTGCCATTCTAATATGATAAAATCCATCTTTCAAATCAAGTAAACTGTAATACTCTTTATCACGTAAGACATTGAGTTGATCTTCAATAACTGGTAACGGGAAATTGTCCCTTTCAATATTCTTGTTTAACTCGCGGTAATCCACACACATACGATATTCACCATTCTTCTTTCGTACCATTACTGTAGGTGATACATATTCGGAATTACTAGGTATGATAACATTCTCAGCAATTAATCGATCTAATATCGTTTGCAAATGCTCTTTTTCCATAAAATATAGTCGTCTAGCTGCAAAATGAAATGGCTTTACTTGCCCTACAGTTAAAGTTAGTGAAGCATCGATTTTCGACTCTTTGGGTCGATCTGGCTTTACATATTCCAACTCGAATAAGTCTTTGAGCTTTTCTACCTGCTCTGGTATTGCTTCATCACTTATTTCCAAATTATCACTCAATTTATTATTCTCCTGTGACAATGTTTAAAATTTCAAATTCTGCACTCTGCTCAAAACCATTCACTTTTCCAAGCGTCAAATTAAATACTTTTAGCAAATCTCTTCCTATCACCGCAGAAGATGACATTGTATTGTCTTGAACAATCCAAATAGGAATTCCAAATCGGGTTTCTTTATTTAAAGTAATATTAGCTTTAACTTTTCCTACTAAGTTCAAAGGGCTATCGTTGATGCCACAATACTTATTATTATTTAAAGGTTCTCGCTCGATCAAATGTGGCGGCACAAACATTTCTTTAATAAACGAGATCGAACTCCCACTATCGAGGAGAGTATCTATTTGCATGCGGTAAAACAGATTGTCCTGTCCTAATTCAAATGTAACAATTTTAATGAATTCGTTACCGTCGTGTGGTTGAACGCAGCTAATTTCAGTCACTTTTCGCTTATTTGTACACTGTGCTACTTGATGATCCTTTGATCCGCAGCTTTGATCCGCAGCATCCCTTTTCTCTCTTCGGTGCCGGGCAGTCTCTTGACATGTGCCCGTACGCACTACAGTTGAAACACCTTGTCTTCGTCGGCGATCGTTTCCTCTCTTTCTCTCGTTCTGGTTCCGTCGCACTGCTCCTTGACGATCGTGGCGTACCCTTTTCTGTCGTCGCTTCTTTCTCATTCCTCGGTTTTCTTTCTCCCAGAGTTATGTCTTCAAAGGCATCTAGCAGCTCCATTGTATTAACAAATCTTTGCATTTTGGCTTGCTGCCGCAGCGTAACGTTAGGAATGCCTTCGATAATATGTAGTAGCAATTCGTCATCCTCAATCCTTATAGGATTTGCCAATATGACTTTGTCATGGAAATAAGAGCTGAAATCTCCACTGTACTTCCATGTCCTTTCTTCAAATGCTTTCTTCAGCTTGATTATGTTAGATCTCTTATCAAACATTCTTTTCAATCCAGCCAATAAGCTGTCCACACTTCTCAAGTTATCCGGTGATGAGCGAAACCAGCTCTCCGCCTTTCCTCTTAATCTTCGTCCGATTAGCATCATTGACGCATTCTGATCCAGATTGTACATCGTTCTCAGCAATCTTAACTGACGTTCCCAATTTTTGAACGTTCTGTCGGTACCGTGAAATTCGTTTAGTACCTCGCTGATTGAAGCAACATTGACGTGGCTTGTCACTGGGGCCGCCGTCGGTTGGTCTCTCTCAGACGGGCTTCTAGGGGTGACACTTTCCATGGAACGAAGCTGTTCTACTAGTCGTCTATTTTCCAATCTCAATTGTTTCATTTCCATTGTGAATGTTATAGGATCCGGTCCGGTCACACCGCCACTAGCCCTAGTTTGCGTATCTGTCACTCTTTCCAAGTCTTGCTCTTGGTTTTCGTTCACACCAGTTTCACTAGTAAGTCCTGCCGTCACTTTTGCTTCCGATTTCATTAAGTTCATCCAACCATGTGCCTTCAGGATCATTCTCCTTAATCCTGATTATCAATTCATTCTTGTTGCCCACCACTAACAGGCCTTTCTTTTGCAATAGTTCTCTGAGCACAGTCACTTTATACTTGGTGAGATGCACCATTTTCCTTCCACTTGAGCTCTAAAAAGTTAGCCCCCGGAAATTCGAATTTTGGAATTTTTATTATTGCAATCGTTTGACAGTCGTTTAACAGTCTTTGACAGTCCAAAAAAAAACGTTTGACAGTTATTAGTTTTCTAGAAAAATAAGAAATAAAATTGACCGTGAAGTTAGCCCCCGTTTTTTTATTTTGTAAAGAAAATAAGTTTTAAAGCATATAAATCGATAGAGAATCGTTTGACAGTTCCAACGAGACTAATTAGCACGTTTGACAGTTCCTAGTTTTCTCACAATTTGCAAAAATAGATGCGGGACAGGTCTGACCCCAGATAGCACAGAGTCCGCTATAAGTCCGCTTAAAGCGCACCCTGTTTGGAGGTAGTGGACTTTTAGCATCGCCGAAAGTTGCCTGAAAGGTCGCTGAATGTCCGCTTAAACTTCGCTCTTGCCCGCTGTTACGTTACATATTGGTGACCAAAGAAAGTGGACTAAAAGCGGACTTCTAAAAGGCGAGTTAATGCGGACCTCTAAATGTGGACTAAAAGCGGACCTTTTAAAGCTAGCTTAAGGAAGACATTGAAGAGTGGTTGGGTCTGGGTTGATTTACAAAAATTGAGAACCTTTTATTTGTTGTATTTTTATTGTTATTCTCTTATTAAGATGAAATTTAAGAAATTGTATTTCTTTGTAATTAACTTCTTAAGCTACTCGGTTAATCGCAATGTCACACACAGCCAACAAATATAGTCCGCGCACATATAACCTATGCGGCCAACGTATACATTCGTTCTATCAAACGGCGAACCTAGATGATTATTTACATCGCATCGTATTGTCTAAGGGAGAACAAATGATGAGCTCTTACAGCACATAACAAACAGCACTATATAAATCTCACCGAAGTCCGAAAACACGCGATTTCAGGAGGAGACGATGTTGTGCAATGCTTTCCCTGCCTTAACCAAGTAGCGCGGGAAATGCAAGCGTTGGAAGTTGCGAAATTCTCACAGAACTAAGTCAACTTTTCGGGTAACAAAATTGGGTCAACTAAAAGTTGGCAGCATAGTGGCAACTTCAAGTTGACAGACTCGCGTTATCCAGTAGTCATCCAGGAGTAGTGCGCCAAATGCCCGCATTTATCGCGCTCACTTTGGAGGCCTTATATATGTTCGCTTTTAGCAGACTTATTACAGCGGACAAAAAGCGGACTTAAAAAAGGCGGCGCTCTGCGGGTCCTGGAAATGAGCGCTTCCTGGAGTTCGCTTAATGCGCGCTTTTAGTTCGCTTATTTTGGTGGTCTTACAAATGTTCACTTTATTGCGACTTATTGAAGCGGACAAAAAGCGGACTTCAATAAGCCCACATTCAGTTGGCTTTTGGAGATTTGTGCTATCTGGGGACGTCAGCCGCGTTTCCACGAAAACGTAATCTAGCCCCCGTTTTTTTATTTTGTACAGAAAATAAGTTTCAAAGCATATAAATCGATAGAGAATCGTTTGACAGTTCCAACGAGACTAATTAGAACGTTTGACAGTTCCTAGTTTTCTCAAAATCTGGCAAAATAGATCGACTTCAGCCGCGTTTACATGAAACCGCACCTACTGCTTAATTTTCATATTTCTTACTAACAATCAACTACCGTGCATTTTTCTCATTATGAAATCGTTTGACCATTCAGACTATGTTTTATTAGAATGTTTAACGGTTCATGATTTCGTCCAAAAACATATAGGTTAAGAACACAGAATAGGTTATCTGGTTTCCCAGGATTCAAGATGGAAATTATTCTGGAGCATTTACATTTCGGGGCATCGTTTGTGTGACAGATTTAAGTTGAAGTCGTATTCTTTTTATATTATATTTTTGAAATGATTGAATCTAATTACTACTTTTGTTTAGTGCATAGGTATCTGCTGCCAGTCCCAGCTTCAAATTTTGGAATTGACAGTGTGGGGTTATACTTTTGCTATTGCAAAATTAGATATGCTCCTGATGGGCGACAGGCTACTGCAAAGCATCCTAGATCTGTGATAACACAGTGATCACATAGTGATGAGGTACGATTGTTATTATACATAATATATGAATGTATTTGTAGTATAACTTATAAAATTGTTTGTTTCTAAGGGGCGAAGGAGTGGGGGTGGGTAGATGCATAAAATGTCATAGCTGGGTACAACCAATAACAGATTTTTTTATCCTGACTGGGTAACAGTTGTGTTTCTTAAACAATATCGCTGTATAAGGTGATGTTAAGAGTGCCCTAAAACCAAATCCAATGTGCTATTTGACATTCAACAGCTAAAGGAGTCATGGAACTATGATTAAACTTTTTCAGAATATACGTAATATTCATACAACTCCTGTGATTTTTTTCAGATGTTGGCATCAGGTATGTCATAGTAAAAAAATCAAAGACCGATACTGGTTGGAGCAATATAATACATAGCAGCTTCTGTCTATGCTTGAACCAACAAGGGAACAGTTTGGAGCATAGCGGAGTTCAGTAGAGTGTTTGGAGCATAAACGTCTCATATGTCAGCGTAATATATTTATCTTGTAAGTGGAATTATAAAAAAAATATTCTATTTCCCTTGAAAGCTCCTGAAGTCTTGCATAATTTGCTGAAAATGTACTTGAAACTGCTAGACGTCAATGTGTGGAAATCGTTTATACTCCCTCCACCTTATTTTGTGATGTGCATCTAGCTTATTATTTCAGCTATGTATATTTTAGTTCTGCTCAAGCTGAACAATTATATACTGGTACAATCTGAATTAACTTATTGTGTGCCTGTGACTTTCTCTCACTCTATCCAATGATCATGAAGGAACAATAAATGAGAGTACACTGAATTATGTACACTGAAATATGAGATGATGATGCTTCAAACACTGCGCTATGGTCCAAACTATTGCATGCGAAGTAGATGGTTGAGCACTAGTTCTTTGAAGCACAGGCGGAAGCTGCTGTGTATATTTGTTGAGGATTAGAGGAGTTCAACTTCATTCTAGTCAATTTAACTATCTGTGATAAAAGTGTTCTGTTCATCATAGAGTGCTCCCTATCCTCTCCTCTTAACCTCCTCCTGTCAACACGCCAGCTCCGAGCATCCCAACCTGACCAGATCGATCATGCGCATCGACTCGAGATAATAGATCACCCAGCGCGCTCCACATGCGCGCCCTGTCGACTGTAGCTTGAACTATTCTATCTAATATTTTGGCAAGCCCGACTCTCATCGCTCTTGCCTTGGAGATGCCTGCTTTGATCACCTGTCCTGATCACTTATTACATCTTAATCCGCTTTGCCTTTTCCACGAGAAAAATAAAAGAGGAAATTCATATCTCCGGAACGACTGGACCGATCCACATCCCAGATAGCACAGGTCTCCAAATGCCAACTGGACGCAGTCTTTTTAGAGTCGGATTTTTCTCCGCTGAAATAAGTTCCCGTACAATGAACATATGTAAGCCCTCCAAAATAAGCGAACTTTAAGCGCGCATTTAGCGCACTTCGAATAGCGAACATCAGTGCAGATACTAATTGACTGCCACCTTTTAAAGTCCGCTTTTTATCCGCTGCAATAGGTCCCCGTAAAGGGAACATATGTAAGGCCTCCAAAATAAGCGAGCCAAAAGCGCGTATTTCGCGTACTACCAATATTTCTATAATATATATATATATATATATCACGCTTTGATATCGTATGTAGTGCATATATTGTGCGTGCATCGCGTCAGCTCCTGAACTTGGATATATTTCTCTAATACGTTTCGTTTTGTGCATTTAACTCCTACAACACAAAAGGGCTCGATATGCCTCGAAGGGTCAAGCATAACAATAGAAAGGACCACAACGGACCAGCGGTCAGGTCATCGTGCGGATCCGACCGTAGAGGTTATAATTACGAGGAGGAAAATATTCAAGACGCAGATTTGCCCTCAGACCCAACAGAGATTTATTGCCCCCCCGCCCGCAATACGCATCGACGTTAAACCGAGGCTCCGACAAATCCGCCACTATTGAGACATTTTATGGAACTGTAATGAAACTGTGGAGAATAGTGGAAAGGAATTTGCTATTTGATATGTTAAACTTGTTCAAAGGTAGACTTGTTCAAATTTGATCTCTTTTTCAATAAAATCAAAATTCTATTAGCAAATCTGCAGAAAAATACATTTTACCTAACCTAATCCTTAGACTTCCTTTTAATGGCAACGAAAAACCACCTCTAAATAGTCGTCCACATTAAGTGGATTTTCTGCGGATATTTTTTTCTCCACTTTAACGCGCACAGAAGTCGACTTTAGAAGGACTTTTTTTGTGTACTATTTTTTTACTTCGGAGCAGACAAGTGTCCGTTTTAAGCGGCTTTCAAGTTAGCATTTCGTCGTAGATAAAAGTTACCTCTATCCGAATGAAGTAGGCTTTGAACGGACTTGTAGCGGACTCTGTGCTAACTGGGATGATTCTTGGCTCATTGGATTCAGAAAAATCAACGATGAAATACAAAATTCTGAAATAAATTCTTGGGGCTCTAACTTTCGCATAAATCGAGGTGAAAGTTTGGTAACTAAGGATAACAGCTAGTGTTCGGGATAATATAGCCTCGGCTGTCGCGCGCCGGAGTGTCATATATATATGGAGAGGGAACTTCTACTTGGCGCGAGACTCTACCGAGTCTCCTGATTCGCTACGTTTTTCTGACCGGCAGAATTCTTCCACAGCTTCCGTTTCCTAACATAATAAGTTATTTCATACCCCATCATTACAGTTTATTTCGCAGCATTTATTCTGAATGGATAAAATGAACTGTTATTGAAAGAATGAGAGCTTTATAACAGCTCTATAGCTGTATGTGATTTACAAATATACATCGTCATATACCAAGCTCCCCCCTCTCTCCCATCTTCAAGAACAATATATATATATATATATATATATATATATATATATATATATATATATATATATATATAAGTCTAAAATTGTTGTCTACTTTCAAAGACGAGAAAGTACATATCCGAGTACTGGTTCACCGTCCGGGTGAGTGAGTTCCGCGTCACCAATTTCGGAGCGGGCGCTGCCTAATCCTTTTTACCTGCACCCGCGACGGTGTACGCCGCTCCCGATAGCCGATGGCAAGAAGATTGCCTCTTTGATCCCGGTTCGGGAAAAGTCTACGTTGATGACAAATAATATTTGTCGATGAGTGAGTATTGTAGAAATGAAACAGTAGCAAAAGGCGATAACGCGAAAAAAATAACTCCCCGCAAGCCGGAACTGAACTCTGGTCGCCTTAGTGGCACGCCAGTTACTTTGCCTCGCTGCTACTTCGACAGTTATGGGGAGCTAAATGATGAAATCTTTCATTTGCCAGAATGGATAAGGATTAGAATTTATGGGGTTTGAATTTATTCATCTAGTAAGTAGGAGCCATAGATTTTTACAGTGATGGTAACAGGTTTTGAGTGAGAGTCATTTTGAGCAGCAGTATTTTAGCGATTTGGTTCTTTATTAGTTTCTATACTAAAATTACATATACTGGTCCTTCAATATGATGAAAAAATTGGTCTAATCGTTAGTATTAGAGAAAGAGATTTAAAGCCAAAGGAGCGTTAAGAGTCACAGTCCATTAATATAGCCTGCCGTGTCGAACTAAAGTACCTGCGTTACCTTTTCAATGCAGACTTTGTGGGAAATTACCTGCACCGTCTTCACCATTTGAGAGACGAAAATGCTTGTGCCCGTGGCCCGGATCAGCCCGAATCAAGTCGGTCATAAAGTAATAATACTTAGTAAACTCTCAACCGTCTCCACGATGCACGAAACAGAACATTAGAAATTATATATATTTCGATGCAGATTTTAAAGTCTGCATTGATTTGAAATCCTTTCGAATAGTTAATGTACATACACACTATAGCATCTAAGAATTCTCTGCTGTACTCACAACAATAATTATATGTTGTCATCGTGCAAATGTAATATAGTTTAGATATATTCTGTATTGGTTGTTTATCATATATTATACATATGTGTTATACTCCGGGATGGATAAGTTGCATGCGGACGGTCCACCCTCTTCATTTTCTCTCTCATTCTATCGGACCGCGCATTAACATTGATGCATTTAATATTAACATATGAAAAGAAATAATGATGCATGTTATTTATCATAGGTGGATGGAATAGCAATGAAAAATTAGCAAAAGACTTGCAAGACTGACATAATATTATATGTATGTCGTTGAGTGGTGTTTCATAAAAAAGTTGATCGCGCCGATCGTACCCGTTCGCGTAGTCCGCGCAAGGTAGCCATAAAAGCGGTTAAAAGTCTTTCAACCTCTGCCTGACTTCGAAACGTTCGAAATAAGATTTGGCAACGCTGAGACTTGTCTATCCTGTACACATTTGACAACCATGTTACAGCCGTTGTTCCTAGTTTCGCCGCTCTTTCGAATAGAGTGCGCCACTCTATGCTACAGTGTTTCCCGAGAAGCTCGGCGAACAACTGGAAACCCGTGTCAAATCCCGCGCTGTCTTCTAATTGCTCCGGATTGGCCATTTTCACAGCGCTTATGATTCTGGTTCTCCGATTGGTTCAAGTTTCGACGCTGCTGTCGCGTAGTGTTCATAAGCAGAATTTGTCTCGTCTTCGGCAGCTGTTACGGAGAGTTTCATCGTCCGGATTAATACAATTCTTAAAAATGTTACTCTCACGTGTTTCACGCGAGCGGGCGCCACCGCGAAGTGCTACAGAGTGCTGCGCAGGTGTTGCGTGTTCGGCGGTTTAAGAGAGGTGAACGTGGGTAAGTGTGCCCGTGGGGTGCTGAGGCACCCTGCTCGCGGAGTTGCGGGAAATTGGAATAGAAGAATAAGCAAAACGAATTTAGGAGTTCAAGAATATTGATGAAATGTATTCAAGAGATTTCAAATAAAGCTACTACTGTCCAGTACAAGTTTCTAAAGAGATCTAGTCGCTAAGACGGCGGAGATAAGTCTGTTGGTCAAGGCGGCGGAGAAGGTTCTGATCTTTAAAACGGCAGAAAGAGTTCTGTTAGTCGCTCCTCAGATTCGAAGTCAGGAAGCCCGGTCGCGTGGCTTCCCACTCCTGGCACGTGGTCGGCGGCCAATCGCAGGCTGGCTTGACCACGTGGGCGCGAGCGAATTTCTGATTGGAGGCCCTTCGCAGGAGCCCTACTCCGTGACGTATTTCCGGCCAGCCGACGCGGTTGATTGGTTCTCGGGTACTCGGCCCTTATTTTGTGCGCGAGGAATCGGCGCGTGAGATTGCGGCGAGGAGGAAGGGCAGCTGAGCGCGGGAGTATCCCGGGGCCTTCCTCGCTAGTCGAGCTCGTGCGAGGCGAGCGAGGTTTTATGATTGTATTGTCCGCCGGGTACGCCGGTTCGGACTTGCAGCTGCAAGGGTTGCTTGCTAATTTCGCAGCATCTATTGTTAGGCTTAGCGACGTCTTCGAAGAAGTCACGTACGATGATTGCCTTTATTACTTTAATTCGTTTATTATTTAATTGCGGGTTTTAAGCTCTTCCAAGTTCTACAGGGAATAGTCATCTGGGAGTCAGACGTCGCGTCCTAATCCTTTAATTGTCCACGCTATTCCTGCTGGCAGCCGCACATCTGCGTGCCAGGCGTCAAGTTATAAAATCTAATTGTCCGCGGAAATATCCGCTGGTTGAAGCGCGACGCGAATTAATCAATTTGAATGCCCGCGGAATTTCGATAAAGGAGGTTTGATAGCCTGGGTCGTACTTGGCTAAATTCGGGCGATTCGGAGATCTGGATCCGTAACACAGCTCTAAAAAGTTAGCCCCCGGAAATTCGAATTTTGGAATTTTTATTATTGCAATCGTTTGACAGTCGTTTGACAGTCTTTGACAGTCCAAAAAAAACGTTTGACAGTTATTAGTTTTCTAGAAAAATAAGAAATAAAATTGACCGTCAAGTTAGCCCCCGTTTTTTTATTTTGTAAAGAAAATAAGTTTTAAAGCATATAAATCGATAGAGAATCGTTTGACAGTTCCAACGAGACTAATTAGAACGTTTGACAGTTCCTAGTTTTCTCAAAATCTGGCAAAATATAGATCGACTTCAGCCGCGTTTACATGAAAACGTATCTAGCCCCCGTTTTTTTATTTTGTAAAGAAATAAAGTTTTAAAGCATATAAATCGATAGGGAATCGTTTGACAGTTCCAACGAGACTAATTAGAACGTTTGACAGTTCCTAGTTTTCTCAAAATCTGGCAAAATAGATGCGGGACAGGTCTGACGTCAGCCGCGTTTCCACGAAAACGTAATCTAGCCCCCGTTTTTTTATTTTGTACAGAAAATAAGTTTCAAAGCATATAAATCGATAGAGAATCGTTTGACAGTTCCAACGAGACTAATTAGAACGTTTGACAGTTCCTATTTTTCTCAAAATGTGTCAAAATAGGTCGACTTCAGCCGCGTTTACATGAAACCGCACCTACTGCGTAATTATAATATTCTCGCGAAATAGGTGGCAGACTCTCAAGGAAAACTCGAAACAACTCGAGGCTATATTCCATCGCATTCAGAGGCAGGTAAAACAATAAATGGGTAAGCGGTGCCGGCAAGTCGGTACACCTTTCACGCACACGTGCGTTGCTGGCCGAGAGTTGCCAAGGGTTGGTTTTTCCCAAATTGGCGCGCCGCTGACCGCCGTGGGCCAAGGCAGGCCAAGGTGGGCGAAGGTGTAGGAAAGGGGATTGTTCCAGCCAATCAGAGGTCTTAGTTGCGAAAGGAAATCTTTAAGAAGGGGAAGCGCGCATCTTTTGCGATTAATTATATTTGAGTGGCTCGGCGAATGCACACGGACGCGCGGCTGCTAATTTCGGTGTTGCGGAAATTAGCTTCACGAGTTATTCGTGGAATAGTGGAAGTGATTCCTAAAGTGGCAGAAGTGCATTCTGAGTGGCCATGTCGAAGAATAAGTGCACCGTGGTTGGCTGTAGTCAGGAAGGCAAGAGAAAATTTTCCTATCCCAATCCCGAGAAAGATGCTGCACGCTTTCTGAAATGGATTTCTTCCGCAGGCAATTTAAATCTGTTGCAGATACCACCGGAGAAGATCATCACGCGCTTCATATGCGGGATACATTTTGAGGAAGGATGCTTCTTGGGCAGAGGACTTCGGCTGGACGCGGTACCAACGCTGCATATGCCATCGGGTATGTATTTTTTCTTACGGGAGAACGTGATAGTGGAAAACATGTGCAAATAGTTTAAAAGCAGGAAATCTCTTATTAGCAAAGTTGAGATCAAAAGACTAGGTAGAGACTCGGCGCCTGTGATAGAAGCAGTGTGACTTTATAACAAAAGAATAACACGGCCAGATGTTCGCTGCTTGTTAGGGGGTAATGCCACTCTAGCGATCAAGAAAACATATGAATTTGGACAATATCTTATGACAACACAGTAAATGCAAAACAAAATCTGTTGGGAGTGTATATGCTATTGTATATGCTTTGGAGAAGATTTAGAGGTTTTTTATTTAATTATATTCATCAAAATGCATGGGTTAGAGCTCGGCAAGTGAAACCACACATTTCTGCCGCCGGGAAGATTTTTTCTGGTATTTTCGATCTATAACAGTAAAACCAATATTTTTCGATTGTGTTCAGGCTTAACTTGAGAAGTACGTAGGGAAATTACAGACTATTGTTTTTTTGTTCAAATGAGACAATAATACTAATCTTTTCGTTTTGAATAAAAAATTACGTGAGGAAATGCTTATAACAAAAAAAGTGTACAATATGATGTAAAACCCCTACGTACTTCCTTAGATAATGTAATTTTAAAGCTCCAGTACAAATTTCATGCGAATCGGTGAAGTTCTGTTAAAGTTATGTTTCCGGCCAGTTAACATAACATAGAAATGTGAGGTTTCACTTGCCGAGCTCTAGCCCCGGCATTTTGATGAATATAATTGAATCAAAAGCCTTTAAATGTTCTCCAAAGCATATACAATAGAGGCCTCCCATCAGATGTTGTATTGCATTTACTGTGTTGTCATAAAAAATTGTCAAAATTCATATATTTTCTTGATCGCTAGAGTGGCATTACCCCTTAACACCAATATTATCTATTTCAGTATATTCATGAATGATCCTTTTTTCAGATCCCATTGACGCATTATTGTATCAATTCTTTCCACAAGTATCTGTGGAAGTTGATGTTGTGATGGCAAATGAGGATCCACAACTGAGTACCAGTTGAAATCAAGCGGAAACTGCACTCAGTCGGAGCCACATTGAGGAACCAGAATCTGGTGCCAGCCACGATGTCGATATGCAGACTGTACAAACAGGTATAATACATTTCACCATGTTGAAGAAATATATCCGAACACATACCATAATAACACATATTGAAATAAAATGTATGTTTGTGATTACAGACTCTGCGGACACGAACAACAACGAGCGTGAAGGTACCAGACGGATTGTAAAACCAAAGGAACCTCGTGGTATGTTAAAAATTATACATCTTATCATAAATATGCTTCATTGTGTATATTCAACGATTCAAATTTGCCTCTTAACGCGAAGATTTGTTAAGTTTATCATCAACAATTTTTAAAATCAATATATCGCACGTATATTACGAAGGAAACCGCGATTAAGGAGGTTGGTGCCGAAAATGAAAATAATGTGATTGGATTGAAATTGACACATAATGTCAAATTATAGTTTTCGAATAATCAATGTCCAAAATTTTTTTGCTATACATGGGCTCTTATGGCGACGCGGTAAAAGCTCTCAGTTTATACTTAAAAACCTCTGATAAAATAATGACACTTGAAGAAAATACGGTTCATATGATAACTAAGACATTGAGGAATAATCAGGCAACATTTCAAACGCTTCGCCTTCTTAACTATGTCTAAGCATATAGCGAAGGTTCCAAACAAAACTAACATGTAAATTTTGTCCCAACAGGCTCCATTCTGAGATATTTCCGGGAGGAAAGCAGGTTCCAATTGTCTGCCGACAACCGTGGTGGCAGTGGTTAACCCCGTATGCTGGGGTAAGGACCTAGCCTAGGACGGGTCCTGGCGTGTGAGTTGCGTACCACCAACTCGGGAACCAGCCTTCCTTAGTCTGGTAGAGCGGGGATAGACGCTCGGCCTGCCAGTGCCCGCACATAAAATGCCTGAACATTTGTGCTACTGGTAGATCAACTGATCCCGCTGATTGGGCGTGATCCCAATCCCGCTCCCATGGGGGAAGTCTGGGTTAGGGCCTTGTGCCAGGTACCGGACTTAAAACTGCACGACATTTACTGTCTGCCGACAATAAGAAGTTGTATAACTTCGTCTGCTCCTTGAAGAAGCAAATCAGCCAGATAAGAACCAGGAAGGATTCCGTGAAGATGCGGCTGCAATGAGCGGAGAAGATGCTCGAGGAAGGAACATCGCTGTAACTGGACTCACTATCGGAAGTAGTGCAACATTTTATTTATAGTCAAACGCGCAACGCCGGTAGAAATAAGTTTCATAGGAAATTTAGCGTAGATGATAAAGTGTTTGCGACGATGCTTTGGCGCAAGAGTGCCAAAGCGTATAGATTTTTGTCCAAAGTTTTTGCGCTGCCCAGTGTTAGCACACTGAGGAAATTAATTCAGGGAATTGACGTGAGGCCCGGAATATCAGATTTATTAGTCGAGGAATTAAAATTATTAGCAGTCAGTATAACAGATCCGAAACATTCATGTTGCTCATTATTATTCGACGAAGTTAGTTTAGAACGGTCTCTCCATTATAATCAATCCGAGGATAGGGTGGACGGATTTGCTGATGACGGTTTTCATCGCACCTCAGAAATCGCAAATTATGCATCGGTCTGGATGCTGCGCGGTATTTCTCCAGACAATCCCTGGAAACGGCCAGTAGCTTTCGCGTTTAGCAAATCGGGTATTAATTCGGATTCTATTAAATTCATGATACGCAATATCGTCGATCGCATAAGTGAAACCGGTTTAAATATTTGTTCATTTGTTTGTGACCAAGCGACCAGTAACGTCAAAGCAGTTCGAGAGTTAGTTTCCGAAACACGCCGCGAAGTAAAATCCCTTGAGAATGAGAATATTATAATTATTAACAATAACGTAATTGTGCCACTTTTCGATCCTCCGCATTTGCTGAAATCGCTTCGCAATAATTTTCTAGCCAAAGATTTAGAATACAGTTTGAAAGACGGTCAGTTGCAGATCTGTAGTCATGCCTCCGGAGGCTATACATACCGTGAGTTTATTATCTTTTTTAAATGATTTATTCGATAGCGTTAACGGCGGATCGGGAAATTCCAGAGAGAACGCGTTACGGTCATCCATCCCCACTGGTGACGAGCAGTGTGCTCAAGAATTGGTGTGGGATGAAGCGATAAAAGCATTTACCCGTATGGTCTTTGTTGTAAATTCACCCGGTCAACAACGGCGGCGAGCAGTTTTAGACAACTGGGTATTTACATTAAAAAATTTTAAATTTCTTCGGCGCCATCTGCGCACAAAAAATTTCATAAATTTTGAAGCCCGGGCTTTTAATCAAGACGCATTAGAAAACTTGTTTGGGCAACTTCGGCAATTCGGCACTAGAAATAATAACCCAGATTGTCGTAACTTCATCGATTATTATAAAATCTTAGTTTGCAATAGTATTATCGCTCCCGCATCGAAATACGGGAATTGTGAATTAGCAGTTAGTTCCGCGGACAACAGTTTCATGGCCCATATGCACAAATTTTTAACGTACTTGGTTTCGTACGTGAGCGATAGTGTAGAACTCGACATAGTATTACCGGGCGATTTTAATCAATTCACGAGTATAAACGATATAGTTGTTAGGGAAATAGACGACTACATAAAATCAAACTTACTATTAAATTCAGCATTTGATTGTCAGATCTGCCAGCAAAACATTCTGCAGGCTCATGAAAATACAAATCAGTCATTTCTGCAGACCGCCGTGGTACAGATTACAAACATATGTTTGTACATCTTGCCACGTGCGTGTTGTTATAATAATATTGTTGAAACAGTAAGCACATATATTCACGGCCATTGCGAATTCAGTTTCTTTTTTTGCGAGCATGTGAACGATTTTATATTGGAAATTGTAAAGAATTTCGTTCTTATTATAGTTAGGAAGTATTTTAACAATGTCCATCAAGTACTTAAGGGTCTACTACCACAACCGAGCGGCGACGATGAGCTAATGGCAGCGGCCTACTTAGCTGCAATTGTATCAATAGTTAAGCAACCCTTGCAGCTGCGAGTCCGAACCGGCGTACCCGGCGGACAATACGACCATAAAACACCTCGCTCGCCTCGCCCGAGCTCGACCACAGTTGAGCTCGACTAGCGAGGAAGGCTCCGGGATACCCCGCGGTCCGCCGCCCTTCCTCCTCGCCGCAATCTCACGAGCCGATTACTCGCGCACAAAATAAGGGCCGAGTAGCCGAGAACCAATCAGCCGCGTCGGCTGGCCGGAAATACGTCACGGAGTATGGCTCCTGCGAAGGGCCCCCAATCAGAAACTCGCTCGCACCCACGTGGTCAAGCCAGCCTGCGATTGGCCGCCGATCACGTGCCAGGAGTAGGAAGCCACGCGACCGGGCTTCCTGACTTAGAATCTGAGGAGCGACTTTCAGAACCTTCTCCGCCGCCTTGACCAACAGAACTTTTTCTGCCGTCTTAACGATCAGACTTATCTCCGCCGTCTTAGCGAGCAGATCTTCTAAAACCTTGTAATTGGACAGTAGCAGTTTTTACTTTGAATCTCTCGAATATATTCCGCACTTCTTAAACTCCAACTTGCTTTGATTATTCTAAATTCCAATTTCCCGCACTCCGCGAGCAGGGTGCCTCAGCACCCCACGGACACACTTACCCACGTTCAGGTTTCAGAAACCGCCGAACACGCAACACTATACTGTGTTTTCGGTTATCGGCATGCGAAGAAAACGGGCGTCGTGCCGCGACGTGCATGGCATCGCACGCTGACAAACGAAAAAAAGCTGTACTCCGGGCGCAATCGATTCTGTTAGTTTCTCCGCTCTGTTTACATGGGCATTTCTAACAGAATCGTTTGAGCAGGCTGTAGTTCTACCATGCTTGGTTATGTGACACAGTCCGATGTTATGTTATTAGGGATTCACAGCTATATTCAATTAATAAAAGAGGATATTGTCCTTGTCTCTGTCCCTGCCCCAATTCCTGTGATCCTGTGATTATATGTAAAATACAATATATACAGGGTGTCCCAAAAATGTGGCCTGGGACACCCTGTATGTGAATTATCAAAAATGTCAAGCGCGTAACAGACAAACCAGTCTCTTTGGTAACCATTGGTTAGAATGGTCAAGTGTGTAGGTTGAGGGTTAGTAATCAGTATTTGCTTATGAACTTTAGGTTGTGCGCTTCATCGGTTACGCACTTGACAGTTTAGATAAAGTGAATCATAACCTATGTACATTTCAATTTTGCCTCTCCAATGTTTGACACGATATGAGGATAACGCTAGTGTACATAATTGTAAATTTGACGGTTTAAATTATTGTTTGATTGAATTAGTATCTTTACAATTAATTGAGCGATATGCTTATACGCAGTCAACCTTTGACGTATCCTGACTGTCAAATGCATAGTTCGAACAGCATACATCCTATGGTGCTATAATGAAGTAAGCAGGCAACAATTACCAATCATATGTAGTTTAGTGGTATACTAACTATTGGTAATCAGTACTCGCTTAGCATACTTCACCTGTTTAGGTTTTGTGTCCTTGAGCTACACCTGACAGTCACTATGCATAAAAATTAGACTGCGTATGAGGGTATAACTTGTCTAATATAATTGGCTAAGCGTTAAGTCACATAATGCACCCTAGGGATTGGTAAATTTTGGTTTACAAATCATATTATGCAAGCGATATATTCACATGCGTTCTAATTTTTTAGTCATTGCAATTCAACCGAGTTATGTATCTTATACAGCATTGATCCTATAGGTAATTAAAGGACATGCTAGTATTCGCTCTGAAAATGTCAAATCTTTAGTTTATTTCAAATATTCAGTGGATGCGGCTCTTGGGCTATGCACTTGACAAGTATCATAATTGGACCGAGTAAGGAAACAGATTATATTTTGTACAGTATTGGGCTTAAATGCAATTTAAGGGGTCATATATGCCAGGCACGTCATGAAATAAGTAAAGGTTTGTTAATTTATTGTTCTATTAATACATCCTGTTATTAAGTTTCTATCATGTGTCCGTTATTGTACATACTTTAAAGTATTTTCTCCGAAAAATACAAATAAATAACTAGGTTATGTACAACGTAACTGGCATCGTCTTAATTCAAATTGCAACATGCGGTGGTCAATGTATCTTGGTCAATTGTTATCTAAAAAAAATATAAAAAATTGAGCGTGAACTAGACACAGAAAACTAGTCCTCAACGAGCCAGAATATTTTTTTTCTTTTTTTTCACAAAGTTACACGCGAAAATGTCATTATTTCTAAGTGTTCCTACGAAATTGGTGACTATTTCGCGTGTAACTTTGTGAAAAAAAAGAAAAAAAATATTCTGGCTCGTTGAGGACTAGTTTTCTGTGTCTAGTTCACGCTCAATTTTTTATATTTTTTTTAGATAACAATTGACCAAGATACATTGACCACCGCATGTTGCAATTTGAATTAAGACGATGCCAGTTACGTCGTACATAACCTAGTTATTTATTTGTATTTTTCGGAGAAAATACTTCAAAGTATGTACAATAACGGACACATGATAGAAACTTAATAACAGGATGTATTAATAGGACAATAAATTAACAAACCTTTACTTATTTCATGACGTGCCTGGCATATATGACCCCTTAAGGGCATGCTAGCTATTGGTAGCCAGCATACGCTCCGAAAATTTCAAAACGCTTTAAATGTCTCTCAAGCTTAAATGAAATCTTATGCTACGAACTTGACAATTTTGAATCTATAAAATAGAATCTTGATATATGGAATCATTAGTTATTCAGTACTTGTTTATAGAAAACTTTAGCACTCCTCGTGTTATGTACTTGACAAGCTGGATACACTCAAATTAAACTGCGTATGAGAATGCCATACAATATGAGGATGAGGATAAGGATGAGAATATGAGGATTTTATATCTGCTTAGCTGAGACATTTCTTGTGCTATGGACTTGACGATTAAGATACACCTAAATAAATTAGGTAAGTTAGACTGCGTATGAGTATATCGCTTGACACATTGTAAATCATGCGACTTAATATTTGACAAGACATATTAGATAAGCTATATGTTTCAGCTAAGCAGATATAAAATCAGCAAGCAATGATTACCAATCATATGTCATTTGAGGATATTTTGATGATGACTGCTGAGTGCCTAGCTCAGGAGGCGCAGACTCTAATGTGTTGTAATTTGATAAATAGGTAAAATCGGTATACTGATTACCAAGAGCTATGATTCTTATAAATATGCATGACCAAAAAGGCGTGAAATCACGCCCAAAAACATTAAAATGTAAAAAAAATAGCGCCAAGTAGTTTAGTCCCTCACAAAAATATATTTCTAATTATTAAACCTGCTACCACCTATACCCCTACTGGACCAAAAATATAATTTATATCATTGGAAATAGAAAGCCAAGTCTTTATTCAAACACGAACCCAAAAAAGATCTTGCCTCACAAAAAACCTGTGCCGCATTCCACAAATGCCCTACAAACATTATAATTATCAAAGAAACCGCAATACTTGGCCACGCCCGGTTCTTTGTGTGTTGACTCCGAAAATCCATTTGTGTGTTGACTCTGAACTCGATTTGTCAGGAACCGGGCGGGCCAAGTATTGCGGTTTCTTTGATAATTATCATTTTTGTGGGGCATTTGTGGAATGCGGCACACGTTTTTTGTGAGGCAAGATCTTTTTTGGGTTCGTGTTTGAATAAAGACTTGGCTTTCTATTTCCAATGATATATATAAATTACATTTTTGGTCCAGTAGGGGTATAGGTGGTAGCAGGTTTAATAATTAGAAATATATTCTTGTGAGGGACTAAACTACTTGGCGCTCTTTTTACATTTTAATGTTTTTTTGGGTTGACTTCACGCCTTTTTGGACAGGCATATTTGGAAGAATATTTTTTACAGTCTGTACAAATTATGAAGAGGCTACGTGTTTTTGGATTATAATTAGCTACAACTTTAATGCTCTCGGTAACTCAAAAAAATTAATGAAGAATAAAATTTAGATACCTAAGCTGATAAATATAATTTAAAATTTAACCAGAATTAGAACTGTTCCCTATGATAGATACCATATGACCAAAATTTGAAAATTTTCAAATGCATACCACATCAGTAGCAATCACTTAATCTAAAGACCTGCAAATTACTGAGCAAATGTTGATTGCTAATGGCTAGCATGCCCTTAAATTGGAAATGTTTGGGCCTCATACTTTACAACTTGCATGAGATACACAAGCCACATTCTTGAACTCGGTGTGATGTGCACAATTTTTTATCAGGGAAGATTTTTTTGGGGTGTGGGACAAAACGTTTATAAACATTCACCCTAAGTATTTAAACTTCTATTACAGAGAAAAACAAATGATATATTCTCTCTAGCAAGTTCGCAAGTTGTTGCTACATTCTAGCAACTGCTTCGGTAATATCTTGAATAATTCTTGAATAGTTCGAGGAGACTAATGCTCGATCTAATATAAGTTCACGTAGTTTTTTAGTATCTTCAACTAACAGGGTTCCGTCATGATAAACGTTCTAAAACTGAATCCACTTTGGTCCTGGAAAATGAGGGTTTATATACTAATAAACTTTAAGCAAAGTATGTATGTACTATGGTGGAGTGTGTAGGTGCGTAGCGGTTTTCGGTCTGTGAGTATCGAAATTTTTAGTGCACGTGGGTGCAAGCAGCTGCAGGGTTGTTCCCATGGAGGGGCCAAGTGTCATCATGATAACACAGGCTAGAAAAGTCGAAGTGGCCGGTTTTAAGGCTCCAAAAATACGCAGGAAATTCTACCATTGGAAATGCTAGCGGTATTCAACTACGGAATTTGTACGTTAAAATTAAAGGAATGTTAGACCCATTGAGCTGAGAATGTAACAGCGGTAAAGTTAAAGTACGCATGTGCGTTTTCTGAAACAAACGTGCAGTCGTGCACAATATTGATATACGTTTTTGGAAAATTGGGTAGAGGTGTTTTTTCCTTTGAGGTGAGAGGAATGAAATGAATTGGCCCTTTCTTTACATTTTAATGTCTTTTTTGGGTGATATTGTGTTTTCTAAACATCTTCTATTTTTTGACATATACATATATTTACTTATTGACCCACATATTGACAGATTATAAATATAGGGGCGGAGATAATGATAATCATAAAATATGGTAACATGCAAGGAAACGCAGAAAGAAGAATCTCTGTCTAGAAAAGAGAAAAAGACGCAGGCCACAAGTACAGGAGAGAATTTTTAAGTAATTAGAAGCTAAAAGAAAGAGCAACACGAGAGATTTTGATGAAAGTCCATTTCATTAAACAATGGGAGATAGAAATGTCACACGAATGGAATGAGAAATGATTGAATACACCAAAAAAAGAATGAATGCGGTGCGAGGGAAACTGGGCAACGAAAATGAGGACGAAAAGGCTGGAACATATATTTGTGGGGGATTGGACTCCAGAAAAACGGATGTTTTCAAGCGGACGATCAAATTAGTTCAAACCACCGTTTCTTGTCCAGTTAAAAAAAATAAATGTAAACGATAACTCTATCTGGAAAGTCATGAAAGCACTTAAAAAACAAAAAGAACCTACACCTACATTAATTTCCAATAACTCCGATATTTTTCATGATACTGGGAAATCTGAAATATGAACATGACAATAAAATAGACACACTAAACAACACTATGCAGCAACACAATATCACAGAACAGGTCCAAGACTTTCTTTGCCAATATGAAAATGTTACATACAACGACACAACACTTTTAACCAACCCAAAAGAAGTGGTGGATCTCATTAAGATCCTACCAAATACGAAAGCACCTGAACCTGACAAAATAAAAATATAACAATAAAAAACTTTAGCAAAAAAGGTGTGATACAATTAATGTATTACATAAACGCAATAATCAAGCTAGGATACTTCCCAGACTGCTGGAAAATAGCAAACATAATGCCGATTCCCAATCCTGGCAAGCCATTTGATAGAGTGTGGCATCAGGGTTGTTACTTGCACGAAGAAACAGCTTTATTTGCCACGAGTTCCACTAGTAGAGCCAAGCTCCTTGATCAAGACTGCTCGAGTTAGGTCCGGGCTGCAAAATTTAAAGGGCCTCCCCCCTCCAGATTTTCCAATGCTATCAAGGGAATTTCTTAGCTTCCATGGTGTGCGGCGGTCCCTCACGGTTTCGCCCAGGGTTAGTCTAGCGGCCCCGGTTCAACCATGTAAGTTTCACCGTGCACGCGGACCCACAAAACCGGGACACTGATTCCCTAGCGGGATTGATCTCGGCCTCAGGTAGAAGCGTACCTCTACCCGAGCACGAATGGCTTCTAGGCCCCGGTGCGTGTTTACGCCACCGTGCACTACGGGGGGTCCGCCGCGATCATCACCGCACTCTGGAGCAATATTATTTCACGCCTCAACCCTTACCTTCTCGAACACCCTTTACATTGATTTTTATTACATACGGTATTCATGGTTTCGCTTTCGTACATCCTTTTCATTAACATAAACAGTATTTGGTGACTTTAATAAATAAATTGATACATTATGTGCGGAACAAGGGTGCTACAAACTCATGAAACAAGAATATCCCACACAGGTAATCAAAGTGATTCATTCGTATCTAAGTAATAGATATTTCCATATCATAAATTAAGCATACTAATCCTCAAGACACATACAAGCAGGACTCGCACATGGATCGAGACTGGGCCCGACCCTGTTTAACACATATCTTAATCACCCGCGCAGTGGCTCAGGGGGATAAGTGTCCAACTCGCAATTAGCGGGACCCGGGTTCGATCCCAACACCTGTCATTGCCGACTTTCGGCACGTTCACGCACTGCGCGGGGGGTGGTTCGGAATCCACCTTAAAAATTGTAGGTCCACCCGGTATGAGAATAAATGTGGTGTTCCCCCCTGCTTTATGGAAGCTCATACCGAGTCGGTATGTGAATACAGGAGGTATTCCATACCCGTCGCAAACCCTGCGGGGAGTCGACGTTAATGACAAACAACAACAACACATATCTTAATCTCATTCCCACTTTCCCCAAAACCAAGATTGCCATTTATACGGATGATACTGCGATTTACTCCCACTTATTCAGTGTATAATCATTGCAGCGAAACAAATTCAAATACACATACATATATCTTATACATACATATCTACATATATCTTACATACATACATATATACATATATCTTAGAAAAATATTACAAGATCTGGAAAATTACTATTGTCGCTACAAAAACAGGGGCCATAGTTTTTGCCAGAAAAAGAGCTGACATCCGCATCGTACAACCACTAACGTTTAATCACACTGAGATAAAAACTAAAACTCTGGTCAAGTACCGCTATTAATAAGGACCTCCAAATTATCCATGGAGAATAAGCTGCTGCTATATAATACAGTGATTAGACCTATATGCTTCCCCTATATGGAGAAGTAGAGCAATATTAAATCTCATCCAACTACAAAGATTCCAAAATAAATACCTAAGATTATAGTCACAAACAGGAATAGGTATACCAAAATAACCGAATTAGACCACCTATAGACGTATATAAGTAAATTATCAATAAACTTCTTCAAGACACAATTCGAAGTAAACATCCTTACCAAAGATATATTCAAGGATTATTTAAAATTAGCACAGAATACGAAAATTAAGTATGTACAAGCCTCCTTTCGAGGACATAATAGAGGAGATCCCATGACTAGACATTATGTATAAATCATTCGAAATTATAAAAAAAGTGGATTAAGTTAGGATGAAGAATAATAACCATAGTTATTATAGAAAACACTCGAGTGTTTTCCGCGATTGGAGCAGCAGCGATGCCCAATATGCCGCGCAGAGGCAATGATAATCGTCCGCATCATTTGTACTTAAAGCTGCTTCAATAAATAAATAAGATATATAATATTGCCAAACCCGCCTGATGTATCACTTATCCATATTTTGTTAAATATCGCATTTGTGCTATATTGCACGTGCGCCAAACTTAACTAGAATTTGAATATTCCATGTGTGCCATATTGCAAATCTGACAAATTGTAACTAGAATTTAAATATTGATGTGCGTGCCATATTCCATGTGCCATATTCCCATCCGAACTTCCGAACACAGATCTCGCCGCAGAACGATGTAACTGAGTGGAAAATTAGCCGAAATTGTCAATAGTAGTAATCGTAGTGGTCCAGGGGAGTCGGTGACAAAGTATTATTTCCACGCCAGTGTTCGTGGCAAAACCTTTGAGGGAAAAATCATGCAGACCGATCTGAAAAATCGTGGCTGGTCAAGAGTACTATCGGCAGTAAACTGTTCTCGTGCCGGGCCACACGTTTTCATGATGTCATCTCCTTACAGCAGGCCCGGCGCTATAGTGTACTTAGCGCACTTATGCAAGCATTTTTATTACGCCCCAGAATTATTGTTATTATTGTTACACCGCGAGTTTGACTCGTAGTATTGATTACGGGCCAAATGTGAAA
This sequence comes from Crossocerus cetratus, assembly GCA_963675795.1. Taxonomy (NCBI): domain Eukaryota; kingdom Metazoa; phylum Arthropoda; class Insecta; order Hymenoptera; family Crabronidae; genus Crossocerus; species Crossocerus cetratus. The sequence goes on from OY776671.1 coordinate 5,248,763, forward strand.
AATACAAGTCTCAATTGTAGTACTTATTTAGCTTATTGCGGGGCGAACGTGAAAAACATAATGCTGACTCATACACCTTCGGCGCCGATTTATTGTTCTTATAATTCTCACAACAAAACTTCACCAATAAATTCACCAATATTTCTTGTGCTACTGTTGAACTTAAATAATTTTTAATAAGTTTTAATTTAGAAAAAGATCGTTTTACACTTGCGACACTTACAGGAATAGTTAGTAAAACTCGTAAAACAATTGTCAAATTTGGGAAGATTACATTATTTGTATCGACAAATTGCAAAGTATTGAAAGGATTTTTCAGTTCCTCTAACTCCAATTTAAATAGATTTTGAAAGGTATTAATTTCATCATGCAGATCGTCTCCATTTATATATCTTTGTGTCTCCGTCGGTTAAACATATTTCTAAATTCTTACAGTTTTTATGAAGATCGTCTGTATTCAATGAATTTAACCAATTAGAGCTAAGCTTTTTAAGGGGACAAAGGCGGTTTGTGCGAACGGCCGTAGGCGGGTCTGTCGAGCGTACCGTTTAGATATGGATATTAAAGTATACGATTTTCACCTAACATGTATGCGTAAATAAATTTCTACCTCTATTAGTTTAATAGGCATTCTTTTGTTCACGTTCTTTTGATGGCTATAATCTTCATTGTCTCGCTTCGACAACAGTATATTATTTCATCGAAATCTGAAGTATGGTCCAAAAAAATGTTCGCCTTAGCGCGAAATGGCTTCGTATGTTCAAACCCTTCACATTTCCGCATAAAGGTTAAATCAAATCTTTCTGCGTTCGCTGAAAGGGGCGCCTGGTTAAAAAGGTATAGTGAATCGCGACGCTTAAATGCAATACACTTCGGTTTTCGATAAGTGCCGTTTAATGAAAATTAAGTGATCTTTTCCCATTTGGTATTGGCGCAATTGACATCAAGCGCCCCTATGCTTTGCATAGTCTGCTTAGTAAAGCAGAGTAAAGCTTAGTAAAGCTTAGTGTGTTAGTGTACTTAGTGTGGGGGGATCTTGCCAGATCCCCCCATAGTCTGCGAAGTAATGATTGCGTTGGTGGCCAGCAACTCTCAGGGGGTTCCAATCCCGTCGCTGTGGTGGTGGTAGGGTCTCTTTTAATCAGCACTGCTTCACTCCTGCTGCTGCTGTCATCATCATGCTATGATTTTTAAATGATGTGGTGCAACGCTCAAACCTGCCGTCTTTGCAAACTTTACAGACGTCGATTTTCATCCTCGTTCTGTGAAGAAGAATTTAATCGCATAGCATTGTAGCATTACGCTGATGTGTATAACTGCGATATCTTAATTGTTACTACTGACGGTTATTGGTGACCATTCCTCCTTTGAGTATTAATGTGGCTCCCCCACTCTTCTTCTTTTGGGCTGCTCTCACTCTTCCCTTGGATATATCATCTGCCGGAGGTATTCATTGACCTCGGGTGTGTTTTCCTCCCCACCACCGGAACCGTCACCCACGCTGCTCCAGATGGGGGTATCCTCATCCGTGCCGTCATTAACATCATCAACATCATAGCCATTATCACTATAGCTCACAAAGTCCATCTCCTGAAACTCCTCGACAACCGATATGTCTTCCTCCTCCTGTTCGTGGCGTCACTCGAGCTGAGGAACCAATAGGACTGCTTACAAGCCCTGGTGAGTTCCCGATTTTTCCAAGAATGAGTGGCTACTCTTCGTGGGCCGGAACTCGAGTCGTGGATGCCATGAAACTAGGTCAGAATGGCGCCAGTGGTCACCGTGACTCACGGGTTCACGACGAATTCACAGTGGACGAGTGTGGATTTGTATGTATAAGCCAACACAGATTCGCAGTGGAGAGGGGTTATTGAATGAACTCACGTATTTGGAGGGACGAAATAAAGGAGAACGTAGAACATATACACATTCAAAATCAACACTGAACAAAAGATATATCGTATGATAATGCTTCAACAAGATGCGTGATTACACGCAACTGGAAAAGAACTTAAAAGGAAAGTATTACAGAGATTACTTGGCAAGAATGCATATATTATCATACTAAGAACTTGGAAACATGAGGAGCAGAGCTTCGTCGACTCACTACTGTTGGATTGGACTACTGTGCAGAGAAGTTGTGTTCTTCACGAGGGTTCGCTCAAGACTGCCAGATGTTTGGCCTGAACGCAACTCGTGAGTTCGGAGTTCGGTAGCGGTACAAGGATGTTCCCAAAACGAGGGGGGCTTCTGCTATGAACCCCCGCATCCATCACCGTGCACTTGGCTCCGCAGCGGAGGAAAACTTGGAGGAGTGGGAGGTCGGAAAATTTAGGGCGTGCGCAACCGATCAGTGCCCCACGGACGCTCCCCAAAGACGGTCTGATGCTTCCTTACATATACATAGGAAACGCACCTAAAACTAATAAAATCTAATACTATTTCGACAGCCATCTCTTCGAAATAGCACAGTGGATATTACAAACTAAGATAAATAACTGAACAAGCCTGAAAAAGGTTCTAACGGTATTACGCATATTTAACTGGTTTGCAATGTTTAGAAAACGACTTATGATACTACTATGAATTCTATATTACTTACCTATACAATTCCTTTTTCAAAAATTGTTTAATGCAAATTTGCAATATATATTTAGTATCTGGACTATTGTGTGATTTTATTAAGTTTTCTACGGCCTATAGGACAGTATGATTTTGGCAGCACCTGGTGCATTTGAATTGTTTATGTCGACGATAAAGCGCCATGTTACGTGAGGTTCTTGATGGTGAAATCTATACCATTTCTTAGAAACAATTTCTGGGATTGATTTGAGCTATGTTTCTAGTAATTTGGATAAAAGGACTGGGTTCTATAATTGGTTAAATGTAAAGTTTTGAAGCTGCTGTATACTAGCTCTTTGAGGTGGTCTGGTGCTAGCGGCCTTTCAGAGGTAAGATTTATGACGGTAGGGGAAAACCCATGACGCGCACTCGTCCGTCGGCATTGCGGACTACCTGCCCACGGCACTAATGGTTCGATAAGCTCCCAGAACTTTTAGAATATTCTAGAAGCTTCTAGAACCTTCGGTTGGCTGTTGTTTGATTTTGAATCTGTTGACGGAAGAATTACAGGGACATACGGTACGACTAACTCATTTCTGAGTAAAGTTCCTTTGCGATGTAACCCTTCTATGGACTTGTAATACTATCTCAGGAGTGTAATGATGAGTTTTAAATACACTATTATAGCAATGAAAGAAATAATAATATTGTTACAGATAATTGCATTGCGTCTCCACAATATTCTCGATCATTGGAAACTACGCCTCGTTTGCGCCAGATCTAAGAAAATGGGTATTTTAAATACTAAATAGAAATGTTGGATTCCTCAGGAACGGGTAGGGGAATAATAATGCCGGTTAATTGATGTTGGAAATGCTCACACCTTATCGGCCTCTACCCGTCGGTCTATCCCATTTTGGAACGGCGCTCACCTCGCGCTCTGCGCGCTATCCCTATCTCTCTCTCACTCGCGCACACTCTCTCTCTCTCTTTCTTTCGGTCCCTTTCTCCCTCTCCTAGCACACAGACACTCACTCATACCTGCTTACTGCCACGGAAAATAGTATATTTTATTTTCAATGTCGAGTGGCGATAAAATTAAAATAGTTAATATTGTCAAGGTGCCCTGCACATTAAAATCTGATTTTCATATGGTATTTTAATTGATCTGTCGGTATTTTGTTTTGTCTAGCAAAATTTGAATTACTGTATAAAAGAACATTTTAGTCGACCTGACAAAATGAAAATAGAAAAGTTTTTTTATTTTATGACGCGAAACAGAAGTCCTATTATTATTTCACTGCATTTAATTTGGAAGTGGCCGCAAAAATAAGTATTTTGGAAAATAGGAGGAAGCATTTTGCTGGACAGTACATACATATATTCCATTTGATCCATTAGATGGTGCCGGGAGAATAGTATTTTATTTTCAAGGTGTGGCACCAGGTTTAAGGGGTCATATATGCCAGGCACGTCATGAAATAAGTAAAGGTTTGTTAATTTATTGTCCTATTAATACATCCTGTTATTAAGTTTCTATCATGTGTCCGTTATTGTACATACTTTGAAGTATTTTCTCCGAAAAATACAAATAAATAACTAGGTTATGTACGACGTAACTGGCATCGTCTTAATTCAAATTGCAACATGCGGTGGTCAATGTATCTTGGTCAATTGTTATCCAAAAAAAATATAAAAAATTGAGCGTGAACTAGACACAGAAAACTAGTCCTCAACGAGCCAGAATATTTTTTTTCTTTTTTTTCACAAAGTTACACGCGAAAAAGTCACCAATTTCGTAGGAACACTTAAAAATAATGACATTTTCGCGTGTAACTTTGTGAAAAAAAAGAAAAAAAATATTCTGGCTCGTTGAGGACTAGTTTTCTGTGTCTAGTTCACGCTCAATTTTTTATATTTTTTTTGGATAACAATTGACCAAGATACATTGACCACCGCATGTTGCAATTTGAATTAAGACGATGCCAGTTACGTCGTACATAACCTAGTTATTTATTTGTATTTTTCGGAGAAAATACTTCAAAGTATGTACAATAACGGACACATGATAGAAACTTAATAACAGGATGTATTAATAGGACAATAAATTAACAAACCTTTACTTATTTCATGACGTGCCTGGCATATATGACCCCTTAACTGGCAAAGTATTGTACTCGCCACGCCCGAAGTTAGATGTGCTGCGGCAAATGCAAGTATTTCTTCAAATACCTTTCTGACCCTCCCAAAGTTCTAAATACGAAATCCAAGCATGTTCCGTCTCCGTGCGATTCCCTTGAAAGAGAGTGAAAGTGGGATATTCGGATATTTCCAAGTCGAAGTCACTATGTACCTGACAGTAGCGGCAAGCCAGCAAGGGTGGGTCTTTCGTTGTCTTTCATCATTCGAGAGTTTCGGGACTTCAGGATTCGGGTGTCCTTTCCTTTTCTTTTACTTGTGTTTACTTGTTACCTGGATGAATAGACCAGAGAAGGTGGGCAATTGGGTGCCCACGGCCACTGGGGCTCTCTAGAGTCCCTTTACCATTTCCTAGATTCACGCTTCGTGCTACACGACAAACCCAATCTTAGTACGAATAAAGTATAGACTTCACCATTCGACACTGTGCTCGTATGTACTTACAACTGGTGCCGGAAAAGGTTGAACGCCCGTTGCACAAACACTCATTCTATTATTCTATTCCTGCAAATGCATAATCAGAAAATAAAACATTTTATTTTTTATGAAACTAGAATATGTAATAACTTTTACCATAGCCGGATAACCAGTCAAAAATTGTCTTCAGACTTTTCTTGACGGTAATTTAGGGAGATGTTTGGACGATAACGAAATAATTTATCGTCAAGTTACAGCCATTTGCATCGAAGGGTATTCATGAAAGAAAATGATAATTGAAAACACTTAAAAAGAACATATCTCGCGATCAGAATATGCAATCGGCTTTTCGAAAACACGAAAACTTAGCGAATTTAAAGTACAATTTTAAATAAAGAGAGTGATTTTTTTCCGCCTCGGAATCATGGATGAAACAGTATTTTTTTGTTTTACTATTCTTTTCACCAATATCGAGGCTTTGTACAATCACCAAATTTTCGCCCCTCTATCTTTGGAGAGTCCCCTATCACCTATTTTTTTTTCAAAAATTACAGAAAGATGCGTCATAATTAAAGCGATAAACGGTGCACTTGGTTTAGACGCTCCAAGCTGCTCTTGTTACGAACGGGGGTTTGAGCCGGCGAGGCTTTCTCGAAATTAAACCTACTACTGAGTAATCTTGCCTTTTTGGCGATACTAATGATTTTACTAGTAAATGAATCAGGGGCGTCGGATATTAATCTGCTACGCACACTGCAGTATTGGACTAACAGCGGTTGTGCGACGCTCCTGCACTCCAAGGATAGATGTTCCTGGTTTTCAATAACCTTTTCGTATGATTTGAATTTATATTATTCAGTTAGCTCGCCTTGGTTGTGCCTCGAGCAGCGAGGACTACCAAGTGTTCGATGCTGTTCCCTTGTATGTTTTCTCAATTAATTGTAATGAGAAAAGGGGATGGGTTGTTTAAATGAGTTTAAAGTAATCTTTGAATTTAGATTTGAATATAGAAGGTCCATGTATTGTTACAAATACTGTTCGTTTTGGAACAATATATCTTTGGTGATTATAAAATTAAACGCGATGAATTTAAATAAGAAGTGCGGCTCGATTAACGTCACGAGTTAAACGGGGTATTGCGGTGGACAATAACTTGCCTAAACTCTCGGTTTACGGCGAAACTGTTCGGTAATGATAAAACTGATTCGAGGGTGAACTGTTGCTCGATCTATTACACGTCCACGCACTATGGTTCAGAGAACTAACTGACAGAGCTTCGTCTTGTTTGAAGGTTTCGGGGTTTGTAAACTCCAAAAGTCTCGAATTTACATGAAAATGAAGCGAGAGTGGGAGCGTGGATGAGCTAGTTTTCGGTGGGTGCGTGAGCCCTAGATGCACGCAAGTCCACGCGCCTGTGGGAATGTCTGCCTCATGGAAAAGTCAAGGTTCGTTGTGATAACGCTCGAAGGGAACAGTCCATGGTCGAGTTTAAGACACGAATATTACGCAGGAGAATGCTAAGGAAAATGAAACCGTTGGTGAATCCTAATTGACGTTTGGAAAAGAAAAGTCGTCTCATTCGCGCTGAAGATGTAACACTCTAAGCGCTCGCGACGCCTCCGCGCATGTTTCCCACCATCTGCTTCAGATACGCACGGGCATCGTGAGCGCTTCGGTACGCTTAGAACAACTTAGAGCGTCTAAACCGAATGCACCGTTTATCGCTATAGCAATTCGTATTGATACATTATGATATGTACAGAAAACAATTTTCGCAAATGCACTTTGTGTGATATTCAAAAAAGGAATAAGTCCCAGTAGACACTGGTAGCTAGCCGGTACCTTCCTGGTAGCTTCCGAAAATAACATGTAAGGTTCCAGCAAGCTTGCCTGGGACACACATTTGGCTCACAATTTCCTACTCAGGAACCTATCAGAAAGCGAACATTTTGACGTTGGTGGTATGTTGCGGCAATGTAATTTAGTTACATTCCTGCTATACAACTACAGCATGTTACCGCGATGTAACAATATATTTCTGATACGTTCACGTATTCTAATAAAGCAAGGGAACACTGAAGAGGTGACCGAATTCCATTTTAAATATATATTTATTGAAGATATGTGTATGAATACACATACATATAAATACACACACATGAACATTATACATGCCAGATAGAAATATTGAGTAAAACTTCAAATGTAAATAAATTTAACAGAACGACTTACAAACTAATTCATTGATCAAAGAATCAAGAGACAAGGTCTTGTCTCGGGCCAAGTACAAAGAAAGACAGACCTTGTATCTTTTCCAGACCCAATAAGTACGGGTTTTTACAATGTTCAAACTGCATAAACAAATTAAAAATTGAAATTTTTGCAAACATTGTTTGAAAGGCTATGTCAGGGCGTAAAATTTCCATATTTGTTATTAACAATTGGTTCAGCCATTGTGGAGATATAAGACCTTAAAAATAGCTGTTTTTATTAAGAAACGTCTTCTCCGTTTCCGTCTCCGTCGTCTCTGTCACAAATTTAAACAATTTATAATTTCTTCATTTATTTGCATTTATTCGTGGAAATTTTTGGTGGAATAATAATTTATACCTGTAAATTGATCAATTTTTATTGTTATAAATTAAACAATGTGTTTATTTATTGATACAATTAAACAATCTCCATTCATTAGTCAAACTAAATTAAGCAATTTATTTTGTTTATTTTTCCTCTCTCCTCTCCCTTGTTCCCTTTCTCTCCTCTTCTCTTTCTTCTCCTCTTTCCTCCCCCCCCCTTTCCTCTCTCCTCTTCTCTCCCCTCCACTCTCTCCTCTCCCTTGACCGCTCTCTCGACTCTCCTCTTTCTCCTCTTTCTCCTCCCTCCTCCCTCCTCTCTGCTCTTCCCCTCGCTCTATTCCATTCCATTCTATGTAGATCTGGTTGAAGTTTTTACTGAGGGATTAGATAAGAAAAGCTGTAGGGAATACAGGGGTAGGGCTGCGCAGCGCTCGTTGCCATCAGCTAATCGAGCGATCCGCAACGGTCGTTCACTTGGGCTCGAGCATGATGCGCTGTGTATATATATAGCGATACGATATGGTACTTATGGGGACGTTTCTATGTATAAGCCTTCCATAAGGATATATAGCAATTTTAATCCACAGGAGGGCTTAAATTAACTAAAGAATCAAGATTTCATAGTGAAATTGAGCTATACTCAACATTTTTGAAAAATTTGAATTTTAGCATTTATGGGGACGGTCCCCACAAACGATAGATATTTTTTTCCATGCATGTATACGCGGGTACTTATGGGGACGCATCCATATTGTGGTTCGTACGGGGACGCGTCCGTATTGCGCGGTACTTATGGGGACATTTTATATTCGGACCTATTAGGAAAGTATAGTTCATCCCAATCATAGTTGAGCCCATTCACAGTTCATCCCTGTACCTTTTATCCCAACTCTTAACGATATTTCTAGGAGTCGTAGACATATACTACCCCCCCCCCCCCCCCCCACCTTCCTCTGTATCAACACGGCCTCGCGTTAACCCTACCAAAACAGTTACAAATCTTTGTTTTAACTGTGGTGGTGAGCCAAGTTTCAAAATAATTATCCAATAGAATATAATATACGACACCCTGGGTGTGCAAAACGAGAAACGGATGGGATGAACACCAATGGCTTGAAATGTGAATGGGATGAACTGCTTTGGAACGAAAAGAGTTGGGACGAACCCTACTGGGATGATTCGAGATATTAAATAACAAAACATGACATCGAAAAGTCGACACACATATCGGCTTGTTATTAGCTTTAAATGCTTCTATTTCCGTTAATATTACAACTATACGAATTGAAATGGACTATTTGAATAGCTTAGCAAACAAGCTTTGTAATGAGATCTATCTTAATATTGTTTCGTGTCTATTTCGGTCCCACGAAAGAAAAGTAACATCACTTATTCAGCAGGGTATGTACAGGAGTATATAAAATATATACGTGTATATCAATGAACTCTGTATGATGTCTTTCTGGGGTACTTATGGGGACCGTCCTCATAAGTACCCTAGAACAATTTATGGGGACGTCCCGATAAGTACCATTTTTCATAAGTGTTTATGGGGACGGTACCCACAAATCGAAAATGTCCCCGTAAATACCGTGATACATGCATTTTCGTCCTCACAAGTACTCTTTCATATGCGTATCAATACGTTTAAGTATATTTATGTACATATCGGGAGACTCAATAGAGTCTCATGCCAAGTAGTAGTCTGCACCCAAACACGATTTTGCCTGAAGAAAGTGTGCCGCATTCCGGGTTACCAAGTCTCATCAGTAAAGTGTGAACTTCGTAAGGAATAGGTACGTAGATTACACTGAGCATAAGAGTTATTTCAAAAATACCTCTGTATTAAAATATATTATATACAAAAAGAGCGAATTTATTTTAAACGAACGCAATAGAGCTATTGTTGAACGCGGCGAGTGGTTAACAGAAGATCATGTAAATTTATTCCATAATTTAATACGCAAGTATTCCAATTTTAAACCACAGTTAACGTATAAAGTTAATTTTCCGGAAACAATTGAACCTGTTGAACGCCATACAAAACATATTCAAATACTGCATAGCAGTTGTGGAGGGGGTCATTGGGTTTGTACTTTTTATGATTGTAAAAGTATAATTGTTTAAGATTTTCATGTGGGAAGTCGGGCAGAGAACATAAGAGTGGTAAATGCAGAAATCCGAACTTATTTAGAGAGACTATATCCTTTTATGGATTTGGAAAAGAATCCGATTAAATTTCCTAAGGTTCAAGATCAACCGAATGGCAATCATTACGGTGTTTTCGCCATCGCTTTTGCAACTTCACTGCTATTTGATATTAATCCAGAAAATGTATGGAAGGAACAAAATTTAATAAGATCGCATTTAATGAAGATTTATGACACGCAAATAATAGAGCATTTTCCATGTATCGAAACACAACCACCGTTAAAGCTCATTTCTTTAGAAACTTTAAGAAAACGTTGTGATGTAGCGACACGGCAAAGATTACATCGAAGTAGAGAAACTGATGTGATACGGCTAGAGCGACAGAAAAAAGATGCCCTCGCTCATAAACGAAAATATGAGGTTTCGAGCGATATAAATTTTAAAAAAAGACGCGAAACATATACGTAAAATATAGAGGAGGAACGCAAAAAGAGAAGGGATTTGTACAAAAAAACTCGCCGAAATGAATGTACTAGAAAGCGCGGTAGTTATACGGCAAACATAGAAATTGAGCGCAGTAAACATCGCGAGCGGTACGAGAAAGAAGCCGAAAGTGAGCGCAGTAGAAAACAGGAGGATTATGCGGCAAACATAGAAATTGAGCGCGGTAAACGTCGCGAGAGGTACGAGAAAGAATCCGAAAGTGAGCGCAGTAGAAAACATTATGCGGCAAATTACGCAGCCAGATATTGTGTCACATATTTCGGCAAAATGGAAAAGGTACTTACGTCTTCACACGACGAATCCATAGCGCGCTCTGATCATAATGATTTCACCGTTACATATTCCGCAGATCTCGATTGAAAAGGCACAATCCGTAGAAGCTTAGTACGATGTTTGTATACTCTTTTCCAGTTGATATGATATTGACTCTTAGGAATACATATTATTCTTCATGAATTCGACAAGGAACACTCGGTTCAAATGGGAGACAGTGTTTGCTGCATATTCGCCTAATAAATTGATTGATGGGCGCAATTTTCCTGATTTGTTATTGATTTATTAACGTGATGTATACACTTATAGATTGCACTTCGTGAAAAAGAGAGAGAGAGTATATACATGTACTCTCATACACGTAAATATAAGTTAACGAATCATGTATGTATGTATATGGTTACATACTATTATGTTTATACGAAGGAACTGAAATCCCCACAAAAAGCATTGAAAATGCAAAGACCTGGGCCAAGTACAAATTGGTGTACAGAGTTCATCTACGATTAATATGAAATCGTAATAGGTGAGTCAAGTTAGAATGTGGATATAGTAGGAGGCATGTTTGCACTCTGTTTTCATGAATACACTAAGCGCATTTATATAACTTATATAATATAATATAATATAATATATGTACAATGTTGCGTGTTGGGCGGTTTAAGAGAGGTGAACGTGGGCAAGTGTGCCCGTGGGGTGCTGAGGCACCCTGCTCGCGGAGTTGCGGGAAATTGGAATAGAAGAATAAGCAAAGCGAAGTTTGGAGTTCAAAAAATGAATGAAATGTATTCAAGAGATTTCAAAATAAAGCTACTACTGTCCAGTACAAATTTTGAAGAGATCTAGTCGCTAAGACGGCGGAGAAAGTTCTATGAGTTAAGGAGGTTGATGACGAAAATGTAAATGGTTAGAAAGGACTGAAATTTATACACAATAATAATTAGTAGTCACCCCGCTCTCCTTTAAAATTTCAACTTATTTGTCTATACGGTTTTCGAGTAATCAATGTCGAAAGATACGTTCTTATACATGAGCTCCTATGGGGACGCGGCCAAAGATGACCGTTTATGACTTTAAAATATATAATGAAATGGTTACACGTAAATAAAAAATGTTTCATGTGATGAATAAGACAATTACGAACAATCACGCGAAGTTTCAAACAGTTCATCTGACTAGTTGAAGAGAATTTGGGCAAAGAGTGAAAGGGAAATCGTTTCATGTGTAGAAATAACGTGATGGAAAGTATGAAAGTAGAAATGCCTTATAAAAGGAAGTGTAACATAGCAGAAACATTATTGCAAATGGAATTTTCGTACTCAAAAACTGGTTTTATTGTGGTTTGAAAAACCTTCTGAATTCTGTGTCGGGGCTCAAATGTTCCCGTCTTACCCCCCACCAAAATGACGGCACCAACCACCTTAAGGTGGCGGAGAAGGTTCTGTTTGTTAAAACAGCAGAATAAGTTCTGCGAGTAAGGCGGCTGAGAAAGTTCTGATCTTTAAAACGGCAGAATAAGTTCTGTCAGTCGCTCCTCAGATTCTAAGTCAGGAAACCCGGTCGCGTGGCTTCCTACTCCTGGGACGTGATCGGCGGCCAATCGCAGGCTGGCTTGACCACGTGGGCGCGAGCGAGTTTCTGATTGGAGGCCCTTCGCAGGAGCCCTACTCCGTGACGTATTTCCGGCCAGCCGACGCGGCTGATTGGTTCTCGGGTACTCGGCCCTTATTTTGTGCGCGAGGAATCGGCGCGTGAGATTGCGACGAGGAGGAAGGGCAGCTGAGCGCGGGAGTATCCCGGGGCCTTCCTCACTAGTCGAGCTCGGGCGAGGCGAGCGAGATTTTATGATTGTATTGTCCGCCGGGTACACCGGTTCGGACTCGCAGCTGCAAGGGTTGCTTGCTAACTTCGAAGCATCTATTGTTAGGCTTAGCGACGTCTTCGAAGAAGTCACGTACGATGATTGCCTTTATTACTTTAATTCGTTTATTATTTAATTGCGGGTTTTAAGCTCTTCCAATTTCTACAGGGATTAGTCATCTGGGAGTCAGACTTCGCGTCCTAATCCTTTAATTGTCCACGCTATTCCTACTGGCAGCTGCACATCTGCGTGCCAGGCGTCAAGTTATAAAATCTAATTGCCCGCGGAAATATCCGCTGGTTGAAGCGCGACGCGAATTATTTGATTTGAATGCCCGCGGAATTTTCGATAAAGAGGGTTTGATAGCCTGGGTCGTATTTGGCTAAATTCGGGCGATTCGGAGATCTGGATGTGGATCCGTAACACCTCCTTCCCTATGCAAAAAGGTGTTTCCATAAGAAACAGCTTTTGTCGGTATTGTGCGGAAAACATAACATCGATCGTATAGAAGAAACGAAGATAAACAACATAAGTGAAGTGATTACACATCTTGGACTACTACTAGGATACGTACATTTACGTGTGAGTATTTACAACATCGGGCCTTACATAGGCTAACTTAAGCTTATTGGTATGCGCTATTTTGCTCATGACAGCCCTAATTGCTATCTCAATTGTCAAGTCGTTAAATATCCTGGAAATTCGAGGTTTTCGTTTCTTGAGCAAGTAAACTTTGTCGTCAACATTGGATATACGAGGATTTGTGTTTTGTCAAAGTGTTCCTTGCTTCGTTCCTTTGCCTTTTCAAGATTCGCGGAAGCCGATCTTTGAATCGTAGAAATACGAGTAAATAGCTGGTCGGGGTGATTCTTTGAAATTTAAATATTTGCAGAGATTTTCCATTATTCGACTGGTGAAATTGCTCCTTTGGTTTGTGTGAATACTACCTAGGTATTCAAAACAACTGATAAACTGTTCTGTTGATCCTAAAATGAAGTGATTTGATTGACTTTAATTCAATTTTCTTTTCTTTCAGGTTCAAATATCATTGCCGAGGGAGATTGGCGTGCTGTCCTAGCGTATTCTTCAAAGAAAAACAGGCAATACCGCCTCAGGTTGGCCTGGCACACCAGCTCCAACTTCATTGTCCGCAGACAAAATAGACATATTCGTCTCTTCAAAAATGGGCATATTCGCCTCTAAAAAAAAAGGAGTGAGCAGCCAGCTTAAGGTTGCTGATCAATTCATTGTTGATAGCTCAGAGGCCCGTCACTTTAGACCACCTCAACATCCATGATGAGGCCTCAATCAGAGCTGGATCTTTGGTGTTGCAACGATTCAATCTCCCAAGGTAATATAAATCTACTTCATAAGTTGTAAAAAGATGAATAAGGCTGTCTTGACGCATGAGAAGTTGGTCTTTGGAAATGCTGGGAAATGGGTCAAAATATGCATCTAAGTTTGATAGTGAGGCAGTAGCTGTCAGAATTCTATTTGGATTTTTCTATTTCAGGTGTTGCAGGAGTATTCTTAAGATTGCGATATTCAAGATATTGATTGTATCGAGATTGCACCATCGTCCAAGCATACTTGTTCGCAAAAAAATAGGTAATTAAACCTCAAGTTGGATTGACACGTCTGCCTCCAACAAAAAAAAACGTCCGAAGACAAAGTGGAACTTACTCCACAAAATGGCTGGAACTTCACAGTTCAAAAGCCAGGCATTTCAGCCTCTGTCACGAATCAAGCAGCGGGCAGATGGATGTTGATCGAAAGCGAAGGGCCGCAGTACGGTTACTTCGTTAGCCGATCGATCACTCAGTGCCCCTGCACCCAGGACAACCCTATCGTTCGTTTCAGACAAAGTCTTGGGTGATGTCCCGGAGGACTCACCACCATTCGAAAGACTGACATCTAAAAACGGACTCAAAGTATGGTTATGATGCGATCTCTCTACTCTATGATCCTCAATATTAACTGGTGTAACTGATTCTTAACTGAACCTTCAAATATATTCCAGATGAAGTCTTGGATGAGGTCCCAAAGGACTTCAACTCATCACGATTCGAAAGGCTAGCATCTAAGAATCTCTAAATCTACTCCAGATGAAGCCTTGGATGAGGTCTCAAAGGACTTCAACTCATCACGATTCAAAAGGCTAGCATCTAAGAATTGACCAGAGGTATTTGTTTGACACAATCCCTTGATTCAAATGTCGGCAATATTTGTTGGCATAACTGACTCTTTCTGGGCATTACTTTGCCAAACATTACATATCCAAAAAATATGATCCTATTTACATTGAATATCTCCTCCTCAGGACTGACAGATGGATCAATGACTTCTGATACTGAGGATTGGATTTCTGGATAAAGCGTCTGCATTGGAATTGATTTTGCCAGGTATGTAAATTATTTCACAATAGTATTTGTTAAGACGTAATCTCCACTTTACGAGCCTTGAAACTGGACTCTTTATATTGAGTAGGTATTGGGTCTTGATCTTGAATCGATTCCGGCCTGTTGATCGCCTACAGCTACACTTTTCTGCATGGACTCGACTAATGCAATTGTTTTTGTCAAATCACTTTCCGGTTCGCGTGCTAGAGTTACTCTAATCAGGAGACTCGGTAGAGTCTCGCGCCAAGTAGAAGTTCCCTCTCCATATATATATGACACTCCGGCGCGCGACAGCCGAGGCTATATTATCCCGAACACTAGCTGTTATCCTTAGTTACCAAACTTTCACCTCGATTTATGCGAAAGTTAGAGCCCCAAGAATTTATTTCAGAATTTTGTATTTCATCGTTGATTTTTCTGAATCCAATGAGCCAAGAATCATGTGGATCGGTCCAGTCGTTCCGGAGATATGAATTTCCTCTTTTATTTTTCTCGTGGTAAAGGCAAAGCGGATTAAGAGTTTCATCGTCCGGATTAATACAATTCCTAAAAATGTTACTCTCACGTGTTTCACGCGAGATGGCACCACTGCGAGTGCTGCAGAGCGCTGTGCAGATAACATGGTTTTATACCGACACATTGGTTATACCATGACTGGTGATGTGTCAAAACAATGATGACGGTTATATGAATGTGGTACAGTCCGATTGTATTTTTCTTCAAAATATGAACAACCAAAAAGGGGTGAAATCCCCCAAAATACATTAAAATGTAAATAAAAGCGCCAAGTAGTTTAATGATCCAAAAATGGAATAGATATCACACAAGAAAGCCAAGTTTTCAATCAAAGATACCACACGTTAATTAATTAATTAACTTGCATCTCAAGCTTTAAAACTTGGCATGTGCAAATTTGTGTCAAGGTAGTCATATGCTAGTAATATTTTTTGATTGGTAATTAAGTATGCACATTCCAAGTTTTAAAGTTAGAGATGCAGGTTAATTAATTAATTAACGTGTGGTATCTTTTATTGAAAACTTGGCTTTCTTGTGTGATATCTATTCCATTTTTGGATCATTAAACTACTTGGCGCTTTTATTTACATTTTAATGTATTTTGGGGGATCATCCTACCTTGAATACCATTTGTGAACGCGTCGAGTGCTTCGGCTTTGATTAGAGTTTCATAAGGATGTAATTGAGCTCCGGTGTAAGTCTGTCGTGCTGCTTCTAATTCATCATTCATAACTATTTTAATTCTGTTTCCGAATGTTTTGGTTGACTCCCCCCTTTCCTGTTTCAGAGATCGAAACTTGTTCCCGAGGTTCCTGACATTGAATTTTCGGCCGAAGTGTTGACGGAGGATAGTAAAAAGTTCGGTAAGAGAATAAGTTGCTTCTGGGTTTCCGCGTAGTGTTTCCTTGGCTATTCCGGTGATACGATCGTCTATAGTATTGAGGAGACTTTGTTCTTCAGAAGGGGAAATCCACGACGCGACCATTTCACAGCGAACGTTGGGATCTGATCCTTGACATCCTTCAATCGCGAATATTTGGGTGTCGTTCTTTTGGGGGCAGTTAAAAAATTAATTCGTGCCTGCATGTCGGATTTGATTCTAATGGTGTGCTATTCGTAGGGTCAGCTGGCGTGATTTCCGATTGAATTTGCTGTTGCGGAGCTGAAAGTGAGTCTTGCGGCGGAACTGGCAAAGGAACTCGCAGTGAGCTAGACGAAGGAACTTGCAGCGAATTAATTGATGGAATTTGCGAGAGATTATGCAAGATATTTGGCAAGGGAGTTTCGGAACGAACCTGCGGTGGAGTTTCCGAGGTAAATCGTGGAGAAGATTCTGCAGGAATTTCCTCAATGGTAAAAGGCGTCAAAACATTTTTTAACGCTCGAGCGGCGCGCTTTGCATGAATTCGCTTCATTGCTTTCAATGATTTTGGCATTTCGGTGATTTTAATTAAACTAAATGTACTGAATTTGGACAGAGCGATGGACAGTAGCAGAAAAAAAAGAAAATACACAAGGCTGGGCGAAGTTTTCGGTGATCGCTATGATCCGTCGGGTGGATGGAGTCCTGAGAGAGATGTCGTCCTTCGAGATGTCCAGAAATTGATGTCCAGGCCCAATTAAGCAAGGTGTTGTGGATCGTGCGTGTGAAGATCAGGTTTAACGTGCACGGATGCTGATTTCACTCCTTCTCTGACATTCGTCCTTAGGCTCCAGGGAAACCGTGCAAAACCGGGAGCAGAGTGATGCACTTGAGATCCACAAGACCAGAAAAACTTCTCAGGATGGAAATGGAAGAGCTGGTCCTCCAGCAGCTGGTCCTCGTTGCGCGTACGGTCCTCCGAACTGCAAATCCCCGTTGCATGTACGGTCCTCCGAACTGCTATCTCCGGCGAAGATGGTAGGAAGGAATCGGCGATTCCAGAGAGAATCCGAATCTCAGCGGCGGCGATGATTCAGGTACGAAAGTCTTTGATTAGAATCACTGAGCGACGGCGACGATTCCGAACTAATCAATCTGTGTTTTTCTATTCCAGCGAGGAATGAAAGACAACTACGCGAGCCGGCACAACACAATATCACGAAGATTGAAATGTGAAGAAATGTACTGAGTCTAATAATCACTGAGTTTAATAATCACTGAGTTTAATTGTGCTATCCCACCGAATATTCACTGTGTCTAATTGTGCCATCCCACCGCTGTCACCAGTTTTGTTGCGTGTTCGGCGGTTTAAGAAAGGTGAACGTGGGCAAGTGTGCCCGTGGGGTGCTGAGGCACCCTGCTCGCGGAGTTGCGGGAAATTGTAATAGAAGAATAAGCAAAGCGAAGTTTGGAGTTCAAAAAATGAATTAAATGTATTCAAGAGATTTCAAAATAAAGCTACTACTGTCCAGTACAAATTTTGAAGAGATCTAGTCGCTAAGACGGCGGAGAAGGTTCTGTTTGTTAAAACAGCAGAATAAGTTCTGTGAGTAAGGCGGCTGAGAAAGTTCTGATCTTTAAAACGGCAGAATAAGTTCTGTGAGTCGCTCCTTAGATTCTAAGTCAGGAAGCCCGGTCGCGTGGCTTCCTACTCCTGGCACGTGATCGGCGGCCAATCGCAGGCTGGCTTGACCACGTGGGCGCGAGCGAGTTTCTGATTGGGGGCCCTTCGCAGGAGCCCTACTACGTGACGTATTTCCGGCCAGCCGACGCGGCTGATTGGTTCTCGGGTACTCGGCCCTTATTTTGTGCGCGAGGAATCGGCGCGTGAGATTGCGACGAGGAGGAAGGGCGGCGGAGCGCGGGAGTATCCCGGGGCCTTCTTCGCTAGTCGAGCTCGGGCGAGGCGAGCGAGGGTTTATGATTGTATTGTCCGCCGGGTACGCCGGTTCGGACTCGCAGCTGCAAGGGTTGCTTGCTAATTTCGAAACATCTATTGTTAGGCTTAGCGACGTCTTCGAAGAAGTCACGTACGATGATTGCCTTTACTACTTTAATTCGTTTATTATTTAATTGCGGGTTTTAAGCTCTTCCAATTTCTACAGGGATTAGTCATCTGGGAGTCAGACGTCGCGTCCTAATCCTTTAATTGTCCACGCTATTCCTACTGGCAGCTGCACATCTGCGTGCCAGGCGTCAAGTTATAAAATCTGATTCTCCGCGGAAATATCCGCTGGTTGAAGCGCGACGCGAATTAATCAATTTGAATGCCCGCGGAATTTCGATAAAGGAGGTTTGATAGCCTGGGTCGTATTGTACATACTTGGCTAGATAAGCTCTAAAAAGTTAGCCCCCGAAAATTCGAATTTTGGAATTTTTATTATTGCAATCGTTTGACAGTCGTTTGGCAGTCTTTGACAGTCCAAAAAAAACGTTTGACAGTTATTAGTTTTCTAGAAAAATAAGAAATAAAATTGACCGTCAAGTTAGCCCCCGTTTTTTTATTTTGTAAAGATAATAAGTTTTAAAGCATATAAATCGATAGAGAATCGTTTGACAGTTCCAACGAGACTAATTAGAACGTTTGACAGTTCCTAGTTTTCTCACAATCTGCAAAAATAGATCGACTTCAGCCGCGTTTACATGAAATCGCACCTACTGAGTAATTTTCTTATTTCTTCTTAAACATCGGCCATCATGCATTTTGTCATTATAAAATTGTTTGACGGTTCTCATTGTGCCATTTCAAACGTTGGACAGTTCCTATTTTTCTCAAAATGTGTCAAAATAGGTCGACTTCAGCCGCGTTTACATGAAACAGCACCTACTGCGTAATTTTCCTATTTCTTACTAACAATCAACTACCGTGCATTTTTCTCATTATGAAATCGTTTGACCATTCAGACTATGTTTTATTAGAATGTTTAACGGTTCATGATTTCGTCCAAAAACATATAGGTTAAGAACACAGAATAGGTTATCTGGTTTCCCAGGATTCAAGATGGAAATTATTCTGGAGCATTTACATTTCGGGGCATCGTTTGTGTGACAGATTTAAGTTGAAGTCGTATTCTTTTTATATTATATTTTTGAAATGATTGAATCTAATTACTACTTTTGTTTAGTGCATAGGTATCTGTTGCCAGTCCCAGCTTCAAATTTTGGAGTTGAGAGTGTGGGGTTATACTTTCGCTATTGCAAAATTAGATATGCTCCTGATGGGCGACAGGCTACTGCAAAGCATCCTAGATCTGTGATAACACAGTGATCACATAGTGATGAGGTACGATTGTTATTATACATAATATATGAATGTATTTGTAGTATAACTTATAAAATTATTTGGTTTAAAGGGGCGAAGGAGTGGGGGTGGGTAGGTAGATGCATAAAATGTCATAGCTGGGTACAACCAATAACAGATTTTTTTATCCTGACTGGGTAACAGTTGTCTTTGTTAAACAATATCGCTGTATAAGGTGATGTCAAGAGTGCCTTAAAACCACATCCAATGTGCTATTTGACATTCAACAGCTAAACGAGTCATGGAACTATGATTAAACTTTTTCAGAACGTACGTAGTATTGATACAACTCCTGTGATTTTTTTCAGATGTTGGCATCAGGTATGTCATAGTAAAAAAATCAAAGACCGATACTGGTTGGAGCAATATAATACATAGCAGCTTCTGTCTATGCTTGAACGAACAAGGGTTCAACCGTCTACTTCGCATGGAACAGTTTGGAGCATAGCGGAGTCCAGTAGAGTGTTTGGAGCATAAACGTCTCATATGTTAGGGTAATATATTTATCTTGTAAGTGGAATTATAAACAAAATATTCTATTTCCCTTGAAAGCTCCTGAAGTCTTGCATAATTTGCTGAAAATTTACTTGAAACTGCTAGACGTCAATATGTGGAAATCGTGTATACTCCTTCCACCTTATTTTGTGATGTGCATCTAGCTTATTATTTCAGCTTTGTATATTTTAGTTCTGCTCAAGCTGAACAATTTACGAACGCTACTCGCAGTATACTTAGGGTGCGTTCGTTTTTGTACTGCGAGTACTGGCAATGTGACGTCATTAAGTATACTGCGAGTAGCGTTCGGCTATTGGGAAGTATACTTTCCGTGCAGAATACGGGCGTAAAACCGAACAGCGTTGCAGTATACTGCAGTACTAATCCAAGTTAAAAATAGCATCCGAATATTTATGAGGGTTATGTATATACACATTGATAGAAATTATCCACAGTTCATAAACAAATGTAAAAAGTCACAAATGTAGCATTTCTTGCTCTCTCAGCATCTCCTACAGGCAGCTGCATAATATATTCTTTATTAGATTCTGTATCTAAAAGACGCAATGTTTCCGTGGGCGCTGCCATTTTGAATTTTCTGATCTTACTGGCGTTACACCACCTCCCCAGCCGTAGTAACCGCAGTAGGAAATGACGTCAAAATCCGTGACGTCATGAATCTACGCGAGTACTGCCAAAGTTTACTTCGGCCTATAGCCGAACGCTCATTGGAGTACTGCCAGTACTGCCAGTACATATCCGAACGCACCCACAGTAGGGACACTCCGTGTCGGCACCTTTGATCTCGATGTTCACGAAAATGGCGGCCGGAAACCGGTTTTTCGGCTATTTTGCCCGCTAGAGTATAGATGGCTGTAGCATCGATTCGTCGTTCGTTTCGCATACTGGGCGGCGCAAAAGTGAGGAGCCCCGACTTATTTTCTATTATTTCATTACCGCCCTGTATAGCTGCTGGCCGTCGTTGGAGGAAGCTGGCGGCGGGCTCAGATAGTGGGGAATCGTGACGTACGCTCCGGGCATGTGTGCGTGCCGCTCATCCGTGTGACAAGCGACAAAGTTACGGGCGCACCGCCGTCGTCCGCTGTCGGAAGACCGCGGCCACAGTATACAAATATACATACTTGTGGCTTCGGCCTCGGACGCGGCATATACCGGGCCGCAGGGGTAGGTACTAATGAGATAGAAACCAGTGAAAATAGTATTTTAAAATAAAAATTCCAAAATAATTGCGAGAACAGAAATGATTGGAAAGACAGTTGAAAATATTAGTAAAATAAAATATTATTTCATTTGTCATTATTTGTCCGGGAAGTATTTGAAATAAAATTTTATATGCTACTTTCATTTGGGTTCCATAAAATAATATTTTGCTTTCCTGATATTTTCAGAATATATTTCAAATAAATATTTCGAGTAGTATTTGCTTCGATCGTCAGAAAAATAAGTATTTTACTTGTTCCCTTAATTGATGTTCAAAAATCTATTTTATATTTGTGATGTAACATTGGGGTCGCTGATTAAAGTATTTCATTTCTTGAAAGTTCTATTTCAAACGAGTATTTGAACTAGTATTTAATTCGACTGGCAGGAAAGTATTTTATTTTGAAGGTGCAGCACTCTGGTTGATGGCCAACATATTTTATTTTGTCGACCCGAAGTCGGGTGTGCTGCCGCAGGTAAAAGTATTTGAAGATAACTATTTTAAATACTTTCTCACTCTCCCAAAATACATCCTCGGAAGAGAAGGGGAAAGAGCGCTTTCCGTCTTTGTTCGACTCACTCGAACAAGAGAGAGGGAGATGTTTCCTTTCCCTATCTTGCCTGTCGCCAGCCGGGCTGGCACAGTCCAGGACGTCCAGGTTCAGGTCAAGTCGAGAACAAAAGTCACCATATGGAAATAATATGGAATCGGCATGGTCGGCCGGAGCCGAGCTGGCTGAGACTCGCGGCCCGAGAGCCTGGTCGCTTCTCGCTCCGCTCGAGTGCTCGACGCCTCGACAGGCGACTCGACTCAACAGCCCTCCTCGAGAAGTTGCCAGAACTTGTCGGGCATTGAGTTATTCCAATAATTGTAAATCGTGTATTTATGTTAGTTAAAGGAAAACGTATAATTATTAAAAATATTGCTTGCGTAGAGGTGCGTAGCCAAACGCCTTACGTCACTTCAAAGTGGATATTATGCTGAATAAATCCACGTGTGATACATTAGCATTATTCAGGGAGGGATGAGAGCCTCGAGATCGAGAGTGAGAGAGAGAGAGCGAGAGAGAGGGGGGTGGGGGGCGATAAGATAAATAGTGAATGAACTAAGTGAGGGATGGGAGAGAACAGAGAAATGAGAGACAAAATAGATAGTTTAGAAAGAAGGGTGGAAGGATTGAAGCATAATGACAAAGTAGAAAACAGGGATGGAGTAGAAAAAGTGTAGAGAATAGACAGAGCAGTAGAAAAGAAAGGAATAAGAGAGAGAAGGAGGATGAACTTAAGGGGGAATGCCCGGTCACGCATACACTCAAGAGGGTTCACAGAAATCGGTAAAGCAGACATGCAAGGACGTCCGGATGCTAAGAATTCCCTGCAAAGCGGTTACTCTCTTGTTAAAATTCAATTGGAAAATTGGCCTGAAATTCGCCTGCTGACCTACGAGACTCTCTCGAGGAGAAAAAATGATGGAAAGTAGGAAGATATTCGAGCAGCAGCGCTGCCAGCCTGCCAAACATCGGCTGGGTGCCTGGGTTATACCTTATATCGCCGGACACTCATGCAGGCGTGGAAAGATTCACACGGACGAGGGCCGATGGCAGGGACTCGGCGGCTGTCAGCGTTTTATTCCTTAGCCTTTTGGAAATTCGTAATGTTACGGGGTTCATTGGAAAGCCAAGACTTATTGCCAAGAAACAATTAGTTTTTCGAAGAGAAAACACCATCGAAAAAAAGTGTGTTCGGGCAGCTCACCGCCAAGCGCCGGGTAATACTTCATATTGCGTTCCTCAGCTGGTTATAAAAAACTCCCCCGTCCATGAAACGATATTAGATATTATTTATCGTACGTGAATGCAATGCAAATAAAAAATGAGAAGAAGAGGTGTGAAAAAAATAGTGCTACTGCTGGGGACTGAACTTCGGTCCACAAAATTGTAGCGCAAACGTTTTGCCACTGTACCACCACCGCCGTTTTCAGGATATACTCTGCAGACATCTAATAAAGTGTTTTCCGAGGAGGGAGAAGAAGATGATATAATATAATGAGGTTTTTACGGATTTATTCCCAGATCTCCCAGAAACTGAGAATGAGTTTTACTTATTGGACATTTATTTATTGAAGAAGAAAACATGAGAAATAGTAGTAGGGTGACATCCCATCATCCCATTCCGAGCCCGAGCGGCCGAGCGGCCCGTCGTCGGCTGCCCGCCGACCTGGACTGTGCGCCTGTGCCAGGCGACAGCCAAGATAGGGAAAGGGAACATCTCCCTCTCTCTCGTTCGAGTGAGTCGAACAAAGACGGAAACGCTCCATCCCTAGTTCCCATTCCCTTCCAAGGATGTATTTTGGGAGAGTGAGAAAGTATTTAAAATACTTTTCTTCAAATGCTTTTACCTGCGGCAGCACACCCAACATCGGGTCGACAAAATAAAATATGTTGGCCGTCAACCAGGGTGCTGCACCTTCAAAATAAAATACTTTCCTGCCAGTACAAACTAATGGGCAAAATGAAATACTTTATTTTCATCCCCGCGTTGAAATAAACGAAATCAATTATTTCTTACTTTGGTCTCGCGGCTTGAAGTAAAAATACATTTTTATTTTCAATCCATCATGTGCACTTGAGTAGTATTTTCGAAAAGTATTTCAAAATTTGCCACGAAAATTATTTGACACCAATATCATTTTCAGTGCTGACAATTTAAAATACGGGATGAAAATAATATTTGAGGGTCCACGACACTAACAAAATATTTAGTATTTTATTTTGAATGCCATCTAACATTCAAATTAAGACATATTAATTGGTATTTAGTATTTGAAATACTAACTGCCCCAGCCCTGCCGGGCCGGGACGTCGAGGGTTCCGGTCGAGGCGCACGCGAGGTGTTGGCAGGGACGGTTAGTCCCTGGCCACTCCGACGGACGCACGGGCGAGGTGGTTACGTCGATCAGGGCAGAAAAGACGCGGGATGTTTCACCTAATTACGTTTATTATTAAGACCGCTAGCGAATAGGTTTACAGGCGGCGATCGATCAGCTCTAAAAAGTTAGCCTCCAAAAATTCGAATTTTGGAATTTTTATTATTGCAATCGTTTGACAGTCGTTTGACAGTTTTTTACAGTCCAAAAAAATCGTTTGACAGTTATTAGTTTTCTAGAAAAATAAGAAATAAAATTGACCGTCAAGTTAGCCCCCGTTTTTTTATTTTGTACAGAAAATAAGTTTTTAAGCATATAAATCGATAGAGAATCGTTTGACAGTTCCAACGAGACTAATTAGAACGTTTGACAGTTCCTAGTTTTCTTATAATCTGCAAAAATAGACATAGGATCCTTCAGGCGCAGTTTCATGAAAACTAGGACAGGTCGTCTGACTCCGATCCACTCCGATCACAGCATAATACAGTAGGGACACTTGTACCACGTGACAGGTTACGGCGCGGATTGCGCGCCGCCAAAGTTTAGTGGGCAAACTAACGGTAAAGGTTCGCCCCACATCGGTCAAAAATGCACGCCACCGCAGGGTGTCTTCACAACTGAATCGCCTGTCTAAAGAGAGAGTGAGAAGGAGATAGCTTCCCTCGCAGTCACAGCGTGAGGCGCTGGCTGGCCGGGTAGGAGTAGAGCAGGCGGCAAGGAGAGGCAAGAGTTCACTTCCCCTGATCGCCTACTCAACTCGAGCGTCTGTGGAGGGAAAGAGAAGGAAATATGCTTCCTCGCAGTCACTGCGTGACGCGCTGGCTCGCCGAGTAGGAGAAGAGCTGGCGGCGGGGAGAAGCAAGAGTTCACTTCCCCTGATCGCCTACTCAACCCGAGCGTCCGTGGAGAGAAAGAGAAGGAGATATGCTCCCTCGCAGTCACAACCACATGCGCGTGGAAACGGTGCGGCATGTCATACGAGGATAAGGATGGATATATACCATCTTGCTCGTGCTAGTCTTTCGAATCGAAGGCTTTCTTATGACTTTAGGCTTGCGCGATTAATTATCCTTGATTGATCATCTCTGGGCCCCAATCCGGCAGTTAATTTTTATAATTTAAATTTTTATTTTTTCACTTAATAATTTTATTTTTTACAAATTCTATAATTATTTTATAATTTGAAATCTTATAATTTAAATCTTTAGGAAATAATTTTAACAAACGGCCCTTTTCAGAGCCACTAATTATTGGAGTTTAAAGGAGCACGTAAATGAAAAAATAAGAGAAGGCAAAAAAAAACTTTTTCCCACAGTCGGGAATTGAACACGGGGAAACCGAGTGGCAGGCCAGACACCTTACCACGGCGCCATTGCGGCCTTTTAAGGGTAAGTAATCATACCTTAAAGACATTTACCTGCCGGGTTAGGGCACTGCGGTGAATAATCAGGGATAATTAATTCGGTGCTGGTGCATTTTACTGAAAACCAGTGAGAGCTGTTTCAAACTACAACGATTCTACAAGACAAATGGTACACAAACCATTTGTCGTTCTCATATTTAATTCCAATCGGAACTGAAGTTTTAAAGCAATATCACTACTATGTTCCTTAAATTAGATTCAATTATTTGCATTTGCAATCAATTGTATTTTATTCAATCATTCAAATGTTTATATTGCGGGCTTCCGAAACCACAGTATATGGCGGCCTCGGGCGTCCGAGAGAGACGGCGACAGAGGGCAGGCCAACCGACTCGATCGTCGACCGCGAGAGACCGAGGGCAGGCCAGCCAACTTCACCGTCGACTGCGAGAGACCGACGGCAGGCCAGCCAACTTCACCGCCGACGTGACGTCGGCCACGCTAGCGCGGCGGCCGGCGAGACCAGTTCGAATCCTACCAGCCGATCGATCGCCGCCTGTAAACCTATTCGTTAGCGGTCTTAATAATAAACGTAATTAGGTGAAACATCCCGCGTCTTTTCTGCCCTGATCGGCGTAACCACCTCGCCCGTGCGTCCGTTGGAGTGGCCAGGGACTAACCGTCCCTGCCAACACCTTGCGCGCGCCTCGACCGGAACCCTCGACGTTCCGGCCCGGTATATGCCGCGTCCGAGGCCGAAGCCACAAATGGTGACCCCGACGTGATTTGCAGCATGATACGCGAAGAATCGGCGATCGCTCGACCACCCGTTCTCGACCGCTAGCGTCCGCGAAAACCACGTGCGCGGGACCGGAAGAACGTTATCAAGCCGCCATCTTCCCGCAACACCTTCGCCGGTTAACTACCCTCGAAAAATGTCGTTAAATAGGACACCGCCGACCGGCGAGCAGGACCCCGCCGGCGAAGGCCAACAGCACGAGGAACATGAGGACAACCAACCGAGTAGCCTTTCCGACGACGGGCTCACCGCCCCCCGCGGCCCGCGCTACCACGATCCGGGGATTCTCCCGTTCGACGCCGCCAGCATGGCCCCCAAGATCCAGCTATCGGATTTCTGGAAAGACGCAGCCGACTCGTGGTTTAAGCAAGCCTCACTCTTCTTCGCCGTCAGCCGAGTGACCTCCAACGCTTCCAAACTCGCGTACCTCGCGACGCGACTCGACAAGGAGGCTTTCTTGCATATCGATGACCTTGTCGACGACAACAGCCGCGGCGACCGTTACGCCGAAGCAAAAAACCGCCTAATCGCCGCGTACGAAGAGAGCGAGGACGTGAAGCTACGACGAGCGCTGCGCTCAAGTAGCATGGAGGGTCAAAAGCCGACGCTAATCCTGCGCTCGATCCGCTCTCTGGTCGGCCCCACGACTCCGGACCGCATCGTCCGAACCCTATTACTCGAGGCCCTACCGGAGGATACGCGACGACTCCTCCTCATCGCCGAGCCAAACGACTCCGAATCCGTCGCCAAGATAGCCGACCGCCTGCAGGATGAGAGGAGGTGGTCGGCGAACGTGACGGCGACCCGCGAGTCGCCCGCCGACGCGTGGCGCGAACCCCCGGAACTCGCCGGGATTACTCTCCGCCCGTCCACCCGCGAGTTCCTGCAGAGAGAAGTCGGAAGACTTGTCGAAAGAACGCTCGCAAGGGAGGGCGGCCCCTCGACTTCGAACGCCCGATATGTCAGAGAAACACCGGTGGCTGCCGGAAGCGGCCTGTGTTACTATCATGCGACTTTTGGGCAACGAGCCCGACAGTGCCGAGCACCGTGCACCTGGCCGAGCCGGGAACCTGCACCCCCCGCCGCGCCGCAGTACACCGCGTCAACGGTCCAAACGGCGGAAAACCAAAACGGCGACCTGGCGTAAAGGAGGCGACGCCAGGCCCGCCAACGACGACGCAACGTCTCTGCATCACCGACCATGCAACCAAAAGCCGGTTCCTCATCGACACTGGAGCCGACATTTCGATCCTGCCGATACACGACGCACCGGGCGTCTCCGCACCGCTGGGCGCGCTGGCGAACATCCGATTTCAAGCCGTGAACGGAACACCCATCGCCGTCTACGGAGCACGCAGGCTGAGCCTCGACCTAGGGCTCGGCCGACGATACCCGTGGACGTTTGCCGTAGCCGCCGTCCAAGGGCCGATACTCGGAGCCGACTTCCTCCGACACCACCGACTCCTGGTGGATCTCGCGCAGCGGCGACTCATCGACCCGCAAGCCAAATCGTGTACCGCCGTCGCGGCTACCAGCTTGAGCCAACCCACCATCACTGTCGTCCGCCGCGACCCGATCGCCGAACGCTGGCTACGCGAATACGCGCAGGTGACACAACCAGCCGCGCCGCGAGGACCGCGACACAGCGTGCAACACCACATCATCACCAAGGGAACACCGACATCCGAACGTGCGCGCCGACTCACCGGCGACCGGCTCGCCGCCGTGAAAGCCGCGTTCGACGAGATGCTCCGACAAGGAATTTGTTGCCCATCGAACGGCCCCTGGGCTAGCCCGCTACACCTAGTGAAAAAGGCGAACGGGCAGTGGCGTGCGTGTGGTGACTACCGCCGACTGAACAGTGCAACCGTGCCGGACAAATACCCGCTACCGCGACTCGCAGACTTCACGTACAGACTGCGCGGCTCGGTAATCTTCACGACCCTCGACTTACACCGCGCCTACTACCAGGTACTCGTCGCGACTCCAGCGACTAATGGATTCAATTCTCCGCGATCTTGACTTTTGCCACGTGTACCTGGACGACGTGCTTATAGCATCCGCGAACGCAATCGAACACGAACAACACGTGAAGACTGTGCTACGACGGCTCATCGAAAACGGGCTGTCGATCAACGAAGAGAAGTGCGTCTTCGCGCAACCACGCGTCCGCTACCTCGGCTACACCGTGGACTCCCACGGAATCGCACTGCTAGCCGAACGCGCGACCGCGATCCGCGAATACCCGCGCCCGCGAACGATCACCGAACTCCGACGTTTCCTAGGCATGTGGAACTTCTACCGCGAACACATGCCAAACGCGTCACACGCACAAGCACCGCTCGTCGAAATGACGATCAGCAACAAGAAAAACGACAAGACACCACTCGTATGGAGCCCGGCAACCGAACAGGCGTTCCAGGACTGCAAGGACCGCCTCGACAGAGCCGTCACCCTGGCGTACCCACGAAACGACGCCACGATGATACTCCGCTGCGACGCCTCAGACGTCGCCGTCGGCGCGGCCCTCGACCAGACCGTCGACGGACAATCCCAACCGCTGGGATTCTTCTCACAAAAGCTGGATAAGACCGAAAGGCGGTACAGTACGTACGACCGCGATCTCTTGGCCATATTCCGCGCGATCCGCCACTTTCGGCACCTCCTCGAAGGACGAGAATTGATCGTAGTCACGGATCATAAACCCTTGACTCACGCGCTCAACCAACCGTCCGACAAAGCGAGCCCGCGCAGAATCAGCAGCAGTATATCAGCGAGTTCACGACGAGAATCGAGTACACAAAAGGAACCGACAACGTGGTCCCCGATGCGCTCTCACGCATCGAGGAAATCCAACTCCCGACGATCGTCTCGACACAAGACATCGCCGACGAGCAGAAGAACGATGCGGAGCTACAACACATCCTGGAGTCCCCGAACACGCCGCTGCAACTCCGAAAACTCTGCGTCGACAACTCCGAAACGGCGATCTACTGCGACGTCTCTACGCAAGCAATCCGCCCGTATATCCCGCAGTCGCTCCGATACCAAGTGTTTCGCGCGGTACACAACCTCGCACACCCCAGCGGCCGTACGACCAAACAGCTGATCGCGCAGCGATTCGTGTGGCCACGAATGTGTAAGGACATCCGACAACGCGCCCGGGAGTGTTTACAGTGCCAGCGGAATAAAATCCACCGACACACGCGAAACGCGCCGCAAAGCATCGAAGTGCTGAATGAGCGTTTCAAACACATCCACCTGGACATCGTTATCATGCCACAGCTCCGAGGATATCGCTACTGCTTAACGATGATCGACCGCTACACCCGATGGCCCGAAGCCGTGCCGCTCAAAGACGTCACAGCCGAAACAGTAGTCCACGCACTTTTCGAAGGCTGGATAAGCCGTTTCGGAGCGCCGGCAACGATCACCACCGATCGAGGCATGCAATTTGAATCGCGCCTCTTCGACGGCGTCGCCAAAATGCTCGGGTGCAACCGCATCCGGACAACGGCCTACCACCCCGCCTCGAACGGGATGATAGAGCGATGGCACCGATCATTCAAAACGGCACTAAGATGCGCTGACACCGACGATTGGATCGCCGCCATGCCCACCGCGCTGCTCGGTCTACGCACGAGCATCAAGGAGGACATAGGCGCCAGCGCAGCCGAACTAACCTACGGGACGACACTCCGACTCCCAGGCGAATATTTCATCGATGAACCCTCGGCGGTAGAGCATAACCTCTTCCTCCAGAGGCTTCGCCGAAAGATTCGAGATCTGCGGCCAACGCGCGCCTCCAACCATCAACGCCCGCGCCCATTCCGACACCCGCGACTGGACGACTGTACGCACCTTTTCGTCCGCACCCAAGACATCCGAAAACCATTGGAAGCGCCCTACCGTGGGCCATACAGGGTGATCCAAAGGCTGACGGAGCAGACGTTCCAAATTCAACTCGACGACGGACCGTCCGCGATCTCGATCGAAAGACTTAAACCCGCTTTCCTCGAAACCCCTCCCGACCCAGCACCCAATCCGTCTGTTTCAGGCACAACATCGGCCGCCATCAACCAGGTTACATTCGCGGACGCGCTCCAGCGGCGTCCGCTCTGGGGGGGCCCCTATGGCGGCCTCGGGCGTCCGAGAGAGACGGCGACAGAGGGCAGGCCAACCGACTCGATCGTCGACCGCGAGAGCTTTAAAAAGTTAGCCCCCGAAAATTCGAAATTTGTATCGGAATTTTTATTATTGCAATCGTTTGACAGTCGATTGCAGTCTGCAGCCAAGCGACAGCAGCGCCGCGCCGGTGGCAGGAATGCACTGCTATATCAGTGGCCGCAGACGAGCCGACTCAGCCGAAGAGGTAGTAAAACAGGCGCGAAACTCGAACTATCATAATGACTATAATGTGTCGTGGTTTTGTGTTCTGTGTGTGCGATGATTTTATTGAGCGAAAGATGCGTGGGTTGCTTATGAAAGCGGTATTGGAGGATCAATCTATCGAGAGAGGGAACGAGGTAGGCCATTCAAATAAAGACAACCTTATTTTTATAATAGAGGTATATTTTATTCTCAACTTTGCGTCCGCAGGTCTGCACTGGTTTATGATACTCCAAGTGACCATCCGGGTTTTCTTCCTAGAAGGTGAGATTACACGATGACGGCTCTTGGGCTTTGCCGACTCTCTACATTGTTATAATTATATGATTTCGTAGAGTACAGTCTGCAGATATATTTCCAAGCAAAAGAAACATTGAAAGAAACCTAACCCCCGCCTGTCATAAATCAGCTCGCAACACCGCGAGCTATAGCACGGAGCTGCACCTCCTCCGAGATTTCTTCACTCTCAGGTATTTCTCGTTCTCTTTCATTTACTTGGAGAATGAACCTATTATATATGTACCCCGGGCGCAATCGATTCTGTTAGTTTCTCCGCTCTGTTTACATGGGCATTTATAACAGAATCGTTTGAGCAGGCTGTACACACATCTTCCGCCAGGTTTAAATGAAATTGGATGCTTTCCACTTAAGCCACAGAAAGGCACTGTGTCGGCTGTGCTCAGCAGTGCTCAGTCAAATGGAACACTGGTGAGTTTTTTCTAGTCTTCGACGAGTAGTATATTTCCATAAGAAATACACGACAATGTACTACCCGTCAAAGTCTAGGTAAAACTCCCCAGTGTTCCATTTGACTGAGCATCGCTGAGCATTGCAGGCACAGTGCTTCTCTGTGTCTCTTTGTGTCTTAAATGAAAAGCAGCCATAACTGTCATATGCATGGCATATACTGGCTATGGGAATGGTTGCGGCCAATTGAAGGCAGACATATACTATTGATTTGTGGGGTAATGTCCCGGCCCCCCACTACTTTACGAGAAATTTGCGTATTACGCTACTGGAGGTTTCTCTGAGCTTTTTCTGTGCGTTTGGGTGTCATGTGGTCTGGCGTTGCAGATATATAACTAGAGCTTATCCCATGCTGGCTCTACGGGAAAGATTTAATGATATGCTTATATGTAGTCAACCTTTGACGTATCCTTACTGTCACCTGCATAGTTCAAACAGCAGATAACCTATGGTGCTAGACCGAAGCAAGAAAGCAACGATTACCAATCATATGTAGTTAAGGGATGTACTTGCTATTGGTAATCAGTACTCGCTTAGCATACTTCACTACTTTAGGTTTTTGAGCTACACCTGACAGTCATGATGCATAAAAATTAGACTGCGTATGAGGGTATAACTTGTCTAACATAATTGGCTAAGCGTTACGTCAAATAATGCACCCTAGCGATTGGTAAACTTTGGTTTACAAATCATACTATGCAAGCGATATCTTCACATGCATTCTAATTTTTTTAATTCACTCTGAAAATGTCAAATCTTTAGTTTATTTCGAATATTCAATGGATGTGGCTCTTGGGCTATGCACTTGACAAATGTCATAGTTGGACCGAGTGAGGAAACAGATTATATTTGTTTGATGTTTGGGCTTTATGCAAAATGATATTTAATATCAATATGTTTAGATCGCTTATGGCTAGTAGGATTCTTCGCTATACTTATGCAGCCATTATTGTCTTCGTATATAATCATCGAATTTGACATATTTATTCGTATGCTTAATGCTAACGATGCTAAGCATAAAACTTCTCTAACTGCCTCAAACAATGCCATATATTCAGCCTCTGTTGAAGAAGCTGCTACTGACTGTTGTCCTCTTGTATTCCAAGAAATTGTGCATATATTAAACAATTTAGATAGATATCCCGTAGTACTTTTTCTATTAAAAATATCATTACCACCCCAATCAGAATCTACATAACCACTTAGAAAGTCTTTAAACAAGTACAAGTACAAGTATATTTATGTACATATCGGGAGACTCAATAGAGTCTCATGCCAAGTAGTAGTCCGCACCCAAACAAGATTTTGCCTGAAGAAAGTGTGCCGCATTCCGGGTTACCAGGTCTCATCAGTAAAGTGTGAACTTCGTAAGGAATAGGTACGTACATTACACTGAGCATAAGAGTTATTTCAAAAATACCTCTGTATTAAAATATATTATATACAAAATGAGCGAATTTATTTTAAACGAACGCAATGGAGCTATTGCTGAACGCGGCGAGTGGTTAACAGAAGATCATATAGATTTATTCCATAATTTAATACGCAAGTATTCCGATTTTAAACCACAGTTAACGTATAAAGTTAATTTTCCGGAAACAATTGAACCTGTTGAATGCCATACAAAACATATTCAAATCTTGCATAGCAGTTGTGGAGGGGGTCATTGGGTTTGTACTTTTTTAGATTGTAAAAGTATAATTGTTTACGATTCTCATGTGGGAAGTCGGGCAGAGAACATAAGAGGGATAAATGCAGAAATCCGAACTTATTTAGAGAGACTATATCCTTTTATGGATTTGGAAAAGAATCCGATTAAATATCCTAAGGTTCAAGATCAACCGAACGGTAATGATTGCGGTGTTTTCGCCATCGCTTTTGCAACTTCACTGCTATTTGATATTAATCCAGAAAATGTTTTGTATGAGCAAAATTTAATAAGATCGCATTTAATGAAGATTTATGACACGCAAGTAATAGAGCATTTTCCATGCATCGAAACACAACCACCGTTAAAGCTCATTTCTTTAGAAACTTTGAGAAAACGTCGTGATGTAGCGACACGGCAAAGATTACATCAAAGTAGAGAAACTGATGTGATACGGCTAAAGCAAAAGAAAAAAGATGTCCTCGCTCATAAACGAAAATATGAGGTTTCGAGCGATATAAATTTTAAAAAAAGACGCGAAGCATATACGCAAAATATAGAGGAGGAACGCAAAAAGAAAAGAGATTTGTACAAGAAAACTCGCCGAAATGAATGTACTAGAAAGCGCGATAGTTATACGGCAAACATAGAAATTGAGCGCAGTAAACGTCGCGAGAGGTACGAGAAAGAAGCCGAAAGTGAGCGCAGTAGAAAACAGGAGGATTATGCGGCAAACATTAAAATTGAGTGCAGTAAACGTCGCGAGAGGTACGAGAAAGAAACCGAAAGTGAGCGCAGTAGAAAACAGGAGGATTATGCGGCAAACATAGAAATTGAGCGCAGTAAACGTCGCGAGAGGTACGAAAAAGACCCCGAAAGCGAGCGCAATAGAAAGCGTGCCGATTACGCAGACAATTCAGAAAGACTATGCGAAAAATGCGTCGGAGTTATACTACGGAGATCACGAGAAAAAGAGCAATAAAACGGCGAAATTATTCTGCAAACGAAATACGTGACAGATATCGCCAACGTATGTTCACGAAACTTCACCCAGAATTGAAAAGAAAATATAATCGAACATACTTTTTGAAATATAAAGAACGTAAACAGCTAATTGAAAACAGAAACCTTCACATTATACACACCATTTGGTCGTTGCTCTCCTTCATCCTCCGGGGTTTCCGGCTCTTCGAATAGCCTTCAAACCGGGGAAAACAATGGGATAGTGATTTAAATACAATTGGTATTTATGTAGATGTACGACGATGTAGAATAACATCAGTCGTATCATCAAATTACGCGGCCAGATATTGTGTCACATATTTTCGGCAAAATGGAAAAGGTACTTACGTCTTCACACGACGAATCCATAGCGCATACTGATCATAATGATTTCACCGTTACATATTCCGCAGACCTCGATTGAAAAAGCACATTCCGTAGAAGCTTAGTACGATGTTTGTGTACCCCTTTCCAGTCGATATGATATTGACTCTTAGGAATACATATTATACCTCATGAATTCGACAAGGAAAATTGTATATTCGGTTCAAATGGGAGATAGTGTTTGCTGCATATTCGCCAAATAAATTGATTGATGGGCGCAATTTTCCTGATTTGTTACTGATTTATTAACGTGATGTATACACTTAGAGATTGCACTTCGTGAAAGAGAAAGAGAGAGTATATACATGTACTCTCATACACGTAAATATAAGTTAACGAATCATGTATGTATGTATATGGTTACATACAATTATGTTTATACGAAGGAACTGAAATCCCCACAAAAAGCATTGAAAATGCAAAGACCTGGGCCAAGTACAAATTGGTGTGCAGTGTCCATCTACGATTAATGTGAAATCGTAGAAGGTGAGTCAAGTTAGAATGTGGATATAGTATAGGAGGCATGTTTGGACGCTGTTTCCATAAATACACTAAGCACATTTATATAATTTATATAATATAATATATGTACAATATCGAAAATAACAATTAGTGTGAAATATACATCAATTGCTCACTAATGTTAAAGTCTTCTTCAACAAAAAATATGAAATCGGAGAATGTGTGCACGTACAAAGCGCATAGATGCACATACGCGAACGACGGTAAAGAATCTCTAAATCATCATGCCCCTCCCTTTGAATACAAACGGGTGTCTTTGCATTAAGATTTACATGTACAATTAGATTCACCAAGATCGAGGGAACAGTGTTTCCCTTCGAACAATAAATCTATGTGTTGCATGAGAAATCCTTGGTGGCCCTCCAAATACAACCGTCGATAACCCATAGCTTATCACCATCGGATATTTACCTATGGGTCCCATTTGTATCGATACTGTTAATTTGGGTGTAAATGACTCTATCTGTAGGAAACCGTACTTAAGGGGCTAGGTTTCGGGCTGCGCGGTAATGCAGGGTCGCTGTTTGACCGGCAAAATTGGCCCAAAATATGAGTTTGCGGGGGAACTTCCTGCTCGCTTATGTGGACCGATCTTGG
Organism: Crossocerus cetratus; assembly: GCA_963675795.1. Classification (NCBI taxonomy): domain Eukaryota; kingdom Metazoa; phylum Arthropoda; class Insecta; order Hymenoptera; family Crabronidae; genus Crossocerus; species Crossocerus cetratus. The sequence goes on from OY776671.1 coordinate 5,284,537, forward strand.
GTTGGGAAAGATTTCAATCGAAAGATAAGAGTCCAATAGAGGCCGGGCTGGTATTGGTTTCATGGGATTATGTCATTTTTGTAGCAAATTAGTCGTCTAAAGTCTACACATTTTCCAAGATAAAGTCTACGTGAAATACTCCGGCTTTTTGCTGAGGTATATTTGTGCCATTTCCGTGTTTTGCTTCCAAAATAACCACCAGCCCGGCCTCCCTTATGAACTAAAGAACACGCCAAGCTGTATTTTGTCTTGGAACTGTAAAAAATGGAGCCGTAAGACGTTCCCCCGACTAACCCTGTTTTTTGCCGGATTTCGCCGTAGTGTCGATCACATAGCTCAATATTTCTGAGTACTTTAGGTCGCCCATAGGCCATGAGATGGCGCCTAATTTAGATGGCTATTCGCGCCAAACGTCAGACCGAAGCTTGGCAGCGTGGTGTGTTGTGGGGCTAGGCACATACTTTGACGAGATGCAGGGATGACAGTTCATAACAATATGATTTTGGAGAAATCCTCTATTGTGAATCACGGATTTTAGCTATGAAATATATAAATGGAAAGAAGAATGTTCAATAAACCGGGCTTGTCGTCGTTCTATGGGATTGTGATTTTGCCTAGGAAATAGTGTTGTTTCAAACATAAGGATATAGGTGCAGTAATTGTTCGACGCGTTTATCCGATGCTTCGTCATTGTAACTTTTTGAGCCGTTCGCATTATTCCTAAGATCCTCGAAAGCTACGCTTTAATGAATGATGAATATATGTACAGGCATACGTATGTTATATTCATATTAGACCGGGGTCTTTCGGTTTCATTTCAGATAAGCGAAATGAAGTAGACTGCCCCCCTTTGATTACTACCAAACCTACATATATTACAAATAATTTGATAAGTTCATTCATTCATATATTGCCAAAAGTAAAGTGATTCATTGTATTTGATCGTGTATCGACGTTATACAAATGTAAAGTAAAAGAAAAAAACAACAATATGGATATCAAAAAAATCTACGTACTATGCAGAATCGAACCCGTTTATTTCAAATGCAAATCCATCGCTTTACTCATTACACTATTTGCATAACTAGAAGTAAAATCTCCCCATTCCACTACAAGAAGAGTGGCTCTCCTTTGTGCTTCTAATGTTGTCCTTCTTTCGGACAAACAAGTATTTATAGTATGTCATCTTTCCTGTTTCACTATATACATTGATATCCAAAATGTAACATAATTATTATTCGAGCCCTTTTTGCTATGGCATGAATACATAATTTGGATTTAAATGACTGCTGTGACGTACATAATTATTTGACTATTCAAATACTTTTTTGATAAAATATCCCCCGATGTGTATTGACAGAAACTGTAGACGATTTGTCATAGATGTTCCAATCGAGTTAGTAACATAGTGAAGTTGTTTCAGGAAAGAATGGATGGATAACTATAAGTGTGATTTGGAGCGGTGGAGATTGAGACTTGGATTGTGATTGACACGTGGAAGATGAGGTCAAATATATCCGTATATTCTTCAAGCAGAGATGTTAACTTTGTACACTTATTTGCGAACAAACATGCGATAAGCAAAGCGGAAGCAGTTTAGAGCAAGCACTCGGAATAGTTTGGTTACACACAGAGCAAGCACTCAGTAGAAGCAAGAATTAGACTTTGAGCAAGCACTCAGATACACTATTCTTACGCAATTGCCAAGCAGCAAAGAGGAAGTGCGCCTAATTACTCTCCTATTTATAACCTTCCCTTCCCTACTCCTTTCACCCACGCAAGTTCCGGTTCTGGAGCGTTCCAGAAGGTTCTAGTCAGGAAGTGACATGTTATAGAAAAAGTATTATGAAAATGTTCGTTAACTGCCGGTGAGCTAATTTGCCTCGTGGGTGGGCCAGGTGAGTGACCGCTGTCACACCTAACCCCACCTGTCAAACATGAGACGCAGCGCTGTCTGACGTCGCTCCGCGCGCTAAGTTTAAGCATCTTGAACAGAGGTACCTTTCCTAAGACACTATCTGTTCTCATGGTGTATTTTCTTTCTAAATTCGAGACTACAAACTCAATTATTATGAAAATATCGAAACAGCCATAGCTAATGGTCAATTTTTTTCTCTACACATTGTAACGAAGCGTCAGGCGCTTCGCTATGAATCGCGGCTAGTGTCCCTCGGTAGTCAGCTGGACCCGATGTACAGAGAGTATCCCGGGCTCGGGGTAGGGCAGCAGAGCCAGGAAGGGTTCCCTTAGGCTCCGAAATTAGAGTGGAAACACGAAATTGGCTTCGCGTTCTTTTTGTATGAGAGATAGGATAAGGAAGTATCAGGCCGAACTTGGAGGGCCAACAAGACGAGGAAGGAGGAGAGACGGGCCGCAGTCAGCTGAGACAAGGCGAGAAACCTCCTGACCCCCCACCCTGAGGCAATGGCAGCATGAAGCCGGGAGGATAGCCCGGCAAGCGGCGGGGAGCACGCGGGACCAGGCACACGGGCGGTCACCAGCCCGAGCAGTCGACGCCAATGGATCGACTTGCCCCAATTGCGCCGAAACGAAATTAGGCCAGACTACGCCACCTGTCAACCCACGTGACTCCAGGACCGCCAAAGATTCGCGTATTAGGATAGCGCACCTGCCTAGATCTAGGATCCGCGAAGGGAATGGGGGGAAGGGAAAGGTAAAACCGAGCCTACAAGCGTGCAAACCGAGTATCGAACGCTCTCTTGCTGCTCCGTCTACTCCGAGCTCGGATCAATTGTGTACCTTTCTCTGAGGGTGGATCGTGATCGTTAGAACTTCGGTAAGCCGACCAAGTGTCTCCACATATTAGGGCCTTCTGCCCCGGATAACCAGCCCTTCCTGGTGCCCCTTCTGGGCACAACGGGTTAGCATAGAACTAGCGTAATGGATTAGCTGATGAAGGATTATTTCGCATGTTAACGCGTGGACCGGGAATGCGTCCCGATAGTATGAAACTCACTGTGAGCTTCAGCATGTAATTACAGCACTTGCTTTATCATTGTTGCATTCTACTGCTTGGATATAATTGCTTGGGTATGAATGATTGATATAATTGCTCTGTGATATATGCTATGCTTCTGCGGGATAGATCTTTGATTGTGTAAGAAAGTGCGGAGGACCTAGGGTCCGAGTAAAATAGGGACAGCGCGTGTAACGAGGCGTTATATACTGACTGTGTCATAAATATTGTGAATAAGAATTGTCTCTATAGACTGGAATTTGGCCCCTCTGGCCCGTTATCTGATTACAACTCATTTTCTCTTTTTCTACTGACTTCCCTGATATTTTCTGCAATTCTGAATGAATCTATTTTCTTCATTTATCCTTAACTACTGCTTTGATTATTGGGCTCCTTGGTTAACCTTACTGTGCTTCCTTTGGGCGTCCCGCTTGTTATAATTTTGTGAAACAACTGGCAGGACCAAGGACCTCCCGTCGGGCCCAGCTCGCCTGCCAGTCTCGAAAACCCACCTTTCGAACGTATTCACTACCGGCCCTTTTCAGGGCCTGGGTCTCTTTACTGATCAGGGCGAATTGCCCGACGAAGGTGCCGAGAGTTGCTTACCCAGGAGCCGTATAAGCGCTCGCTCGTCACAAATGGCGCCCGAACAGGGACGCTAAGGTTGCACAGTATAGGAACGCGGTAAACCGCCATTTTGAGCACTTGCTAAGCGAACGCCGTGGTCCGTAAAAACGAGCCGCACAAGGTCTATCCCGCACGAAAAACATTGTTGTGATTGAAATGTGGTGTCGGGACTGAGGACTTGCCATCTATATTCTTGTGTAATATGATATAACATGTGGAAATGATATACGATTGAGATAATCTCGGGAAAAATAGACTCGGGTAGAAGGATCTTGGAGACTCCCGGATGGGTTGGAGGGTTCCGAGCAATCGACCGTGGGTTAAAAAGTACCGAGGGGTTTCGCGAGTGTAAACTACAAGTAGCGTGACCGCACTGACGTCCGAACGTGAATCCGGGCCGTAGACGAGCGGACGGATTTCGGAACCGCGGACACCTGGGTTGTTAGGAAGGGCAGGACTAGGGTTAGGGATTAACCCGCTGATACCGCTCCCCGACACACAAGCTTCGGCTTCGTCGCCACACGCCCGAGGAACTGGCCTAAATGAAACCAGAGCACCCACCACCAGCTCCGATGAGCCGCGAGCTGAGGGGTCAGCAGCGGGAACCCGCCCCCAAGCCACCCGCGCGGAACCTAGGATCACAGACTTTTTTAACCCCATTTCGACGATCCGGGAGGAGAATCGAGGGACGAATCGCGGGACTCTAGATCAGAGCTTTACCGCGCGTAGGGCCGAACGCGGCTATGATACCGTTCGGAAATGGAACTTCACGTTCGGGGGAGCAAGGGGGGAAGACCCAGAACAATTCTTCTACGCGATTCAGATCCGGCGGAGCATGATCGTTCTGTCTGACTCCGAATTATTAAACTGCATCGGATTATTGCTAACCGGATTGGCCGCGGAATGGCACCGATATCACTATCGATCATGGTACACGTGGGCGCAATTTGAAGCCGCGTGTAGAGCCCGCTTTGGAACGCCGGAGTTCCGTGAGACGTTAGAGCGAGAAATCGAACGGAGATTTCAAGGCCCCGATGAGCCGTTCGCGCAAAATTTATCCGCGTTGGAAGGTCTGTTCTCTCGGCTGGAGCCGCCGTGGTCGGAGAGCCGCATATTGAGCATAGTCCACCGTAACATGAAGGTAGAGACGAGGAAACTAATAGACATGGCCACGATATCTACTCTAGAAAGATTGTGCACTCGGGCGCTCAGGATAGAAGCAGCCGATAAGACCGAATATCTTCCGCCACCACGTCCGGAGGATACCGCGTTCCCACACCTCGCATACTCTCCACCTCAGAAATCGGCACTGAAACCGAAGAAATTAACGTTTTCCCCGGGAATGGCTGCGATCGAGACGCGTTCAAAGAAGAAACAACCTCCCAGTCCTCCTCCAGTTCGATCTCCTAGTCCGGCTACTGAGCCGTCCACCTCCCAGGCTACAACACCGACGCCGGACAGTCCGTTCCGGCCAAAGGAGGGAGAGTGTTGGAACTGTCGACAGACAACACACGAGACGAACGCATGCCCGGAACCGTTACGGCTCTTCTGCTTTAGCTGTGGGGATCCCGGTTACACTCGAAAACGTTGCCCGAAGTGTGCGGGAAACGGCCAATCTTCCCGGTCACAGGGGCAGAACCGGAAGTAAAGGACAAGAGCCCCGAAATACCAACCTCGGGATCTGAGACACCCACCGACTCCATATCCGAGCCGATACACTTCCCGAATGTCCCTCTTCCTCTAGATAACGCAAACCATCCCGTTTTCTTTTGCGCCGCGACTCCAAAATCCACCAACGGTAGCTCAGCCAAATTACTATACCTATCGGTTCTAATTGGCAGAAATTACGTACACGCGTTAGTCGATTCCGGCGCATCTTGCAACTTCATCAACCAAGAACTCGCACTGGGGCTCCGCAATCACCTACGGGAGACCCCGAAGGAGAAACCGAAATATTTTATAGTCGTGACGGGACTGCTGGATCGAGCCGATCGAGTCGCCACGCTCGAAGTAACAATCAAAAACCGAACGCACCGGATTACCGTGCAAATACTCTCCACTTTAGCTGTCCCGCTCATACTTGGTGTTTCCGCCATCGTCACCTTTGGCATAACCGCTCTGTATAAATCGCTAGCATGGTACTTTGAAGATGAACCCGACATCCGATACGACTTCGAGATCGACTCAGAGCCGAACATCGTTCCTACGTGCTACGGGATCCAAGAACTGAAAGAAGCCGAACAAGGCCAACTCCAGGCCTTTCTGACTAATATCCTCGATCCGTCTCGCTATAAAAGCGGCCTCACGAATTTGATCGAACATAAGATAGACACAGGCGATCATGCTCCCATCAAACAACGTTACTATGACGTATCGCCAAAAGTACAGGAAGCGATAAACGAAGAAGTTTCGCGTTTGCTCTCCGAAGGTATCATCGAGCCGTCTAGTAGCCCGTGGTCTAGCCCCATCGTAATGGTTAAAAAGCCGACGGGAAAATACCGATTCTGCTTAGATTTTCGAAAAGTCAATGCCGTCTCGAAAAAAGATGCGTACCCGATCCCACACATGACTCGAATTCTGGATAAGCTAAGCTCCGCGAAGTACATCTCTACCTTGGACTTAAGTCAAGCCTACTTCCAAATTCCACTAGAAGCGAAATCGAGGGAAGATACTGCTTTTACAGTGCCGGGAGGGGGGTTATATCAATTCATAAGGATGCCTTATGGGTTGACCGGTGCCCCGGCCACGTTCCAAAAGCTTCTGGATAGTTTAATCGGACCTGCCATGGAGCCGTACGCGTTCGCATATCTAGACGATATAATTATTGTAACCCGGACCTTTGAGGAGCACCTCGAAAGGTTGAAAGAAGTGCTAGTCCGCATACAGGAAGCCGGGTTAGAATTGAATCGAGATAAGAGTGAGTTCTGTTGCTCGGAAGCGCGATACCTGGGTTTCTTAATCAATCGAGAGGGGTTGAAAATCGATCCGGCGAAGATCGAACCCATTCTGAATTTCCCTCCTCCGAAAAACGTTCGTCAGATCAAAAGATTCTTAGGGATGGCGTCGTGGTATCGTCGACTCATTCCCCAACTAGCTACCATTGCGGATCCAATAAATAGGCTATTGCGAAAGGGTGTCCCCTGGGTTTGGGGAACGGAGCAACAGCGGGCATTCGAAGTACTCCGTACAGCGATCGCAACCGCGCCGACAGTATCCTGTCCCGACTTTAGCAAAGAATTCGTCCTGCAAACGGACGCCAGCACCGTAGGCTTGGGCGCCGTCCTCACCCAAGAGATCGACGAATGCGAAAGAGTCATCGCTTTCGCCAGCCGCACACTCTCCGCGCCCGAACGAAAATACGCAACATCGGAGCAAGAATGCTTCGCAATACTCTGGGCCGTAGAGAAATTCCGGCCATATCTTGAAGGGTACAAATTTACCGTCATCACAGATCATAGCAGCTTGACGTGGTTGAGGTCGAAACAGAATCCGAAGGGCCGACTCGGGAGATGGGCCCTCGAATTACAGCAATACGATTTCACCGTCATACACCGACCTGGCCGACTCCACCACGTGCCAGACGCCCTGTCTCGGAGAGACGAGGAGCCCGAGGAAACTAGAGAAACCACAGAAACGTCCCTTTGCTGTGCCACCCTGAGAAGCGGCCGGAAAACCGACCCGGAGAGCGCCGACGGCGACACGACCTCGGAGACCGACGCCGAAGAAGAGACCGAAGATCCCGAAGTCACGGACGATCCGAAAACTTCGACAAACAACGGGGATAATGCCATCGAATCCGAGGATGAACGAGGGGCCGACGATCCGGAGCTTCCGACCGACAACGAGGAAGGTGTCGTGGAATCCGAGGAGGAAGGAGGAGCCGAGGACACCGAGAAGCTCCCCGAGCCCAGCACATCAGAGCTCAAAACGATCGACCACTCAGATCTGGAAGAAACGGACTTTCACGACGAGCAACGGAGGAACGTACTCGAAGACCCACACCGACACCCGGATTGGGCCGTGAGAGGAAATCGAGTATATTTCAGAAGGGGGGATCCGGCGATCCGCAACATACTCGGAAACGACATCGAGAAATGGAAACTAGTACCAAGACAGGCGGAAAAGGCCCAGATCCTGGAGGAAAACCACAGAGATGCGCAGGCCGGACACCAAGGTTTCCACAAAACCTACCTGCGGATACTAGCGAGATACCACTGGCCCAGAATGCACAAGGAGATCGGACAATACGTCAAGAACTGCCCGATCTGCCAGACAAGCAAACCGGAGCAATCCGCGCCGAAAGGCCTCATGTCACAGCGAAAGATCGAGCAACCCTGGACAGTCGTAGCCGCGGACATCATGGGTCCATTTCCACCGAGCCTGCAGAAAAACGTCTACCTCTTGGTTCTACAAGATCTCTTCACGAAATGGATCGAATGTGTGCCGCTAAAGAAGGCGACCGGCCCGAAGATTGTAAAAGCATTCGAGGACGTAGTTATCTCGCGCTGGGGAGCGCCGCGGACCATTCTAACAGACAACGGGACCGAATTCATTAACAGCACGATACAGGAGCTCACGGAAAAGTACGGGATAACTCATAGTACCACGCCACCTTACCACCCTCAGGCAAATCCCGTGGAGCGAGTTAATCGAGTTCTAAAGACGATGATGATAGCGTACATCGGTAGCGATCATAGGGAATGGGACGAACACCTTCCGCAGTTCCGATTCGCGTACAATACGTCAGTGCACTCCGCCCTACAAACTTCACCTGCATATCTAAACCTAGGGAGACACCCAAAACCATCGCGTTGCTTAAGAAATACAATAGATGAGCCGCCTGAGGTAGAAGAACCGGATCGAGAGCCGTGGTTAGATAGAATGGGAAACCTAGAGATTCTAAGGGAATGGGTCGGCGAAAATCTAGATAAGGCGTATCAGACACAGGCCGATAGGTACAATCTAAGGCACGGCGAACGAATTTTCGGGGAGGGGGATTTGGTATTAAAGAGACTGCGCGTACTATCGTCCGCCGCGCAAGGGAAAGCCGCGAAATTAGCGCCGAAATTCCATGGTCCGTACAAAATAGCCAAAGCTCTGGGAGATTCCGTATACCGTTTAGAAACTCTGGATGACAAGTCCGCGGGAAAGCACCACGTAAAGCATCTGAAGCCGTACCACTGGTAGCGAAATACCGTTAAGTAACACAGACATACGCGTTCGACCCCGTAGAATCCAAAAAAAACTTAGTCGAAAATGCTGGCGCCGAAATCAAGAAAAGCGTTGGAACGGGCTTACAAACCCGAACCACCAAACGACACGCCGCGCTGGGTACCGGAGTGCGGAGCCCTGCGCCGAATGAGGGAGGCGCTAGAGAGAAAATATACCGTGGACCAGCGCCGAGATCGGGTCGTCGCCGTAGAGGGCGACCTAACCTGACGAGCTAGATTCCTATCTATTCGCATACAACGCCTATGGGAGGCTGGATCTAGTAGATGCGCCGGTGGAGCTCCTCGAGGGGAAGTTGGAGGAAACCGGGCACCACCTGACCCTAACAAGGAAAGAGGGGCTGGTGAGGGTTGAGATGCTTAAAGGGAAAAATTACACCTTCCGAGTCCGGTCCGAAGACTACGAGGAGATCACGGTGCGACCCGGCATCACGCGCATCCCTCGCGTCGTTCTCATTGCGGGTTCGCCCGGGCCGGAGTGGGACGCCTGGGAGGAGATACTGGCCGAAACCAAAAAGCGGGTGGCCGCGAAAGAGGCCGCCCAGGCCCACGCTTCCCAGTAACCACCACCGGCCGTAACAGAGTAACAGGAGGGCAGGGCACTCGGACCCTGTCCTTCTCCGTCGGGTTTTCTGGCTCCCCCCCTATGTAGCCCCGGGTTTTGCCGAATTTGGCCGCTATCCTGTCCACTAACCATTTCGCTTTCAAAATAACCCCGTGTTTCAACTAACTTTCCGTTTCAAATACTAACCCCTCTACTCTTCTACTATCGTGTGAGCTAGGCGAAACGAGGGAGGCGAGGCATTAGGCCGACCAGCGAGAGGCCCTCAGGTATACTAATTTCTTTCCTATCTTTCTAAAGAGTGCTTTTTCTTGGTTTCTATTCCGCGTGCGCTTAGCGCGAGCCCACTCCGTGCGCAACAACTCATGTCAACTCGAGAATAATTCTCTCACACGACCTACGGGGATGGTCCGCCGACGGGCCAGCGCCTCGGGCAAAAACACCTAAAGTATAGATTATCCACTTCGGAAGTTCGCGAGCTGGGAGAATCGCGCAGTAATAGTCAAGGCCGCCTTCGAGAAAATCCGAATCGGGGAAACTCGACATAACTCGGAAAGAACGCCGTACCTCCGTTGAAAATAAGAGGCTAGTGTTAAAGTCGGAACGTCTCTGCCGTCGGGAAGTACCGAGTAATTGAGCTTTATCGAATAAGTGCCAGGGCCAGGACAGCCCTACCATAAGCCTGTAGGCAGCACTCACAAGCCGAAGTAGGTTACACATCGCTGCGCGACTCGGTACTAGGGCACTCGACTGACTCTACTGCGACCAGGGGAAAACTTCGGCGAACGAAACTCCGCGACACGGGTAACGTAATAACCCAACGTGCGAGAGAACATGCAAGGCCAATGATCTGGTAGAAAGATTCGGCGGAATATCACATGTTAAGCTAACCCGTAGAGCCGTAGCTTTAATCGACTCAGTACCAAGGGTATATGGAAAATTGGGAAATGGTTATGGTATTCCTAGTAAGAGTAGGCTCCCACGATTGGTTTGCGGAGCCGAACATTGGTGATGGGACTGAGTACGACTGTGAAAAGCCAAAGGGACACCCGGAATGGAAGCTGGTATTTCGGAGATAGACTCTGGAAGGCTGACCCGAGCAACTCGGTCCAGTTGCCGCTGGGGGGAGGGTTTGTAACGAAGCGTCAGGCGCTTCGCTATGAATCGCGGCTAGTGTCCCTCAGTAGTCAGCTGGACCCGATGTACAGAGAGTATCCCGGGCTCGGGGTAGGGCAGCAGAGCCAGGAAGGGTTCCCTTAGGCTCCGAAATTAGAGTGGAAACACGAAATTGGCTTCGCGTTCTTTTTGTATGGGAGATAGGATAAGGAAGTATCAGGCCGAACTTGGAGGGCCAACAAGACGAGGAAGGAGGAGAGACGGGCCGCAGTCAGCTGAGACAAGGCGAGAAACCTCCTGACCCCCCACCCTGAGGCAATGGCAGCATGAAGCCGGGAGGATAGCCCGGCAAGCGGCGGGGAGTACGCGGGACCAGGCACACGGGCGGTCACCAGCCCGAGCAGTCGACGCCAATGGATCGACTTGCCCCAATTGCGCCGAAACGAAATTAGGCCAGACTACGCCACCTGTCAACCCACGTGACTCCAGGACCGCCAAAGATTCGCGTATTAGGATAGCGCACCTGCCTAGATCTAGGATCCGCGAAGGGAATGGGGGGAAGGGAAGGGTAAAACCGAGCCTACAAGCGTGCAAACCGAGTATCGAACGCTCTCTTGCTGCTCCGTCTACTCCGAGTCCGGATCAATTGTGTAGCTTTCTCTGAGGGTGGATCGTGATCGTTAGAACTTCGGTAAGCCGACCAAGTGTCTCCACATATTAGGGCCTTCTGCCCCGGATAACCAGCCCTTCCTGGTGCCCCTTCTGGGCACAACGGGTTAGCATAGAACTAGCGTAATGGATTAGCTGATGAAGGATTATTTCGCATGTTAACGCGTGGACCGGGAATGCGTCCCGATAGTATGAAACTCACCGTGAGCTTCAGCATGTAATTACAGCACTTGCTTTATCATTGTTGCATTCTACTGCTTGGATATAATTGCTTGGGTATGAATGATTGATATAATTGCTCTGTGATATATGCTATGCTTCTGCGGGATAGACCTTTGATTGTGTAAGAAAGTGCGGAGGACCTAGGGTCCGAGTAAAATAGGGACAGCGCGTGTAACGAGGCGTTATATACTGACTGTGTCATAAATATTGTGAATAAGAATTGTCTCTATAGACTGGAATTTGGCCCCTCTGGCCCGTTATCTGATTACAACTCATTTTCTCTTTTTCTACTAACTTCCCTGATATTTTCTGCAATTCTGAATAAATCTATTTTCTTCATTTATCCTTAACTACTGCTGTGATTATTGGGCTCCTTGGTTAACCTTACTGTGCTTCCTTTGGGCGTCCCGCTTGTTATAATTTTGTGAAACAACTGGCTGGACCAAGGACCTCCCGTCGGGCCCAGCTCGCCTGCCAGTCTCGAAAACCCACCTTTCGAACGTATTCACTACCGGCCCTTTTCAGGGCCTGGGTCTCTTTACTGAGCAGGGCGAATTGCCCGACGAAGGTGCCGAGAGTTGCTTACCCAGGAGCCGTATAAGCGCTCGCTCGTCACAACATCAAGTAGTATTTCGTCAAAAAAATTATTGTATTTTGAGGCACTTGTATACGGCATACGAGGCACTCAAACCAAAGCTATAAGTTTTTGTCATACCATATTTCATTTCCCATAAAATTCCTGTCATAGTAAACAAAATGATGAGAAGAATAACAAATCTTTTATTGAAATGGTGATATTTGACGACAGTCTTGCAAGTGGTGCTGTGGGTAAAGCAATGGATTCACATTTGCAAGGACCGAGTTTGATTCCACCCAATGAGGCGTGACCTTATTGATACTCTTTGCTTTTTCTTTTGCTTTGCATTATTAGTACTTGATTTACGATACATTTAGATATTTAGAACATGATTTTAGAGTACGGTCCAGGATACGACAGGCTTGACACTAGTGAAAATCAACTAGTCTACCTCACTTTTTGTATCCAAAGTGAAACAGAAACATCGATTCCCATATACAGGGTGTTCCAAAACTAGGCGTTTCGGAGATGGCCATCTTGTGGGGTGGGCCATTCTAAGCACTATAGCACTCTCCGAATTTGAAACCGCCATCGAACTTTGGGAGGTAATTGCGAAAAGGTGTAGCCAATCCGCGCTCGAGCCTGCGAGCGGTCGCTGTGACACGGCGCCAAGCGGTGGGATGGGGCGAGCCGCCGAAGACTCTGGCCGCCTCGCTGGCCGCGTCATCCGCGCACGTCGCACGCTACCGAAACCTACGCGCGAATAAGTATTGCCGCAGAGCAGGCTCGCAGCAAGTGGCTCTAACGCTAGGGGGGCTATCTAAGGTGCCCTTTTGCAGCAAAGATGAGCGGGCGTATTTCGGCGGCACGCCTCGCCTATCTTGGGGGCGACAACCGTACTGCTGGTTGCAGGTAAACCAAACTCGGAGAATCTTTCGTAAAGGCTTCAATGTATCTACCAATTTAATTTCAGCAAGATAATGCCAAGCGAATCGGATTTATTCCCGATTTCGTCAGATAAATTAGTGTCTCGAGAAATTAATGGCAATTTGATCGCTAGAGTATTTTTTTAAAATGAAAACCCCATCCTTTGCGAACAATACGTCGCTTCCCGTTTTTCGATATCTAACGCAGGTTCCGAGTTATGATTTTTTAAAGGAGGGTCGGTGTCGCGCGGGCGGCCACGCAGTTTTTCCGCGGGTAAGAGAGAACATTGTACGCCGGGCACGTTTGTGCATGGAGCAGCATGGTGGACATTTCCAGCAATTACTCTAAGCTGAGGATCCCACCACCACCACCACCACTCCACTGTGTTTAGAACGGCCCTTTTCAGGGCCCAAATTATTTTGAACGTAGGAAGGATTCAAATCCTCCACCCAAATGGGCAACCGGGCAAATCTGGTTGCCGTATTCAACATAAACGATTAGAATGATCCTAAATTCCTCGGAAAAAAATAAGGATCCTTTGCCAATTTCTGCTTTCCCCGTCTTCTATTTTATTGTAGTTAAAGCTTCTGCTTTAGAATCCTTGCATTTTACACACAGTTTTTCAAAGATAATTTCTATCCGGAGCTCTAACAATTCAAATTCTTCAAGTCCTTCAACAATTCTACTTCTTCTCTAACAATTTGAGACACTTGCATTTCTGCTGCAACATTTGGCGGCATCACAAAAATCACACGACAGAGGAATCAACAGAGAGATCTTCACCAGAGGCTCGGACAGGATTAGCGTTAGAAGTTAGAGCTTGATTGCAAAGCATTCTGATACAGGTGGTGTTGGATGGAGGGTCTTCACGTGGGCGTAGCGAGCTTGCCGATTAAAAATGGATCGGGATTGGGATCAGGTAAGAATTTTATTTCGATGCGCTGGACGATCAGCGAAATTGTCGTTGTCGATGCGTTCTGCTCGTCGATGTGTTCGAGTGTGGCAACTCGGAATGTCTGAAGGGTGTAGGTAGGGCGAGGTCCCTTTTCAAAGTTTTCGGACGCTCCTCTCCGACGTTTGGAAAGGGTCACCGGCACTCTTCCGAAAACATGCACACCTCATTTTTGGGAGTGACCGTTTTCGGGAGGGCGCTGGTGACCCTTTCAAAACGTCGGAGAGGAGCGTCCGAAAACTTAGAAAAGGGACCTCGCCCTACCTACACCCTTCAGACATTCCGAGTTGCCACACTCGAACACATCGACGAGCAGAACGCATCGACAACGACATCAATAAGCGATGCCAAGACATCCACATCTCAACCTCGCGAATCATCACGAAGGCGTGAGCGAAAAATTTCGCTGATCGTCCAGCGCATTGAAATAAAATTCTTACCTGATCCCAATCCCGATCCATTTTTAATCGGCAAGCTCGCTCCGCCCACGTGAAGACCCTCCATCCAACACCACCTGTATCAGAATGCTTTGCAATCAAGCTCTAACTTCTAACGCTAATCCTGTCCGAGCCTCTGGTGAAGATCTCTCTGTTGATTCCTCTGTCGTGTGATTTTTGTGATGCCGCCAAATGTTGAAGCAGAAATGCAAGTGTCTCAAATTGTTAGAGAAGAAGTAGAATTGTTGAAGAACTTGAAGAATTTGAATTGTTAGAGCTCCGGATAGAAATTATCTTTGAAAAACTGTATGTAAAATGCAAGGATTCTAAAGCAGAAGCTTTAACTACAATAAAATAGAAGACGAGGAAAGGAGAGATTGGCAAAGGATCCTTATTTTTTTCCGAGGAATTTAGGATCATTCTAATCGTTTATGTTGAATACGGCAACCAGATTTGCCCGGTTGCCCATTTGGGTGGAGGATTTGAATCCTTCCTACGTTCAAAATAATTTGGGCCCTGAAAAGGGCCAATGAAAATGGTTAACTCTGAAAAGAGCTGTTTTAAAAATTTTTGGCCCTGAAAAGGGCCGTTCTAAACACAGTGGAGTGGTGGTGGTGGTGGTGGGATCCTCAGCTTAGAGTAATTGCTGGAAATGTCCACCATGCTGCTCCATGCACAAACGTGCCCGGCGTACAATGTTCTCTCTTACCCGCGGAAAAACTGCGGGGTCGAGCATTGCCACGGCGGCGTGCAGGCGGGCGATCGCCACATCCTCCGTCTTCCGGCAATGCAAGTCATCCATGAGGCTCTGTAAAAACATAAATTTAAAATGATTTAATTGCCACAGATTGAATATTGCAGATTTCGATGTTATCGTTACACATTACCTTGACATGCCCCCAGAAAAAAAAGTCGAGAGGTGTGAGGTCGGGAGACCGTGGCGGCCATTCCCGAAGGCTGCCCTTTCCAATCCACCGATTGTAAAAGTACCTCCGGAGGAATTCCCGCACGATAAGGGCGGTGTGGAGTGGTGCCCCATCGTGTTGATACCACATCGTGGCCCTTTCCTCGGGGGGTATTACCCGCACGAGCTCTGGGAGCAGCACCTCGCGTAGGAAGGAGAGGTAATTTGCCCCAGTTAAACGTGCGGGCATTAAAAACGGCCCAATCGACTGGTCGCCGTATATCCCCGTCCACACATTCAGGGACCACCGATGTTGGGAACGGCGCGGCGTTAAATTTTGTGGATTTGCCTGTGCCCACGTGTGGGCGTTTCGAGCATTGAACACCCCGTCCTGAGTGAAGAGACTTTCGTCTGTCCACAAAACTTTGCCTACGAATGCAGGATCCTCCGCGTGCCTCTCGAGAAGCCAAAGGCAAAACTCTTCCCGGTGTGGATTATCCCCCGGGTACAAGCGTTGTACCCGAAGAAAATGGAATGGGTGATACTCCAGTCCATGGAGCACTCTTAACACCGTTGAGATGGTAATGCTGTAAATGGATGGACAATTTATTAACAACGTTTAAATTTCATTGGACATACAAGCTTCCAACTGTCTAGTTCATTCACTTACCGGAGTCGCCGGGAAATTTGCCCCACACTCATATTCGGGTACCGATCCACCAATACCTCGATGGTATTTTCGTTGCAGATCGTCCGAGCCCTCCGCGGTCGCCCCACGCGGCTTGATTGAGCCATTACGGACCCGGTTTCTTGAAACCTTTGTAAAAGGTTACGAAAAGCCGCGTACCGGGGATGCGTTCGCTCAGGGTACCGATCGCGGTACTCTTGGACCGCAAGATGCGGTCTCCCATCGGAGTAACGCAGTAGGACGATGAGCATGTCCCGATACTCCTGGAGCGTATATCGGTGAGCCATTTCAAAGCAAGTTCGAAAGAAAAACTTGGAAAATGGTATGCCCGAACTGCTGTCACCAAGGCGATCAGAGTGCGAATGCTTTACTCGTCGACCGTTTGCCTTGAGGATAACTTCGTCAGGTTTATGATACCCCAAGTTTGCGGGGGTTTGCGGCGCTAGCGACGCTAGTGATGCTTCTAAGAAGCGGGCGAGGCCGGCGAAGCCACCGCGGTACCGAACAGGGCCAACGCCTTCGTCTTGAGTTGGCCGTAACATAGCAGCAGCTATCGTTACAAATTTTCAGTGTAGGTTCAATCGAAAAGAAACATACATAAATGTGCAGCTTTCCGTCAGTTTGGGATCGAATCGACGGTCGGTGCCGATTTCTAGAATCGATAAAAAAACTGATGACAAACTGAACGTGAATGCCGTATCGCAAAACTGATTATTTCAAAATATCGGACCGCCGTCGGACAGCCGATCTTTTAAAGCTTATTAAAAGTGAAAGAACACCTGAGCACTTGCCACATCTTGCTTCGCAACTTACCGCGGCACTCCCGAAATCGGTTGTTCGGCGTGGGTAGCCTGACGCCGCGGACGACACGACCATCGAATTTTATGCGGCTTAACATTTTCTCTAGGCCATAATTGATTATAATTACTACCAACGCAGTCACTGCAATGACGCTTTTGAAAACTAATAAGTTTTGACTCATATGAGAACTAATAAGGCGCGGGCATAATTGTAAGGGGCGGCAGGCAGCAGTCGATCCAATACGTTCCTATGAAACTGGCACGAGTATGCGAAAGAGGCCTCCTACGATACAGATTTGAACGGAAATCTGACCCGTTTTGAAAATGTGAATTTAAGCTAAGCTCATCTTATCGAAGGCAAGTAAGCAAGGGATCCCATCGTTAGAGATTGCCCCAGTCAAGGACCGTGACTTGAGGAACACGATTGATACCTGCTGCACTACGCGTTGAGTGCAGATACGCGGAAACCACGGCTCTTTCGTACTTCGGGTATACCATAAAGTAATAAAGAATGTCGCCAACTCGGAAAGTACAGAGAAACTAAACAGTTTACTACCGTATGCTCATCGCGACGGATAGACAGCTGCTCTCCGTATGTCCAGAGTTTTTACCCGTCAAGAAATAATTTTACCCAGGGCAGTCGATTGGGCTTGACTTTTATCAAAAGCAATTACCTGAGGGCCCGACCCTCGGAGCTCTTCCACGTCCACTCGGTTAGCATCTCGACCCCACAACGCGCGCGGTACCTGCTTTGCCTATTTAATCCGGCGTTCCTTACAGATTGTTTACGACAGGTACTGATTGTGTACAAGCTAGAGCTAATCCTTCCCTGGCAATGACCATACATACGGTAATAAACAGTGTATTTTCTCTGCGCTCTCCGAGCTGCGACACTCATTATTACTTTATGGTATACCCGAAGATTCGAACGAAACGTGGGTGCCGCATGCCCGGGTTCAATGGCTGGAGCAGGTATCCCCCGTGTTGCTAAGTCGCGGCGCTTCACTGACCGACCCTCGATGAGCTCCACGGGTACATTTCTCCGGTTAATTACTTTTGACAACAGTTAGACTCCCGTACCCCGAGTTAGCCCCTTCGAACTCAGGCCGGTCACGATCGCCGGCTGCGTGGCCGCCCGCGCGACACCGACCCTCCTTTAAAAAATCATAACTCGGAAGCTGCGTTAGATATCGAAAAACGGGAAGCGACGTATTGTTCGCAAAGGATGGGGTTTTCATTTCAAAAAAATACTCTAGCGATCAAATCGCCATTAATTTCTCGCGACACTAATTTATCTGACAAAATCGGGAATAAATCCGATTCGCTTGGCATTATCTTGCTGAAATTAAATTGGTAGATACATTGAAGCCTTTACGAAAGATTCTCTGAGTTTGGTTTACCTGCAACCAGCAGTACGGTTGTCGCCCCCAAGATAGGCGAGGCGTGCCGCCGAAATACGCCCGCTCATCTTTGCTGCAAAAGGGCACCTTAGATAGCCCCCCTAGCGTTAGAGCCACTTGCTGCGAGCCTGCTCTGCGGCAATACTTATTCGCGCGTAGGTTTCGGTAGCGTGCGACGTGCGCGGATGACGCGGCCAGCGAGGCGGCCGGAGTCTTCGGCGGCTCGCCCCATCCCACCGCTTGGCGCCGTGTCACAGCGACCGCTCGCAGGCTCGAGCGCGGATTGGCTACACCTTTTCGCAATTACCTCCCAAAGTTCGATGGCGGTTTCAAATTCGGAGAGTGCTATAGTGCTTAGAATGGCCCACCCCGCAAGTTGGCCATCTACGAAACGCCTAGTTTTGGAACACCCTGTATGGCTGAACTGTACGGTTGATTGAAACGGTTTCGAAGGAGTACTAATGCTCTATCTATTCCACGTCCACGCACTATGCTTACTGAGATATGTCTTGCTCGAAGGATTCTACTGAAGTCCGCTTTTCGTCCAGAAAATCAGGGTTTATATACCCCAGAAGTCCCGAAATTCCAGGAAAAGTAGCAAGAGTTGGAACGTGAGTGAGCTAGTTTTGAATGTGTGAGTGTGGAATCCTAGATGCACGCAAGTGCACGCAGCTGTGGGACTGCCTCCCCTATGAAGAAGTCAAGGGTCGGAGCGATAACATGTGAAAGGGACGGTCGAACGGTCGAGTTTAAGACTCGAATATTACGCAAGGAGAAAGCTATGAGAAAATGAAAACGGTGTGTTTTTGGAAAAGAAAAGTCGTCAGATTCGCGCTGAGGATGTAACAACCCCAATTTTTAGCCGCTATGGTTTTCAGTATATCGAGTCTCCTTATGCAATCAGTCTTTAGTTGTTTGATATGATGGGCCCAAGTACGCTTCGTGTCGAATGTAATCCCTAGTATTTGGATTATGTTGCTGGCGGGGAGCGGCTGTCCTCCGAGTGTAAGTCTGAGTTGGTGAGGTTCAGGTTTTTTCCGGCGTGAGAATAGGATATACGTTGACTTTGTTTTGGAAAATTTGAAGCCAGTTTTTTCGGAGAACTTTTGTATCTTGTCCAGGTTTTTTTGTGCCAGTTTTTGAGTAGTTGAGAGGTTTTTTCCACTTATGAGTATTGTAACGTCATCTGCAAATATTGTTGTCTCTGCGGGTTTCAGAATGTATCTAGATAGATAGTTGATGGATATAAGAAAAAGGGTTACACTAAGAACGGATCCCTGGGGGACACCATTTGTTAGTGTTCGTTTATTTGAAAGTACTCCCTTGTTGCGGACTTTTATGTATCTTTCTTTGAGAAAGTTTTGGATAAACAGAAGTAAGTTTCCTTGGATGTTCAGGTTGATAAGGTTTTGGATAATGTTGTGTCTCCATACCATATCGTACGCTTTTTCAATGTCTAGACATATAGCGAGGACATGTTGCTTTTTGTGGAATGCTTCAGAAATGGTGGATTCGATGGTAACCAAACTGTCTGTCGTCGAGTGGTATTCTCTGAAGCCATTTTGGTTCAGGGAGATTAGGTTGTTTTTTTCTAGATACCACTTGAGTCTGTTGTTGATGATTTTTTCGAGTACTTTACATAGGCAACATGTTAGGGAGATAGGTCTATAACTTCCAGTGAGGAGCTTGTCTTTGTTTGGTTTTAGAACCGGGATTACAGTTGCTTCTTTCCATTTATTTGGGAAGCATTGGCGGGCGTAAATTAGATTATACATTTTTAGTAGATGTTCGTTTGCCTTGGCTGGAAGCTGTTTAATCAGGAGACTCGGTAGAGTCTCGCGCCAAGTAGAAGTTCCCTCTCCATATATATATGACACTCCGGCGCGCGACAGCCGAGGCTATATTATCCCGAACACTAGCTGTTATCCTTAGTTACCAAACTTTCACCTCGATTTATGCGAAAGTTAGAGCCCCAAGAATTTATTTCAGAATTTTGTATTTCATCGTTGATTTTTCTGAATCCAATGAGCCAAGAATCATGTGGATCGGTCCAGTCGTTCCGGAGATATGAATTTCCTCTTTTATTTTTCTCGTGGTAAAGGCAAAGCGGATTAAGAGTTTCATCGTCCGGATTAATACAATTCCTAAAAATGTTACTCTCACGTGTTTCACGCGAGAGGGCACCACTGCGAAGTGCTGCAGAGCGCTGTGCAGATAACATGGTTTTATACCGACACATTGGTTATGCCATGACTGGTGATGTGTCAAAACAATGATGACGGTTATATGAATGTGGTACAGTCCGATTGTATTTTTCTTCAAAATATGAACAACCAAAAAGGCGTGAAATCCCCCAAAATACATTAAAATGTAAAGAAAAGCTCCAAGTAGTTTAATGATCCAAAAATGGAATAGATATCACACAAGAAAGCCAAGTTTTCAATCAAAGATACCACACGTTAATTAATTAATTAACTTGCATCTCAAGCTTTAAAACTTGGCATGTGCAAATTTGTGTCAAGGTAGTCATATGCTAGTAATATTTTTTGATTGGTAATTAAGTATGCACATTCCAAGTTTTAAAGTTAGAGATGCAAGTTAATTAATTAATTAACGTGTGGTATCTTTGATTGAAAACTTGGCTTTCTTGTGTGATATCTATTCCATTTTTGGATCATTAAACTACTTGGCGCTTTTCTTTACATTTTAATGTATTTTGGGGGATTTAATATATTTGGAATTCCATCCGGGCCAGGGCTGGAGTTCTTGGTGGATTTGATAACTGTTATCAGTTCTGTCATTGTAATAGGTAGGTTGAGTGCCTGCGACTCTTGATTTAAAATTTCACTATCAGAGGTGTACGGGTGTAGAAATCCGTCTTCCGCTTCTTTGGTTTTTATGAACTCAGGGCTGTACTTGCTGTCCTTGAGTTACTTGCAAAAGTGCAGGCAAATTCTTCTGTTATTTCTTCTGTGTCATATGTGGTGAGTGCTTGATTGTCATTTTTCTGGATTGCGTCTATGTTTGTTTGGTTTCTCTGGCCATTTATTGCCTTAATCTTGTTCCAAACGTTTTTGCTTTTTGCTTGCTTGTCCATGGATGATAGATATTCTAGCCAGCTGTTTCGCTTGGCCATTTTCATTGTTTTCCTTGCTATAGCCCTAGCTTGCTGAAACAAGCACTTATTCGCAAAGGTGGGATGTTTTTTGTACACATTGAAGGCGTGTTTTTTGTCTCTAATAGATTTCTCGCACTCTTCGTTCCACCAGGGTACATATTTTCTGTCAGTTGGTCCTCGAGTTTTCCGTATGGTGTTGTTCGCAGTGTCAATAATTAGGTTTTCAAATTCTGTTAGAGTCTCGTTTATGTCAAGTGAGTCTTCTGTATTTGTGGTTCTGAGATCCAATATCCTTTCTTTAAGTTGTTTTTTGTATTCTTCCCAGTTAGCCTTATGGAATTTCCACCGTGGTTGATATATTCTATTGATTTGGAGGTAGGATGGCATTATTATGATTATTGGGAAGTGGTCGCTGTTATAGAGTTCTTCCAAGACTGACCATTCCATATCTGGTTTTATGGATGGTGTGCAAAGAGATATCTATTGAGTTGGAACTGCCATTGCTAACGTTAAAATGTGTCGGCTTCTTAGAGTTTAAGATCCCTATATTTGATTTCAGAAGCACATTTTCTATTTTCTTTCCTCTTTTGTCATAGTGACTGGATCCCCATATAGGGTTGTGGCTATTGAAATCGCCTACCAGTAAGAAGGGAGTCGGAAGTTGACTAGTTATGTCAGCGATTTCTTTTTCTCGAAAATTGTAGCTGTTAGGGAGGTATATGTTGCAGATGGTTAGTTCCCTCGTTGGAGTGTTAATTTTAATTGCTATAACCTCTAGTTCTGATTGGATCGAGATTTCAGTATATTTTATATTCTCTTTGATGTAGATAGCTACACCGCCACTTGCTATGGTTTGTTGTTTCCTATTCTTGTGGACTATCTCGAAATGCTTGATGTTGATGTTTTGATCAGGTTTGAAGTTAGTCTCTTGGAGGCACAGAATATTTGGTTGTTGGTCTATTATCAGTTTTTGTAGGAACTCGTATCTTGCGCTTAAACCGTTGACATTCCACTGTAGAATTTTTGTGTCTATTTCCAGGTTTTTGGCTAGATTTCGTCTTCCGTGGATGATGGGCAGGGGGAGCTTTGGTTACTGCTGCAATTAAGTTTCTTTCTTATCCTGGAGAATCTGTTTTTCATACAACGATCTTCAAGTAGCGGGTAGAGTTCGGTGATAAGTTTGACGGATGGCGAGCTTCTTTTGAATCCATTTCGCCCTTTGACTTCGTCGGTGGGTAGTGTTGAATAAGAAACACAATAAGGCTCACAAACAGACTTTATTGGATTGTTGCTCCACAATATATCCTCGTAACACAGAACGCGCGATGGTTCAGTGGTCTGCCCGCGCTGCCGTACCGACCGAGACTGATCTCGATCGATGGCACGAGGGCCCCACCAACCCCACCGAACGCCTCCGGAAGGCGCTGGCGTACCTGCTACGACCCGACCGCGACAAGTTTATCTAGTTTCAGGGGATCGTTGACGTAGTCTAGTGCTTTTTTTTTTTTTTTATTTTATTTAACGTCCGCTTCCGTCCTCCCTTCGGAGACCAATTGGACGGGGGCCGTCGTCCTGGCTTTGGCGCCTGGACGCCCAGCCTTACGCTAACTTATTCTACCCAACACCAAGTTGTGGTTCCGAACCACCGAGGGCCAGCGTAGCAATCTTGTGATTATCATTTTAAGAGTAAAATTCTCATTGGTGACGGCTGGGCTCGAACCCACGACCCGCACATTGCGAGTCGAGTACTCTAACCACTCTGCCACTACGGACCCCTTAGTCTAGTGCTATTTCCTTAATATTTTTTGTACCCTTAGTATTTTCTATGAAACTCAGGAATTGTTCGTAGTTAATTATATTGCCTGGAGTGTCTAGTTTGTCTTTTAGTGGCCTGATCATATCATCATCAATTTTTTCGTTGGATGTTCTAGCGATTTTCTTTTTCTGAGCTTTTGGTCTTGGGGGGGATTTAGGTGGAAGTAAGATCGTAGAGTCGCTCTTGTGAGATGTAGCTTGTTCATCTGTAGAGTCGGATAGGGGCCTTTTGAGTACTTTCGCTCTTTGATTTTCTTCCTCTGGGACATATGCTATGGGGTTGGTTTCAATGTTTTGTGGCAAGGATGGTGTTAGGTCTTGTGTACTGAAGTTTCCTTCCAGAGTTGTATCGTTTACTTGGTGTGGAAGCGGGGTGTGTGACAATACCGGAAGCGCAGTCTCATTACGTGTGATGACGTTGTAGTTTGGTTCTTCTGTGCTCTTGCAGTTTTTAGCCGAATGTCCCTCCTGTTTGCACAGGAAGCACTTGGGCGTGTCTGACGATGGGTATATCCAGTATGTAGTGTTGTCGTGTTCGATTCTAGTCGACTCAGGAATTTTGTTGGCATCGTCTGGGTTTATGTATACTTGTCTTCGGAAGCTAAGGATGTGTGAATATCCTTCCTCTGACATTCCTGCTCTCAGGAAGAGGACAGAGGATCCTCTATTTACTTTAAGCGAGTCTATAGCTTCTTCTATGACTGAATGAGGGATCGTTGGGTAGACATTTGATAGGATTATTCTTTTCATCTTATTGATGAGTAGACGAACTGCGAGTACGGTGTTATTAATGGTAATGTGATTATGTTTGTCAGTAATGTCCTCGGCTATTTCTTTCGTGGCGAGAAACATGCATACTCTTCCATTAGAAATACGGGAGATGAACCTCATATTTCGTGGATCAGTCTGTTTTCCAACGGCTAGTGCGTAGTCTTTAATGTAGATATTATCTTTCGCCTCAATAATAATAGCTTGGTCTTTTTTGGGGAATGTGTCATTCTGAACTACACTTTTATACGTTTGTCTTTGATTCATTGTCGGTGGCTGATTTATTTTATTAGTAGTTGAGGTCAACTGGCTCCTGTAGTCAGAAGCCATGTTGACCGCCCTACTCACCAACTAGCACCTGAGTGCCCGTAGGATTGGATTTGTAGTCGTTTGGTGTAACCACTGGTATGCGCGCTTCTAGCAGCGTACGTTTTGTATGTAAACACTCGGACGGAGCAGGAGCCGTAGACACGTCTGTACTCGAGCATTGGTAGAATCGAACTCCCTACTGTACTTTCTCGTGCTTCCCTTTTACTAAAATTCAAGCGCGGGGCATAGCGGGCTCATCAGCCCGATGAGCCTGTCGACTAGCCAAAAGTCCCCAACAGCTCTCGGCTTCACAGTCGCTTGACCGAGCTACGGAGAGCCCGTGGCGCGTACCGTCATAAACCTGCGAGCGCTATTGTCACTGGACTCAGGTATGACTGGCAAGCGACGGTCAAACTCAGAGTAGGAAAAATGCACGAAAAAAGCCTGTGATTTTTTCCCTACTTCGTTATATTTGCTCCTGGAGGCTCCGCCCATCGACAGCTCGTTGTCTCACTCCGAACTTTGCTGTCTCTCTCGCCGACAAATTCTGCTCGACCGCGCACGGGCACTCAACGCTTAGCCAATTATATTAGACAAGTTATACCCTCATACCCAGTCTAATTTTTATGCATGGTGACTGTCAGGTGTAGCTCAAGGACACAAAACCTAAACAGGTGAAGTATGCTAAGCGAGTACTGATTACCAATAGTTAGTACACCCCTAAACTATATATAATTGGTAATTGTTGCCTTCTTACTTCATTATAGCACCATAGGTTGTGTGCTGTTTGAACTATGCATTTGACAGTCAGGATACGTCAAAGGTCGGCTGCGTATAAGCATATCGCTCAATTAATTGTAAAGATACTAATTCAATCAAACAATAATTCAAACCGTCAAATTTACAATCATGTACACTAGCGTTATCCTCATATCGTGTCAAACATTGGAGAGGCAAAATTGAAATGTGTACATAGGTCATCATTCACTTTATCTAAACTGTCAAGTGCGTAGCCGATGAAGCGCACAACCTAAAGTTTGTAAGCAAATACTGATTACTAACCCTCAACCTACACACTTGACCATTCTAACCAATGGTTACCAAAGAGACTGGTTTGTCTGTTACGCGCTTGACACTTTTGATAATTCACACACAGGGTGTCTCAGGCCACATTTTTGGGACACCCTGTATATATTGTATTTTACATATAATCACAGGATCACAGGAATTGGGGCAGGGACAGAGACAAGGACAATATCCTCTTTTATTAATTGAATATAGCTGTGAATCCCTAATAACATAACATCGGACTCTGTCACATAACCATTGGGACACATAACCAAGCATGGTAGAACTACAGCTTAGGGACCCCGCAGGCGATCGCCGGGCGACCGTTTGACGAAAAGGCAGTCGTTTTTCGTTTGTCAGCGTGCGATACAATGCACGTCGCGGCACGACGCCCGTTTTCTTCGCATGCCGATAACCGAAAAGACGGCCCTCCGACACTCGTCTGTAGAGATCCTTCCATGCTGAAACTCTGCAATGCACTGAGCACAGTATAATACAGTAGGGACACTTGTACCACGTGACTAGTACAGGTGTGGCGTACCCGGGGGCTCTCGTGCCGACAGTGGCGTACCCAGTGACGCGAAGCATCACTGAAAAGACTGATGCCGTAGCCGTAAGACACAAGGGGCGTTCAAACCTCGCGCGCCTTGTATAGTTTTAAGAGACGCCACTAGGCGCGATCTCCGCCTCGCTAGCGTGGCAAATCACTTGTGATATAGTTTAAGTCGGTTACAAGAGGAAACAGAAGAGAGTCTAGTCTTCCTCCTCTTTGAGACTGAAGGGAAGCGCGTTCGCTAGTGTATAACAAACGCACAAAATAAATCTACCGTTATCATCGTAATCCTGATTAACCCTTCCGAGATCATTAAACCTCCCCCACACATGGCCGATGTGCGCTCCCCCAGTGGAAAGGCGGCATGTCACCTGTAAATCCACCAGGCGCCGACACAGGGTGCGTTCGTTTTTATACTGCGAGTACTACCAGTACTAAATGTGTGTTCGGTTATAGGCCAAAGTATACTTTGCTAGTACTCGCGAAGATTCATGACGTCACGGATTTTGATGTCACTTCCTACTGCGGTTACTACGGCTGGGGAGGTGGTGTAATGTCAGTAAGATCAGAAAATCCAAAATGGCAGCGCCCACGGAAACATTGCGTCTTTTAGATGCAGAATCTAATAAAGAATATATTATGCAGCTGCCTGTAGAAGATGCTGAGAGAGCAAGAAATGGTACATTTGTGACTTTTTACATTTGTTTATGAACTGTGGATAATTTCTATCGATGTGTATATACATAACCCTCATAAATATTCGGATGCTATTTTTAACTCGGATTAGTACTGCAGTATACTGCAACGCCGTTCGGTTTTACGTCCGTATTCTGCACGGAAAGTATACTTCCCAATAGCCGAACGCCACTCGCAGTATACTTAATGACGTCACATTGCCAGTACTCGCAGTACAAAAACGAACGCACCCACAGTCTTTGCGAGGAAGCGAGAGGGAAAATACGTTCCCTCGGAGTCACACTCAGTCGCAGCCGGGCCGTAGGTGGGGGCTTAGGAGGCCGTAAGGGGCAACGACTTTCACTTCCCCTTACGGCCTCCTCAGCGCGAGAGGGAGCGCGACGCAGATATATATCGACATGTGGGCATGCGGTATAGAAAAGAAGGCTCGATATCCCCACCGACTCCCGAACCAGCCGGCCGCGTGCCGAACCAAGCCAAATCGAGGCTAGCGTCATCTCGTGCCGACAGCGTGAGTTTCCGCTTAAGCTCACTTGGCCGCGATTTTGGAGGTGACACCGACATCAAAGGTGCCGACAGAGAGTGTCCCTACTGTATTATCACAGACCAGGTACGGAATAGACAGGGCAAGTACATGGGATCGAGTGGCCCACGGCGCTGGTGTAGCGTTTCGGCCGAAATTGAGGGTTTTTGTGGCGCACTCTACATCTACAGAGCGGTGAAAGTCATTACCCGAAGCGATGAGAGAGAAGGAAGAAAGAGAGAGAAACGTAGTGTCCGCGCATGGTTGCCAAATCGTTTTGGTTAGACCAGTGTTGTCAAATCGTGCAATGGATGTTCCGTTTCGAAGTCGAGGAAGGCGGCGTAAAGTCTTCTAGGACCGGTGCCGGTTGAATTCTCTACGGCCCATTCCATGCTAAGTCATACACAGAATTTCTCTAAATCGGTCGTTCTTTCTAAAACTCCAGCGCCACAACTAGTAGGCATGGCAATAAACTCCGAATTGCCTAATCCCTCATCCCTTAACCTGGCCTCGCGGCTGTCGCTGCCTCAAGCAGAAAAGATAAGCTTTTTTTTCTTTTTTTTTATTTTATTTAACGTCCGCTTCCGTCCTCCCTTCGGAGACCAATTGGACGGGGGCCGTCGTCCTGGCTTTGGCGCCTGGACGCCCAGCCTTACGCTAACTTTATTCTACCCAACACCAAGTTGTGGTTCCGAACCACCAAGGGCCAGCGTAGCAATCTTGTGATTATCATTTTAAGAGTAAAATTCTCATTGGTGACGGCTGGGCTCGAACCCACGACCCGCACATTGCGAGTCGAGTACTCTAACCACTCTGCCACTACGGACCCCTAAAAGATAAGCTAAAGTTCGTTATAGAACAATGCGACTCCTTAAACGAGTTCTTTATTGTCCACAATATTTCTAATCCTGCCCGCGCCATTCTATGCACGAAAACGGAAAAGGCGCGAAAGCCAAAAAAGTTTTTCCTTACGCCGGGGCACTACTGCGATACCTTGAGTACAGAGGGTCATTTCTTAAAGACATTTATCTGTCCGGTTGGGGCTTAGGGTTAATTAATAAGGGATGATTAATGTGGCGTTGACGTCCAGTCATTCTCAATCGTGGAAAAATTATGACAAATGGATTACGAATAAATAAGTATAGCGCAACACTAACAACTACTGTAAAAAGCGGCCTACGCAGATTTATTCCCTATACGATAATTTTCTGCAATTTAAACTTTTCATCTACCTGCAATAGTTTCACGAAATATTTTGGCTCGGAGCAATTTTGTGAACAATTGCTTCGCTGTTAACTAATTGTAACCATATTAAGTAACTTAGAGTAATATTAAGAATTGATTGACGATGTTGCGCGATAAAATAACATTGCGTAGGGCCCGCCGTCCACGTTGCTATTCTGAATAAGCGCATCGTGACCAATCACCAATCGGCTTCTGGATGGTCAATAGGAAGTACGAACATAGTGTAGATTTTCGAATTCTATACTGTCTCCGTACTAACATGGGGGTTGTCGGTAACAGAGAGAGTGAAAACCTCCGTAAAGTTGGCCCCCGAATTTTCGAATTCTTGAATTTTTATGATTGGAAACGTTTGACGGTCGTTTGACGGTGATTGACGGTCCAAAAAATCGTTTGACGGTTATCAGTTTTCTAGAAAAATGAAAAATAAAATTTACCATCAAGTTGGCCCCTGTTTTTTATTCTTTCGAGAATGTAAGTTTTTTCCTACATAAGTCGATAGAGAATCGTTTGACGGTTCGAACTAGACCAATTAGAACGTTTGACGGTTCCTGGTTTTCTCAAAATCTGTAAAAATAGATTTGGATAGTTCTGGCTTCGGCCGCATTTCCATGAAAAAGTGCCTACCGGATAATTTCCTTCATTTACTGTCAAAAATCGACAACCTTGTAGTATTTCCTTTAGAAAATCATTTGACGGTTCGAACTAGACCAGTTAGAACGTTTGACGGTTCCTATTTCTCTCAAAACCTGTAAAAGTAGACACTAGATAATTTTTGCCTCAGCCGCGCTCCCGTGAAAAGGCGTCGACCGGGTAATTTTCTTTGTTTATTGTTAAAAATCGACCATCCTCCGGTGCCCCCCTTTAGAAAATCGTTTGACGGTTCGAACTAGACCAGTTAGAACGTTTGACGGTTCCTATTTCTCTCAAAACCTGTAAAAGTAGACACTAGATAATTTTTGCCTCAGCCGCGCTCCCGTGAAAAGGCGTCTACCGGGTAATTTTCTTTGTTTATTGTTAAAAATCGACCATCCTCCGGTGCCCCCTTTTAGAAAATCGTTTGACGGTTCGAACTAGTCCAGTTAGAACGTTTGACGGTTCCTATTTCTCTCAAAACCTGTAAAAGTAGACACTAGATAATTTTTGCCTCAGCCGCGCTCCCGTGAAAAGGCGTCCACCGGGTAATTTTCTTTGTTTATTGTTAAAAATCGACCATCCTCCGGTGCCCTCCTTTAGAAAATCGTTTGACGGTGTGGATCAAAGGAAATCCGTGGTTATCCGTTTCTCTATACGTAAATTTCCGAGTCTCGCGTCTCGACTCGAGATTCGGAGGAAGGCACGTGGGAGGTAGAAAAATAACTCGGGGGATCACAGTCCGCGGTGTGTGCAGCTGCCAAGGAAATTACCGCGTACTGAGATGTGCTCGGCAATCCGCGTATTCGTCGGTGCAACATAACGATTATGATTTTTGCCTCTATTCAAGGAAGTCACGCTAGTGCACGTGGTGCACACGTTTGGACTCATCATGAAAGTTTTCCAGTTTATGATTAGGTTTAACGATCAGGGTGGTCAGGGAAATAAAAGGCGACTTGGGATTTCTGCTTCTATTCACAAAAGACGCTGGACGAATATTTATTGATTTTCGTCTAAAGCCAACTAGAACCCTCAAGCTTAAAGTAAGATTTTTGTTAAGACCGGCGTTAATCTTATACGGTACAGAAACTGCGGAGCATGACTGTTTTGGCAAAGTGTCAGTTCAGCAGGCATCATGGTTAAAGCTGCTAAATGCCAAGTCAACCCAAATAGGTAAAGAGGAAAAAGAACTTAAACTTCTATCACTTTTGAGTAAATTTAAATCTACGTTAATTTTACCAACTTGTATTTTCTATTTCTATTTCTCTACTTAAAGGGTGTGGTTTTAAACATATATGGTAAACATATATTGATAATAATATATATGACTTAAAAATCGGTTTGAATATATATGGCGAGGTGTGGCTCTATTTCTGTTTTTGCAGGGCAAGTAACATAGTTTGTCTTAAGGTCATCATATACGTCCCAATTGCCTGTAATTTTTAAACAGTAGGAAGTATAATGACCCGAAGCATATGAGATAAGTCCGGCTAACCTATAAAACAAAGAGTGAAAAATCAAAATTATTTGTACACTTATAAACAAAGTTACGCATTTAATATAATTTATTTATAAATCTTGAAAATATATAATAACCTATATTTATGGAAGTTTTCCTCATCTGCCAAAAGTTTTAATATTACTGGCATTTCCTTTAATTTACATTTAAGAACTGTTTGAATATTTAATTTTGTGCGAATATCAAGTTCGATAAAAATGCGACTGTTCAATGTTTGTTTTAGGGTATATTTCCCACCACATTTGCATTTAATGTTATAAATATGTGCTCTATATTGTAGGGCACTTTCTAAATTTTGAAAACCTTTCTTCTCCACAGTAGCGTGGTTTGGTGCCAGTAATATTTGCACTTCCTCTGTGCTGCCACATGCAAAACATTCTTTATTTCTTTTGCAGCTTGGAGCAGATTTCATTATTTTTTCCAATGAATTAGCTACACTATCCCATACATCTATAAAATAATTTAATACGCGAGCTTGAGTCTTCGTCCCTGGTTCTACTTCGTAGTAATTTTTCAATATAGCTAAACGATCGTATAATATTTCTTTTGTCACGCCATTATTAATAAATTTGAAAACAAATTGTAGGACAGGGACTTCCGTTTCCGGTCGATCGAGAGAAAGGCGTGTGAAAGGAGTGCGAAGTGTGTGGAGTGAAAGCGTGGAGCGTGAGTGGTAGAGGAGTGTAGGGAGAGTGTGGAAGGAGTGGAGGGATAGTAGGAGCGAAAAGGGTGAGATAGGGCGGAAGGGAGGAGGGGGAGGGAGTGGAGAAAAGGGACAGAAAAGAGTGTAGGAGGTTAGGGTCAGAAATAGAGAGGGAAGGTAGGAGGAGAGAGAGAAAGGGTGACAGGTAGTGGGATCTGTGGGCCGAAGGCGCAAGTGACAGAGCGGGAAATTTGAAAGGGTAGAAGAAGGAAGGTCGGGCGGGAAGAAAAACAGGGAACCGGGAAAGGGGGATAAGTAGAAGAGTTGTAAGGGGAAGTAGGTGGGAGGAGGGGAAGAACGCGGAAAGGTTAAGGAGGGACAGTGTGAGCAGTTTTGGGAGCTGCTCAGGGAGTTTGGGAGCCTGTGGGGAAAGAGAGGGAGGGAGGAGGAGGAGGAGGGAGCAGAGGGGTGCGAGGAAGAGGGAGCATTCAGGAAAAGTGCTAAGGTGGGAAGGTCGCCAGTAAAAAAGCAGGAGCGGGAGGGAGGAGAAAAAGGGGGAGGCAGCATAGAAGGGATGCTGAAGGGGTTAATGATGGAGATGAAGGAGATGAGGCAGGACTTGAGGAGGGAAAGTGAGGAACGGAGGAGAGTGGAGGAAGACTGGAGGGAGGAAAGGAGGAGATGGGAGAAGCTGGAGAGAAAGGTGGAGAGGTTGGAGGAGAATAGGGAGAGGATAGAAGGGATATTGGGAAGGGTAGAGAAGAGGGGAGGGGGACGGGGGAGAAGGAGGAGGGAACGTCACCAGGGATATGGGAGGAAGGGAAGAGGAGAATAGAAGAAGGATAAGGTGGTTGGAGGTGAAACAGGACAGGAAGGAGAGAATGGAAAAGAGAAACAATGTGGTAGTGAGAGGGATTAAATTAGAAGGAGAGGAGGCAGGGGAGCGGGTAAGGGCATTATGGGAGGTGATGGGTCTGGAGGCGGGAGGGATAAAGGACATAATGGAGGTAGGTAGAAGAGACGGGAAGGGCTTCGGAATGGTGCTAGTGAAGCTAGGAGGAATGGAGGAAAAAAGGAAAGTTTGGGGGAGAAAGAAAAGCTGAAGGGGAGGAGGGAAAGAATAACAGATGACTTGACGGCGGATGAGAGGAGGACTAGATGGAAGATAGACCAGGAAGCAGATAAGGAGAGAAGGAAAGGAAAGAACGTAAGAGTGGGTTATATGAAGATGTGGATGAATGGGAGAGTCAGAAGGTGGGATGAGGTAGAGGAAGGGTGGGTTAAGGAGGAGGCGGGAAACGAGTAAGAGGGGAGGGGAGAGTGGAAGGAAGAGGAAAGGGGGTGGGGAATAGGGTGACATTCTGGAATGTGGCGGGGTTAGGAAACAAGGATGAGGATTTTTGGAGAGGGCTGGAAGACTGGGAGGTGATAATTATGTGTGAGATATGGCTGGATGAGAAGAGCTGGAATCGGGTAAGGGTTAGACTGCCAAAGGGTTATAGGTGGGAGGCGCAGTGGGCCAGTAGGAAGAATAAAAAGGGAGAGCTATAGGAGGTATGGTGACAGGGGTCAGGAAAGACATTGAGGTAGTAGGGGGTGGGGGGAGTAAGGAAAGAGAAGGAGGGTGTGATGGCTGTCAGATGTAAGTTGGGGACGCAATGGTGGGAAGCGATAGGAGTATATGTGAATGGGGACATGGGGAGGAAGTTGGAAGAGATAGGGGAATGGATGAAGGAAAGAGAGGAAGGGGTTAGGGTGTTGATTGGGGGGGATTTTAATGCAAGGACAGGAACGGAGGGGGGAGAGTGGGTAGGTACGGGGGAGGAGGGTGGTAAGTATGAGATAGGGAAGAATTCGAAGGACAGGAAGTTAAACAAGGAGGGTAAGGTACTGTGTAGGTATATAGAGGAGAAAGGATGGTCCATACTAAATGGGAATGTAGAGGGAGATTGGGAAGGGGAATGGACGTATGTAGGAGCGAGGGGAGAGTCAGTGATTGACCTGGTGCTGGGGAATGATAGGACAAGGGAGAAGATGGAGAGGTTGGAGGTGGGGGACAGGATAGACTCGGATCACCAGCCGATAACGGTATGGGTGGAAGGGAGTAATTTGGGTAGAAAGGGAAAGGAAGGAGAGGAAGTAAGGAAGAACAGAGGAGATTGGAGTGAAAGAGGAAGGAAAGAATTTATGGAAAAATTTGGTAGTTGAGAAGAAAGGGAGGAAACGGTAGAGGAAGAGTGGGATAGGTTAAGTAGGGAAATATGGGCAGCGATGGAGCAGAGAGAGGGAAGGGGGAGGGAAAGGGGGAGGAAGAGGGGCTGGAGGGATGAGGAGTGTAAGAAGAAGAAGAAGGGGGTAAGGGAAGAAATGAGAAGGTGGAGAAAGACAGGAGGGGGAGGTGAGGAGTACAGGTGGAAAAAACAGAAGTATAAAAAGGTGTGTGAACAGAAGAAGAGAAAGGAAGTGGAAAGATGGATGGGAGAAGTGGAGACAGTGAGGACAGAAGGGCAGGTGTGGAGGATTGTAAATAGGGAAAGGGGAAGAAGGAAGCCAGTGAATGAGGGAATAAAGACGGAGGAGTGGGATGAATATTTCAGATCATTGTTAGGAGGGGTAGAGAGTAGAGTGGTAAGGGGCAGGAAGGGAGAAGGACGTGGAGATGGAGAGGCGGAATTAACGGAAGAAGAAGTGAGGGGAGCAATGGGATACCAAATGAGATATGGAAGTATGGGGGGGGGAGGAAGTGGGAAAGGGTCTATATAGGGTGTGCAGGAAAGTGTGGAAAGGGGCGGGATGGCCGGAAACGTGGAAGGAGGGTTTGGTAGTGCCGGTGGTAAAAAGGGGAGCGGGGGAAAAGGTGGAGGACTACAGGGGGGTGACGTTGACGCAGACGAGGTACAAGATGTACGCGGGGGTGTTGGCGGAGAGGTTGAGAAAGGAGGTGGAAGGCAAGAACATCCTGCCACCGAGTCAGACGGGGTTCAGGAAAGGAATGGGGACACTTGACAACATATACGTCCTGAACTATCTGATTAACAGACAGGTGATGAGGAAGGAGAGAAAAATGGTGATCTTGTTCGTGGACCTGAAGGCGGCGTTTGACTCGGTGAACAGGGATGTGTTAATTAAGACGATGAGGGAGAGAGGGGTCAGGGAAGGGTTATATAACAGGTGTGAAGAGGTGATTAGGGAGACGACGGGAAGGGTACGGGCAGGGGAGGAAGTGGTGGGTAGGTTTTGGACGGGAAGGGGTGTGAGACAGGGGTGTCCGTTAAGTCCGTGTCTGTTTACACTGCTCTTAGCGGACATAGAAGAAGACCTGGAAAAGGGGTGATGGGGCGGTGTAAAGGTGGGAGGCGAGAAAGTATACGCTCTGGCATATGCGGACGATCTGGCCTTGCTGGCGGAGGATCAGGAGGGAATGAAGGGGATGATGGCAAGATTGGAGAAGTACATGGAGAGGAAAGGGCTAGAAGTTAATATAGGGAAAACAAAGGTGATGAGATGCAGGGGAGGGGGTGGAGGGCAGAAAAAAGTGGATTGGAGGTGGAAGGGGAAGAAGATAGAGGAGGTGAAGAAGTATAAATATTTAGGTTACATAGTGAGGAGGGATGGGGGGCAGGAGGATCAGGTTAGGGATAGGATTAGGAAGGGGGTAGCGGTAATGGGACAGGTATGGGGAATAGGGAAGAGAAGGTTTGGGAAGGATTGGGAGAAGAGGTTATGGCTGTTTGAAAAGTTGGTGTGGCCGGTGCTGAGTTATGGGGTGGAGATTTGGGGGTGGAAGAAGAGGGAAGGTGTGGAGAGGGCTCAGGAAAGGTTTATGAGGTGGGTTTTGGGATTGGAGGGGTGCACGCCGGGATATACAGGGTGTTCCAAAACTAGGCGTTTCGGAGATGGCCATCTTGTGGGGTGGGCCTTTCTAAGGACTATAGCACTTTCCGAATTTGAAAGCGCCATCGAACTTTGGGAGGTAATTGCGAAAAGGTGTAGCCAATCCGCGCTCGAGCCTGAGAGCAGTCGCTGTGACACGGCGCGAAGCGGTGGGATGGGGCGAGCCGGCGAAGACTCTCGCCGCCTCGCTGGCCGCGTCATCCGCGCACGTCGCATGCTACAGAACCCTACGCGCGAATCAGGAGACTCGGTAGAGTCTCGCGCCAAGTAGAAGTTCCCTCTCCATATATATATGACACTCCGGCGCGCGACAGCCGAGGCTATATTATCCCAAACACTAGCTGTTATCCTTAGTTACCAAACTTTCACCTCGATTTATGCGAAAGTTAGAGCCCCAAGAATTTATTTCAGAATTTTGTATTTCATCGTTGATTTTTCTGAATCCAATGAGCCAAGAATCATGTGGATCGGTCCAGTCGTTCCGGAGATATGAATTTCCTCTTTTATTTTTCTCGTGGTAAAGGCAAAGCGGATTAAGAGTTTCATCGTCCGGATTATACAATTCCTAAAAATGTTACTCTCACGTGTTTCATGCGAGATGGCACCACTGCGAAGTGCTGCAGAGCGCTGTGCAGATAACATGGTTTTATACCGACACATTGGTTATGCCATGACTGGTGATGTGTCAAAACAATGATGACGGTTATATGAATGTGGTACAGTCCGATTGTATTTTTCTTCAAAATATGAACAACCAAAAAGGCGTGAAATCCCCCAAAATACATTAAAATGTAAATAAAAGCGCCAAGTAGTTTAATGATCCAAAAATGGAATAGATATCACACAAGAAAGCCAAGTTTTCAATCAAAGATACCACACGTTAATTAATAAATTAACTTGCATCTCAAGCTTTAAAACTTGGCATGTGCAAATTTGTGTCAAGGTAGTCATATGCTAGTAATATTTTTTGATTGGTAATTAAGTATGCACATTCCAAGTTTTAAAGTTAGAGATGCAAGTTAATTTATTAATTAACGTGTGGTATCTTTGATTGAAAACTTGGCTTTCTTGTGTGATATCTATTCCATTTTTGGATCATTAAACTACTTGGCGCTTTTATTTACATTTTAATGTATTTTGGGGGATAAGTATTGTCGCGGAGCAGGCTCGCAAGTGGCTCTAGCGCTATGGGGGCTATCCAAGGTGACCTTTTGCGCCAAAGATGAGCGGGCGTATTTCGGCGGCACGCCCCGCCGATCTTGGGGGCGACAACCGTACTGCTGGTTCCAGGTAAACCAAACTCGGAGAATCTTTTGAAAAGGCTTCAATGCATCTACCAATTTAATTTCAGCAAGATAATGCCAAGCGAATCGGATTTATTCCCGATTTCGCCAGATAAATTAGTGTAGCGAGAAGTTAGCGCTGATTTGATTATTAGAATATTTTTTTTATAAAAACCTAATCCTTTGCCAACAATACGTCGCTTCCCGATTGCCAACATCTAACGCAGGTTCCGAGTTATGATTTTTTAAAGGAGGGCCGGTGTCGCGCGCGCGGCCACGCAGCCGGCGATCGTGACCCGCAGGTAAACCAAACTCGGGGAATCTTTCGAAAAGGCTTCAATGCATCTACCAATCTAATTTCAGCGCGATACTTTCACGCGAACCGGAGATATTCCTGATTTCGTCGGATAAATTAGTGTCGCGAGAAATTAATGGCGATCTGATTGCTAGAGTATTTTTTGAGTGAAAATCTCATCTGTTGTGAACAATACGTCGCTTTTCGTTTGCCGATATCTCGCGGGATTACCGAGTTATGATTTTTTAAAGGAGGGCCAGTGTCACGCGAGCAGCCACGCAGCCGGTGCGGCTATCGTGACCGGCGTGGGTTCGACGGCGTTAACTCGCGGCAGGGGGGGCGGAGGTAAACCATACTTGTGGAATCGTTTGAAAAGGCTTCAATGCATCTACCAATTTAATTTCAGCAAGATAATGCCAAGCGATCCGGAGATACTCCCGATTTCGTCAGATAAATCAGTGTCGCGAGAAATTAATGGCGATCTGATTGCTAGAGTATTTTTTAAATGAAAACCTCATCCTTTGCGAACAATACACCGCTTCCCGTTTGTCGATATCTTACGCAGGTTCCGAGTTATGATTTTTTAAAGGAGGGTCGGTGTCGCGCGTGCAACTGCCCGACCGGTCACGACCGCCGCGCCGGCAGCGTTGCCGCTCGCGCGACACCGACCCTCCTTTAAAAAATCATAACTTGGAACCTGCGTTAGATATCGGCAATCGGGAAGCGACGTATTGTTGGCAAAGGATTAGGTTTCCATAAAAAAAATATTCTAATAATCAAATCAGCGTTTAATTTTCGCTACACTAATTTATCTGGCGAAATCGGGAATAAATCCGATATGCTTGGCATTGGTAGATGCATTGAAGCCTTTTCGAAAGATTCTCCGAGTTTGGTTTACCTGGAACCAGCAGTACGGTTGTCGCCCCCAAGATCGGCGAGGCGTGCCGCCGAAGTACGCCCGCTCATCTTTGGCGCAAAAGGGCACCTTGGATAGCCCCCCTAGCGCTAGAGCCACTTGCGAGCCTGCTCTGCGACAATACTTATTTGCGCGTAGGGTTCTGTAGCGTGCGACGTGCGCGGATGACGCGGCCAGCGAGGCGGCGAGAGTCTTCGCCGGCTCGCCCCATCCCACCGCTTCGCGCCGTGTCACAGCGACCGCTCTCAGGCTCGAGCGCGGATTGGCTACACCTTTTCGCAATTACCTCCCAAAGTTCGATGGCGCTTTCAAATTCGGAAAGTGCTATAGTCCTTAGAAAGGCCCACCCCACAAGATGGCCATCTCCGAAACGCCTAGTTTTGGAACACCCTGTATGGTGCGGGAGGAGGTGCAGAAAGAAAAAATAGCAGGAAGGGCAGGTATGAGGGCATGGGGGTTTGAGAGAAAGTTGGTGGAGGGGAAAGGAGGGGAACTAGCGAGGAGGTGCTGGCAGGAAATTAGGGAAAGAGCGAGGAGAGGGAAGGCGTTGGAAGGGTGGGAGGAAGAAAGGAAGGTGTTTTATGAAAAGAAAGTTTGGGAGATAAAGGAGGTAGAAAGAATATGAGAGAGAGGGGAGGGGCTGAGAGGGGAGGAAATGATAGAGCGGGAAAAGGGTGAGCAGGAAAGGGAAAGGTGGGTGAAAATAGGGGAGTCGAAATACAATGAGTGGTACGGGAGGGTGAAGGGTAAAGGAGTGCCGGGGTATTTGAAGAAGGGGTGGGGGGAGAGTAGGTGGAAAAGGGTGATAAAGTTCCGGCTGGGAAACGGGATGAGGGGAGGGAGGGAGGAAAAGGGCTGGAGGGAGATGGCGGATGAGGTACTCGGAGATGGGGGAGAGGGAGAGGGGTGGCTGAGGAGGCTAGAATATATGAGGGGGGAAGAGGAATGGAAAGACTCGGAAAGGAACGAATGGAAGGAAAGAGACGGAGCGGAAATGGAAGTCCAAGGGCGTGTGTGTGAGAGAAATGGAGGGATGAGTGTGCGAGAGGGTGAGAGGAGTATGAATGGATGTGTGGAGTGGAGCGGGAGGGGAGACGCGAGCGGGAGGCGAGAGGCGAGCGGGTGGCGAGAAGCGAGCGAGTGGCAAGAGACAAGCGAGGGGAGAGAGGGAGGGAGGGAGCGAATAAGATAGGGTTAAGGTAGGCTAAGGTAGTGAGTAAGAATTATATAGAATTATAACTCTAAGGGGAATAATAAAACTAATTGATTGATTGATTGTAGGACAGGGTTGTCTGAATCACGTAATACATTTCTATAATTCACGTTGTCCAATCCTGCGCACATTAAAATTTGCACTAGTGAATCGAATCCGCATGTCGATTTTATTAGATATGACTTATTACCCAGTTTTATGGTATTCGGACATATGTTACCATTAGGTAATAAACACTGTCTTTTTTTTTATTTAGCAATATTTGCCTATTAATTTGCTTTATTTGGGGCACTGTTTGAAAATATTTACTTTTCTTTTCTTCTGCTTTTTTAATTATTACAGGAGACTTCTTGGTGGCTAAACTATAGGAATGTTCCATGGACGAGTCGTTATTTAAAAATAGGTCTCCTTCGTGGTCGCTCCCTCCGAATTTCTCGTACATTTCCTCTTTTTCTCCCTTTCCTCTCCAATTTTCGACAGATTTTAAATCAGAATCATTGATTGAAATATTATAATTTTCCGAATAGGAGGGTAATTCAACTACCGAGGAAATAATCGGTATTTGCATATCGGAAAACATGGTTGGATTTTGCATATCAAAATTTGATGGGCTTTTGATGTCATCAATTACTGCTATTGGTTGTTGTGCGTCGCTATCCTTCTTTATTTCATTGTCTCCAAACCGATTTAATTTGGCAGTAAAAAGGAGACTGCCTCCACTAATATCCCGCAAATGTTCGATTAAGAATGCGTCAACGCGCAGTATTTTTTTTTTAAGTTCTATTTTTCAAATCGTTAATATAACTCTCCACATAACTGGAAGATGCGTGCTTAGTTTTGTAGGGAATGCAAGTTGATGTCCATAAGGGAAATTCTTTTGCTAAATGTGTAAGGGAAACCAAAAACTTCGGCAAATAAAAAACGTTTAAATTTTTTCCCTGGCATGCAACATCATGTGCTTTTGCAATTAATTCATCAATGTAGTATTGAATTTGTGTATTGTCTGCCGGTTCTTGAAAATCTATTACATCTTCATTGTCTTCCATGTCCGACTGAACGTTATCAAATTCTTCTTTCGGCCCAAAATCTAAATTTCTATCACTACTTAGTGATTCCAAATTACTTTTAGCTTCTTCTACATTACGCACATATACAGAATTAATTTTGCTGTCAATGTAAGGGTTTCCTGCTACAGTAGCAGTCAGCAGAAATATTTGTTCAAAAGCTTTAAGGTCTGTGCAATCGATCATGAGGGAAACGCATCTCAAGAAAAATTCTTTAATTGCATAATGTGAAAAATGCAGGAAACACTTCCACCTTGCAACCAAATGCATAATATGGGCCTCATCAACCCGAATAAATGTCTGCATCGGTCGTATGTGCTGCTTAGAGCCAAGCAAGTGGTGAAAGCGGTCATTTACGTACCATTTTATCGGCATCCAATTAAACGCCATTGATATAGCCGACAACAACGCTCGCGAATAATCACAAACTGTCTCCATTGGCGGTTTTACGCCCTGCCTCAGCCATCGACATAGCCAAAAATATATGAATTCTGTGTCATTGCGTTCAGTTATCATTTGATTTATTGGAAGAGTCGAATTTTCAAAGTTAATCACCATACTGTATAAAAATATGGGCTTTGTTTGTGTTTTGTTAGGTCTTACTATTTTTTTTATAAGACTACCAGTAGCATCAATGCAAATAACTGTTGGGTTTGATTTAATTTGACAATATTTTTTATAGGAATCAGTTTGCAATGCGGAATTATAAAATACATGAAATGGCGAATTGCTGACCTCTTTCACCATACCGGCAAATTCAGGCTTAACTTTCAAGTTTTCTACTGCTCTCATTAGATCGTAAGAATCTTTCTTGTCAATATCCAGCCGTTCATAAGCTTCTTCCCGTTTCGCTTCACGCAAAACATCGTGCGATGGTAAGTAGTTTGGCTCTTCATCACCAATGCACATGTTCTCGCGAGCCATCCTCTTTCGCCATTGTGACGAGCCTTCTACAATCAACTCCTTTTTTACTTGTTTCCGCAGCTCTCCATTTAGTGGCCGTTTTACCACATCGTGTTTTTCCAGGCGTGTATCACGCGTGTTTACACATAATATTACTGGTTCATCTTCTTGAGGCTTTCGACTTATATGTCCAGTAAACTTATTTCTGCATCTAACAGACTTGCAGTTGCCTTCGATCAATAAATAATATTTGGATGTAGCTCCAAATATTTTTGATCTCTTAAAGACAAACGCATATGGAATGTGTGTTTGCTTGGTAAATGCCATGGCAATTACGTTCGTCCATACATTTGGTTTCAGAGTCTTCTCGTTATCTATAAGTTTTGGATTAATAAGAAAAAATGAACTACTTGCGGTGTGGAACCAAATGTAATATATATTAAAAAATAGTAAAATAGTAAGTTTCGCAGCCATACCGTTAGGCTTAATGACGTTCCACTCATCTTTTGTCAAAATTACGTTAAATTTTGAATACTTTGCTTGGCTAATTGGGAATTTATTGCAACTAAATGCAGAAGATGGAGTGCTGCTTGACGATTTTAAAATAGTTGTAGACTCATTTGAAGATGTTTCGGTCTCACTAACCATCAACCCCATTTCCTTTTTGGCTTTTGATAGAATGCCCCTTCTATCTTGTCGTACATTCGTGTACACCACGTCAGCAGGCCATCTGTGCCCGAGCTCCTTACTCATGTCCTTCCATGTTGGAGAACTGTATTTTGGGACTTCATCATTTTCAAAATAAATGATAAATTTTTTTATCACTGCGATCGCGTCCTCCTCAGGA
This sequence comes from Crossocerus cetratus, assembly GCA_963675795.1. Lineage (NCBI taxonomy): Eukaryota > Metazoa > Arthropoda > Insecta > Hymenoptera > Crabronidae > Crossocerus > Crossocerus cetratus. The sequence goes on from OY776671.1 coordinate 5,325,925, forward strand.
ACTGCAGCTTTGCGAGGCATCTTACTAGTCTGCAATAATAAGTAATAATAAGTAATAATAATAATAATACAAATATGGAAACCTTGAAAAATAATATAGGCCTTTAAAAGTTGTATTAATGCAAAAATTGAAAAAGGAGAATTATATTCATTACTTTGATGACCTTCCTTACAAAATTCCACAATAGAAACTTACTTGTTAATTAATGCAACGAAATTAAGAAATATAATAGAAAGAGCTTATAGTTAGTTATATAACAGTTCACTCACCTTAAAAACAAATGTCTCGAACTTGAAAAGGTTATGTGTAGAATATTTTTCTGCACATATAGCTTAAGAATTGTTTCGCTCTTTATACCTTTTGAATAGAAAAATAAGCAAAAATTAACAGTCTAATAAGACAAAATAAAGCAAGTGTGCTTAACAATACAATCTAATATCTATATTTAAAATAGTCAAAGTATAAGCTTGATGATGTTCCATTCATCTTCGGTCAATATTAAACTAACTTTGCATGTTCTCTGCTATTAATCATATCTTCATTTTAACTTACTATGGGCGAAAACGAAATGTTACTTGAAGATCTCAAAATATTATTTGCAGATTCATTCAGAGAATCCTTCACTGTTTTCTGTATCAACAAAGTCGATTAATGGCAAACTATTGACGATTGTCAATAAACTGAAACTAACACCATTTCTTTTTCAATTCTAGCTTACATTTATGTAACCATGTCATCAGCCCATTTGTGGTCAAGTTCTTTGCCCATAATTTTCCAAATTTCTGCGCTTTACTTTGACAGTTCACCCTTCCTGAAACAAATTACATAGTTTTTCTTGTTCTTTTCTTATGAAATATGTCTTTTCTTACTTATTTTCACATGATGAACTGACTTCTTATCCTCCCGCCCCCACTCATCAACCATTTTTACAATAATCAAATTTCCCATTGCGTCACCCCTTAAGGGCCCGTGCTCGGGGTTTGCATTTTCGAACAGCCGTAGCGTCGTTATTTATGAACCGATTGATTTCAAATTTCGGTTACGTACTAATGAAACTATTACCTAGTACATGATCGAGCCAGATTTTTGAAAAAGCTTTTTGTTTAAGAGATATAGTCTTGGAAGAAAAAAATCTGGCTCGATCATGTACTAGGTAATAGTTTCATTAGTACGTAACCGAAATTTGAAATCAATCGGTTCATAAATAACGACGCTACGGCTGTTCGAAAATGCGAAATTTACGGGAACTGATTAGGTTGCCTCTAGCGGCAAACTCAGAAGTACGCTCCCTCCAGTCGACGGGGGCGGAGCTTCGGAGCATGACAGGCGACTATGGAGGGAGAGTCAAACGTATACCTATCCTATACAAAAAGGATTTCTTGACCGCGCCGTAAGACCGACCTTTTCATTTGGCTCTGAATATTACTTTCAGCCGCCCTCCGTAAACACTTTCAGGGTGTATTCCATTTCTTATCGGCTTATTTCGGTAGATTGATTATTTATCTTCAAATTATTAAACCCAATTGCAATTCAGAAATAAAAATCAGTACGCATCTCTTCCTCACTTTGAAGCTCAATCCAAAATATAGTTTCGATTTCTCTCTATAAATTTCTTCAATCATGAAGAAATGAATCTGTGTTGGAGACAAAGAATTGAATGCAGGAGGATACCCCCGCTCGAGCGCGCAACGGGTTCGGCCAAACAAGTGCCATAGTTTATTATCGGGAACAACTCGTGTTGTACCTGATCTGGCCTTCTTAGAGATTAGCTGGCGTGGTTATTGACTGCGAATGGGAATGGGAAATCCCATATTTACTCTAGTGCACACTTGCACCAAAGTAGGTACCGCGAGGGTTGCTAACCCCGGCTAATTGTGTAACCCAACCGCGGAGCGCCCGGCCAGGAGCTCCCGCGAGCTGCAAGCACTACCTGTGAGCAGCGGAGTTCGTCCCTTTCTCCTCCATCTCTCGCAAGCATTCATTTCTTTTCGTCCAGTACTTACGAGAAATAACAATATGAACAATACGAAAATGATTTAGAGGGTTATTACATTACATACGGCAAGCTTTGGCCGAGTGAAATATGCACCGTGCGTCGCAGGAAAGAGGGCACCTAGTTTCCCCGCAGGTATGTGGGATCCAGGCTCCTTCTTTCTAGCGGTGCACGGTACGTGATGTGGAGGGTAGCGGGTGCCGATAAAGGATTATAGGGATTAGGTAATAGCCTCTACCGTGTCCCAAATCAGTAACGCGGAACTCAACCAATAAATGCAGGAAACATGCTTTGTGTTTCAAAATAATGAACCACCAGTAAGAGGTGCAATAAAACGTAGTCATTTGGTACGGCAACCAAAGATCGTAATGCCCAAGAGATTGCTGGTGCCCCAATTTGCCGAACTAATTTCTACCAGTGGCACCCGATCGCAATAAACATCCGAACGGCAGGGTTTTTCCTTTTTCCCCTGACTAGACAATGCACAAAAGAACGCGTAACCGCGGGCGCTTCTTACCGCGCCCAAGCAAAGGATACCCGCACTTTGGCACCTCGGGGCCAATTTAGTTTTCTTATATATAACAACGATATTAGCTACCGAGCATCAGTATTCCAACACCTTTGCGATCAGACACTTCTTCTCAGTTTGACATCGAACTAAACTCGAGAAGTTTCTACAGTGTTTACGCAGTTGTTGTTGGCGTTTATTTCGCGGTACTTCTTAGTTTTTGTTTCATTTCGGGAGTTGAAATAAAAGTGAGTGCTATTTACAATGGGCAACAAAAGAAATTCGCGACGAAAAATCCTCACTGCTGTGAGAAAAGGGGTGGCTGCTAAGAACTTCGTTCGGAATGGATTACAGCCAGAGCTAATGTCATCCAACACTCCCATGGAATGTGATGATGTCCCCACCGAAACGGTTCAGATGGAGGAAAATGTGAATCACACCGTACCAACCAATTCAGAGGAGAAATTATTGAGGGGAAGGAGAATAATCGACATCGGCTTTTTTTGGGAGCAAATACAAGAAATGGAGCACGCCCCATACTTCTCCTGCAATATGAAAAATTGCAAAATTGTAGACGAACAGTTGGTTGGACTTCAATCAAGGTTGAAAGTTGTGTGCGATATGTGCAAGAAGGAGTTTATTTTGAGGACTGATAGAGATTCCTCAGTGGATTTGAATGCTTCTGCAGTGATGGGCACCCTCTCGATAGGATGTGGATATTCCCAGTTGCTAGAATTTTCAGCCGTTTTGGATTTGCCTCCAATTTCGGCGAAATTGTATAACAATAAGCACGAAGCGGTTGGGAAGGTTTTTCACAAAACTGCTTGGGAAGAAATTGAACTAGCAGGGAAAGAAGCAAAGCTCGCTCGACAACGTGGTGACATAGATGCCGACGGATATCCCCTCATAACGGTTATCGCTGACGGCGCTTGGAGTAAGCGATCGTATAAAACCAATTACGATGCACTGTCGGGAGTTGCTGTGATTATTGGCGAGGTCACAAGGAAGGTTTTATTTGTCGGGATAAAGAACAAATACTGCACGACTTGCTCAAGAGCCGAAAACAAAGGCATAGAAGCAAGAAAGCATTTGTGTTTCCGTAACTGGAGTGGAACCTCCACGTCAATGGAATCGGAATTGATTTTGGAGTGATTCAAGAACAGCGTCGAGCACCATGGCATAAAATATAAGAAGCTCATTGGAGATGGTGATAGTAGTGTGACAAAGAAGCTACACAAAATAAAACCTTATGGCTCCCAACTGGTGGAGAAAGTAGAGTGTGTCAACCACTTACTCAGAAATTTTTGTCATAAATTAAAAGAAGTCTCCAAAAGCACCAGAAACTCGACTGGAAAATCCGTTCCGATACATTTGCGGAGGAAACTGGGAGCAAGTGTTCTTCGCTTCAGAGCAGCGATAAAAGGTGCGGCGGAAAAGAGGTCCAAGGAAGATGTGCCTTTTGCACAACAAATCACATTATTCAGGAAGGATGCTGCAAATTGTATCGATCACATCTTTGGACGTCACACCAATTGTGATATATACTTCTGTGAGAAGAAAGACGAAGAAGATTTTGTCAAGGATATAACGGAGTGCGGATTAGCATTCGACATAAAGAAATGTCTCAATAGAGTAATTGGAAACGCAGCCTCATTATTGTTGAACAGAAACAACAATCCTGCGGAACAGTTTAATAGCATGTTGTGCAAATTAATTGGTGGGAAGAGGATCAACTTCTCTTTAAAAGGATCCTACAAATATCGATGCGAAGCAGCAGTTGTATCATACAATTGCAAGGACAACTATTATACGAAATTATTTCGTAGTGTGGGTTTGGAGCCCTGCACGTATGTGTCGAAGTTGCAGCAGGTGAAAGCAAAGAGACGCCAAAGGGAAACCAATTACAAGAAACAGAAGAAAAGCAGGAATTCAGTAGCAACGGCTGATGCTGATTATGGACAAGTCGAAGAGGAACTGTCAGAGCACGAATTCAACAGGCGTAAAGAAAAAATCGTTTCAAACCTAAAAAAGGATCCTACGATCGTGGAGGAGTCGACAAGAGGCCAGGGTTCTAACCCGACATGGAGGAACGAAAGAGCTTTCCGTTTGACGGCGTCGAAGTTTGGGACCGTTTGCAAAAGACGACAAACGACACCCCCCAACAAATTAATTCAGAATCTGCTGAATAACACATTTGGAGGGAATGCAGCAACCAGATATGGATTAGAGCATGAGCCAATTGCAATCCAAGACTTCCACACATTATCGAACTTCTCGATAAAAGAATGTGGGCTCTTTATTGGAAGTGGAGAGGAGTTCTTCATTGGCGCAAGTCCGGATGGAATAATAGAGAACGAGGATGCAATCGTCGAGATTAAATGTCCAGTTAGACTGAAAACCTGCACTTCGATAGATGAAGCAGTGAAAGAGAAACTGATAGATTGCTTGGAGTATATTAAAAATTCGGACGACCAGATACGGCTAAAGAAAAATCATGATTACTATTATCAAATTCAAGGACAATTATATCTAACGAAGAAGAAGTATTGCTACTTCGTGGTGTGGGCTCCTACGTGTCCACCTTACATTGAAAAAATTGAGTTTGACATTGCATTTTGGGATAAGAACATGAAAGAAAAATTACGCGACTTCTATTTCCATAATCTACTTCCTGCAATAGTAAAAACTGAAATGTAGGTTTTTCACGACACCAAAAAGAAATTTCAATTGTCGCAAACGACATCTCAGTATCACGACACCAAAAAGAAATTTCAATTGTCGCAAACGACATGTCAGTATCACGACACCAAAAAGAAATTTCAATTGTCACAAACGACATGTCAGTATCACGACACCAAAAAGAAATTTCAATTGTCGCAAACGACATGTCAGTATCACGACACCAAAAAGAAATTTCAATTGTCGCAAACGACATGTCAGTATCACGACACTAAAAAGAAATTTCAATTGTCGCAAACGACATGTCAGTATCACGACACCAAAAAGAAATTTCAATTGTCGCAAACGACATGTCAGTATCACGACACCAAAAAGAAATAGTCTAAGATCCGAATTGGAAGCGTCCTGCACCCATCTACTTCCCGGTTGAAAAGTATTTTTTATCAACGGTAGTAGCCAAACAAATATATCGCGAATGAGTTGCCTTACGAAATATGCTCATGGCTATCCTTAATTAAAAATACTGTAAATAATTTGTTTACAATATTTCACTCATTTGCTTACCAAACGAATTTAATACCAATCGAAAGTATAAAGCATAAGGAACACGCAAACGTTAGGTTGCCTACCTATTTCTGTTCCCAATTACCGGGTTGCCAGATATCAAGAGGTATTATTACAGTATTACAGTATTTTTAATTAAGGATAGCCATGAGCATATTTCGTAAGGCAACTCATTCACGATATATTTGTTTGGATACTACCGTTGATAAAAAATACTTTTCATCCGGGAAGCAGATGGGTGCTGGACATTTCCAATTCGGATCTTAGACTAATCAATTGTCGCAAACGACATGTCAGTATCATGACACCACGGATGTCAGTTTCAGTTTCGTCGACTCAGTCTGTTACATACAAATATTACCGACTATCGATTGTTTCCACATAAATATTTGCGTATTGGAAGGTAACACTTGGTGCGCGATCGGGCAACTCCCAAACAGTCACGTGACTAAACAGGCGTGGAAATTACATATCAAGCCTCTTCAAATCAGTGCAGTGTCAACCTTGGAAGAGGACAATGTCTGGTAAGTCCATACAATATCTTCTCTTCTCGCGTAATGCTATTAGACATTCGACAATATAAAGAAGTAATAGAGTAATGCGTAATGAGTAACATGTAAAGTAACGGAGTAGTATAGCAAGGAATATCCTTCATGTCAACGGATTGATTGTACAATTACATTTTTGAATCCGGAATACCTTACTAATTTCGTATGCACGAAATCATATTAAATACCAACGATATCCATTCGCGATGAGCAATAATGTGTTTGTCAAATCCCTCTTGTCGATCGTATAATAGCATTGCTAGCGCTTTGTTTCTCCAACGGTTCTCGATCGTTTGGGTGACCTACCTTGGGTGTTACCTTTAAAACGGGTACGTACACTTACCCACACGATCGCGCTCATGCTCCCACATACACCGCGACCCTCACATTGTTTTGAAAACATTGCCGCGCGCCGGCCTAGACTATTGTCCGGGCACAGTTCTCAGCTGATCTTGACAGCTGAGAGCATCTCCCTCTCTCTCTCTCTCTCTCTCTCTCTATCTTTCTCTCTGTCCAATCCTCTTTCTCTTTCTGCTCAATCGTTGTTGGCCGTATATTAATTAATTTCTGTTTTTCAGGCAATACCCCGCACACACCAGAGCAGTGCTCGCAGGAAGACCTGCGAGCATTATTGCGTCGAATGAGCGAGAGGCAAGAGGCCCTGCTGGCGCGAGCACTCGCGCAAAGAGAGCAGCAGCAGCAGCCACCGCCACCGCCACCGCCACAACCGCAGCAGCAACATCAATGTTCGCAGGGAGACCTGCGAGCATTGATTCTTGAGATGGGCGAGAGGCAGGAGGCCCTGCTGGCGCGAGCACTCGCGCCGCCACAGCAGCAGCAGCAACAACAATGCCCGCAGGGAGACCTGCGGGCATTGTTCAGGGAGATGGCAGAAAGACAAGAGGCTTTCCTGGAGCGGGCCCTTGAGATCCGAAGGCCCACGAATGATGCCGCGGGCTCTACAAATAATAGTATGTATTATTTATTATAATAAATACGATACAAACAAAGACTATTTCATTAGGAATCTGATTAATATATATTTCATTTCTGCATTTCAGATTACGAAAATGCGAACCAGACGAATGGGAGGAACCGCGGTCAAGGCCACCGGCGGGGCGGCGGGCGCTCCCGCAGTCGGTGGCACCGACGGAACGACGGTAAAACCGTCGTTCAAAAATATTATAATTTATATTAAAATAAGCACACATTGACAGAACGACGGTTTTACCGTCGATGACATGACACATTTTACAAATTTCGTGAAATGTTTTTATATCTATATTTATATTATTGTACTTGTAATGACTACGTTTATAATAAATGAATATGACAGATTTATAAGAAACTAACGAATAGCGCCAAACCCGATCCCGCCGCGGTTCGGCCAGACAATCATCGAGACAAACATCGCAGCTCATCGTTAGCAACTCGCGCGATACCTGCTCTTACTATCCAATCTGATTTTCTTATCGATTACTTACGGTGAATTATGAGGGGATTTCTCCTCGGCCGTCCGTGATTTGGCCGCTCGGAAGTCCTGCCTGCATAATAGCCGGCCTGGCTATCGGCCGCTAGTCCTCGACTTCCTGAAACGCGAATCGGGCGCCAGGTTCCGCGGACGGAACCGAATTTCTACGTTCGCGCGTGGAAAAGCTGGTATCAAGGGCAGCTGGCTCGTCCGCCGGTACTCCTCGAGGTGGATCCTCCCGGCTAGCTAGAGAGAGGGGTTCCTGTAGGGAAGAAGGAGAGGCGAAGCTACAACCCACACGGTTGGGTGACAAGATCGTTTATTGCACGTTAGAGAATGCTCGTTCATGGGCCCTCGCTTGGGCAGGCCGTCGCTCGGCCGATCACACAATAGCCGGACCTACGAATGGCCCGGCACCTCGGCGTTCCCGCCGCCGCTTACAATCTAAACCTTAACTCTACGTGAGATGAAGCGCGCTCGCGGATGATCCTAATAACTACGATATTCCGGCAAAGATCACGGATTCGCACGAAAACCCAGCTGTTCGTTGGTTACAAAGGAGGCCCCGATGCCTCACACGTGGGTGTGATTCACGTTCGGACGGGCTGCGCCACAATGACGGCGTACGTCCGTTCCTCGACCGAAACCTTAGATCTAATTACGCTAGTTGACTCTTGGTGACTAGAAGAGTCACCTCAAGGGACACCGGGCTGGCCCGCGGGCTGCCTATCGCTGCTTCGAACAAGGAGAGCCTACGGCCGGCACCGAGACTCGCACGGGAAGTACAAAGAAACAAAGAACAAAGGGACGCGCGGGGCTTACCGGTCGTTCGCTGCTTCGCCTTTCTCGGCTTTCTCCGAGATACTTGAAGCCTCCGGGATATTCGGACACTCGTCCGGGGAATCGCTATCCACAATTCGGTTGGGCTCTGCTCGCTCGCTCGTTCGATTTGAATTTCAGTCGCTCTAGTCGCCTGGAAGTCGCACGTCCGCACGGAAAACGCGTCACCACAAGAGTGACGAGTTCCTACGCGTTCCCTAATTTCTAGCCCCGCGCGCGCCCCGCGCCCCTCCCGCTAGTCCTTCAGCGCCGCGCCGTGTCAAGGGGTTGCCGGGTAACTTAGCGCGCCTAAGTCCCTCGGCCTGGGCTTCTACCGCTGTCGGTAGGGCAGGAGTCGCTGGTACATTTGCCGATCTTCGTTCGCCGAAGCCGGCCTTCTCCCAGGCTGCATCGCGGCTTTTGTCGTCTCGCTGTCACAGGGGATGAGCGCCTCCGCTGGACTTCGACCTTTCCCTCCGCAGCTTCCATCGGCCCTGTCGCTCCTTATGCCAATGGAACATACTCCTTGCCCCTTGGTGCCACCTCGTCTCGTTCTCGCTGTCGAGGACTCGTTGCCCGAAGGCGAGTTAGTCTACGCGCTTCGATCTAGGAGGTGTCCCTTGGAGTGACGGCTGTTCGAGCCGGCGGACGTGCGTAGCGAGCGCGTGTATGTGCGAGCGACGAGCGATTCTTGTGGCGGGGCGATTCTGCCCCGTCACACTCTCCCCTCCCTGGAGTGAGCCTCCGGCTCGCCGCCTCGCGCCCCTCGCTCCCCGCCGTCTCGGTGCCGTGGCTCCAAGGGCCTCTGTCAGCTGGTATCCCCACCACCTACGATAAGCGGCCGAACAATACAATTACGGACGGGAGTACAAACACATGGCTCTTAGAATTACGGGTTGGTGTAAATCAGGTATATGATGACTAGGATGTTGGATTCCGACGGATAGGACTGGAAAAATTTCGAGCAGAGTCCAGCTCTGCCGTGGCCATCCTTTTCCGCGAATCTGGACGGTGTCTTCAGTCTTCTTGCTTCTCTCTTGCTCGGTGTCTTCAGTCTTCTTGCTTCTCTCTTGCTTGGGTCAGGGCTGATATTAGTAGTATTCTAATATCCGCTCCCTTACCCTCCCGGAGGACATGGCCTTGCGGCCGGTGTCGTGGTCCTCCCTCTTGGAGTCGGCCGATGGTCTGCCGACTCGTCCCGGGATCGGCTGGTGGACTGCCGATCCTCTCCCCCGGATCGACTGATGGGCTGCCGATCCTCTCTTCTTCTCCTCCCCTCGACGCCCGGTGTTACGGCGCCTATCCTGCGGCTACGGGTCGCCCCCCCGGCGCACCGCGTCTACCCCCGTCGCGTCGGTGGACCGCCTCCTCACTCCCGTGCGCGCTCCCGGCGTTCTCGGAGCTCGCGAGAGCGGCACGCGTTCTCCGCGCTGAGGTCGTGCCACGGTTCGTGGCGGTAGGGGCAGCGGTGGGTCACGGCCCCTTGATAACCGCAGCGGCGGCAGTAGTCTCGTCGCGGGGGGTGCGGGCATTCCGCTTGGCGGTGGCCTGACTGGCCGCAGCTCCAACACTCGGCCGTCATGATTGCAGGGCGCACTATCGGCCCCATCAGGCGTGGCCGGTGAGGGTCACCTGCCGGTCGGTCGACCGTCCGTAGGGGCTTGGGTAGAGCCGGGAGGCCCATGGCCCCCAGTGCCTCCTCCACCTCCGCTTGGAGGCGGGCGGCCTCCTTCGCCTTGGCCCCTATGGCCCGCAGCGTCTCCTGCCGCCTTAGTTGAGCGGCCCTATGTGCCTCGGCACGCTCCAGGGCGGGGCGGGCCACGTAACAGAGTCTGAGGGCTTCCCACCCCTCAGCGATCTCGACCCACTGGGCTTCCTCCCCCTCGTGGAAGCCCAGCCAGTGCTGGTCTCGCAGCATCTCTTCTCGTCCGCGGTGAAGTCCGGGTGGTCGGCTCTTCGACTGGGTGTTCTAAGGGAGATAGGCAGGGGAAACATAGGGATGACTGACACGATTCTACCACCACGCACCTGAGTTGACATATTGCTAGCTACTCCCGTCTTACTTGGCCACGTAAGGTTTCAAATCTTGAACGTGGATCACACCCGCTGGCTTACCGTCGATCGTCTCGTATTCGTATACGAGGGCGGATCGGACCTTGGAGATTACGAAAGGGCCGTGGAACCTGGTTGCTAGCTTAGCGGCGACATTGTGCGCCGCTGACGAGAGTACGTGTTGACGTTTCAACACTCGGTCGCCGATGCCGAATTTTCTCGCACGCCGACCGCGGTTATAATACCTGCTCTGGGACTGATAAGCGGACTCTAGATTTTCGATTACCCAGTGGCGTATCTCTCCCAGTCGCTTCATTCTCGCGGCCCAGGGATCTCTGTCGACCGGTGGCCACTCGTCTTCGCCGCCGGTCGCCCCCTCCCTCCCTAGAAAACAGCGTGGAGGTAGCGGTTCGCGGCCGAGATTTAAGAAGGCTGGTGAGGCTTGGAGCGTGGAGTGTTTCGCCGTGTTATACGCGAATTGGAACTTGGCTAGGTGTACAGGGTGATTCGGGTAAGTGCTATCGGCTTTTTACCATGGAAATTTATCGATTTTTGAAATTGGTAATTGTCTCGGCGGCCGTCTAATGTCACCGGTGTCGCGTGGCTGCTTAGGGCCAACTGGCCGAATCACGCCAAATACCGACAGTCTTCCGATTAACCGGCAAGGGCCGAATGAGTCGGTAATAAAACATTTCTGCAGCACAATGGAACGGAAAGTGTGAGCGATGCGTGGCATAATAAACATAGTAAAGAGCGTGTCATCGGTGCACTCTGGCGAGAAATCATTCTTGTTTTTCCTTTTATTATAACTGTAGAGCTAAATATTGAAAGAGCCAGTAGTTCTCTCCTTACCTCAAGTCAACAGCCAGGCTTTCACGCTTTTTTGGAAGGCGGAGGCAACACGCCTGCAGCAGCGGCGCGATCAAGGATTGCGGCCGAGTCTTTCAATATTTCGTTTTATAGTTATAATAAAGAGAGAAACAAGAATTATTTCTCGCCAGAGTGCAAGAATGATAGGCTTCCCTATATTATTTATTATGCATAAAACATTTATTATGTCACGCGAATCTCTCGCACTCCCCCCCTGCCAGTGTGCGATTTTTGTAGTTCCTCGTAGGCAAGCCCGTTTCGTTGGTAAAACATTTCTGCACTGCACACTGGCAGGGGGGAGTGCGAGATATTAGCGTGATATAATAAAGATTTGTGCATAATAAATAATATAGGGAAGCCTATCATTCTTGCACTCTGGCGAGAAATAATTCTTGTTTCTCTCTTTATTATAACTATAAAACGAAATATTGAAAGACTCGGCCGCAATCCTTGATCGCGCCGCTGCTACAGGCGTGTTGCCTCCGCCTTCCAAAAAAGCGTGAAAGCCTGGCTGTTGACTTGAGGTAAGGAGAGAACTACTGGCTCTTTCAATATTTAGCTCTACAGTTATAATAAAAGGAAAAACAAGAATGATTTCTCGCCAGAGTGCACCGATGACACGCTCTTTACTATGTTTATTATGCCACGCATCGCTCACACTTTCCGTTCCATTGTGCTGCAGAAATGTTTTATTACCGACTCATTCGGCCCTTGCCGGTTAATCGGAAGACTGTCGGTATTTGGCGTGATTCGGCCAGTTGGCCCTAAGCAGCCACGCGACACCGGTGACATTAGACGGCCGCCGAGACAATTACCAATTTCAAAAATCGATAAATTTCCATGGTAAAAAGCCGATAGCACTTACCCGAATCACCCTGTACGTCCCAATCGCGGTGGTCGTTTTGTATAAATGACACGATCATTGTTTTTAGTACCCGATTGACTCGTTCGACCGGGTTCGCCTGTGGGTGATACGGCGGTGTCATTGCGCGTTTCACTCCGTACTCTTTCGCGACTGTGCCGAGCGTTTGGTTGACAAATTCGGTGCCGTTGTCGGTCAGCAATACTCTGGGGACTCCCCATCGTGAGAAAACTAGGTTTTCGATCGCTTCGGATATCTTTTTCCCGTTCGATTTTCGTAAGGGCGCTACCTCGATCCACTTCGTGAACAGGTCCTGGATCACTAATATGTACATGTATCCGGCCCTACTCCGCGGGAGCGGTCCCATAATATCGGCCGCGATCACTGACCAGGGTTCGTTCACGAAATGTTTGCCCATCTCGCCCGCCGGTGCGCTCTGCTCTACTTTTGTCAGTTGGCACGTCTCGCACGCCCGTACATAGGTCGCGACGTCTTTATACATTTTCGGCCAGTAGTATCGTATGGCCAGCCGTTCGTACGTTTTCTCGCGCCCAAGGTGTCCGGCTTCCGGTGTATCGTGTGCTTCCGAGAGGACGTCCTCTTTCTCTCCGTTCCGCGGTACTAGTTTCCACTCGTCCCGGTCGTCTCCTAGGAGGTCTCGCGCGATCGCGTTCGTCCGTCGATAATACAGGCGATTTCCTTCTAACTTCCAGTCTTTTTCCTGCAGTGGCTCTTTCTGTACTCGCGTGATTTTCTTGTCGTACCATGTGTCCGGACGCGACGTTAGGGCTGCGATTCGTTCGGTCGCTTGTGATTCGAACATCATCGCGAATGCTCGCGTTACTACGCGCCCGCTCTCTGGTTCGTCTTCGTCCGAATCGCTCGCGTACGTGTTCTCAGCTTCGGGTATTCGCGACAGCGCGTCGGGTACTTTATGTAGCGCGCCTTTACGATGTACGATTTTAAAGTCGAATTCCTGAAGCTGGAGTGCCCATCTCCCTAATCGGCCGGCCGGATCTTTCAAATTCGTGAGCCACTGGAGGCTACTATGGTCGGAAATTACGGTGAATGTATATCCCTCTAGATAACAGCGGAACTTTTTGATCGCCCATATTACGGCTAGGCATTCCTGCTCGGTCGTTTTATAATTTCGCTCAGCTGATGTCAACGAGCGGCTCGCGAACGCGACGACTCTCTCTATCCCGTCGATCGTTTGCGTGAGTACCGCTCCTAGGCCGACCATACTCGCGTCGGTTTCCAGGACGAATGGAATTTCAAAGTGCGGATAGGTTATGACTGGAGTTGTGGCGACCGCTTCGCGCAGGGATTCGAACGCTTGTTGCCGCTCGGTCGTCCACTTCCAGGGCTCGTCCTTTTTCAGGAGTTGATGCAGCGGATCTGCCAGGGTCGCGAAATTCGGAACGAATCTTCGGTACCAGGAAGCCATACCAAGGAATCGGCGCAGTTGGTGTATCGTTTTCGGGGCCGGGAACTCTACTATCGGGCGTATTTTCTCGAGGTCAACCTTCAAGCCGTCCGCGTGTACCACGAATCCCAAGTACCGAACTTCCGGACGGCAGAACTCACATTTATCCGGGTTTACAGTGAGACCGGCTTCTCCGATTCTATCCAGCACCGTGTGGAGCCATTTAAGATGCTCATCGAACGTTTCGGTGACGATAATTATATCGTCTAGGTACGCAAAGGCATAGGGTTCCATCTCCGGGCCTATCAGTCGATCGAGTAACTTTTGAAAAGTTGCGGGCGCTCCTGTCAGGCCGTACGGCATTCGCGTAAAATGGAATAATCCGCGTCCCGGTACCGTGAAAGCTGTTATTTCTTTGCTGGCTTCGTCCAGCGGAATTTGGAAATAGGCCTGACTAAGATCGAGTGTCGAAATATATTTGGCCGCGCGCAGTTTATCGAGGATGCTTGTCATAATTGGTAGTGGGTAAGCATCCTTTTTGGAAACCCTATTTACCTCCCTGAAATCGAGGCAGAACCTATATTTCCCGTTCGCTTTGCGTACCATGACGATTGGGCTCGACCATTCGCTGTTCGATCGTTCGATAAATCCGTCCGCGAGAAGTCGGTCCACCTCGGCGTAAATCGCTTCTTGTACTTTCGGGGAAACTTGGTAATAGCGCTGCTTGATCGGTTTATGACCTGCCACGTCGATGCGGTGTTTTATTAATTCCGTTCGCCCCGTCACCTGCTCGAGGAGGCCTACGCGTTTCTCCAAAAATTGGTGTAGTCGTTCGGTTTCCGATTCCGTTAGTAATTTTATTCCGGAACACCTTGGGTACGTGTTCGTTAGTCTCGGTAGGAAGTCGAATTTCTGTTCCGGATTCTCACAGAAATGCCATTTCTTCGCTCGGTAGTCCGCGATTATGCCAAAGGCTGCGATCGCTGTTATTCCGAGAATTACCTCTCCGGAGAGTGACTCTAACGTACGAAATTCGAGTGCGCGACTCCTGCCTCGAATGTTTACTCTTGCCGTCGCGGCGGCCTTCGAGCAGTCGGTCTGGCCGTTGCCGAGAACGTAATATTTTGGCTGAGTCGGACGGATGGTCAATCGCGCGGCTAGTTTTCTCACTAGGGTCGGGCTCAGGAAGTTATCGCTTGCTCCCCCGTCTACGAAAGCTGACACGACGTAATCTTCGATTCGCGCGTCCACGTATAATAGCGTGGGTTTTATTTGCGCTCGTACGGGCGGTCGGAGATCTAGCGAGTCGCACGAATCGCTTGAGTCGCTCGCTTCCCGATCCCCATCGCTACCGGCTGCTATCGCCCCGCTTAGCGCCGGCCGTCCTGGTTTCCCGAACAATTGGGACAATTTTTCGTCGGCGCTCCCGGCGTATCGCACCGATAACAATGGTTGGCCTCCGGCGCCACGTAGCCGTTACTACGGTGTCCCGTTGCTCCGCAGTTCCAACATCGAACCTGCTGCCAGCCTTCGAACCCGCGTCTTTTCGCGCTCGCGCCGCCGGATCGTCGGCCGTTTCCGCCTCGTTCGGTCGCGCCCGTCTTGCCTTTTTCCGCGATCTGGGCGATAGCCCCTTTCGATGCTTTCTGCGGTCTCTCGGATGTTGTCGTGGTTTCGTCCGCGCCTAGCACACCGAAGATGCCTTCCACCTTCTCGGCCTGTCTCCCTAGTTCGTACGGAGTGGTGAACGAGTCGACCGGTAAGCCCCGCGCGCCCCTTGGTTCTTTGTTTCTTTGTACTTCCCGTGCGAGTCTCGGTGCCGGTCGTAGGCTCTCCTTGTTCGAAGCAGCGATAGGCAGCCCGCGGGCCAGCCCGGTGTCCCTTGAGGTGACTCTTCTAGTCACCAAGAGTCAACTAGCGTAATTAGATCTAAGGTTTCGGTCGAGGAACGGACGTACGCCGTCATTGTGGCGCAGCCCGTCCGAACGTGAATTACACCCACGTGCGAGGCATCGGGGCCTCCTTTGTAACCAACGAACAGCTGGGTTTTCGTGCGAATCCGTGATCTTTGCCGGAATATCGTAGTTATTAGGATCATCCGCGAGCGCGCTTCATCTCACGTAGAGTTAAGGTTTAGATTGTAAGCGGCGGCGGGAACGCCGAGGTGCCGGGCCATTCGTAGGTCCGGCTATTGTGTGATCGGCCGAGCGACGGCCTGCCCAAGCGAGGGCCCATGAACGAGCATTCTCTAACATGCAATAAACGATCTTGTCACCCAACCGTGTGGGTTGTAGCTTCGCCTCTCCTTCTTCCCGACAGGAACCCCTCTCTCTAGCTAGCCGGGAGGATCCACCTCGAGGAGTACCGGCGGACGAGCCAGCTGCCCTTGATACCAGCTTTTCCACGCGCGAACGTAGAAATTCGGTTCCGTCCGCGGAACCTGGCGCCCGATTCGCGTTTCAGGAAGTCGAGGACTAGCGGCCGATAGCCAGGCCGGCTATTATGCAGGCAGGATTTCCGAGCGGCCAAATCACGGACGGCCGAGGAGAAATCCCCTCATAAACAAAGAAACAAAGAACAAAGGGACGCGCGGGGCTTACCGGTCGTTCGCTGCTTCGCCTTTCTCGCCTTTCTCCGAGATACTTGAAGCCTCCGGGATATTCGGACACTCGTCCGGGGAATCGCTATCCACAATTCGGTTGGGCTCTGCTCGCTCGCTCGTTCGATTTGAATTTCAGTCGCTCTAGTCGCCTGGAAGTCGCACGTCCGCACGGAAAACGCGTCACCACAAGAGTGACGAGTTCCTACGCGTTCCCTAATTTCTAGCCCCGCGCGCGCCCCGCGCCCCTCCCGCTAGTCCTTCAGCGCCGCGCCGTGTCAAGGGGTTGCCGGGTAACTTAGCGCGCCTAAGTCCCTCGGCCTGGGCCTCTACCGCTGTCGGTAGGGCAGGAGTCGCTGGTACATTTGCCGATCTTCGTTCGCCGAAGCCGGCCTTCTCCCAGGCTGCATCGCGGCTTTTGTCGTCTCGCTGTCCCAGGGGATGAGCGCCTCCGCTGGACTTCGACCTTTCCCTCCGCAGCTTCCATCGGCCCTGTCGCTCCTTATGCCAATGGAACATACTCCTTGCCCCTTGGTGCCACCTCGTCTCGTTCTCGCTGTCGAGGACTCGTTGCCCGAAGGCGAGTTAGTCTACGCGCTTCGATCTAGGAGGTGTCCCTTGGAGTGACGGCTGTTCGAGCCGGCGGACGTGCGTAGCGAGCGCGTGTATGTGCGAGCGACGAGCGATTCTTGTGGCGGGGCGATTCTGCCCCGTCACACTCTCCCCTCCCTGGAGTGAGCCTCCGGCTCGCCGCTTCGCGCCCCTCGCTCCCCGCCGTCTCGGTGCCGTGGCTCCAAGGGCCTCTGTCAGCTGGTATCCCCACCACCTACGATAAGCGGCCGAACAATACAATTACGGACGGGAGTACAAACACATGGCTCTTAGAATTACGGATTGGTGTAAATCAGGTACATGATGACTAGGATGTTGGATTCCGACGGATAGGACTGGAAAAATTTCGAGCAGAGTCCAGTTCTGCCGTGGCCATCCTTTTCCGCGAATCTGGACGGTGTCTTCAGTCTTCTTGCTTCTCTCTTGCTCGGTGTCTTCAGTCTTCTTGCTTCTCTCTTGCTTGGGTCACGGCTGATATTAGTAGTATTCTAATATCCGCTCCCTTACCCTCCCGGAGGACATGGCCTTGCGGCCGGTGTCGTGGTCCTCCCTCTTGGAGTCGGCCGATGGTCTGCCGACTCGTCCCGGGATCGGCTGGTGGACTGCCGATCCTCTCCCCCGGATCGACTGATGGGCTGTCGATCCTATACACATTCACCGTAATTTCCGACCATAGTAGCCTCCAGTGGCTCACGAATTTGAAAGATCCGGCCGGCCGATTAGGGAGATGGGCACTCCAGCTTCAGGAATTCGACTTTAAAATCGTACATCGTAAAGGCGCGCTACATAAAGTACCCGACGCGCTGTCGCGAATACCCGAAGCTGAGAACACGTACGCGAGCGATTCGGACGAAGACGAACCAGAGAGCGGGCGCGTAGTAACGCGAGCATTCGCGATGATGTTCGAATCACAAGCGACCGAACGAATCGCAGCCCTAACGTCGCGTCCGGACACATGGTACGACAAGAAAATCACGCGAGTACAGAAAGAGCCACTGCAGGAAAAAGACTGGAAGTTAGAAGGAAATCGCCTGTATTATCGACGGACGAACGCGATCGCCCGAGACCTCCTAGGAGACGACCGGGACGAGTGGAAACTAGTACCGCGGAACGGAGAGAAAGAGGACGTCCTCTCGGAAGCACACGATACACCGGAAGCCGGACACCTTGGGCGCGAGAAAACGTACGAACGGCTGGCCATACGATACTACTGGCCGAAAATGTATAAAGACGTGCCAAGAAAATGCGAGACGTGCCAACTGACAAAAGTAGAGCAGAGCGCACCGGCGGGCGAGATGGGCAAACATTTCGTGAACGAACCCTGGTCAGTGATCGCGGCCGATATTATGGGACCGCTCCCGCGGAGTAGGGCCGGATACATGTACATATTAGTGATCCAGGACCTGTTCACGAAGTGGATCGAGGTAGCGCCCTTACGAAAATCGAACGGGAAAAAGATATCCGAAGCGATCGAAAACCTAGTTTTCTCACGATGGGGAGTCCCCAGAGTATTGCTGACCGACAACGGCACCGAATTTGTCAACCAAACGCTCGGCACAGTCGCGAAAGAGTACGGAGTGAAACGCGCAATGACACCGCCGTATCACCCACAGGCGAACCCGGTCGAACGAGTCAATCAGGTACTAAAAACAATGATCGTGTCATTTATACAAAACGACCACCGCGATTGGGACGTACACCTAGCCAAGTTCCAATTCGCGTATAACACGGCGAAACACTCCACGCTCCAAGCCTCACCAGCCTTCTTAAATCTCGGCCGCGAACCGCTACCTCCACGCTGTTTTCTAGGGAGGGAGGGGGCGACCGGCGGCGAAGACGAGTGGCCACCGGTCGACAGAGATCCCTGGGCCGCGAGAATAAAGCGACTGGGAGAGATACGCCACTGGGTAATCGAAAATCTAGAGTCCGCTTATCAGTCCCAGAGCAGGTATTATAACCGCGGTCGGCGTGCGAGAAAATTCGGCATCGGCGACCGAGTGTTGAAACGTCAACACGTACTCTCGTCAGCGGCGAACAATGTCGCCGCTAAGCTAGCAACCAGGTTCCACGGCCCTTTCGTAATCTCCAAGGTCCGATCCGCCCTCGTATACGAATGCGAGACGATCGACGGTAAGCCAGCAGGTGTGATCCACGTTCAAGATTTGAAACCTTACGTGGCCAAGTAAGATGGGAGTAGCTAGCAATATGTCAACTCAGGTGCGTGGTGGTAGAATCGTGTCAGTCATTCCTATGTTTCCCCTGCCTATCTCCCTTAGAACACCCAGTCGAAGAGCCGACCACCCGGACTTCACAGCGGACGAGAAGAAATGCTGCGAGACCAGCACTGGCTGGGCTTCCACGAGGGGGGGGAAGCCCAGTGGGTCGAGATCGCGGAGGGATGGGAAGCCCTCCGACTCTGTTACGTGGCCCGACTCGCCCTGGAGCGTGCCGAGGCACAGAGGGCCGCTCATGTAAGGCGGCAGGAGACGCTGCGGGCCATAGGGGCCAAGGCGAAGGAGGCCTCCCGCCTCCAAGCGGAGGTGGAGGCGGCACTGGGGGCCATGGGCCTCCCGGCTCTACCCAAGCCCATACGGACGGTCGACCGACCGGCAGGTGACCATCACCGGCCACGCCTGATGGGGCCAATAGTGCGCCCTGCGATCATGACGGCCGAGTGTTGGAGCTGCGGCCAGCCAGGCCACCGCCAAGCGGAATGCCCGCACACCCCGCGACGAGACTACTGCCGCCGCTGCGGGTATCAAGGGGCCGTGACACACCGCTGCCCCTACCGCCACGAACCGTAGCACGACCTCAGCGCGGAGAACGCGTGCCGCTTTCGCGAGCTCCGCGAACGCCGGGAGCGCGCACGGGAGTGAGGAGGCGGTCCACCGACGCGACGGGGGTAGACGGGGTGCGCCGGGGGGGGCGACCCGTAGCCGCAGGATAAGGCGCCGTAACACCGGGCGTCGAGGGGAGGAGAAGAAGAGAGGATCGACAGGCCATCAGTCGATCCAGGGGGTGGATCGGCAGTCCACCAGCCGATCCCGGGACGAGTCGGCAGACCATCGGCCGACTCCAAGAGGGAGGACCACGACACCGGCCGCAAGGCCATGTCCTCCGGGAGGGTAAAGGGGCGGATATTAGAATACTACTAATATCAGCCCTGACCCAAGCAAGAGAGAAGCCAGAAGACTGAAGACACCGAGCAAGAGAGAAGCAAGAAGACTGAAGACACCGTCCAGATTCGCGGAAAAGGATGGCCACGGCAGAGCTGGACTCTGCTAGAAATTTTTCCAGTCCTACCCGTCGGAATCCAACGTCCTAGTCATCATGTACCTGATTTACACCAACCCGTAATTATAAGAGCCATGTGTTTGTACTCCCGTCCGTAATTGTATTGTTCGGCCGATTATCGTAGGTGGTGGGGATACCACCTGACAGAGGCCCTTGGAGCCACGGCACCGAGACGGCGGGGAGCGAGGGGCGCGAGGCGGCGAGCCGGAGGCTCACTCCAGGGGGGGGAGAGTGTGACGGGGCAGAATCGCCCCGCCACAAGAACCGCTCGTCGCTCGCACATACACGCGCTCGCTACGCACGTCCGCCGGCTCGAACAGCCGTCACTCCAAGGGACACCTCCTAGATCGAAGCGCGTAGACTAACTCGCCTTCGGGCAACGAGTCCTCGACAGCGAGAACGAGACGAGGTGGCACCAAGGGGCAAGGAGTATGTTCCATTGGCATAAGGAGCGACAGGGCCGATGGAAGCTGCGGAGGGAAAGGTCGAAGTCCAGCGGAGGCGCTCATCCCCTGTGACAGCGTGACGACAAAAGCCGCGATGCTGCCTGGGAGAAGGCCGGCTTCGGCGAACGAAGATCGGCAAATGCACCAGCGACTCCTGCCCTACCGACAGCGGTAGAGGCCCAGGCCGAGGGACTTAGGCGCGCTAAGTTACCCGGCAACCCCTGGACACGGCGCGGCGCTGCAGGACTAGCGGGAGGGGCGCGGGGCGCGCGCGGGGCTAGAAATTAGGGAACGCGTAGGAACTCGTCACTTTTGTGGTGACGCGTTTTCCGTGCGGACGTGCGACTTCCAGGCGACCAGAGCGATTGGAATTCAAATCGAACGAGCGAGCGAGCAGAGCCCAACCGAATTGCGGATAGCGATTCCCCGGACGAGTGTCCGAATATCCCGGAGGCTTCCAGTATCTCGGAGAAAGGCGAGAAAGGCGAAGCAGCGAACGACCGGTAAGCCCCGCGCGTCCCTTTGTTCTTTGTTTCTTTGTACTTCCCGTGCGAGTCTCGGTGCCGGCCGTAGGCTCTCCTTGTTCGAAGCAGCGATAGGCAGCCCGCGGGCCAGCCCGGTATCCCTTGAGGTGACTCTTCTAGTCACCAAGAGTCAACTAGCATAATTAGATCTTAAGGTTTCGGTCGAGGAACGGACGTACGCCGTCATTGTGGCGCAGCCCGTCCGAACGTGAATCACACCCACGTGCGAGGTATCGGGCCTTTCTTTGTAACCGAACGAACAGCTGGTTAACGTGCGAGTTCGTAACCTTTGCCGGAGCACCGTAGCTCTTAGAATCATCCGCGTACGCTATCATCTCACGTAGGAATAAGGTTTAGATTGTAAGCGGCGGCGGGAACGCCGAGGTGCCGGGCCACTCGTAGGTCCGGCTATTTTGTGATCGGCCGAGCTCCGGCCTGCCCAAGCAAGGACCCTTGACATTGCCATAACGTCCGAGCAATAAATTGTTATTGTTACCCAACCGTGTGGGTTGTCGATTCGCCTCTCCTTCTTCCCGACAGGAACCCCTCTCTCTAGCTAGCCGGGAGGATCCACCTCGAGGAGTACCGGCGGACGAGCCAGCTGCCCTTGATACCAGCTTTTCCACGCGCGAACGTAGAAATTCGGTTCCGTCCGCGGAACCTGGCGCCCGATTCGCGTTTCAGGAAGTCGAGGACTAGCGGCCGATAGCCAGGCCGGCTATTATGCAGGCAGGATTTCCGAGCGGCCAAATCACGGACGGCTAAGGAGAAATCCCCTCATAAATTGGCGCCCAACTACCACGGCAATCGGGAGAGGAGAGGAGTCGCGCGAACGATCGAACGTTACGATCGAACCTTAGATCCGCGAGTACGAAATTCCCGGTTGAACGAACGAAAAACCAGCTGTTCGAATTTTGTCTAACCCCTTTCTTGCAGGAGAGTACGAAAGGAAAGCATTGGAACCTGGTAAGCCGTGCGTTTCTCGATGTAACCGTCGAGAGACGCAAAAACTCGCGACCGTTAGAGTCAGGGACAAAGGGGAACGCGGAAAGACCCAAGGTCGTAAAAGTACGCACGGGCGTACACAAACCCAGCGGCGTAGGGACGCGGGCAGAGGCGTAGAATCGGGGGCCGAAAATTCGAACGGACGAAAGTACCCGAGAGAGCGCGATGCCTCCCCGGCTACGGAGGACAACGGTCCGAAAGACCGTCGAAGCGATGAGGGACGAGTGTGGAGCGCCGCCTTACCGAGCGAGCGCTGAGCACGGAGGGAACGGGAGAGGAGCGACGAGATCGCCTCGCGGACGCCATTGTGGCGCAAGACCGAGCGGACGGGCCGCCGGAGATAGAGATAGCGAGCGAAGGAGAGGGGGAACTCGAGCCGGACTATTCGGACGGGGAAGGCGCGGTAGGAGGAGTAGGGCTAGGCGCAAAACGCCGCGTGGTGCCGGTACGCACCTCGGAATTAGATTTCTCGGACGGATTGGAATTCGTTACAACCGGCCTCGCGCAGGCAAGGTTAGAACGAGAAGAGTACCCGCGAAAGACTTTCCACGCGGAAATGCAAACATCGTCACCGAATGCCCGACCGACACGACCAACGCGCCCGGGGCGAGTGACAATCGCGCCAGAAGCCACGCATTGGGAGGGGTGGCGAGATGAAAGCACGCGACGTCCGACAGGAAGACAGAGCGCGCACGTCGAACGAACTCCTCCCCCGACAAATAACTTCCAAACTACCATCCGGAAATGGAATATACAATACGCGGGCGACACGGTCGGAAACCTAAACCTTTTCTTAGCGCAAGTAAAAGCCTTCCGCAAGATATACCCGGTGCGAGACGATGAACTCCTCACGTGCGCGCCGATATTGCTAAGAGGCGATGCCTTCATGTGGTTCGCCACGCAGGAGGAAGGCTTAAATTCATGGGATGCGGTCGAAAGAGGCCTTCGCCGTAGATTCGCGCGTACGACCTTAGGCGAGAATCTCGCGTTCGCGGTAAACAGGAAACAACGTCCGGGCGAGCCATACCTATCCTTCCACGCGGACGTAATATCAACCTGCCGGAATATGGATCCGCCGATGACCGAATCTCAGATACTCCAGCTCCTGTATACGCACATGAACCCCCGCCTCAGCGGTTACATACCGATCGACTCGTTCACCACTCCGTACGAACTAGGGAGACAGGCCGAGAAGGTGGAAGGCATCTTCGGTGTGCTAGGCGCGGACGAAACCACGGCAACATCCGAGAGACCGCAGAAAGCATCGAAAGGGGCAATCGCCCAGATCGCGGAAAAAGGCAAGACGGGCGCGACCGAACGAGGCGGAAACGGCCGACGATCCGGCGGCGCGAGCGCGAAAAGACGCGGGTTCGAAGGCTGGCAGCATGTTCGATGTTGGAACTGCGGAGCAACGGGACACCGTAGCAACGGCTGCGTGGCGCCGGAGGCCAACCATTGTTATCGGTGCGATACGCCGGGAGCGCCGACGAAAAATTGTCCCAATTGTTCGGGAAACCAGGACGGCCGGCGCTAAGCGGGGCGATAGCAGCCGGTAACGATGGGGATCGGGAAGCGAGCGACTCAAGCGATTCGTGCGACTCGCTAGATCTCCGACCGCCCGTACGAGCGCGAATAAAACCCACGCTATTATACGTGGACGCGCGAATCGAAGATTACGTCGTGTCAGCTTTCGTAGACGGGGGAGCAAGCGATAACTTCCTGAGCCCGACCCTAGTGAGAAAACTAGCCGCGCGATTGACCATCCGTCCGACTCAGCCAAAATATTACGTTCTCGGCAACGGCCAGACCGACTGCTCGAAGGCCGCCGCGACGGCAAGAGTAAACATTCGAGGCACGAGTCGCGAACTCGAATTTCGTACGTTAGAGTCACTCTCCGGAGAGGTAATTCTCGGAATAACAGCGATCGCAGCCTTTGGCATAATCGCGGACTACCGAGCGAAGAAATGGCATTTCTGTGAGAATCCGGAATAGCAATTCGACTTCCTACCGAGACTAACGAACACGTACCCAAGGTGTTCCGGAATAAAATTACTAACGGAATCGGAAACCGAACGACTACACCAATTTTTGGAGAAACGCGTAGGCCTCCTCGAGCAGGTGACGGGGCGAACGGAATTAATAAAACACCGCATCGACGTGGCAGGTCATAAACCGATCAAGCAGCGCTATTACCAAGTTTCCCCGAAAGTACAAGAAACGATTTACGCCGAGGTGGACCGACTTCTCGCGGACGGATTTATCGAACGATCGAACAGCGAATGGTCGAGCCCAATCGTCATGGTACGCAAAGCGAACGGGAAATATAGGTTCTGCCTCGATTTCAGGGAGGTAAATAGGGTTTCCAAAAAGGATGCTTATCCGCTACCGATTATGACAAGCATCCTCGATAAACTACGCGCGGCCAAATATATTTCGACACTCGATCTTAGTCAGGCCTATTTCCAAATCCCGCTGGACGAAGCCAGCAAAGAAATAACAGCTTTCACGGTACCGGACGCGGATTATTCCATTTTACGCGAATGCCGTACGGCCTGACAGGAGCGCCCGCAACTTTTCAAAAGTTACTCGATCGACTGATAGGCCCGGAGATGGAACCCTATGCCTTTGCGTACAGGGTGATGCGGATAATTGGAATCAGCTTTTTACCATAGTATTTTGAGTTATTGATTTTACCGGTAATTGACTCGCCTGCCCCGTGATGTCACCGGTGTCGCGTGACTGCTCAGGGGCAACTGGCCGAATCACGCCAACTACCGACAGTCTTCCGATTAACCGTGTTATAATATTAATCTGTCTGTTACGTACGCGTGCCGCGGCCGAGCTATGAAATTAGAGGACTCGCGCGCGTCAACAGAATAAGATAATTATAATGAATCTACTTCTACATAAAATAGACTCGGTAAATGGGTTCGTTATCCGACTGATCCCGTACGGGATCCGCTAGGAAATTGGGTGGTAAAATATGAGTAAAACGAGGTATATCGATGGTCACAAAACTGAACGTCCATATATTAAAAAGAAAAGGATTTGGAACATTACAAATTCTACAGGCGATGTGGTCCACGCTTGGACGAGGGACACCCGCGAGACGTCCTTCCCGAGATTAACAGTGGGAACGTTAACGTAACAATAATGCAGTGAGAATGAAGGCGGATGTGACTCGGACTCACCAGACGTCGTTCGCTGTTAATCTTTTCTCTCGCTCGCTCGCTCACTCCTTCGCTCTCGCTCTCACTCTTTCTCTCTTGCTCGCTCGCTCTCGTTCGCCTCCTGTCTCGCTCTCGCTCTCGTTCGCCTGCTCGCTTCCTTCGCTCCGTCGCTTGCTCTCGTTCCTTCTCTGTCGCTCTCACACACTTCCTCACTTCTTACGCTTCAATAGATCTTAAAACAAAGGAAGTTATAACTTTGGGCCACGCACTATAACGTTATACTATAGCCAAAAGAAAACGGAATATTAGAGAGAAAAACGGAAATACTATTATAGGAACTACGCGTGAATGGATTTGAATAGTATTTACACAGTCGGAGTCCTTGCACTCACTTGACGGAGATGCACTCTGGCTCTATTCGCACTGCGGACTAATTGATGCGCTCGATGCGGCTGTATACCAAAAAGTGAGTCTTTCGTTCGCTTTTCCTAAGTTCCGGAGTGCCTTACATCCCCACTCATTCCCATACCGGATGCATCGCAAGCATTCATGGGCCTACGTCCTAAACGCGTCGCAAGCATTCATACACATTCTTACCTCGTTCGCTCGCATCCTTAGGTACTATGTGATTGATCAAATACGGCAAATACCGCGATATTTGCAGTATTTGAAACCTCGCATCTGGCTGCGGCAAATCGCGATTCCTGGATATTGTATCCAGGCCGAATCGGCATTCTAAGCGTGGGAACATCCGGTGAAGTTAATATGAAAAATATAATAATGAACTAATTTACTCTAATTCTGAGTTACGGGACGTGACACCCCTCCCTCCTTAGAGTCATCAACGTCCTCGATGATGCTTACAGTGTATAGTCTGACTGAAGATTAGCCTTGGAGAAAGAAAATTTTGTGCGAGGCGATGGAAGAAACTTTCGCCTTTTGTATTGATCACACAATGTAACGTATATTGTCACTTTTCAATAGTCAAATAAACTCAGAATTGTACAATTGATCTTTTTTTTTTTTTTTTTTTTTGGATCTAAAAATAGTAATCATAATAATAATAATAATAGTGGTAATATTAACCTAGTTTCCTTTATTATAGTAAATGCGCACGTTCGCGTGCGGCTTACGTCGCCGGGTACGCCGCGCGGCAGTGCCTTCTAAAAACAAATGGCTGGTCCTGCCCGGGGTGGCCCGCGCAGACTTATACATTGCCCTAACCACCTCCTTGGTTATGTGTTCACAGCCCTCTAAGTTAATATGGGCCAAATCATGTGGCGTCCCCAGTAAATTTGTTAAGTCTTCGTCCGTCAGTCCCGGATTTTGTCTGCATTCTAAATACTGTAATCTGTCCAGCGTCCATAGAAATCTAAAAGTCACAGTTTCGTGCATACGGTTAATGATTATAGTCTTCAACTGTCTGAGGGAACTGAGGGGGTCAAGAGCTTGCTCGCCCACAACGCTCGCGCACCCGCTTATCTCCAGATGGGTACATTGCCGCAGGTGCAAGCTCACCTGCCGCACAAACTCTGTTCCAACCCACCCACAATCTATAAGGGTGAGGTGGACCAGCCCCACGAGACTTGCAGGCAACGCGGCGGCGAGGGTGGCCGGTGTCGGGCTCTCCAATCCGGTGTGAGGATCCATTAAGCATGGAATGTTAAATGTTATAGCCTGTAATGTTAGGTGGGTAAGAGCTTTAGTGCCGGGGTTATTGATTAGACTTCTAAAGAATTCGGGGGTACTAAATGTAGAGAATTTGATGAGGAGATGGCGGAGACAGGGCATAGATAAGAAGGCGCGGGTGACGAGGGTCGGATTCGTGATGTTACAGTTATAAAGAGAAAGTTTTGCTACGGGAATTTCAAGTAGAGCGGCGCCGGACATTGAAGAGTCGTGGAGTTCAAGGCTCGCCAAAGCGGGGTTTGCTGCGATTAATTCGCACAACTCCGCTTCGGCCAGGTCCTCCAATGAATTCAATGTCAGGCGCTGAAGGCGGTTATTTGTGGTTGACATGCGGTTGAGGGTAGTGACACCGATGGGAATATGGGGGTTTAAGAATTCAATTATGTTTGAACAGTGTTCCGGAATCAGGGACAGGGAGATAGGGGTCAGTTTGGTTAGGCGTGATCGTAGTGTTAGGTTTACGCGAGAGATTTTATCCCCACACCTTCTTAGAAGCCAAGAAACGGACTCCCCCGCGAGTGATTGATTGGGCTCCAGACCCCATCTCCAGTCACTTGCGTCGAGTATCGTTACGTCCCTTATACTTGTCAGAGAAGCTATCCTCCAGATTCGGCCCACCATCTCCATAACCGCTCGGGTCTTGAACGGCAGAAAGCTGGCTATCATCACGAGGCACTCCACGGGCAGGATGGCAATTGTTTTCTTTGGTCTGGCGACGCGGCACTCCTGCGGATCCAAATTCTGCGGCGTGTCCTCGATTGCGGCGCATCCCAGCTCGTTGATTTTAGGCTCCGCCATTTTTTTTTCCAGTTAATATAAATCCTGTAGAGTATACACGCGAGTTAGATTCTATCACTATTCATTACGCTAGATAGGAAGAAGTGCAAGTAGTTTGATAGGCAGAGTCATAGAGTAGTCCGCTTATCTTTGTTTCCTTGGTAAAGTAAACAAAGATAAGCGGAGATCTGGACATACGAGAGGTAGTCAGTTTGGGGAAGAAAAAAAAAAAATTTTTTTTTTTTTTTTTTTTTTTTTAAACCGATTAGGGACAAATAACTCTTTGCACCACTGGTTCAACCCTAGTTCCAGTAATCGCTAGTCTTGCACTATCGACTCTTTGGGTCGGAATCTCGGTGATTCGTTGAACGGTGACTGTTTGGCGAGGCTTCAGGTGTTTCCTTCTGAGTGCGGGAAGAATCTTCTTTATAAGCAGGATACCCAGTCCTGTCACGACGACGATTTGAACCAGGATGGATCCATAGGTCAGTTGCAAGTGGCGGTTTTTGTCTCGGTGTCGGGTTCCCAGCTCTTCAAGCTTCCTCTCTATTCCAGATAACGCGTGGTCCTCCCCGTCCTGCGTTAGCGCTTCCTTGGTGTCGACTCCAATTTCTTCGAGTTGTGGTAAGTCTTGAAGCATGGGTGACATCTCCGTGATGTTAAGCAGCAGATCGGGGTCATAATAAAACTGTCTGGATTGACCGTAGGTACGGGCTCCCGGTAATATGGTATGCTGCGTTCTTGCCGTGCACTTATCGCTGATTTCCAATATCCCGGCCCCTCTAATCCGGATGGTGGCGGAATCTTGATTCTCACAAATCAGGCGCAGGGGAAGGACACTTGTTGTTGAAAACAGCCAACCTCCTAAAGTTGCCAATCGTGACCAATGTTCTGATGGTTCCTGATTATGGGATCGGATTAGTATGTTACATTCCCTCAGTGACGAAGTGGTGGGTTGCACCAGCAAGTTCACTTCGCACACACGGGTGTTTGCAGTGTCCATCAACGGCAGACCCGCCGGACAGAAGTATGAATCCGATCCTGTCTGGAGACAGGTTCGTATATATTCTGCATCAGTCAGGAAGTACTTCGCATGATCATCGGAAAATCCTATGTATTGTGAAGTTGGCTTGACGTACGCGCTGACGTTCCCTTGATTTAAATTGATTGCCTGGGCAATTGGCAGACTATGGAGTTTGTATACATGATAGTTCAATTGATCTGTGAGGGGAATGTGTATGCTAAATATGATCTTGTCCGATCTGACCATGGTCACCTTACTCAATTCCATGATCCTGGAAATTCGTTCTTTGGAATAGGGGAGTCGATACTGCAAAGAGCTCTGGTGTATCTCCGCGACTATCTGTCTGAGTTTCGTGATACTCAGCAGAGATGGGTGCAGATTTCCTCGTTCGGCTGATCGTATTATCGACTCCGTGTCCTTTGCTGCAATTGTATATTGATCCAATAACTGATTCAGATTATCCCTGTACTGCATCAGCGACACAGTGTAGTTCAGGATTCTTTCCTCGGATATGTAACTGCGGATCTTATCTAGGAAGGCACGGTTTTGAGCTATGAGTTTCATCGCTCCCTCGATATTGTTGTGGATCTGGTGAAGGTCCGTGGCGACGATGTGAATGTAATTCCTCATGATTGTCGCCATGTCCCGTTGGCCCTTATATAGTTTGTCGATTTCCCCACTGAAGTATTCCGCATCTTCTTCATCGAGAGTTCCAAACAACGTCTTGCTTACTGAACCTATGAATCCGAACGGCGTTCGTCGTCGCTTAAGACTCGCCGGTGATCTTCCTTGCTGTTCCTGGGCGGGTTTTCCCGGGATGCTGGACATGAGGTCTCCCAGTTCCTGTTGTTGGTTGATGCAGTGCTGGATTTTCCGCTCCAATGCTTGCGCTTGCAGAATTCCTTCGCAATCAATCGAGGCCGATAAATTTGTACATTGATTATGAGTATTTTCTAGGCTCCTGGATTCCGTATTAAACTTATGATAAAACTTAGCCGGATTTAAATATACGATTACGCGCCAGTCAGCTCTTCGGAATACTATGCTATACAATTTCTCGTAGTATAGTCCCGGGCTTCCATTGATGGGAGTAATCCAATATAAATCCGCCGAATTCGTCATGGTCCACAGTCCAAGGAACATCCAGGCGAATGCAAGTGAGGATGTAAGGTTCATTTTAACTGTAATTTATCGTTATTATCCTGCCATTTTAATTTTGTCCAAATGTCTGGTGAATCTTTTTCCGCCCTCATCCTCCAAAACTACGTTACTTCTGTCCGTAAGTCCGACTATTTTGTACGGTCCGTGGTATCTCTGTCCGAATTTTCCCTTTTTTGGTTCGATTAGTACCCGGGCATGGTCACCTACTTTCCCAGGGAATGGACGAACGCTCTGGTCATAATAGCTTTTGGATCTTTCTTTCGCCCTGATCAAATTATTACCCGCGACTACTTGCATCTCAGTTAACCGATTTACCAGGTCGAGAAGATAGGAATTATAAGTACTGTGTTCTTCTTCAGAAGGAAGCTCCGAAGGTATTCGGGCTAATTTTCCGAATATTATCTCGTGAGGAGTGAAATTAGTGGCTTCATGGACAGAGGTGTTGTATGAGAATATTGCAAAGGGCACCAGCCTGTCCCAATCATCAAATTTATCGATGTAATGCGATATGTACTCCGTTAGGACTATGTGGCTTCTTTCTAAAGACCCGTTGGTCTGTGGCCTGTAACCAGAAGTAGTTACATGCTTCATTCGGAATATCTTTGCTATGTTTTGTATGATCTTATTGATAAAACTAGTGCCTTTGTCGGAGAGAATAACTTTAGGCGCTCCGTACTTTAGGATAAGGTTTGTGACTAATGCATGGGCTATTGTTTCGGCTTTTATATCGGGCACCGGCACCGCAATGCAATATTTCGACAGGTTGTCCTGCATAGTTAGAATGTGTCTATTTCCACTCGTTGTTATTGGCAAAGGGCCGACTGTGTCTATGGATATTTTTTCAAACGGCTCAATGGGGGTGTCCGTTATTAGCATAGGCTCCCTGGTTTTGATTCTAACGAGTTTACGATTTTGACAACTATCACACGTGCGGATGAAGTCTTGGATGTCATTCTTCATTCTAGGCCAATAAAACATTTCGCGAATCCGGCGATAGGTCTTCGTGACGCCTTTGTGTCCACCCACTAATCCTTCATGCAATTCTGAAATTATTTTAGAACGCAAAGGCTCGGGTGGCATCTGTATTGATCCAACACAAATTGTAATTTTGACATTCGTGGTCTCAAAGGTATTCGTTAACATTCTAGCTAATGTACCTTGAGGCAGTGCATCCATGAAATCACCAGCTTGGGAGATTCTAAAATGGTCGATTTCTGATTCTACAATAACGGTACGCAAGTTCCTAAATGCCATTTCTACCGTTTCAACTGAGAGCTCATCGAAGTGATTAGTTTTAACTACGACGGTAAGAACTTTGAATTTACCATTGGGAGTGATCAGGACTTGTCCTAGCTTTGGCTTCACGAGGGCTATGTTTATATTATCAATCAACCCTAGGTCGGATAGCAACTTACTGACAGGCGTGCTCAGTTGGCAATCGGCCGCCAGGAAGTGAACGTAATTCGCCCGGTAGTATGTTAAGTTTTCTCGACTGTGTTCGACGAGTTTTGATCGTTCGGGGATACCGAGGGGTATAGATTCTGTAATTTGCGTATCTAATGTGGCTGACGCCGCGGGGACGGCAGATACATGTAGAGGAGGAGACAGGGGTACGCGTCTACATGGAGTATCTTCCACCACGATTTTCCTACCTCCCTCCTTAGAAGAAGGATAGGGCGTGGATAACGCTAGTGGTCTGTGCTGGGGCACTGGAGTGAAAGCTACTGACTCGAGAGTATTTTGTCTTAGTTCGGTATGCAGTTCTGTTTCTTCTAAAATTCTCGGTAACGTAGTCTGTCTAGTAGGTTTGTCAATCAGTCCGCCCATTGGTCCTTCTATCGGCACTCCTTTCGAGGCCCGAATATAGTATAAGACGAATAAAGACGAATAAAGTTCGTCAATAACGTGGTTCCGTCCGTCTCCCACTTCCTCTGCGTCTGAGTCATTTTGTTCGTCATCGTTGTCTGTTGTTGTCCCTTCCCCGTCGCTGCTAGCTGAATCTGTTTCAAGTCTACTCCTTTCAATTTCGTCGAATCTAGAAAATGAGTTCTGCAGTTCTTGCAAGTTTATCGGGGGCCTAAGCGGTGAAGTTGATTCCGGTGCTTCGCTTGAGTCTTCCTCGTTATCGGGCAGTCGGATGGCAATCGGATTCGGTACTACGAGTGACTCAGGCGCGGCCGGTGGTGTTTGACTAGTACTTGGTCTATGGTCTCCATTATCCGTACTTGAAAGGATCTCCGGTTGTGGTGGTATATCCGAAAAAGCGGATCTTCGTTCCCGAACGATGGGAATTTCCGAATCTTCCGGTTTTTCGGAGTTCATAGCTGGATCTTCCATCGTGACTGGTGACTGGGGTATAGGCGATAAATTTGATGTAATGGGTCGCGAAGAAAGGCCTGTCTTGGATCTTGTTCTCTGAGCTACTACGCTTCGTTCCAATACGGGCGGAATCCTCGGCCTGCTTTTGGAGCCTATGGGTCTTCCTAACTTGACCGGCGGGGGTTTCGGTAATGGAGGAGGTGCTGGATTTCCTGTTTGACTTGTCGTGGCCGACCGTTTTTGCTCCGAGGTTGGTCTAGTATTCGTTGGTTGTTTAGAAGAACCTGCGGAATTCGCCGAGGCAGGGTATAGTGTGACTTCCTTAGGTTGATTGTCCGGCATAACATCCTGACGTTCCGAAATGCATTCCGCTGATTCTGAATCGGAACTGTCGGGGCGAGTTTCCTCTTCAGATTCATCCGAGCTGCAGCGATCTGCTGGGTTTCTTGATAAAGCATCGGCGTTCACGTTCAATTTCCCGGCCTTGTGTACGAATTCATAATCGTAGTCTCGGAGTTTCAGTCGCCATCTCACCAATCGTTGCCCTGGGTCTTTTATGGAATTTATCCACCTTAAGGGTTCGTGATCGCTGACTAAAATGAATTTCCTTCCGTAAAGATACGGTCTAAAATGAATCACGGCATACAGCACAGCCAGACATTCCTTCTCCGTGGTGGTGTAGTTACATTCCGCCGGGATCAACGTACGCGAAAGATAGGCCACTGGCAAGTCGTGACCGTCCTTTTGCTGACTAAGTATAGCCCCGATGGCTTTGTCGGATGCATCCGTCGTCAATGTGAAGGTCTCATTAAAATCCGGGTATAACAGTATCGGACGTTTGCATAAGGCCTTGCGTAATTTTAGAAAACTTTCCTTTTGTTCCCTTCCCCAATTGAATTTCACGTTCTTTTTCAACAATTCCGTGAGAGGCTTAGCTACTTCCGCGAAATTTTTAATAAAACGTCTATAATAACCGGCTAGACCAAGGAATTCTCTAATGTTTCGCTGCGTTTTTGGTCGGGGAAAATGCCGTACCGCTTCAATTTTCCGTAAGTCGGGTCTCAAGCCGTTTCTACCGATTATATGCCCTAGATACGTAACTTCGGGTTTCAGGAATTCGCATTTATCCGGTTGTAGAGACAGTCCCGCGTCTGTTAATCTCGCGAACAATCGCCCCATCTTTTTACCGTGTTCTTCTAGATCTTTCGCGAAAAGTACGATGTCATCCAAATACACAAATGCCTCGGTTCCTTGTAAGCCACGCAAAACTTGGTCCATTAGCCTTTGAAATGTAGCAGGCGCGTTCTTCAGACCTTCAGGCATTCTCACGTATTCGTAATGTCCGTGCAGGGTGGAGAAGGCAGTCTTGGCACTGTCAGCAGGGTCCATCTCTATCTGCTGGAATCCACTTGCCAGATCAAACACCGAAAAATATTGGGCTTGGCCTAGTTGGTCCAGAATGTCCACTATATTCGGCAACGGGTACGCGTCGCCAATGGTCTTCTCATTTAATTTTCGGAAATCAATTACCATTCGCCACCTGGGATTTCCCTTGGAATCAGGTTTCTTCGGGACAATCCAAAGTGGTGAATTATATGGAGAATTCGAGGGCCTAATAATACCGGATTCCAGTTTCGTCGTGATTTGCCTTTGGATCTCCTCCTTGTGTACCGGGGGAAAACGGTATTGTCTTGTATTGATGGGTACGTCGTTTTCAGTCGGAATCTTGTGCGTAATTAGCGATGTAGGCTGCAATATATCCCCTGGTAAGAAAAATCGGCCTGGAAACTCTTCCACGATATTCAACACGTGCTCCTTTTCTTCCTCGTTCAGGTGGTCCAATCTTAATTTGGAAACGATCTGTCCGATTCTGTCAAAGTGCTGCGGAAGAGTCTCGGGTTCGGAGTCGGATTCTCCCGAGAGGTCGTGGAACTCGAACGGTATGATTTCCTGAGGCGGTATCTCTACTTCAACGTCTTCGTCTAAGGTGTTAATAGCCAACACATGACAAACCCCCCGTTCGTTCACTTCGACAGCGGCCTCGCCAATGTACACGCCTTCCCTGCCCGTAACCCTCGGCAAATATCCCGTTTTCAATTCCGGATTGATTACGAAAATTCCTATCGGTTGTCTCGCGCGCGCTTTTAACGTGAGTTTCCGACTCGGGCTGAATCTTGACTTTATTCCTTTCGGGTAAGTTCCTATGAATGGGATCGGCTTAATCGGGTCACTTTTGGTGACTAGTGTTTTATGGGCGAAAGAAATCTCCGCTTGCTCTTGCCTGAGATAATCCTGACCCAGTATTCCTTCCGGCGCCAGGGGGAGATCAGATTCTACTACGTGGAACTTAGTCGGTTGGTCGTTCAAGTGTAAGATCGTCGTGCCTATTGTTCTGGATTTGTTTGGAGTTATTCCCGAAATGACGACCGATTCGTCTACCGTGACTAGGACCTCTTCGTCCAAGGCGTTCAATTTGACGATGTTAATCTCCGCTCCCGTATCTACAAGAAATCTACCTGGCCCGTTTCGTAATTCCTTAGCTATCATTTCGACTACCGGCGTATTTTGATTCGTGGCTATGGCAAATACATTTATTTTTGGTTCTCCAGAAATTTCACGGTCTGACGCTCCGGAATCTTTAGGCTCGCCGTCGCGTCGTCGCGGCGAGCGCGTTGCGAGTTTAAATCACACGTATTGGAATTGAACGGTTCGGCGCGAGACGGGGATTGTGCTCGCGGTTGTTGGTCGACCTGATTCCTTCTATCACCGTAATTCGGCGGATTATAGAATGACCCCCGACAATGGCAGTAGCAATGCGGGCAGGTCGGTTGCGGAAACCGATAAGGACAGTGATGAGTCGAATGACTAGGGTCATAGTTGAATGATGGTGACATGGATCGCCTCGGGAAATATTGCGGCGAATTAGGACGTCGTTCGAAAAATCGTGGAGACTCGGGTCGCGCCCCTCCGCTAGGACTGGGACTGGCCGAGCGGTTCGAGTAATCTGGTCGCTTTAAAATTCCCTGCGGCGGTTTGGTTCCCTGCGGATCGAATGCACGGACCGGAAGGCTTTCTTCGATCGCGAAAGTTCGATATTCACGATGTTGCTCACTATACGACGGATATTCTGCGTGCGAGAAACGCGAGGGTGAATTTTGCCTAGGATTTTGAAGAATAGGTAAATCTACCGGTGACTTTTCATACGACGGGATTATACCCTGCCGCATGCGTGATTGAACGCGCAGTGCTATTTCCAGGGCCTTTTCCAAATTTTCGGGGTCGTGAGCTTCTACGGCCCTTGCAAATTCATCAGGCAAGCCTCGTATAAACGCGTTCACCGCGCTGCTTTTAAACGGAGTCATCATTCTCTCCGCTTCGTCGCCGTGTTTATCTTTCAAGCAGTTCTTCAGACCGCTGAGTAAGATGTTAAGCCGGTCGTGAAACGAATAAACGCTCTCGTTCTTCCGCATACGTATGTTAGACATCTCCCTTTGATAATAATCGTAACTACGCTCCGGAGCGAATCTTTTCTTGAGGTGCTTGATAAGATCATTGATCGTCGAGAACCTAATGTCGTAAATACTGTCGCGGGCTTCTCCACGTAACTTCCCGATCACGCCCCTTACAAAATATGTCTCAGCCGTTTGGGGCAAACAAGAGGACACATTCGAAACGTCTAACAGGAAGTCCTTCAATGGAATATTAGACCCGTCAAATATTGGCAATTGTGAAATCGTTTGTTGGATGGCGAAATTTTCAACCATCGTGGTAGACAATAGGTCTCCCGAGATGGACTGATTCGCTCCTCGAGCTGTGCTATCACTTGAACCAAGCATTTTGTTTCGCAAATAGTAACCCGGTCTTTTCGTCGCGGACAGAGATACCAGAAATTTCGCGAAAACACAGTTTAAGAATACAGGTTTAAAGATTTAAAAATACAATCACGAAAACACAGTTTAAGAATACAATTTCGGACAGTGCAAGCAGTTTGAATATGATAGAATAATTGAAGAAAAGAAATAGATAAGTAAAAGATATGTAACCGCTGTTAATCTCTTTAAAGGGGATAGAACACTCGACAATCGCGACAAGCGCAGGTCGTCGTACGGTGTCCCGTGTCTGTAGGAACCCAATCCTAAGGACGTCGGGCAGCAATCCCACCGCTGCCACCAATCTGTCTGTTACGTACGCGTGCCGCGGCCGAGCTATGAAATTAGAGGACTCGCGCGCGTCAACAGAATAAGATAATTATAATGAATCTACTTCTACATAAAATAGACTCGGTAAATGGGTTCGTTATCCGACTGATCCCGTACGGGATCCGCTAGGAAATTGGGTGGTAAAATATGAGTAAAACGAGGTATATCGATGGTCACAAAACTGAACGTCCATATATTAAAAAGAAAAGGATTTGGAACATTACAAATTCTACAGGCGATGTGGTCCACGCTTGGACGAGGGACACCCGCGAGACGTCCTTCCCGAGATTAACAGTGGGAACGTTAACGTAACAATAATGCAGTGAGAATGAAGGCGGATGTGACTCGGACTCACCAGACGTCGTTCGCTGTTAATCTTTTCTCTCGCTCGCTCGCTCACTCCTTCGCTCTCGCTCTCACTCTTTCTCTCTCGCTCGCTCGCTCTCGTTCGCCTCCTGTCTCGCTCTCGCTCTCGTTCGCCTGCTCGCTTCCTTCGCTCCGTCGCTTGCTCTCGTTCCTTCTCTGTCGCTCTCACACACTTCCTCACTTCTTACGCTTCAATAGATCTTAAAACAAAGGAAGTTATAACTTTGGGCCACGCACTATAACGTTATACTATAGCCAAAAGAAAACGGAATATTAGAGAGAAAAACGGAAATACTATTATAGGAACTACGCGTGAATGGATTTGAATAGTATTTACACAGTCGGAGTCCTTGCACTCACTTGACGGAGATGCACTCTGGCTCTATTCGCACTGCGGACTAATTGATGCGCTCGATGCGGCTGTATACCAAAAAGTGAGTCTTTCGTTCGCTTTTCCTAAGTTCCGGAGTGCCTTACATCCCCACTCATTCCCATACCGGATGCATCGCAAGCATTCATGGGCCTACGTCCTAAACGCGTCGCAAGCATTCATACACATTCTTACCTCGTTCGCTCGCATCCTTAGGTACTATGTGATTGATCAAATACGGCAAATACCGCGATATTTGCAGTATTTGAAACCTCGCATCCGGCTGCGGCAAATCGCGATTCCTGGATATTGTATCCAGGCCGAATCGGCATTCTAAGCGTGGGAACATCCGGTGAAGTTAATATGAAAAATATAATAATGAACTAATTTACTCTAATTCTGAGTTACGGGACGTGACAACCGGCAAGGTGTCGGTAAAATATTTCTGCAGCGGAAATATAAATAAAATATTTCTGCGAGAGATTGCGAGTGGCATAATAAATATTTTATGCATAATAAATAGTATAGGGAAGCGAGAAATAATTCTTGCTTCTCTCTTTATTATAACAGTAAATATAAATATTCAAAGTGCCAGTAGTTCTCCCCTTAGTTCGGGGCAACCGCCAGGACTTCGCCCTTTTGTGGAGGGCTAATATTATTATTATTATTATTATTTAGCCCGTCGATCGCCGTGGAATCGCACTCCGCGTTGCGATCAAGGGC
The DNA here is from genome assembly GCA_963675795.1 of Crossocerus cetratus. Classification (NCBI taxonomy): domain Eukaryota; kingdom Metazoa; phylum Arthropoda; class Insecta; order Hymenoptera; family Crabronidae; genus Crossocerus; species Crossocerus cetratus. The sequence goes on from OY776671.1 coordinate 5,363,995, forward strand.
TGCGTGTCAATTGCGGACTGCCTCGCGCTCGGTGTGCGAGCTGCCTTACTCTTATAAAAAATCAATAAAGTTACTATCTGAAAGTGTCGATCTCCCTTCGCCAATTTCAAGATGCGCCGGTTTTGTTTCGCTCTTTCACTCTCAGGCTTCAAGCAGGACGGTAAGTGTCAACCCCAGAGGTTATTTTTTACTTTTTATCTCTTTTTATTGTTAAAAATAATAAATTATTTTCCTCTTTAGAAAAATGGAAAACCAGGAACACGATCCGGCGCCGGTAGTGGCTGGCACGTCCAAAACCTGTAAGTTTTCCTCACTCTCCCACTCCGTCTCCGTCTCCGTCTCCGTCTCCGTCTCCGTCTCCGTCTCCGTCTCCGTCTCCGTCTCCGTCTCCGTCTCCGTCTCCGTCTCCGTCTCCGTCTCCGTCTCAGTCTCCGTCTCAGTCTCAGTCTCAGTCTCTCACTCACTCTCCCACTCCGTCTCCGTCTCCGTCTCCGTCTCAGTCTCAGTCTCAGTCTCAGTCTCAGTCTCAGTCTCAGTCTCTCACTCACTCTCCCACTCCGTCTCCGTCTCAGTCTCCGTCTCCGTCTCCGTCTCCGTCTCCGTCTCCGTCTCCGTCTCCGTCTCCGTCTCCGTCTCCGTCTCCGTCTCCGTCTCCGTCTCAGTCTCAGTCTCAGTCTCAGTCTCAGTCTCAGTCTCAGTCTCAGTCTCAGTCTCAGTCTCAGTCTCTCTCTCTCTCTCTCTCTCTCTCTCTCTCTCTCTCTCTCTTATCTTATCTTATCTCTCGCCCTCAATCCTATATTAATCTTGCTTTCCCATATTTTGTATTACAGCAGATATCGAGCTGGAGAAAACGCTCCTGCGGCAGCGGCTGCAGGAGTTGAATTTAGCTTCGCAGCCGCAGCCGCAGCCGCAGCCGCAGCCCGCCCAATCAACATCGGAGAAAACGATGCAAATAAAGGAGCTTCAGCGGCAGCTCGCTTCCCTGCAAAGGGAAGTCGCTGTCGCTGAAGCGGGCGACAAGCCGACCGCCCGCAGTAAGTAATAAAGTCACATAGTTCTTTAAAACAACAATTAATTAATTAATTAATTAATTATTAATTTATTTTCTCCAATTTCAGATCGACGCGGAACGAGTGCAGGGCGCTCACGACGGAAGCAGGGGAGGCGGGGCGGCGGGTCTAATAAATATATATTTTACATGTCATAATAAAAAAAAATAATTAAATAAAAAACTGTTTTACAATATATGTCTAGTTTCTCTCTCTCTCTCTCTCTCTCTCTCAAGCATTTCTCTCTCTCTCTCTCTCTCAAGCATTTCTCTCTATCTCTCGCTCTAAAGTCTTTCTTTCTCTCTCTCGACGCCCGCCACTGATTCTGGTTGCACTCGCCACAAATCAGCAACATGTCCAGTTCATGTTCGCTCAGAACTTGACGGTTATCCATATTTCGTGTTAGACTCGAAAAGACTTTCACACTAGTGTTATTCTAAGTCCTTCTTTATTCTTCCGGGGAATTATTCCAAATTAATGTTCAATCAAAAAAAGAATGAGTATCCAATAGCAACTTAGAATAACACTATTGTCAAAGTCTTTTCGAGACTAACGCGAAATGGATAACCATCAAGTTTTGAGAGGACATGAAGTGGATATGCTGCTGATTTATGGCGAATGCAACCAAAATCAGCGGCGGGCGGCGTTCCTATATCGACAACGATATCCCGAAAGGGCTCAACCGGCGCCGGCGACCTTCCATAAACTGGAGAGACGGCTCCGACGGAATGCCATCGACGGTGACCGAAGACGTCTTCGTCATCGCGACGAGCAAGCCATCGAGGCGGTACTGCAGCTGGTGAATGAGGATCCTCATTACAGCACGCGGTACATTGCCAGGCGGCTCAATATAAACCAAACTAAAGTGCATAGGATCCTGAAGAAGGATCTCGGGATGCGGCCTTTTAAACGGCACCCAGTTCATAGGCTGCATCCCGGCGATAATGAAAGACGGCTAAACTTCTGCCGGTGGATGATGGACGAGGTAAATACGAACATATAGAATTATATAATTATTCTTAAGGATTGATCTTTTATTTAAACACAAATTTTCCATTTCAGGTTCATCCACGAGACGCCGAAAATAATGCGCTGTTGAAGAGCATCCTGTGGACTGACGAAGCTTGCTTCAACACCACGGGGATGTACAACAGGCATAATGCCCACCACTACGCGGTTGAGAATCAGCACTGCCGAGTGGCAGCGAATGTTCAGGGCTGGGTCACCATTAAGGTCTGGGCTGGCATCCTGAGTGACCGAATTATCGGTCCCTATATAATTCCAGGTAGAGTGAATGCGCGCACTTATTTGGAATTTATACGCGACACATTGCCAGTTCTTCTGGAAGATGTGCCGCTCGCCGAGCGCGGAAATATTATTTTCCAACAGGACGGCCATCCAGCGCACGCCGCTGCATTGGCCCGGAGGATGCTGCGAAATACCTTCGGTCACCGACTCATTTCGCTCCACGAACCGATCGAGTGGCCGCCACGAAGTCCGGACCTCACCCCGTTGGATTTTTTCCTATGGGGCTACATCAAAGACTACGTCTATGATCGGATGCCGAGAAGCCGAGCGCAGCTGCTGGAGTTAATCCTAGAAGCATTCCGGACAGTGACGCCGGCAATGCTACGCAGGATAAGAATTAATTTTCGAAGACGCGTTGCTCGATGCATTGAAGCGGATGGCGGTGTCTTCGAAAATTAGAGAAACCTGTCTGCTTCCAGCGACAGAATCTGTCTGCTTACAGCGACAGAATCTGTCTGCTTCCAGCGACAGAATGTGTCTGCTTACAGCGACACGCGTAAATTAATTTCGTTACAATTTATAAAGAAAATCAAATGAATAAAATGATACGATTTTTCAATGAAAATATGTGTTTTTATTAAAATTAAAATAATTAGGTATTGATATTAGTATTGAATGTGTGGCCGCCCTGAGCGAGACTGAGAGAGACTGACTCACTAACTGATTGATTGAGAAAAACACAGAGAGAGAGAGAGAGAGAGAGAGAGAAAGAGAGAAACTAGACATATATTGTAAAACAGTTTTTTATTTAATTATTTTTTTTTTATTATGACATGTAAAATATATATTTATTAGACCCGCCGCCCCGCCTCCCCTGCTTCCGTCGTGAGCGCCCTGCACTCGTTCCGCGTCGATCTGAAATTGGAGAAAATAAATTAATAATTAATTAATTAATTAATTAATTGTTGTTTTAAAGAACTATGTGACTTTATTACTTACTGCGGGCGGTCGGCTTGTCGCCCGCTTCAGCGACAGCGACTTCCCTTTGCAGGGAAGCGAGCTGCCGCTGAAGCTCCTTTATTTGCATCGTTTTCTCCGATGTTGATTGGGCGGGCTGCGGCTGCGGCTGCGAAGCTAAATTCAACTCCTGCAGCCGCTGCCGCAGGAGCGTTTTCTCCAGCTCGATATCTGCTGTAAGGGCGAGAGATAAGATAAGATAAGAGAGGGCGAGAGATAAGATAAGATAAGAATAGAATAGAATAGAATATATTTCGTTCTAGGGCAGCAAAGTAGCCCTCTCAGAACGTATTAACAAAGTACAGGTATAATACAAAAAGAAATAAATAATAAATAGAAAATAAATATAAATATAAATATAAATATAAATAAGCGCACGCATAATAGAAAAAGAAGGCAAACAGCCCCGCACGTCGTAGGAGAAAAGTTACAAGAAAACTAGGTGAACCCTACGCATACTGCTCCATGAGGAAAGCCCACAGAGCAGTTTTGAATGCCGCCTCGCTAACACACTCCCGGATGGCAGGTGGAAGGCCATTCCAGAACTGGGGCCCGCAAACGCGGTACGAGGCCCCGAGGAAGGAGGTGCGGTGAGTTGGCACCACAAAGAGGGGGCCCCTCTGACGAGAGGGCCGCCCAGACGACCCCGCAACCCTAGGCGTGAGCCAGCCCCGATGGTAGTGCGGCTGACTCGACTTCAGAGCCCGGAAAAGGCTGACTCCGAGAAAGAGGAGCCTTCGCTCCCGAACTTTCAGCCAGCCTAGTCGCACATAGTAGGGCGTGATATGTGCGTCACGGGGAACGCCATAAATGTAGCGCACGCAGGCGTTCAGCGCACGCTGGAGGCGCAACTCGCTAGTTACGCCAATGCCCAGTAGTGTTAGGCAGCAGTAATCAAGATGTGGCAGAATGAGGGAAGATATGAGCTTGATTTTAAGGCTCCGCGGCAACGCAGTGCTGTGACGTCGAAGCCCCGCAAGCGCACCATAGACCTTTCTGCAGATGTGCCCAGTGTGATCACCCCAGTCAAGAGTGGGCGAGATGTGCAGGCCCAGCGAGACAACCTTAGAGGCGTACGGGATGGGCGTACCACCCATCTGAACCAGGGGAGCACCGGAAACAAGCTGCAGGCCCAGAGCACGAGCAGAGCCGAGCATCATACACTGCGTTTTAGAAACGTTAAGAGAAAGAGAGTTCATTGTGGACCAGCCAGAGACGCTGGCAAGGTCAGAGTTGATCCTCCTAATCGCGTCGTCCAGCTCCCTATAAGGTGCGGAGATGTATAATTGTACATCGTCCGCGTACTTAATCACCTTGGAGTGCTTAATGACAGAGTCGAGATCCTGGATATAGAGAGAAAAGAGGAACGGTCCAAGGACGGAACCTTGCGGCACGCCCGAGTGGACCGGGGACCAACGGGAGAGACACCGTCCGATTCTGACTGCCTGTGCCCTATTGGAGAGGTAGGACCAGATCCACTGTAAGACCGGAAAAGAGAAATTGAAAGAGTGGAGTTTAGTAAGTAGAAGTGAGTGGTCTACAGTGTCAAAGGCCTTGGAAAAGTCAAGACACACCAGGACTGTGACCATCCGCTGGTCAGCAGCAAGACGGACGTCGTCCAGGAACGTCAGGAGAGCCGTCTGTGTAGATCGGTTTTTTACAAAACCATGTTGGGAGGGGTCCAGCTGTCCAGAGCTATTGAGAAAACTCTGGATATCATGGAGGACAACCCTCTCGAGGATCTTAGACAGCTCAGGAAGAAGAGAGATAGGGCGGAAATCGGCAGGAGCAGAAGCATCCGGTTTCTTGGGGATCGGAGAGATGATGGCTTTTCGCCAGGCAGCGGGGAAAGTAGAGAAAGCAAGAGAGGAGTTGAAGACCTGCAGAATGGCAGGGAATAACACAGGAAGAGAGAGTAAAAGAAATCTCGCACTCAGATCGTCCGAGGGCGAGATGGATGAGTTAGTAAGGCGCACAGCGCGAGCAAGCATTTCCTCCGTAACGGGGGAAAAATAGAAACGCGAATCGTCGGAGACACAGTTAGACAGCGATAGACATGCGGGGACGGCCGGTGGGGAGGAAGAGTGCGCAGAGAGGAAGAACGAGTTGAGATCGTCCGGAGACAAGTGAGAGGGAAGAGGAGCGTGAGAGGGAGGGAGGACACCGAATGACTTCAGCTCTCGCCAAATATCATTCGGGTGCTTAGGAGTAGAGAAGTGGGAGAAAAGAAAGGAGGATCTGGCTCGCACCAGAAGGGACTGCACCCGGTTACGAGAGGCCCTGTAAAGAGCCCAAGTTTCCGGGTTAGCAGTTCGTCGGAAAGATCTCCTGAGTGAGTCACGAGAACGCATCTCGGCTCGGATCTCAGGAGTAATCCAAGGAGCAGGAGGCCGTCGAATACGCAGAGGTCTAAGCGGGGCATGCTCGTCGAGGACTCGGAGCAGTCCCGCATTGAAGTCGTCCACCAACTGATCCACGCTGCTCTCACAGGAGTTCGAAACAAGACGAACACAGCTAAGCTGCGAGATGTCATCGAGTAGCGCGTCACGATTGATGGAACCATATCTACGACGAAGATCAGTGGTAGGAATAACCCGAGAAGTTAGGACGTACTCTAGCGAAATTAAGTCGTGATTAGAGCAGTGAGGCTCTTTACTTTGAGAAAAAGAAGCTACCCTGCTAGAGTCATCCACAAGCCCAAGGTCAAGCCAAGTGGAGGAGAAAGAAGTGTGAAAAGTAGGAGAATAGGGGATAGAGTAGAGGTTGAGGCGGGAGAAAAGCCCTCCAAGGTAGATCGCATCGAAGGACTGTGAACCCATGTTCGCGTTCCAGTCGCCCAGAACAACCTTGTTCGGGAAGTCCGAGACGATGTCGGCGAACACCGGTTCAAAGTTAGCAAGAGGAACATGCGGGGGGCGATAAACGACCCCCACTAGAAGAGTGCCGGCAGAGGGGATGACCACCTCCGCAAAAAGATATTCCGGGCCGGAGAGTTGAGAGCGAGGGGAGGACGCGATTATAGAGGTCGAGAAAGTATCGCGAATGTATAGGCAGACGCCTCCACCCGTTCTGCCATATCTGTCACATCTGAGAAGCGAGTACCCAGGAAGGGCACACTCCGAATCGGGAATCGAGCACGAGAGCCAGGTCTCAGAGACCGCAATAACGTCATAGTTTGACGACGCGAAAAAAGATCGAAAAGTGCTGAAGTGGCGGCAAAGAGATTCGGCGTTAACGTGTCCGAAACCTAAGACGGAGCAAGCGGCAGGAGTTGGGGCGCGCGACGTACGGGGAGCAGGCCTTCACGCCAGCTTCCGATCGACGTCCTGAAGGGAGTCGATTTTGACCGGCGCGTCGGTAGCCGTCTTCTTTACAAAAATGGCCCCGTCCCGGTGCCACACGCGAACAAAACCGCGCTCGCGAGCCAGCAGGCGACACCGCTTGAAAAGAGCTGCGATCTCTTTTGGGAGGTACTCATTGACGAGCACCAAACCCGCAGGGAAAGACGCGTCAACAGAAGACGCCGGAAGGTCGCGCTTGGCCCGCTTGGCGGCGAGCAGCGCGTTTCGCACGGCCGGAGAAGCGAGTGACGCATGGATCATCCGGGGACGATCGACGGTGGGGGTACCGCGCATTCGCGAGACCGACACAATATCAGTAGGCGCCAAAGCAGTCCCCAGCGCCTGCGCGAGCCGGGACACGAGGGACCTGAGATCCTCACCAGAGGTCTCAGGGAGCCCGGAGATCGATAGATCGCATGATCGGGAGGCGAGCTCCATGCGAGCGAGCCTCGTTCTGAGCCCCATGAGCTCCGAGGCTTGGGAGGACACAAGCTTCTTTGTGTCGGCCGTGGAGTTCGCGACCACAGAAGTGAGCGAACTCAGTTGCTCAGATGTAGTGGCTGAGCTCGCTTCTAGGCAGGAGGTGCGGCTGTCCAGTGAGGCCAGCTTCTCCGTATGTTGAGCAGACGCCGAAGAAAGAAGCTGCAGGCAGGATCTCACGTCATCCATCTGCACCCGTTGGTCTGCCATGAAGCTGTCAAGCTGGCGCTTCTGGGCAGCCATGAAGTTGTCCAATGTCTTGGACAAGGTGTTGGTCAGGGCATCGACGACTGCAGCATAGGGGCCGACATCAGCCGGCGTGGTAGTAGGAGGCGCAAGCTTCTGCGCAGTTGGCACAGAGGCGGCCGGGACAGTAGCAGAAGTGGCAACCGACGACGATGGGCCAGCGGAGGTTATGACCGACGTCCGAGCGCCAGCCGATTTGCAGGCAGCTAGGTGGGTTGGCAGGCATCCGGGGTGTGTGAAGCCCATGCAGGTGGGACAGGAGCTGACGTCCCTCTTAATGTCCTTGCTGCACTTGATACACTTGACAGGCACGGGCACTGTCACGCTCCCCACGGAAGGCTGGAGGATTGGCATCCCTGTTGTCCAAAGGTGACGGGCTGGGCGAAGGTGGCAAACCTGGCGGTGTGCGACGGAGAAGAGGGCGTCCGAGAAGCCACAAGGATTCAAAAAATAACAGAAAATCCGTGACACCCACAATGGGGGTTAGAATTTCTGTCAGTTGGCACAGAAAAGAAGGAGCAAAATTCTCGTCGGCAGGTTGAGAGCCGAATATAATTTTTAGGCCAAAATAAAGGCAGGCCGATCGAGAATAAAGCACGCACCTGAAACAGGCCCCACAGGGCAGAACAGCGGCAGAAAGAGGTCCAAAAGGAAGAGCGACAAAACTGGCGTGCAGTGTACTCACGAGAGAGAGAGAGAGAGAGAGAGAGAGAGAGAGAATAGAATAGAATAGAATATATTTCGTTCTAGGGCAGCAAAGTAGCCCTCTCAGAACGTATTAACAAAGTACAGGTATAATACAAAAAGAAATAAATAATAAATAGAAAATAAATATAAATATAAATATAAATATAAATAAGCGCACGCATAATAGAAAAAGAAGGCAAACAGCCCCGCACGTCGTAGGAGAAAAGTTACAAGAAAACTAGGTGAACCCTACGCATACTGCTCCATGAGGAAAGCCCACAGAGCAGTTTTGAATGCCGCCTCGCTAACACACTCCCGGATGGCAGGTGGAAGGCCATTCCAGAACTGGGGCCCGCAAACGCGGTACGAGGCCCCGAGGAAGGAGGTGCGGTGAGTTGGCACCACAAGGAGGGGGCCCCTCTGACGAGAGGGCCGCCCAGACGACCCCGCAACCCTAGGCGTGAGCCAGCCCCGATGGTAGTGCGGCTGACTCGACTTCAGAGCCCGGAAAAGGCTGACTCCGAGAAAGAGGAGCCTTCGCTCCCGAACTTTCAGCCAGCCTAGTCGCACATAGTAGGGCGTGATATGTGCGTCACGGGGAACGCCATAAATGTAGCGCACGCAGGCGTTCAGCGCACGCTGGAGGCGCAACTCGCTAGTTACGCCAATGCCCAGTAGTGTTAGGCAGCAGTAATCAAGATGTGGCAGAATGAGGGAAGATATGAGCTTGATTTTAAGGCTCCGCGGCAACGCAGTGCTGTGACGTCGAAGCCCCGCAAGCGCACCATAGACCTTTCTGCAGATGTGCCCAGTGTGATCACCCCAGTCAAGAGTGGGCGAGATGTGCAGGCCCAGCGAGACAACCTTAGAGGCGTACGGGATGGGCGTACCACCCATCTGAACCAGGGGAGCACCGGAAACAAGCTGCAGGCCCAGAGCACGAGCAGAGCCGAGCATCATACACTGCGTTTTAGAAACGTTAAGAGAAAGAGAGTTCATTGTGGACCAGCCAGAGACGCTGGCAAGGTCAGAGTTGATCCTCCTAATCGCGTCGTCCAGCTCACTATAAGGTGCGGAGATGTATAATTGTACATCGTCCGCGTACTTAATCACCTTGGAGTGCTTAATGACAGAGTCGAGATCCTGGATATAGAGAGAAAAGAGGAACGGTCCAAGGACGGAACCTTGCGGCACGCCCGAGTGGACCGGGGACCAACGGGAGAGACACCGTCCGATTCTGACTGCCTGTGCCCTATTGGAGAGGTAGGACCAGATCCACTGTAAGACCGGAAAAGAGAAATTGAAAGAGTGGAGTTTAGTAAGTAGAAGTGAGTGGTCTACAGTGTCAAAGGCCTTGGAAAAGTCAAGACACACCAGGACTGTGACCATCCGCTGGTCAGCAGCAAGACGGACGTCGTCCAGGAACGTCAGGAGAGCCGTCTGTGTAGATCGGTTTTTTACAAAACCATGTTGGGAGGGGTCCAGCTGTCCAGAGCTATTGAGAAAACTCTGGATATCATGGAGGACAACCCTCTCGAGGATCTTAGACAGCTCAGGAAGAAGAGAGATAGGGCGGAAATCGGCAGGAGCAGAAGCATTCGGTTTCTTGGGGATCGGAGAGATGATGGCTTTTCGCCAGGCAGCGGGGAAAGTAGAGAAAGCAAGAGAGGAGTTGAAGACCTGCAGAATGGCAGGGAATAACACGGGAAGAGAGAGTAAAAGAAATCTCGCACTCAGATCGTCCGAGGGCGAGATGGATGAGTTAGTAAGGCGCACAGCGCGAGCAAGCATTTCCTCCGTAACGGGGGAAAAATAGAAACGCGAATCGTCGGAGACACAGTTAGACAGCGATAGACATGCGGGGACGGCCGGTGGGGAGGAAGAGTGCGCAGAGAGGAAGAACGAGTTGAGATCGTCCGGAGACAAGTGAGAGGGAAGAGGAGCGTGAGAGGGAGGGAGGACACCGAATGACTTCAGCTCTCGCCAAATATCATTCGGGTGCTTAGGAGTAGAGAAGTGGGAGAAAAGAAAGGAGGATCTGGCTCGCACCAGAAGGGACTGCACCCGGTTACGAGAGGCCCTGTAAAGAACCCAAGTTTCCGGGTTAGCAGTTCGTCGGAAAGATCTCCTGAGTGAGTCACGAGAACGCATCTCGGCTCGGATCTCAGGAGTAATCCAAGGAGCAGGAGGCCGTCGAATACGCAGAGGTCTAAGCGGGGCATGCTCGTCGAGGACTCGGAGCAGTCCCGCATTGAAGTCGTCCACCAACTGATCCACGCTGCTCTCACAGGAGTTCGAAACAAGACGAACACAGCTAAGCTGCGAGATGTCATCGAGTAGCGCGTCACGATTGATGGAACCATATCTACGACGAAGATCAGTGGTAGGAATAACCCGAGAAGTTAGGACGTACTCTAGCGAAATTAAGTCGTGATTAGAGCAGTGAGGCTCTTTACTTTGAGAAAAAGAAGCTACCCTGCTAGAGTCATCCACAAGCCCAAGGTCAAGCCAAGTGGAGGAGAAAGAAGTGTGAAAAGTAGGAGAATAGGGGATAGAGTAGAGGTTGAGGCGGGAGAAAAGCCCTCCAAGGTAGATCGCATCGAAGGACTGTGAACCCATGTTCGCGTTCCAGTCGCCCAGAACAACCTTGTTCGGGAAGTCCGAGACGATGTCGGCGAACACCGGTTCAAAGTTAGCAAGAGGAACATGCGGGGGGCGATAAACGACCCCCACTAGAAGAGTGCCGGCAGAGGGGATGACCACCTCCGCAAAAAGATATTCCGGGCCGGAGAGTTGAGAGCGAGGGGAGGACGCGATTATAGAGGTCGAGAAAGTATCGCGAATGTATAGGCAGACGCCTCCACCCGTTCTGCCATATCTGTCACATCTGAGAAGCGAGTACCCAGGAAGGGCACACTCCGAATCGGGAATCGAGCACGAGAGCCAGGTCTCAGAGACCGCAATAACGTCATAGTTTGACGACGCGAAAAAAGATCGAAAAGTGCTGAAGTGGCGGCAAAGAGATTCGGCGTTAACGTGTCCGAAACCTAAGACGGAGCAAGCGGCAGGAGTTGGGGCGCGCGACGTACGGGGAGCAGGCCTTCACGCCAGCTTCCGATCGACGTCCTGAAGGGAGTCGATTTTGACCGGCGCGTCGGTAGCCGTCTTCTTTACAAAAATGGCCCCGTCCCGGTGCCACACGCGAACAAAACCGCGCTCGCGAGCCAGCAGGCGACACCGCTTGAGAAGAGCTGCGATCTCTTTTGGGAGGTACTCATTGACGAGCACCAAACCCGCAGGGAAAGACGCGTCAACAGAAGACGCCGGAAGGTCGCGCTTGGCCCGCTTGGCGGCGAGCAGCGCGTTTCGCACGGCCGGAGAAGCGAGTGACGCATAGATCATCCGGGGACGATCGACGGTGGGGGTACCGCGCATTCGCGAGACCGACACAATATCAGTAGGCGCCAAAGCAGTCCCCAGCGCCTGCGCGAGCCGGGACACGAGGGACCTGAGATCCTCACCAGAGGTCTCAGGGAGCCCGGAGATCGATAGATCGCATGATCGGGAGGCGAGCTCCATGCGAGCGAGCCTCGTTCTGAGCCCCATGAGCTCCGAGGCTTGGGAGGACACAAGCTTCTTTGTGTCGGCCGTGGAGTTCGCGACCACAGAAGTGAGCGAACTCAGTTGCTCAGATGTAGTGGCTGAGCTCGCTTCTAGGCAGGAGGTGCGGCTGTCCAGTGAGGCCAGCTTCTCCGTATGTTGAGCAGACGCCGAAGAAAGAAGCTGCAGGCAGGATCTCACGTCATCCATCTGCACCCGTTGGTCTGCCATGAAGCTGTCAAGCTGGCGCTTCTGGGCAGCCATGAAGTTGTCCAATGTCTTGGACAAGGTGTTGGTCAGGGCATCGACGACTGCAGCATAGGGGCCGACATCAGCCGGCGTGGTAGTAGGAGGCGCAAGCTTCTGCGCAGTTGGCACAGAGGCGGCCGGGACAGTAGCAGAAGTGGCAACCGACGACGATGGGCCAGCGGAGGTTATGACCGACGTCCGAGCGCCAGCCGATTTGCAGGCAGCTAGGTGGGTTGGCAGGCATCCGGGGTGTGTGAAGCCCATGCAGGTGGGACAGGAGCTGACGTCCCTCTTAATGTCCTTGCTGCACTTGATACACTTGACAGGCACGGGCACTGTCACGCTCCCCACGGAAGGCTGGAGGATTGGCATCCCTGTTGTCCAAAGGTGACGGGCTGGGCGAAGGTGGCAAACCTGGCGGTGTGCGACGGAGAAGAGGGCGTCCGAGAAGCCACAAGGATTCAAAAAATAACAGAAAATCCGTGACACCCACAATGGGGGTTAGAATTTCTGTCAGTTGGCACAGAAAAGAAGGAGCAAAATTCTCGTCGGCAGGTTGAGAGCCGAATATAATTTTTAGGCCAAAATAAAGGCAGGCCGATCGAGAATAAAGCACGCACCTGAAACAGGCCCCACAGGGCAGAACAGCGGCAGAAAGAGGTCCAAAAGGAAGAGCGACAAAACTGGCGTGCAGTGTACTCACGAGAGAGAGAGAGAGAGAGAGAGAGAGAGAGAGAGAGACTAAGACTAAGACGTATATTTTGTCCTAGGGCGTGTTGCCCTCTTAGAACATTACAGAGTAGTATGTACAGATAGTTAAGGCACTTAAAGTTAAAACTATAAATAAAGGTACAGAGGAGGTACAAAATGAAAGAATGCGGGTAGACACCCCGACAGACGCAGAGGGACGCAGAGAGAGGCAAGCGCAACAGTATACCGATGCAGAAAAGCGTGGCGTGCATTAAGAAAACGCTATGAAACTATGAAACAACTAGAGCGCAGGTCCAAAAGCGCAGGTATAGAGTGGAAGCAGGAGTCCGAGAAGTTAGGCATAGCGCTCAGCCAAGTGTGCCCATAACGCTCTCTTGAAGGTTGTCTCGGAATCGCACTCCCGAACGCCCGCTGGGAGGTTATTCCAAAATTGCGGGCCACGGACAGAGAAAGAGGCAGCGAGGAAGGAGGTGCGATGGTTAGGCACACGGAGTAGGGGACCCCGTTGACGAGACGGGTATCCAGCAGAGCCTTCAAGCCTGGGCGTAAGCAGATCACGCAGGGGACCCGGTGAGTTGGAGACGACGGCACGGTAGAGGCAGACGCCTAGGAAAAGTAGCCTCCTCTCGCGAACCTTTAACCACCCCAAGCGGCGGAAGAAAGGAGTAATGTGTGCATCGCGCGGCGCATCGAAAATAAAGCGCACACAGGCATTTAGCGCACGCTGGACTCGGATCTCGTCAGTCGTAGTAATTCCTAATAAGGCGAGGCAATAATAGTCCAGGTGAGGCAGAATGAGGGAGGATACGAGCTTAACCCTTAAGCTCCGCGGTAACGCAGTGCGTTGGCGCCGGAGACTCGCAAGCACACTATAGATCTTACTACAGATGTGTCCAGCGTGATCGCCCCAGTCAAGAGCAGGCGAGATGTGCAAGCCCAGCGAGACGACCTTAGAGGCGTACGGGATGGGCGTACCGCCCATCTGAACCAGGGGAGCACCGGAAACAAACTGCAGGCCCAGGGCACGAGCAGAGCCGAGCATCATGCACTGCGTTTTCAAGACGTTCAAAGAGAGAGAGTGCATTTGGGACCAGCCAGAGACGCTAGCAAGGTCTGAGTTAATCCTAGTAATCGCGTCGTCCAGCTCGCTATAGGGAGCGGAGATGTACATTTGCACATCATCCGCGTATTTAACTATTCTGGAGTGCCTTACGACGGAGTTTAGATCGTGGATATAAAGAGAGAAAAGGAACGGTCCAAGGACGGAGCCTTGTGGTACGCCCGAATGGACCGGGGACCAGCAGGAGAGAGACCGTCCGACTCTGACTGCCTGCGCCCTATTAGAGAGATAGGACCAGATCCACTGTAAGACCGGAAGAGAGAAATTAAAGGAGTAGACTAGACGTATATTTGTCCTAGGGCGTTTTGCCCTCTCAGAACATTACAATTAGTGTAAAACAGAATAAGTTTATAATAGAGAACTTAAAACTAGAAGTATGCATAGGTGAGGTGTGAGTACAAAAAAGCAAAGCAGCTAGGCACCCCGATAGACGCACAGAACTATCACAAAGGTTTAAGTACAGAGAACGCATAATAAAATTACAAGATTACGAGGCAGGCCAACAACCAAAAAGACGCAAATCTCACGCATATCGCCCAGCCAAGTGTGCACATAACGCGTTCTTAAAGGACACCTCAGACTCGCACTCCCGAATGACAGCTGGAAGGTCATTCCAGAATTGCGAGCCCCGCACGGAGAAAGAGGCCGCAAAGAAAGAGGTGCGGTGGTTGGGCACACGGAGCAGGGTACCCCTTTGACGAGACGGGTATCCAGCAGAGCCTTCGAACCTAGGCGTGAGCAGATCCCGCAGGGGACCCGGAGAGTCGGAGATGACAGCACGGTAGAGGCAAACACCGAGGAAGAGTAGCCTTCTCTCGCGAACCTTCAACCAGCCGAGGCGGCGGAAGAAGGGTGTAATTTGTACATCGCGCGGTGCATCGAAGATGAAACGCACGCAGGCGTTTAGCGCACGCTGGACTCTGATCTCGTCAGTAGCGGTAATCCCTAAGAAGGCGAGGCAACAATAGTCCAGGTGTGGCAGAATGAGGGAGGATACAAGCTTAAGTCTTAAGCTTCGCGGTAAAGCAGTACGTTGGCGCCGGAGACTCGCAAGCACACCATAGATCCTTTTACAGATGTGTCCAGCGTGGTCGCCCCAGTCGAGAGCAGGCGAGATGTGCAGGCCCAGCGAGACAACCTTAGAGGCGTACGGGATGGGCGTACCGCCCATCTGGACCAGGGGAACACCAGAAACAAACTGCAGGCCCAGGGCACGAGCAGAGCCGAGCATCATGCACTGCGTTTTCGAGACGTTAAGAGAGAGGGAGTTCATTGAGGACCAGCCAGAGACGCTGGCGAGGTCGGAATTGAGCCGCGTTATCGCCTCCTCTAACTCATAGTAAGGCGCAGAGATGTACATCTGCACGTCGTCCGCGTATTTGACTACCTTGGAGAACTTAATGACAGAGTTTAGGTCATGGATATACAGAGAGAAAAGGAACGGTCCAAGGACGGAACCTTGCGGCACGCCCGAGTGCACCGGGGACCAACGGGAGAGAGACCGTCCGATTCTGACTGCCTGTGCCCTGTTAGAGAGGTAGGACCAGATCCACTGTAAGACCGGAAGAGAGAAGTTGAGAGAAAAGAGTTTGGTAAGAAGGAGAGAGTGGTCAACAGTATCAAAGGCCTTGGAGAAGTCCAGACACACCAGGATTGTGACCATCCGCTGATCAGCAGCAAGACGGACGTCGTCCAAGAGTGTCAAGAGAGCTGTCTGTGTAGATCGGTTTTTAACAAAACCATGTTGTGAGGGGTCCAACTTACCAGAGCTATTGAGGAAGCCCTGGATATCATGGAGGACAACCCTCTCGAGGATCTTAGACAGCTCGGGTAGAAGTGAAATGGGGCGAAAATCGGCAGGAGCAGAAGCATTCGGTTTCTTAGGGATAGGTGTAATAATGGTTTTGCGCCAGGCGTCGGGGAAGATAGAGAAAGTAAGAGAGGAGTTGAAAATCTGCAAAACAGCAGGAAAGATAGCGGGGAGAGAGAGTAGGAGAAATCTCGCGCTCAGATCATCCGAGGGCGAGATGGACGAGTTCGCAAGGCGCACGGCGCGAGCAAGACTCTCCTCCGTGACGGGGGAGAAATAGAAACGCGGTTCGTCGGAAGTATGGCTAGACGGAGACAGACATGCGGGGACGGCCGGTGGAGAGGAAGCATGAGCAGAAAGGAAGAATGAGTTAAGGCTGTCCGGCGACAGGTGAGAAGGAGGAGAGGAATGAGAAGACGGAACGACACCGAATGACTTCAGCTCGCGCCAAAGAACATTCGGGTGTCGGTGAGTAGAGAAGCGGTCGAACAGAAAGGTAGTTCTGGCTCGCGCCAGAAGAGCCTGGACACGGTTACGAGAGGCCTTGTAAAGGGCCCAAGTAACCGAGTTACCAGACCTGAGGAAGGAGCGCCTAAGCGAGTCCCGAGAACGCATCTCGGCTCTAATCTCAGGGGTGATCCAGGGAGCAGGAGGCCGTCGGATACGCAGAGGTCGGAACGGGGCGTGCTCATCGAGAACTCGGAGCATTCCCACGTTGAAGTCGTCAACTAGCCGATCCACGCTACTCTCACAGGAGTTCGATGCAAGGCGAACACAGCTAAGCTGCGAGATGTCATCGAGTAGCGCGTCACGGTTGATGGCGCCATATTTACGACGAAGATCAGTGGTAGGAATTACCCGTGAAGTTAAGACGTACTCTAGTGAAATAAGGTCATGGTTAGAGCAGTGAGGCTCTTTGCTCTGAGAGAAGGAAGCAACCCTGCTGGAGTCGTCCACAAGCCCGAGGTCGAGCCGAGTGGAGGAGAAAGAAGTGTGAAAAGTCGGGCGATAGGGGATAGAGAAGAGGTTAAGGCGAGAAAAGATTTCTCCGAGGTAGATAGAATCAAAGGAGGAGGACCCCATATCCGCATTCCAGTCGCCAAGGACAACCTTATTCGGGAAGTCCGAGACGATGTCAGCAAACAGGGGTTCAAAGGAAGAGAGAGGAGCATGTGGAGGGCGGTAGACTACCCCAACAAGCAGAGTGCCCGCAGAGGGAATAGTCACCTCAGCAAACAGGAACTCAGGTCCAGGGGTTGGAGAGCGAGAGGAAGACGCAACTACTAGTGACGAGAAGGAATCACGGATATAGAGGCAAACGCCCCCACCCGTTCTGCCATCTCTATCACATCTGAGCATAACATACCCAGAAAGAGTATATTGTGTGTCGGGAATTGTGTGAGAAAGCCAAGATTCAGAGACCGCGATGACATCATAGTACGAAGAAGAGAAGAAGGTATGAAATACGTGAAAATGCCTGGGTAAAGACTCCGCGTTGACATGGGCGAGACGTAAGGTAGGAGAGGATCCAAGCGGGTGACGAGGTGAAGCGCAGGTGACAGGGCTTCATGCGAGCCTCGTTTCCGCATCCTGGATAGAGTCGATTTTAATCGGGGCAGACGATTCGGATTTTTTAACAAAGATACGCCCGTCTCGATGCCACACGCGAAGGAAGCCGCGCGCCCGGGCAAGCGAGCGACAATGTCTTAGAAGAGCGGAGATTTCGCGCGGCAGGGACTCATTAATGTTGACAAGCCCAGTGGTGAAGGTGGGATCGATCGCGGACGCGGGGAGATCTCGCTTCGCGCGTTTCGCCGCCAGGACCGAGTCCCGCAGGGCGCTGGACGCGAGCTTAGCGCGGATCATACGCGGGCGATTCGCAGTAGGGGTTCCGCGCAGACGCGAGACCGAGAGGACATCGGTGGGAGTAAGAGGAGTCCCCAGCGCAAGCGTAAGGCGATCGATGACGAGGCGAAGATCCTCGCCAGGGGTCTCCGGTATACCAGTGATCGACAGCTCGCTAGATCTGCTCGCGAGCTCGAGTCGCGCAATGCGTGCACTAGCAGCATTAACCTGCGAGGTTAGGGTAGTGCGGACAGCAGCAACATTTGTCGCCTCCGATTTAATCGCGGCAGAGAGATTCACAAGATCCGCCGAGCTGGTGGAGGCTTGCGCTTCCAGCGCAAGGGTACGACTGTCCAGGCTGTTGAGCTTCGCAGTGTGTTGAGCAGAGGTGACAGCCAGCTCCTCAAGACGGGCATGAAATTTCTCCGCCAAGGCATGCTGGTCAACCATGAAGCTGACCAGCGTGGAGTTGAGATTGTTGATGGCAGCGGTCATCGCGTCAAGGCGCGCCGCGTGAGGGTCCACAGGCACAGGTCCTGGCGGAGGTTGCGGTGTTGGCAGCGACGACGGCAGCAGTGACGGTAGCGGTGACGGTAGCAGGGACGGCAGCGGGGACGGCAGCGGTGACGGCAGCGGTGACGGCAGCGGAGACGGCAGCGGAGACGGCAGCGGAGACGGCCGCGCCATCGGCAGCGGCGTGGCAGCACTGGAGGAGGGTGCGGGCCGAGACATGCTGCTGGCCGTGATGACAGTCGGCCTAGCTGACGAGAGGGAGGTCTTGCACGACTCCGCGTGCGACTTGAGGCACCCAGGGTGCATCGTCGCCATGCACGCGGAGCAACGGTCCACTCCTTTTTTAATTTCTTTATGGCACTTGGCACATGTGACGTCACGTTCCACAGCAGGCATAGTGCAGGAGAGTTGGCAGACGTGGTGCTGGCTGACGGTGGGAGGGCGCGCACGACAGGTTGCGGAATTCAAAATGCGCAACCGAAACCACAGAAAGGGTTAGGAATTCTGTCAATTTTCACACAGAAGAAAACGAGCGTATTCTCGTCGGCTATAAGGCGCCGATGTAATAAATTAGGCCAAAATGTAGGCAGGCCGATCGAGAATACGCTGATACCTGCAACAGGCCCCACGGGGCAGAAAAGCAGCAGAAAATGGCTCTAAAAGTAGGAGCGAAGAAAAGTGCGTGTATGTACTCACGGAGAGAGAATAGAATAGAATAGAATATATTTCGTTCTAGGGCAGCAAAGTAGCCCTCTCAGAACGTATTAACAAAGTACAGGTATAATACAAAAAGAAATAAATAATAAATAGAAAATAAATATAAATATAAATATAAATATAAATAAGCGCACGCATAATAGAAAAAAGAAGGCAAACAGCCCCGCACGTCGTAGGAGAAAAGTTACAAGAAAACTAGGTGAACCCTACGCATACTGCTCCATGAGGAAAGCCCACAGAGCAGTTTTGAATGCCGCCTCGCTAACACACTCCCGGATGGCAGGTGGAAGGCCATTCCAGAACTGGGGCCCACAAACGCGGTACGAGGCCCCGAAAAAGGAGGTTCGGTGTGTTGGCACCACAAAGAGGGGGCCCCTCTGACGAGAGGGCCGCCCAGACGACCCCGCAACCCTAGGCGTGAGCCAGCCCCGATGGTGGTGCGGCTGACTCGACTTGAGAGCCCGGAAAATGCTGACCCCGAGAAAGAGGAGCCTTCGTTCCCGAACTTTCAGCCAGCCTAGGCGCACATAGTAGGGCGTGATATGCGCGTCACGAGGAACGCCATAAATGAAGCGCACGCAGGCGTTCAGCGCACGTTGGAGGCGCAACTCGCTGGTAACACCAATGCCCAGTAGAGTTAGGCAGCAGTAATCGAGATGTGGCAGAATGAGGGAAGATACGAGCTTGATTTTAAGGCTCCGCGGCAACGCAGTGCTGTGACGTCGAAGCCCCGCAAGCGCACCATAGACCTTTCTGCAGATGTGCCCAGTGTGATCACCCCAGTCGAGAGTGGGCGAGATGTGCAGGCCCAGCGAGACAACCTTAGAGGCGTACGGGATGGGCGTACCACCCATCTGAACCAGGGGAGCACCGGAAACAAGCTGCAGGCCCAGAGCACGAGCAGAGCCGAGCATCATACACTGCGTTTTAGAAACGTTAAGAGAAAGAGAGTTCATTGTGGACCAGCCAGAGACGCTGGCAAGGTCAGAGTTGATCCTCCTAATCGCGTCGTCCAGCTCACTAAAAGGTGCGGAGATGTATAATTGTACATCATCCGCGTACTTAATCACCTTGGAGTGCTTAATGACAGAGTGGAGATCCTGGATATAGAGAGAAAAGAGGAACGGTCCAAGGACGGAACCTTGCGGCACGCCCGAGTGGACCGGGGACCAACGGGAGAGACACCGTCCGATTCTGACTGCCTGTGCCCTGTTGGAGAGGTAGGACCAGATCCACTGTAAGACCGGAAAAGAGAAATTGAAAGAGTGGAGTTTAGTAAGTAGAAGTGAGTGGTCTACAGTGTCAAAGGCCTTGGAAAAGTCAAGACACACCAGGACTGTGACCATCCGCTGGTCAGCAGCAAGACGGACGTCGTCCAGGAACGTCAGGAGAGCCGTCTGTGTAGATCGGTTTTTTACAAAACCATGTTGGGAGGGGTCCAGCTGTCCAGAGCTATTGAGAAAACTCTGGATATCATGGAGGACAACCCTCTCGAGGATCTTAGACAGCTCAGGAAGAAGAGAGATAGGGCGGAAATCGGCAGAAGCAGAAGCATTCGGTTTCTTAGGGATCGGAGAGATGATGGCTTTTCGCCAGGCAGCGGGGAAAGTAGAGAAAGCAAGAGAGGAGTTGAAGACCTGCAGAATGGCAGGGAATAACACAGGAAGAGAGAGTAAAAGAAATCTCGCACTCAGTTCGTCCGAGGGCGAGATGGATGAGTTAGTAAGGCGCACAGCGCGAGCAAGCATTTCCTCCGTAACGGGGGAAAAATAGAAACGCGAATCGTCGGAGACACAGTTAGACAGGGATAGACATGCGGGGACGGCCGGTGGGGAGGAAGAGTGCGCAGAGAGGAAGAACGAGTTAAGATCGTCCGGAGACAAGTGAGAGGGAAGAGGAGAGTGAGAGGGAGGGAGGACACCGAATGACTTCAGCTCTCGCCAAATATCATTCGGGTGCTTAGGAGTAGAGAAGTGGGAGAAAAGAAAGGAGGATCTGGCTCGCACCAGAAGGGACTGCACCCGGTTACGAGAGGCCCTGTAAAGAGCCCAAGTTTCCGGGTTAGCAGTTCGTCGGAAAGATCTCCTGAGTGAGTCACGAGAACGCATCTCGGCTCGGATCTCAGGAGTAATCCAAGGAGCAGGAGGCCGTCGAATACGCAGAGGTCTAAGCGGGGCATGCTCGTCGAGGACTCGGAGCAGTCCCGCATTGAAGTTGTCCACCAACTGATCAACGCTGCTCTCACAGGAGTTCGAAAAACGACGAACACAGCTGAGCTGCGAGATGTCATCGAGTAGCGCGTCACGATTGATGGAACCATATCTACGACGAAGATCAGTGGTTGGAATAACCCGAGAAGTTAGGACGTACTCTAGCGAAATTAAGTCATGATTAGAGCAGTGAGGCTCTTTACTTTGAGAGAAAGAAGCTACCCTGCTAGAGTCATCCACAAGCCCAAGGTCAAGCCAAGTGGAGGAGAAAGAAGTGTGAAAAGTAGGAGAATAGGGGATAGAGTAGAGGTTGAGGCGGGAGAAAAGCCCTCCAAGGTAGATCGCATCGAAGGACTTTGAACCCATGTTCGCGTTCCAGTCGCCCAGAACAACCTTGTTCGGGAAGTCCGAGACGATGTCGGCGAACACCGGTTCAAAGTTAGCAAGAGGAACATGCGGGGGGCGATAAACGACCCCCACTAGAAGAGTGCCGGCAGAGGGGATGACCACCTCCGCAAAAAGATATTCCGGGCCGGAGAGTTGAGAGCGAGGGGAGGACGCGATTATAGAGGTCGAGAAAGTATCGCGAAAATATAGGCAGACGCCTCCACCCGTTCTGCCATATCTGTCACATCTGAGAAGCGAGTACCCAGGAAGGGCACACTCCGAATCGGGAATCGAGCACGAGAGCCAAGTCTCAGAAACCGCAATAGCGTCATAGTTTGACGACGCGAAAAAAGACTGAAAGGTGCTGAAGTGGCGGCACAGAGATTCGGCGTTTACGTGTCCGAAACGTAAGACGGAGCAAGCGGCGGGAGTGGGGGCGCGCGACGTACGGGGAGCAGGCCTTCACGCCAGCTTCCGATCGACGTCCTGAGGGGAGTCGATCTTGACCGGCGCATCGGTAGCCGTCTTCTTTATAAATATGGTCCCGCCCCGGTGCCACACGCGAGCAAAACCGCGCTCGCGAGCAAGCTGGCGACACCGACGGAGGAGAGACGCGATCTCGCCGGGCAGGTATTCATTGACCTGGACAAGTCCCGAGGGGAAAGACGCATCAATACAAGACGCGGGTAGATCGCGCTTAGCGCGTTTGGCGGCGATAAGCGTGTTACGAACCGCAGGCGAGGTGAGCGTCGCGTGGATCGTCCGCGGGCGATCGGGGGTGGGGGTTCCGCGCATGCGCGAAACCGACACCAGGTCAGTAGGCGCCAGAGGAGTTCCCAGCGCCTGCGCAAGCCGGGACACGAGGGACTTAAGGTCCTCGCCGACGGACTCCGGGACCCCAGAAATGGAGAGCTCGCACGAACGAGCGGCGAGCTCCATACGAGCAAGACGCGACTTTACGACAGCGAGCTCCGAAGCCTGGGTATCGACAGCCCTCTTGCTGGAGGCCACCGACGTCTCCACTGCTTTAACCGAGGAGGCAAGGCCACTTAGCTGTTTGCTGGAGGAAGCGGCACAGGACTCCAGCGAGGTGGTCCGGGTGTCCAGCGAAGCCAGCTGGTCGGTGTGGCGAGCGGAGGCGGTGGAGAGAAACTGGAGGCAGGACCTCATCTCATCCATTTGCGCCTCTTGTTTGGCAACAAAATTATCAAATTGGGCCTTCTGGGCCTCCAAATAGCTGTCGAGCTTCGAGGTGATGGTAGCTGTCACCACATCGACAACTGCTTGAAGCGGGCCAATGTCAAGCGGCGTGGCAGTAGTCGACCCGGGTGCTGGTGCAACGGAGCCGACCGGGGCTGGTGCAGGTGGTCCAAGGAGGGGCGACGGCAAGCCAGGAGTGCCACTAGGCCGTGAGGTCTGTAGAGACAGCGGAGAAGCAGCGGCCGAGGTGAAAGCGGCGACGTAGTCCGGCGGAGATGCAACCGCAATGACGGTCGGGCGTAAGGCACCTTTGCACGCCGGTGCATGGGTTTTGAGGCATCCGGGGTGCATCTTAGCCTTGCAGGATAGGCAGCGGGCCGACTCCTTCGCAATGTCCTTGTGACATTTAGCACAAGGGAGTTCCCGCTCCATAGTAGGCGCTGACAGGTGGCAAGCGTGGGTAGGTGTCCGCGACGAGGGCGCACAGAGCGAACCAGCAATTTGAAAATTGTAGAGGCACAGAAACTAACTGCCAAACTAATGGCAGGTTAGAAATTCTGTCAAGTGAGCCACAGAAATAAGTATGCGTGTTCTCGTCGGCTGGATGACGTGCCGATAAAAATTATTAGGCCAAAATGTGCGCAGGCCGATCGAGAACAAGCTGAAACCTGAAACAGGCCCCACAGGGCAGAGATGCGGCAGAAAATGGCTCTAAAAGTAGGAGCGAAGAAAAGTGCGTGGAGTATACTCACGAGAGAGAGAGAGAGAGAGAGAGAGAGAGAGAGAGAGAGAGAGAGAGAGAGAGAGAGAGAGAGAGAGAGAGACTGAGACTGAGACTGAGACTGAGACTGAGACTGAGACTGAGACTGAGACTGAGACTGAGACTGAGACTGAGACTGAGACTGAGACTGAGACTGAGACTGAGACTGAGACTGAGACTGAGACTGAGACTGAGACTGAGACTGAGACTGAGACTGAGACTGAGACTGAGACTGAGACTGAGACTGAGACTGAGACTGAGACTGAGACTGAGACTGAGACTGAGACTGAGACTGAGACTGAGACTGAGACTGAGACGGAGACGGAGACGGAGACGGAGACGGAGACGGAGACGGAGACGGAGACGGAGACGGAGACGGAGACGGAGACGGAGACGGAGACGGAGACGGAGACGGAGACGGAGACGGAGACGGAGACGGAGACGGAGACGGAGACGGAGACGGAGACGGAGACGGAGACGGAGACGGAGACGGAGACGGAGACGGAGACGGAGACGGAGACGGAGACGGAGACGGAGACGGAGACGGAGACGGAGACGGAGACGGAGACGGAGACGGAGACGGAGACGGAGACGGAGACGGAGACGGAGACGGAGACGGAGACGGAGACGGAGACGGAGACGGAGACGGAGACGGAGACGGAGACGGAGACGGAGACGGAGACGGAGACGGAGACGGAGTGGGAGAGTGAGTGAGAGACTGAGACTGAGACTGAGACTGAGACTGAGACTGAGACGGAGACGGAGACGGAGACGGAGACGGAGACGGAGACGGAGACGGAGACGGAGACGGAGACGGAGACGGAGTGGGGGAGTGAGTGGGAGAGTGAGTGAGAGACTGAGACTGAGACTGAGACGGAGACGGAGACGGAGACGGAGTGGGAGAGTGAGGAAAACTTACAGGTTTTGGACGTGCCAGCCACTACCGGCGCCGGATCGTGTTCCTGGTTTTCCATTTTTCTAAAGAGGAAAATAATTTATTATTTTTAACAATAAAAAGAGATAAAAAGTAAAAAATAACCTCTGGGGTTGACACTTACCGTCCTGCTTGAAGCCTGAGAGTGAAAGAGCGAAACAAAACCGGCGCATCTTGAAATTGGCGAAGGGAGATCGACACTTTCAGATAGTAACTTTATTGATTTTTTATAAGAGTAAGGCAGCTCGCACACCGAGCGCGAGGCAGTCCGCAATTGACACGCAGCCCTTGATCGCAACGCGGAGTGCGATTCCACGGCGATCGACGGGCTAAATAATAATAATAATAATAATGTTAGCCCTCCACAAAAGGGCGAAGTCCTGGCGGTTGCCCCGAACTAAGGGGAGAACTACTGGCACTTTGAATATTTATATTTACTGTTATAATAAAGAGAGAAGCAAGAATTATTTCTCGCTTCCCTATACTATTTATTATGCATAAAATATTTATTATGCCACTCGCAATCTCTCGCAGAAATATTTTATTTATATTTCTGCTGCAGAAATATTTTACCGACACCTTGCCGGTTAATCGGAAGACTGTCGGTAGTTGGCGTGATTCGGCCAGTTGCCCCTGAGCAGTCACGCGACACCGGTGACATCACGGGGCAGGCGAGTCAATTACCGGTAAAATCAATAACTCAAAATACTATGGTAAAAAGCTGATTCCAATTATCCGCATCACCCTGTACCTAGACGATATAATTATCGTCACCGAAACGTTCGATGAGCATCTTAAATGGCTCCATACGGTGCTAGATAGAATCGGAGAAGCCGGTCTCACTGTAAACCCGGATAAATGTGAGTTCTGCCGTCCGGAAGTTCGGTACTTGGGATTCGTGGTACACGCGGACGGCTTGAAGGTTGACCTCGAGAAAATACGCCCGATAGTAGAGTTCCCGGCCCCGAAAACGATACACCAACTGCGCCGATTCCTTGGTATGGCTTCCTGGTACCGAAGATTCGTTCCGAATTTCGCGACCGTGGCAGATCCGCTGCATCAACTCCTGAAAAAGGACGAGCCCTGGAAGTGGACGACCGAGCGGCAACAAGCGTTCGAATCCCTGCGCGAAGCGGTCGCCACAACTCCAGTTATAACCTATCCGCACTTTGAAATTCCATTCGTCCTGGAAACCGACGCGAGTATGGTCGGCCTAGGAGCGGTACTCACGCAAACGATCGACGGGATAGAGAGAGTCGTCGCGTTCGCGAGCCGCTCGTTAACATCAGCTGAGCGAAATTATAAAACGACCGAGCAGGAATGCCTAGCCGTAATATGGGCGATCAAGAAGTTCCGCTGTTATCTAGAGGGATATACATTCACCGTAATTTCCGACCACAGTAGCCTCCAGTGGCTCACGAATTTGAAAGATCCGGCCGGCCGATTAGGGAGATGGGCACTCCAGCTTCAGGAATTCGACTTTAAAATCGTACACCGTAAAGGCGCGCTACATAAAGTACCCGACGCGCTGTCGCGAATACCGAAAGCTGAGAACACGTACGCGAGCGATTCGGACGAAGACGAACCAGAGAGCGGGCGCGTAGTAACGCGAGCATTCGCGATGATGTTCGAATCACAAGCGACCGAACGAATCGCAGCCCTAACGTCGCGTCCAGACACATGGTACGACAAGAAAATCACGCGAGTACAGAAAGAGCCACTGCAGGAAAAAGACTGGAAGTTAGAAGGAAATCGCCTGTATTATCGACGGACGAACGCGATCGCGCGAGACCTCCTAGGAGACGACCGGGACGAGTGGAAACTAGTACCGCGGAACGGAGAGAAAGAGGACGTCCTCTCGGAAGCACACGATACACCGGAAGCCGGACACCTTGGGCGCGAGAAAACGTACGAACGGCTGGCCATACGATACTACTGGCCGAAAATGTATAAAGACGTCGCGACCTATGTACGGGCGTGCGAGACGTGCCAACTGACAAAAGTAGAGCAGAGCGCACCGGCGGGCGAGATGGGCAAACATTTCGTGAACGAACCCTGGTCAGTGATCGCGGCCGATATTATGGGACCACTCCCACGGAGTAGGGCCGGATACATGTACATATTAGTGATCCAGGACCTGTTCACGAAGTGGATCGAGGTAGCGCCCTTACGAAAATCGAACGGGAAAAAGATATCCGAAGCGATCGAAAACCTAGTTTTCTCACGATGGGGAGTCCCCAGAGTATTGCTGACCGACAACGGCACCGAATTTGTCAACCAAACGCTCGGCACAGTCGCGAAAGAGTACGGAGTGAAACGCGCAATGACACCGCCGTATCACCCACAGGCGAACCCGGTCGAACGAGTCAATCAGGTACTAAAAACAATGATCGTGTCATTTATACAAAACGACCACCGCGATTGGGACGTACACCTAGCCAAGTTCCAATTCGCGTATAACACGGCGAAACACTCCACGCTCCAAGCCTCACCAGCCTTCTTAAATCTCGGCCGCGAACCGCTACCTCCACGCTGTTTTCTAGGGAGGGAGGGGGCGACCGGCGGCGAAGACGAGTGGCCACCGGTCGACAGAGATCCCTGGGCCGCGAGAATAAAGCGACTGGGAGAGATACGCCACTGGGTAATCGAAAATCTAGAGTCCGCTTATCAGTCCCAGAGCAGGTATTATAACCGCGGTCGGCGTGCGAGAAAATTCGGCATCGGCGACCGAGTGTTGAAACGTCAACACGTACTCTCGTCAGCGGCGAACAATGTCGCCGCTAAGCTAGCAACCAGGTTCCACGGCCCTTTCGTAATCTCCAAGGTCCGATCCGCCCTCGTATACGAATGCGAGACGATCGACGGTAAGCCAGCGGGTGTGATCCACGTTCAAGATTTGAAACCTTACGTGGCCAAGTAAGACGGGAGTAGCTAGCAATATGTCAACTCAGGTGCGTGGTGGTAGAATCGTGTCAGTCATACCTATGTTTCCCCTGCCTATCTCCCTTAGAACACCCAGTCGAAGAGCCGACCACCCGGACTTCACCGCGGACGAGAAGAGATGCTGCGAGACCAGCACTGGCTGGGCTTCCACGAGGGGGAGGAAGCCCAGTGGGTCGAGATCGCTGAGGGGTGGGAAGCCCTCAGACTCTGTTACGTGGCCCGCCTCGCCCTGGAGCGTGCCGAGGCACATAGGGCCGCTCAACTAAGGCGGCAGGAGACGCTGCGGGCCATAGGGGCCAAGGCGAAGGAGGCCGCCCGCCTCCAAGCGGAGGTGGAGGCGGCACTGGGGGCCATGGGCCTCCCGGCTCTACCCAAGCCCCTACGGACGGTCGACCGACCGGCAGGTGACCCTCACCGGCCACGCCTGATGGGGCCGATAGTGCGCCCTGCAATCATGACGGCCGAGTGTTGGAGCTGCGGCCAGCCAGGCCACCGCCAAGCGGAATGCCCGCACCCCCCGCGACGAGACTACTGCCGCCGCTGCGGTTATCAAGGGGCCGTGACCCACCTCTGCCCCTACCGCCACGAACCGTGGCACGACCTCAGCGCGGAGAACGCGTGCCGCTCTCGCGAGCTCCGAGAATGCCGGGAGCGCGCACGGGAGTGAGGAGGCGGTCCACCGACGCGACGGGGGTAGACGCGGTGCGCCGGGGGGGCGACCCGTAGCCGCAGGATAGGCGCCGTAACACCGGGCGTCGAGGGGAGGAGAAGAAGAGAGGATCGGCAGCCCATCAGTCGATCCGGGGGAGAGGATCGGCAGTCCACCAGCCGATCCCGGGACGAGTCGGCAGACCATCGGCCGACTCCAAGAGGGAGGACCACGACACCGGCCGCAAGGCCATGTCCTCCGGGAGGGTAAGGGAGCGGATATTAGAATACTACTAATATCAGCCCTGACCCAAGCAAGAGAGAAGCAAGAAGACTGAAGACACCGAGCAAGAGAGAAGCAAGAAGACTGAAGACACCGTCCAGATTCGCGGAAAAGGATGGCCACGGCAGAGCTGGACTCTGCTCGAAATTTTTCCAGTCCTATCCGTCGGAATCCAACATCCTAGTCATCATGTACCTGATTTACACCAACCCGTAATTCTAAGAGCCATGTGCCCCACGTTGGGCGCCAATTTATGAGGGGATTTCTCCTCGGCCGTCCGTGATTTGGCCGCTCGGAAATCCTGCCTGCATAATAGCCGGCCTGACTATCGGCCGCTAGTCCTCGACTTCCTGAAACGCGAATCGGGCGCCAGGTTCCGCGGACGGAACCGAATTTCTACGTTCGCGCGTGGAAAAGCTGGTATCAAGAGCAGCTGGCTCGTCCGCCGGTACTCCTCGAGGTGGATCCTCCCGGCTAGCTAGAGAGAGGGGTTCCTGTCGGGAAGAAGGAGAGGCGAAGCTACAACCCACACGGTTGGGTGACAAGATCGTTTATTGCACGTTAGAGAATGCTCGTTCATGGGCCCTCGCTTGGGCAGGCCGTCGCTCGGCCGATCACACAATAGCCGGACCTACGAATGGCCCGGCACCTCGGCGTTCCCGCCGCCGCTTACAATCTAAACCTTAACTCTACGTGAGATGAAGCGCGCTCGCGGATGATCCTAATAACTACGATATTCCGGCAAAGATCACGGATTCGCACGAAAACCCAGCTGTTCGTTGGTTACAAAGGAGGCCCCGATGCCTCGCACGTGGGTGTGATTCACGTTCGGACGGGCTGCGCCACAATGACGGCGTACGTCCGTTCCTCGACCGAAACCTTAGATCTAATTACGCTAGTTGACTCTTGGTGACTAGAAGAGTCACCTCAAGGGACACCGGGCTGGCCCGCGGGCTGCCTATCGCTGCTTCGAACAAGGAGAGCCTACGGCCGGCACCGAGACTCGCACGGGAGGTACAAAGAAACAAAGAACAAAGGGACGCGCGGGGCTTACCGGTCGTTCGCTGCTTCGCCTTTCTCGCCTTTCTCCGAGATACTTGAAGCCTCCGGGATATTCGGACACTCGTCCGGGGAATCGCTATCCACAATTCGGTTGGGCTCTGCTCGCTCGCTCGTTCGATTTGAATTTCAGTCGCTCTAGTCGCCTGGAAGTCGCACGTCCGCACGGAAAACGCGTCACCACAAGAGTGACGAGTTCCTACGCGTTCCCTAATTTCTAGCCCCGCGCGCGCCCCGCGCCCCTCCCGCTAGTCCTTCAGCGCCGCGCCGTGTCAAGGGGTTGCCGGGTAACTTAGCGCGCCTAAGTCCCTCGGCCTGGGCTTCTACCGCTGTCGGTAGGGCAGGAGTCGCTGGTACATTTGCCGATCTTCGTTCGCCGAAGCCGGCCTTCTCCCAGGCTGCATCGCGGTTTTTGTCGTCTCGCTGTCACAGGGGATGAGCGCCTCCGCTGGACTTCGACCTTTCCCTCCGCAGCTTCCATCGGCCCTGTCGCTCCTTATGCCAATGGAACATACTCCTTGCCCCTTGGTGCCACCTCGTCTCGTTCTCGCTGTCGAGGACTCGTTGCCCGAAGGCGAGTTAGTCTACGCGCTTCGATCTAGGAGGTGTCCCTTGGAGTGACGGCTGTTCGAGCCGGCGGACGTGCGTAGCGAGCGCGTGTATGTGCGAGCGACGAGCGATTCTTGTGGCGGGGCGATTCTGCCCCGTCACAGAATATTGACTATTTGAACGGCAAAGCCCGTATTCACTCGGACGGAATAATGTAAAAAACGTTCATTCTTCCCTCTGACTTGTCCCCAAAAAGGTACTTATTACAGAGAGTAATAAAGTATTATAATTTATACTAAGTACTATTGGCACAACGACATAATAATAATTCACAACTGACGAAACTCGTAGGGAGCACTGACATAACAATAATTGACGGAACGACGGTTTTACCATCCTAGAAAAATAGTATGACCTATATAATCGCTACAAAGAAATACAAAAAATATTACAATTTTCATTGATAAAATTTTCAATTATCATGAATAAAATATTTATATTCAAAATTGATTTTCTTATTCAGAAAATGTGCTGTGTAAAAATTGCATTGCACCGCGGGGAACCGAACCAAGTATTCTAGAATTCCCAGTTTGACACCTTACTCACAACACCATTGAGGTCTACTGTAATTTCTCGTGCTTCCCTTTTACTAAAGTTCAAGCGCGGGGCATAGCGGGCTCATTAGCCCGATGAGCTTTTTTTTTTTTTTTTTTTTTTTTTACGTGGGGAAATCCTCATGGACACCCCGCCGCCCTGGTGGGGGCGACTGGGTAGTGCCGGACTCTTACCGGCTAAAACCCCACGGTGGCCATCCTCGGCGCTGACTGGGGCGACATCGGGAACTCTGGTAGAACACTACCGGTGCCGCCCCGCGCCCGCCCCCTATTGGAGGCACGTCTCGTGGTGGGGGAGCGGCCATCCGCTCTCTCGCTTTCACGAGAGAGGGAGGCTTCCCCCACTACTCGCGGGGAGACACGGCTCACCGCACTCCTTCGCTAGCGGCGAAGGAGGCGGGAACCGCGCCCCCGCATTACTCATCCCTCCTGGGCGGGTCGTGCGACCACTACACGCCCGCCCCGCCTCGGGGCCGCTTGCGCAGGCGACAGAGCCACCACTCTGCCGCCTCGCGGCCCCTTGGCAAGCACCCGGCCCGTCAACGGGTCGAGATCCGTCGACGGGACCGGGGCTTCGCTCTACTGCGGGGGGACAAGATCCCCCCGCGCGGGTCGGCGGCGGGGACGGGCCCTCTGCAGACGGAAGGGGTCCGTCCTCTCCCGCCGCCGCTCCGCCTCCTCCTTCTGGGAGAGCACTTCCTCGCAAAAGGCGAGGAAGGCTCTCCACGACCTCTCGCTGCCGAGGATCTGTCGGATGACCGTCGGCAGCGAGAGGTCCCTTCCGATATACCGGACCAGGACACGGCGCTGTTCCCTCCAGGCCCTGCAATACTGGAGGGTATGTTGCGCCGTGTCCGGGTCCCCATCACAATGGTGGCACTGTGCCGTCGCCTCCTTCCCGATGCGACGCAGGTACTCACCGAAGCAGCCGTGCCCGGTAAGCACCTGCGTCGCGCGGTAGGAGAGCTGCCCCCTGCCGCGACTCAACCAAGCCTCGAGGCTCGGGAGAATCGCCCCGACGGCTCTGTGGCGGGAGTTGGCTGGATCTTCCAGCCTTTCCCGCCACATCTCGACAACGAGCCGTCGGGTCTGGCGCTTGAGCTCCTCGACCGACCGTTCCGTGGGTGTTCCGCCCCTGTTGCGGAGGGCGCGAAGACCCAAATAGGTCCTCGCGTCCCCCACCGCCAGGATGTCCAGGGGCGGAAACCTCGCCAGTAGGGTGGCCGACGCCAGGGAGATCGTGCGATATCCTCGCACGACCCTGGCGGCCATCCGACGCTGTACCCTGAATAGCAGGGCACAATTGCGCCGGCTGGCCGCCAGGTCGTCCGCCCAGACTGGTGCCCCGTAGAGCACCATGGAACGGACGACTCCCGCATAAAGGCGTCGGACACCCTCCCACGGTCCCCCGATGTTGGGCAGCAGGCGTCCTAGAGCGCCTGCCGCCTTCTCAACTCGGGGGATAAGCCGGCCGAAGTGCTCGTTAAAGCGCCAGAGGCCGTCCAGGGTGAGTCCGAGATACTTCATCGTATCTCTCACCTGGACGCGGGTCTCTCCTACCGCAATCCACCGCTGGGGAGGCGGCCCCGCATACCGTTGGCGATCGTAAAACCAGGTCGCCTCGGTCTTTTGCGGGGCCACCCGAAGGCCCAGTCGGTGGATTCGGGCGACGACACAGGCCACCGCCGTCTCCGCAACGCGGATGGTCCTCCTCCCATCCTCCCCGCTGACTACCACGAGTGTGTCGTCTGCATAGCAGATCACCGTGGAGTCAGCGGGGAGTGCAGCCCGCAGGACGTAATCGTAGCCGAGGTCCCATAGCAGGGGGCCCAACACGGACCCCTGCGGGACCCCGGCGTACGTCTCCCTCTCATACTCCTGCGTCCGGCCCATGAACTTAATGCCCCTGTCGGCGAGGTAGTCCCCGACGACGGCCCGTAACTCAGGGGGCACTCGATGGTACTCGAGCGCTTCCCTGATGACCCACCAGGGCAGGGTGTTAAAAGCATTCACTATATCCAAGGATATAGCGATACACACCCTGCCCCGGCTTGCAGCCGACTCCGTCAGGGACCTTAGGCGCTTGATCGCGTCTATCGTCGATCGTCCCTGACGGAAGCCGAACTGCCCGTCGTCGAGGTCCGGACCTGTCGCCGACAGGTGCCGGACGAGGCGGTTGGCAATAACTCTCTCGAAGAGTTTGCCCGCCTCGTCCAGCAAGCAAATGGGCCGGTACGCGGAGGGAGAGTCCGCGGGCCGCCCATCCTTCCGGATGAGGACCATCCGCGCCCGCTTCCAGGAGCGGGGGAACCTACCGCGCCTCAGACAGCTGTTAAAAAGCTGCCCGAGGCGCGGGACCAGGACGCCCATGGCCATGGCCAAGGCCCTGCCTGGGATGCCGTCCGGGCCCGGCGCCCTGTTCGCGCGGGCCCGGAGACGCCTAATCGCGGCGTCGAGCTCGCCGCCAGTGACCCCCATGGTGGCCTCGTCCCACTCAAAACGGGGACGAGGCCGACCGGGGGTGGGGTCCTCTGCTCCCGCAGGGAACAGAGTAGCCACCACCCGGTCGAGAAACTGGGGGTCAAGCAGCTCCGTTGTTGGGGGCGCCCATGGACGTAATCGTCCCATGACGATTTTGTATGGGCGCCCCCACGGATCCCCGTCCAATGTGGCGACGAGCTCGTCCCAGGCTTTGGCCTTGGCGGCTTTGATGGCCCGCTGCAGGGCGACCGCTGCCTCGCGGTACGCCGCATACAGCTGGGCCACCTCCGCCGCGACCTGACCGCGCCGTCTCCTGGCGCGAGTGTACTGGCGCCTGCGGTGAACGCAGGCGGAGCGCAGGACAGCGATGTCCTGCGACCACCAGTACACCCCGCCGACGCGGGGGGGGGCCGTGCTCGGGGCATTGCGACGTCGCAAATCGACGTCATCGCGCCCCGAAGCGACTCGGCCCCCTCGTCCGGGTCGGGAGACTCGTGCTCGTCCCCCGACCCGTCCTGCCAGGCCACGGCGATCGCTGCCGCCATGAGAGCGTCCCGGTCTAGGCGCCTCAGCGCCCATCGCGGTGGTGGGTTGTCTCCTCCACCACGAGGGTTGCCCGCTGCTGGCGGGCGGCGCGTCGGGGCGACGGGTGTGGCGACCACCTCCATCGTCAGATAGAGGTGGTCGGAGAGCGTCTCCTGCTCTTCCACAACCCGCCACCCGGACACACGGCGCACGGTGGCCGGGGAGCCGAAGGTCAAATCGACGGCCGACTCCCCATTCCACCGCACGCACGTGCTAGCCGACCCCCGGTTGATTAACCGGAGGTCGTGCTGCGCCGCCCAGTCCAGCAGCATCCCGCCCCTTGCGTCGTCCCGGGGGTTGCCCCACGCAACAGCGTGGGCGTTGAAGTCCCCCAGGACGAGTACCGGGCGCGGCCGTGTGCGGGAGATGCACCCACCGACCGCACCCAGGTACGCCTCGAACGCATCGAGGCCGCAGTTGGGCGAGATGTAACAACCCACCACCGCGAGGTTCCCCCACTGCACCGCCACGAATCCCCGCCCCTGCTCCAGGGATGAGCAGAGGGGGGAGTCGGGCCAGTGGGTGCGAATGATCGCGACGGAGCCGCACGCATCCCCGACCCAATTAGGGTCGCTGGGAGGTACGGCGTACGGCTCCGCCGCGATCGCCAAACTCACTCGCCACTCGCGCAGGGTGTGGACAAGGAGGTCCTGGGCCCTGCGCGAGTGGTTGAGGTTGGCTTGGAGGAGGCGCTGGGACATTATTACGCCGTGTCCATGGCCTCCTCCAAGCCTCCCCCACTTTGGGCCGCTTCTGGCCCCTTGGCCGCCTTCTCCGCCGGCTCGGCGGGGGCGGCCACTTTCGGTCGTGGTGGCGGTTTCGGCTTGGGTGCCGTCTTCGCCACCACGACCTTCAAGGGCGGTACCACCGGGACGCTGGAGACAACAGCCAGCGCCGGTGGTCCGCCCTTGCCGCCCTTCGCCTTTGGCGGCGGAGCCTTCCCCGATTAGCCCGATGAGCCTGTCGACTAGCCAAAAGTCCCCAACAGCTCTCGGCTTCGCAGTCGCCTGACCGAGCTACGGAGGGCCCGAGGCGCGTACCGTCATAAACCTTCGAGCGCCATTGTCACAGGACTCAGGTATAACTGGCAAGCGACGGTCAAACTCAGAGTAGGAAAAATGCACGAAAACGGCCTGTGATTTTCTCCCTACTTCGTTATATTTGCTCCTGGAGGCTCCGCCCATTGACAGCTCGTTGTCTCACTCCGAACTTTGCTGTCTCTCTCGCCGACAAATTCTGCTCAACCGCGCACGGGCCCTTAAATCCAAATAATTGTATAAGTTATGTTAAAAATTCATTCACATATGAAACATAATAAAAATAATACCTGATCAATACTCATTGATTTATCAGAAGTCCAGGAAGGTTTGCAGGGATTATTAAATCCTTTGTGTGATGTATAGAGCAACTGTCAAATAAAGGTGCCTGCGCACCGGGGTCCGGGCCGGTTGACCGGCACTCGAGAGTGAGACCCCGGACCGGACGGACGCTCGGTGTGCACGCTCTGAAGCCAAATAGTGTGTTAACTGATATTACCCCAATACCCACCACACACACACATCACGCATCAGGACAAGAGACACTGACGTCAGCCAGCGTCAGTACCAAGGGCAGGACGCTACACTTTGTTTAACAGTTTGTTCGTTCAAAGAGACTCTTACTTAGCAAAAGTGTACTATCCCTTTTTTCAACTTCAAACTTTGAAGTCGTGTCTGGGAAAAATATATCTAAAAATATAAGTATATATTAATATAATAACAAACTATAAATGGCAAATATTGATTTTTGCTTCTTCTGCAGGGAAAGGAAAGGCATAACGTTGTTGTTTTTGCTTTAAATTAATTTCTTGTGCGACATTGTACGATAATCAGATGATGGAAAGCAATAATAGTGGTTGCGTCAAATCAGGAAACTCAGTAGAGTCCCGTGCCAAGTAAATATACTAACACAAAATTCAATTCTGAAAACAGAAGACCGCATGCAATTTTGTTTTTGGCACTGTCTATACAGCTTTAACATATACCTAAACACTGTGTATGACACGCACAGAAAGAATTCAGAACAAAGAAAAACAGATTATAAACACATGAATCATACAAAACAATTGACACTGCACTTTGTTAATTAGTCCAAGCAACCATATACATATTGCCCAACAAGATATCTCATGAGAAGAGTATTATATGGACAATATGTGGTTGCATCATATCTCGGCTAGAGCAACAAAGTGGTTAATAATCATTGTATCTCAGACACGTACTCTGTACTACTGTATCACCTTTGCCAAACGTAGTATTACCCTTCAAAAAATTGCCAAATTGGAAGATGTGTGGCCTGGCATTGTTTTAATCTAGTGATAAAATAACTACCGTTCAAATAATTGATATAAGCTGCATTACCTCTTGCTTTTCCATTCTTGAGTGCTGCATTTGCGTTAATCCTGTGATGGCCAGATCTAGCTACGAATTAGACTTGGCACTTAGCAGCTTCAACCATGTTGCCTGCTGAACTGACACTTTTTGCCAAAACAAGCATGCTCCGCAGTTTCTGTACCGTATAAAATTAACGCCGGTCGTAGCAAAAACAGCTCAGTACGCGGTAATTTCCTTGGCAGCTGCACACACCGCGGACTGTGATCCCCCGAGTTATTTTTCTACCTGCCACGTGCCTTCCTCCGAATCTCGGGTCGAGACGCGAGACTCGGAGATTTACGTATAGAGAAATGGATAACCACGGATTTCCTTTGACCCACACCGTCAAACGATTTTCTAAAGGAGGGCACCGGAGGATGGTCGATTTTTAACAATAAACAAAAAAAAATACCCGGTGGACGCCTTTTCACGGGAGCGCGGCTGAGGCAAAAATTATCTAGTGTCTACTTTTACAGGTTTTGAGAGAAATAGGAACCGTCAAACGTTCTAACTGGTCTAGTTCGAACCGTCAAACGATTTTCTAAAGGGGGGCACCGGAAGATGGTCGATTTTTAACAATAAACAAAGAAAATTACCCGGTGGACGCCTTTTCACGAGAGCGCGGCTGAGGCAAAAATTATCTAGTGTCTACTTTTACAGGTTTTGAGAGAAATAGGAACCGTCAAACGTTCTGACTGGTCTAGTTCGAACCGTGAAACGATTTTCTAAAGGTGGGCACCGGAAGATGGTCGATTTTTAACAATAAACAAAGAGAATTATCCGGTAGACGCCTTTTCACGGGAGCGCGGCTGAGGCAAAAATTATCTAGTGTCTACTTTTACAGGTTTTGAGAGAAATGGGAACCCTCAAACGTTCTAACTGGTCTAGTTCAAACCGTCAAACGATTTTCTAAAGGAAATACTACAGGGTGGTCGATTTTTGACATTAAATGAAGGAAATTATCCGGTAGGCACTTTTTCATGGAAATGCGGCCGAAGCCAGAACTATCCAAATCTATTTTTACAGGTTTTGAGAAAACCAGGAACCGTCAAACGTTCTAATTGGTCTAGTTCGAACCGTCAAACGATTTTCTATCGATTTATGTAGGAAAAAACTTACATTCTCGAAAAAATAAAAAAACGGGGGCCAACTTGATGGTAAATTTTATTTTTCATTTTTCTAGAAAACTGATAACCGTCAAACGATTTTTTTTGGACCTTCAATCACCGTCAAACGACCGTCAAACGTTTCCAATCATAAAAATTCAAGAATTCGAAAATTCGGGGGCCAACTTTACGGAGGTTCTTTCGTTGCAACATTCTTTCTTTTCTTTTTCTTCCCTAACTTTTTGTTTTATTAACTACCTTTTTTTTATACCCTACCCTTTGTTTTATATACACTTGTAATTGCACACGGTAATCGTTCCTTTTCTTTCTTTTGAGTGTTTGGGACTGTTGGGACTCCAGACGATGGCCAAAGTAGATGTTTATCCCAAATTTTAGTAACATCGTTAGCTGACTCTATGACACCTACTCCGATATTTTCAATTACTAAATGCCCTAAAACAAAATTTATGTTTCAATGTAACGTAATATTTTTTAATGAGCGAAACTTACCATCGCAGTTCGCGTTTGTTGGTATATTAATAGGCTCACAACTTAAATTACTATCTTTGGCTTGAATAATATGCATTTCACTACTGATAGAAATACTATTTACATTAATACAACCTCCCGTCACATTCTCTTTATTAATATCACCCCAATTTACTACTGTCTGATTCAATTCAGTGACTATGATTTTATCAATAGGATAAGGTAACATTTCTTTGGCTTCATCGCTTGCGACTTTATTATTATTTACCTCGCTGGAGGTATTTCAGCATGAACAGAACTAATTATGTCCCCTATATTAGCAATATCAATAATGGACCCATTTAAAAAACAACTTTCATTCTCGCACACTTCAACGAATTTTGTCCTTTCCGTACTTAAAGGTGGTATCGTAACTTTCGTACCTATAATATTTGTTCGTGTCAGCTTTATTAGAAACAAGAAAGATGTTGTCTTTAAAAATTAGTTACTTAAAATGAGTAATTAGTTTATCGTTTCTTCCTCAATGAATTGATCAAAAAAATGTTTAGTCCAGAGAAAGTTTTTGTGTCTAAGAGCCACAGTTGAATCTTCGACTGTATTTACAAAATTTAGTTCTTTTCGCCGAGTTGATATGCACTTTTGATAGTTAACTGCGTTTTCGTCAAACGGATATAATCCACACACTATAAATCCATTTTTTTGACTCATCACTCACTTCATCGAAACCTATTTTAAATAGTGGGGCGAAATAATTGTCTTTGCAATTAATTTATCGGTTATTTGCTTATAATTTTGTACCACTTGTCTCCGCTTGTATTTTAAGGCTCTAAATACTGCAACATCACCAGGTTGTGTTATATGAGTAGAGTTAGGATATAATGAATACAATACAATTTTATGTTTGATACAAACATCACTCAGTTCTAATGTGAGATGAGACTTGTGTCCATCAAGGAAAAATATCACAGGAAATTCTACTTCATTAAATATACACCAAGGATAGAAAATATTGGCAATGTATTCATAAAATGTACTTGACACCATCCATCCGCTATCTGAACGACCTATCGGCCAATTTTCCGGGACCGAATCTGATATGTGAGATGGAATCCTTGTAGCGTCTTGCGTGTCATTAAGATAGATAATTTGGAAATGTAAGAATGTATGTAATGCAAGATGAGATCGAGATCCCATTAGCCCTTAAGAGACAATTTAAATGAAACCGCCGCGATGCGCGGCGGTAAAAGAAGGAGTACTGCGACGACTCGATATCGACACAGTTAAGATTAATTGTATGGGTGACACCCATAAGCTTTCGTAGCCAAGGAAATACCGAGGCAGATTTGTTAAAAACAACTGAATGGAGTAAGCGGGTCGCGGAGCTCTTTCGCTCATCGACCGTCGCCGAAGGCACATGTGCAACGCACGATCAAAGAATCGCAATTCAATCACATCGAGTGCAGGATTGATATCCGAATCACGGCGTGACTGATAAGGGAGGCGGGACTGCTCCAGGAAGTCTTCTATCGTAAGTCTCAATTCCATAACACCAAAGAATGGGTTGGACCTTACAACTCCAATCCCGATAATTAATTGAGCCGAAAGGATGGCGTTCGCCCACAAAACGATAGAGACAAAAGATGGTGTATGCCTAATAAATAGTTGGCGTAAGACTTCTACGGAAGCAGCATTAATAGTTGGCGTAAGACTTCAACGGAAGCAGCATAATTAGTTGGCGTAAGAATTCTACGGAAGCAGCAGAATTAGTGGCTTAAGGGCCGCCGCACACGAGCGTCTGCGACCACGGATCGGCGACCGTCTTCCTATGTCGACACGGCGCGGCGAGTGACGCCGAGTGACGCCCAGTCTCGCAGACAAAGGTTGCGTTCCAGTTGGACGCTTTTTCGCTTTTTAGCGCTTACAAGCGCGAACGCTTATGTTCGGTTTGCGGTCATTGGCGCTCTGAAAAACTTCATTCAGACGTCAATTCGCGCTTTTAAACGCTTACTGGACTTATGTAGTGAACTTAGGCAGCAAAGATGAAACGCTTACTGGGTTCGTGTAGTGAAATTAGGCAGCAAAGATGAAACGCTTGCTGCTCCTCACTGCTACGTTCAGAATACAACGTCATTTTTGCGCCAAAACCAAACGACAAGCCATGGAAGCAGCAGCAGGAACGTCAGGTGAGCTTTATTATTTATTAGTATATATGTATAAGTTCGTTTGATCCTTTAACTAGTCTTGCCATTAAGTAATATCATACTCTAATTAATTTATTCTCTATTTTTATTTTTTTTTCATATTCGGCGACGGCAGAAAATGCAGTTGGGAGTGAAAGTAAGACTTTAGCATATACTATTACGCAACTTGGAGTAATAAATCTTTTAATAATTTTAATAATATCTGTTCAAAATTTGTTATTTCGCTTTCCAGATTTGAAAATGGCCACACGAAGCAATATTGCTCCTCATTGAGGAGTATCGCGCGGTAGAAACCAGTATGAGTAAAGGAAAGGTGTCCTTGAAACCATTGTGGCAGGGAGTAGAAAAAAAGATGAGGCAACAGGGCCACAATGTCACATGGGGGCAGTGCCAGTCCAAGTGGGGTGGATTAAAACGGACATTTAAGAGCATTAAGGACCACAATAATAAGTCCGGAAATGGCACCCGCGATTGGTCCTACTTAACAGTATGTTTTTTGTATTTTGCAACGAATTTGACTAATTGTAATGTTCACCCTTCTAATCGCCCTAATCACTTTAGATTATGGACGAGATTTTAGGCTCGAAGCCATTTATGGCTCCCAAAAGGACAATATCGTCCACTGGTAGAATTACAACAACGGAATCCGGAACCGAAAATGGCCCTGAGGATTCCGAGGATAAAGAAAATATTTCACCCTGTAAGATGTGAGGGAATTTCCTGGGAAAAGAATCCCCGGGGTTGGCCGCTCACAAAGGTCTCCTAGTCGTCCCGAGCCTCGTCTCCGTCGTCGCCCTGAAAATCGCGAAGCGGGCGCCAGGCCCGAGAGGGCCGATTTTATGTGCTTCGCGCACGGGGACGGCTGTCCCGATGGAGACGTCGGCTCGTCCGCTTGGCCTCCGGGCTGGTGTCCTCCCGGCTAGCAGCAGGGAGCGGGCATGGAGTTCCTGTTGGTGGGGAAACGGGGCGAAATAGGTGGTCGAAGACGAAACGCGGAGTCTAATTTATCGTGGTTTATTCCTAAAGATCCGGCTCGATGTTCCCAGGGCGGTCGGCGTCAAACGATGTCGTCGGTGGACGCGGGCCGCTGGTCGGCCGGAACGTCGCTAGAGTCGAGCCTACGAGTGGCTCGACGCCTCGGCTTTCCCGTAACCGTTTACAATCTAACGTTAACCTAGATGGACGATGCGCGCGCGGTGGATGACTTAGCCTACGATCTTACTCTTCATCGCCTCGAGCAAGTCCGGTCGACAGAAGGTCGGTCGTTCCGATGTCGAATACCCCGCTCGCTGCGTGGCACACGTCCGAACAATGGCGGTAGTATGCGTCGCCGGTGGACGCGCCGCTCCTGGCTGCCCGAGGCCTTACAGTTAATCTTAAACTACGCTGACTCCAGGCGACTAGACGAGTCGCCCCAAGGGAACCCGGGATAGCAGAAGGCTATCCTCCGGTGCCTTCGAACTAGGCGGAATCGCGACCGGCACCGAGACACAACGGGAAAAGGATCGGCGTACACAAAGGACGCGCAGGGCTTACCGGTGTCGACGTCGATCGGCCTCAAGCCTCCTCTCCGTCGGGCCTTCTCGTCTCCGGGGTTCGTCCGGGTCTACGTCGACGCGATCACGTCGACGGGGTTTGTCGTAATATCCGGCTCGTCGCTCGTCCTCACAAGTTGTCGTCGCACAAAGGAATCGCTCAAAGATCGCTCGAAAGTACTGCGGCACGCTCGCCCGTCAGTAGTCGCTACAAGAGTGACGAGCCGGCACGCGTTCCTTAATTACTTGCCCCGCGCCCCGCGCGCCATCTCTTGTCCTGCCGGTCTTTTCAGTGCCGCGCCGTCTCGAGGGTTGACCGGGTGTCTTAGCGCGCCTAAGACATCCGATCTTGAGCCTTGACCCGCGTCGGTAAGGCAGGGACCGCTGTACGTCGCCGGGCCTCCTTCTATGCTCGGCAACTCCCAGGCTGTGCTTCGGCCCGCTCGCCCGCTCGTACTTGGAAGAGTCTCCTCCACGGGCGCCAGCCTCACGCTCCACAGCTCTCGTCGGCTTTGGGTGCTCCTTCGCTCCGACAAGACATGTCCCCATTCCCCTCGGGGTCGCCTCAACTAATAGATTCCCTGTTGAGGACTCGGTGCCCGAAGGCAAGTTAATATACGCAAAATTGGCCTAGGGGTTCCACTTGGAGCAACGGCTGTTCGGACAGCGAGCGTGCGGGCTGAGTTGCGCCTTGGCGCGAGCGACG
The DNA here is from genome assembly GCA_963675795.1 of Crossocerus cetratus. Taxonomy (NCBI): domain Eukaryota; kingdom Metazoa; phylum Arthropoda; class Insecta; order Hymenoptera; family Crabronidae; genus Crossocerus; species Crossocerus cetratus. The sequence continues at coordinate 5,405,729 of OY776671.1, forward strand.
AGTGGGACGGCTAGTGACGGGGCAGACGGCCCCGTTACATCCTCCCCTCCCTCACGCGAGCCTCCGGCTCGCCACCCTGCGCTCCCTGTGTGTCTGTGGTCTCGATGCCGTGGCTCCAAGTTTCACCAAAAATAAATAAACGAAACAGGCACACAAGTTCGACGGCGTCCTGGGCCCATGGTCCACGTGGACGAGGATCCCCTGTCGCCAGGGTCTAACTACGCACTCGGACGGACAATACAACGGTAGGACGGCACTTAGCGACTAGATGTCGAGGTGCCCCAGGTACGATGACTAGAATGGTGGGTTGACTAGGTGGTTCCCCTATCAGGTAGGACAGGATCGGCTGTGTTGACAGGCGGAGGTTAGGTCGGCGCTCTTGCCAGCGCGTCGGTCGTCCGCTTGTCTCGAGCCCTTCGGGTGTCTTCGGCCGTAGCCGCGAGGTTTCGGCTGCACCGGCTTCGCTCGCCGGTCGGTGCCTCGTGGTGGGGCGGCCCGACGCTGTCGCGCGTCGGACGCGTTCGGTGGGGGTCGGTAGCGCTCGGCTCCCGCGGCCATCGTGGACTTCTCGGCTGCCGACTCCCCAGCTGATCCTCTTCGGCCTCCCTGCCCCGCGGCTCCCCCGGCCACGGAGCTGCTCGACTGGACTCCGTGCGCGCTCCGCTGGATTCAGGAACGGGCTGCACTCTTCGGTCACGTGCGTGAGTGAGCGGTAGAGTTTTTAAAGTTCTACCACCTACCCGCCTGCGAGGGCTTGGCCCGAAGGCCGGTGTTGTGGGCCCTCGCTCCCCTGGATCCGCGGATGGTCGGCGGTCCTCCCTGGGCCGATGTTCATTTGTGGCCTCCCCTATCGCGGGCCTCGATGGTGACGGGCCCGCCTCACTCCTCTTCGTCGACGACTATTTCGCCTCCTTCTATCCCCGGCGACCTCCTTAGCTGGAGGAGCGTGCCGCGCGCTCGGCCTCCAGCCCCTCGCGAGCTGCGCTGGCCCGGCCGGCGGACCACGCGTGCCACGTGGTCAGCGGTAGGGGCAGACCGTGGTGTCTGCGCCCTGGGGGCCGCACCTACGGCAGTAGGGTCGGCGGGCTGGTCGACGGCAGAAGGCCTGCCGGTGGCCCGTGCCCCCGCAACGCCAGCAGTCGACGTTGCGCGTCTTCTCCTCCTCCTCGCTGGAGGGTGCTCCCCCGAGTAGGTCGGCGGCGGTGACCCCCAGCTGGCGGAAGGCCGTCCGCGCGAACTGCCGCCTCCGGTCTGCGGCGTCTAAGCGGCTCTGCTCCGCTGCGCGTGCCTGCGCCTCTGCGTAGCGGGCCTCCAGCTCCCGGAGTCGCCGTAGCTCGGCCTCCTCCTCCCACAGTCGCACCTCCCGGCGGCGGTCCTCTCGGGCCCACTGTCGAGCCCTTTCCGCCATGTCCTCCTGTCGAGCCCGTCGGCGTAGGGCGATGGTCCGCGCATCGAGGACGAGTTGGCCCTTCCTGGCCTCCTCCGCGGCCAGGTACGCGGTATATCCCGCCTTCCAGCTGGTCGACGAGCTCCGGCTCGCGGTCCCAGTCGGGGCTGTCGGCAGTGCGGGCGTCGCGGCGCGTCCCTCGCTGTCTCGGTTGGCCCCCCGAGCGCGCTCCCGGTATCGGGCCTCGCCGGCGTTGAGGAGCTGCAGGGCCTCCGCCCTGTTTGCCTCTTCTTGGCGACGCGCCGCGTAGAAGTGGCGGAGGTCCTGCCACCCCTCGGCGACTCTCATCCACGAGTCCGCGTCGTCGCCCTGGTCGATGCCCAACCAGGTTTGGTGGCGACCCAGCATCTCGTGTCGTCCTTGGTGGGTTGCGGTGATGGATCCTAGGGTAGAGGGACAAGGGGGAACCACACAGATAATTGCTCATCTACCACCACCCCTCCCGGGTCAAACGAAAGGGAAACGAAAAGAAAAATTTAGGGTCTCCGTGCCTCGCTCAGTCCGTCATTTGGCGACATACGGCTTAAGATCTTGGATGTGCACCACGCCCGCTGGTTTCCCGTCCGTCTTCTCACACTCATAGACGACAGGGGAGCGGACCTTGGAGATCACGAAAGGCCCATGAAACTTGGTTGTTAATTTGGCGGCGATGTTATTCGCCGCTGACGACAACACGTGCTGTCGCTTAAGTACACGGTCCCCGATGCCGAAGCGGCGCGTCCTCCGCCCGCGATTATACTGTCGGCTTTGCGCTTGGTAGGCCGCATCTAGATTGTCGATCACCCACTGGCGCGTGTCTCCCATCCGCTGCATCCGGGCAGTCCAGACGGCTCGATCGGCCGGCGGCCAGTCTTCGCTGCCGTCGGCCGCTCCCCCCCCCCCCTCCTTCCCTAAGACAGCGAGGCGGCAACGGCTCGCGACCGAAGTTGAGAAAGGCTGGCGACGCGTCGAGCGTCGAGTGCTTCGCGGTGTTATAGGCAAAGCGATATTTCGCCAGGTGTAAGTCCCACTCGCGGTGGTCCTTTTCAATGTACGACACGATCATAGTCTTTAGCACTCGGTTCACTCGTTCGACTGGATTGGATTGCGACCCGGCGGCGTGGTCGCGCCCTTAATCCTGTAGTCGCTGGACACGGCGCCTAGGACTTTGTTCACGAGCTCTGTACCGTTGTCTGTAAAGAGGACTTTCAGTACTCCCCATCGCGCGAATATAAGATCCTCCAGTGCCTCGCTAATCTTTTTGCCGTTGGCTTTCCTCAGCGGACAGACTTCTATCCACTTCGTGAACCAGTCCTGGATTACCAGTATGTAGACGAATCCCGCCTTGCTCCGCGGAAGTGGGCCCATTATATCTGCGGCGATTACTGTCCAGGGCTCGTTCACGTAGTGTCGCCCCATTTCCCCGGCCGGTGGTCGCTGTTCGACTTTCCTAAGTTGGCAAATATTGCACGCCCGCACATAATTGACGACGTCGCGATACATCTTCGGCCAGTAGTATCGGATTGCTAGCCGCGCGTATGTCTTCTCGCGACCGAGATGTCCCGCCTCCGGTGTGTCGTGGTCTCCGATAAGATCGCTGGTTTTTCGGCACTTCGCGGTACTAATTTCCACTCCTCCAGGTCTTCCCCGGGGAGGTTGCGCTCGAAGGTGTTCGTGCGCCGGTGGAACAGTCTATCCCCCTCGATTTTCCACTCTTTCGCAGTCGTCGGGTCTTGTACGACCCGTGCGCGTATCTTGTCGTATCAGCGGTCGGGCACCTTCGCGAGGCTCGTTAATCGGTCAGCGGTCGGGTTCGCGTCTATCGTCGCGAGAATGCCCGCTACTGCCTGCGGGTTGGCGACGTCGTCTGTGTCGCGCTCGGTTTCCGCTGCTTCCGGGATTCGAGATAGTGCGTCGGGCACATGATGTAACGCGCCTTTCCGGTTCACTATTCGAAAGTCGAACTCTTGCATCTGTAGGGCCCACCGGCCGAGTCTGCCCGCTGGGTCTTTTAGATTTTTCAGCCACTGGAAGCTACTGTGATCGGTGACGACGGTGAACGCGTACCCCTCGAGATAGCAACGGAACTTAAGAATTGCCCACAAAACCGCCAGGCATTCTTGTTCCGTCGTCTTGTAGTTTCGCTCGGCCGGTGACAGCGTGCGGCTCGCGAATGCGACGACTCGCTCGACTCCTTCGATCGTTTGCGTAAGCACCGCGCCTAATCCTACCATGCTCGCGTCGGTCTCTAGCACAAACGGGAGCTCGAAATGCGGATATGTGATGACCGGCGTCGTCGCGATCGCCTTTTTCAGGGTGTCGAACGCGTCCTGTCGCGCGATCGTCCACTCCCACGCCTCGCTCTTACTAAGTAGGCGGTGTAGCGGCTCCGCCACGGTTGCGAAATTCGGGATAAATCGGCGGTACCACGAGGCCATGCCGAGGAAGCGTCTGAGTTGGTGCAACGTGCGCGGCTCCGGGAATTCGATAATGGGTCGCCCCTTCTCCGGGTCGACCTTCAACCCGTCCGCGTGCACGATGAAGCCGAGGTTGCGCACTTCTTGTCGACAGAACTCGCATTTCTCGGGATTTACCGTGAGGCCGGCCTTCCGAACTTTCCCCAAAATTTTCTCGAGCCATTCCAGATGCGCTTCGAAGGTCTCGGTGACTATAATAATATCGTCTAGGTACGCGAAAGCAAACGGCTTCATCTCCGGGCCGATGAGTCGGTCGAGCAATTTCTGGAACGTCGCCGGGGCTCCCGTCAGGCCGTACGGCATACGCGTGAAATGGAACAGTCCTCGTCCCGGGATTGGAAGTACGCCTGGCTGAGATCTAGCGTTGAGATATATTTCGCGGCGCGTAGTTTGTCCAAAATGCTCGTCATCAGTGGCAACGGACACGCGACTTTCTTGGAGACCCGGTTTACTTCGCGAAAGTCGAGGCGGAATCGGTATTTCCCGTTGGCTTTCCGTACCATTACGATCGGACTCGACCATTCGCTACTGGATGGCTCGATAAACCCGTCGGCGAGTAATCGGTCGACATCCGCGTAGATCGCTTCCTGGACTTTCGGCGACACCTGGTAGTACCGCTGCTTTATCGGCTTATTGTCGCCCACGTCGATCTTATGGGAGATGAGATCGGTTCTCCCTACCTCTTCCCGGAGAGGCCCGACGACTTGTTCGAGAAAGATTTTAAGTCTCGCGGTTTCCCCCTCCGTGAGTAACCGTATGCCGCAGCATCGCGGATTCGTGGCGACGTGTTCTCCGAACGCGAATTTCCGGCTCGGCTCGTCGCGAAAGTACCAATACTTGGCTCGGTATTCGGCAATGATCCCGAAGGTCGCGATCGCTGTTATCCCGAATATAACTTCGCCGACGAGCGAGTCGAGTGTATGAAATTCGATCGCGCGGCGCACCTGCCCAATGTTTACGTGTGCCCGGGCCGCCGCTGTCGATCGCTCGGTGTGCCCGTTGCCTAAGACGTAATATTTCGCGTCGGTTTGTGCCACTGTTATTTTCGCTGCCAGCTTCCGCACGAGCGCGGGGCTCAAAAAGTTGTCGCTCGCGCCCCCGTCGACAAACGCTTTAACGCGATGTCCCGCGATCTTCGCGGTTATGTACAGGGTGATGCGGATAATTGGAATCAGCTTTTTACCATAGTATTTTGAGTTATTGATTTCACCGGTAATTGACTCGCCTGCCCCGTGATGTCACCGGTGTCGCGCGACTGCTCAGGGGCAACTGGCCGAATCACGCCAAATACCGACAGTCTTCCGATTAACCGGCAAGGTGTCGGTAAAATATTTCTGCAGCAGAAATATAAATAAAATATTTCTGCGAGAGATTGCGAGTGGCATAATAAATATTTTATGCATAATAAATAGTATAGGGAAGCGAGAAATAATTGTTGCTTCTTTCTTTATTATAACAGTAAATATAAATATTCAAAGTGCCAGTAGTTCTCCCCTTAGTTCGGGGCAACCGCCAGGACTTCGCCGTTTTGTGGAGGGCTAACATTATTATTATTATTATTATTATTTAGCCCGTCGATCGCCGTGGAATCGCACTCCGCGTTGCGATCAAGGGCTGCGAGTCAATTGCGGACTGCCTCGCGCTCGGTGTGCGAGCTGCCTTACTCTTATAAAAAATCAATAGTTACTATCTGAAAGTGTCGATCTCCCTTCGCCAATTTCAAGATGCGCCGGTTTTGTTTCGCTCTTTCACTCTGAGGCTTCAAGCAGGACGGTAAGTGTCAACCCCAGAGGTTATTTTTTACTTTTTATCTCTTTTTATGTTAAAAATAATAAATTATTTTCCTCTTTAGAAAAATGGAAAACCAGAAACACGATCCGGCGCCGGTAGTGGCAGGCACGACCAAAACCTGTAAGTTTTCCTCACTCTCCCACTCGGTCTCGGTCTCGGTCTCGGTCTCGGTCTCGGTCTCGGTCTCGGTCTCGGTCTCGGTCTCGGTCTCGGTCTCGGTCTCGGTCTCGGTCTCGGTCTCGGTCTCGGTCTCGGTCTCGGTCTCGGTCTCGGTCTCGGTCTCGGTCTCGGTCTCGGTCTCGGTCTCGGTCTCGGTCTCGGTCTCGGTCTCGGTCTCGGTCTCGGTCTCGGTCTCGGTCTCGGTCTCGGTCTCGGTCTCGGTCTCGGTCTCGGTCTCGGTCTCGGTCTCGGTCTCGGTCTCGGTCTCGGTCTCGGTCTCGGTCTCGGTCTCGGTCTCGGTCTCGGTCTCGGTCTCGGTCTCGGTCTCGGTCTCGGTCTCGGTCTCGGTCTCGGTCTCCGTCTCCGTCTCTCTCTCTCTCTCTCTCTCTCTCTCTCTCTCTCTCTCTCTCTCTCTCTCTCTCTCTCTCTCTCTCTCTTATCTTATCTTATCTCTCGCCCTCAATCCTATATTAATCTTGCTTTCCCATATTTTGTATTACAGCAGATATCGAGCTGGAGAAAACGCTCCTGCGGCAGCGGCTGCAGGAGTTGAATATAGCTTCGCAGCCGCAGCCGCAGCCCGCCCAATCAACGGCGGAGAAAAGTGTGCAGATAAAGGAGCTTCAGCGGCAGCTCGCTTCCCTGCAAAGGAAAGTCGCTGTCGCTGAAGCGGGCGACAAGCCGACCGCCCGCAGTAAGTAATAAAGTCACATAGTTCTTTAAAACAACAATTAATTAATTAATTAATTAATAATTTATTTATTTTCTCCAATTTCAGATCGACGCGGAACGAGTGCAGGGCGGTCACGACGGAAGCAGGGGAGGCGGGGCGGGGGCGGGTGTAATAAATATATATTTTATATGTCCTAATAAAAATAAAAAAATAATTAAATAAAAAAGTGTTCTATGATATATCTGTCTAGTTTCTCTCTCTCTTTCTCTCTCTCTCAAGTATTTCTCTCTATCTCTCGCTCTAAAGTCTTTCTTTCTCTCTCTCGACGCCCGCCACTGATTCTGGTTGCACTCGCCACAAATCAGCAACATGTCCAGTTCATGTTCGCTCAGAACTTGACGGTTATCCATATTTCGTGTTAGACTCGAAAAGACTTTCACACTAGTGTTATTCTAAGTCCTTCTTTATTCTTCCGGGGAATTATTCCAAATTAATGTTCAATCAAAAAAAGAATGAGTATCCAATAGCAACTTAGAATAACACTATTGTCAAAGTCTTTTCGAGACTAACGCGAAATGGATAACCATCAAGTTTTGAGAGGACATGAAGTGGATATGCTGCTGATTTATGGCGAATGCAATCAAAATCAGCGGCGGGCGGCGTTCCTATATCGGCAACGATATCCCGAAAGGGCTCAACCGGCGCCGGCGACCTTCCATAAACTAGAGAGACGGCTCCGACGGAATGCCATCGACGGTGACCGAAGACGTCTTCGTCATCGCGACGAGCAAGCCATCGAGGCGGTACTGCAGCTGGTGAATGAGGATCCTCATTACAGCACGCGGTACATTGCCAGGCGGCTCAATATGAACCAAATTAAAGTCCATAGGATCCTGAAGAAGGATCTCGGGATGCGGCCTTTTAAACGGCACCCAGTTCATAGGCTGCATCCCGGCGATAATGAAAGACGGCTAAACTTCTGCCGGTGGATGATGGACGAGGTAAATACGAACATATAGAATTATATAATTATTCTTAAGGATTGATCTTTTATTTAAACACAAATTTTCCATTTCAGGTTCATCCACGAGACGCCGAAAATAATGCGCTGTTGAAGAGCATCCTGTGGACTGACGAAGCTTGCTTCAACACCACGGGGATGTACAACAGGCATAATGCCCACCACTACGCGGTTGAGAATCCGCACTGCCGAGTGGCAGCGAATGTTCAGGGCTGGGTCACCATTAAGGTCTGGGCTGGCATCCTTAGTGACCGAATTATCGGTCCCTATATAATTCCAGGTAGAGTGAATGCGCGCACTTATTTGGAATTTATACGCGACACATTGCCAGTTCTTCTGGAAGATGTGCCGCTCGCCGAGCGCGGAAATATTATTTTCCAACAGGACGGCCATCCAGCGCACGCCGCTGCATTGGCCCGGAGGATGCTGCGAAATACCTTCGGTCACCGACTCATTTCGCTCCACGAACCGATCGAGTGGCCGCCACGAAGTCCGGACCTCACCCCGTTGGATTTTTTCCTATGGGGCTACATCAAAGACTACGTCTATGATCGGATGCCGAGAAGCCGAGCGCAGCTGCTGGAGTTAATCCTAGAAGCATTCCGGACAGTGACGCCGGCAATGCTACGCAGGATAAGAATTAATTTTCGAAGACGCGTTGCTCGATGCATTGAAGCAGATAGTAGTGTATTGGTGGATGGTTCTGGGACAGTGGCGAGGGGGGTGCGGGGAAGCGGGGGACGGAGCCCGTGCTCTTCGACGGCGGTGTCGAGTAATGAATTAGCAGGTAATTAAGATAATTACCCAAACATAGATAACATTTCACGTGTCACCTAGATTGTATATATGAACATAACTCTTCAGGAATCATCGCCCTATTGGCCCCCTAGATTTAAGCTATGTTACCTAGTATTCTAAGTTATCTAGTCATGCGCATTCGGCCCCGTAGCCGACTACAAGATGATCGATCCGCCTATCGATCCGCATAGATTCCACCAATGAACGTAGCGATGACAGGTGTAGGGAGATAGTGTGGATTTCTCACTCTGTAGTTGCTTCGCTGCGAGAGGGTAGCCTGCTTGTCCGCTCTCCACCATGCACGATTTGTTTATAAAACTGACACTAAATAAACCACAATATTCCTCACTATGTCTTTTCCTATTTTCTATACTTTAATTATTTTTTGCATTACTTTCGCACTATAATAACTCACTGTTTAGATGCGATTTACCCGGTCTCGTTATTATTCCGCCACAACAAACATAATGTTGTAACCGTGTAACCACGTGTAACCTTATTTGACGCTTTAGAAGTCACTTTCAATTCTCCCTTTAATATATTTTATAATTATAACCACTTATTCATTCTTGTTGCGTGCTCGGCGGTTTAAGAGAGGTGAACGTGGGTAAGTGTGCCCGTGGGGTGCTGAGGCACCCTGCTCGCGGAGTTGCGGGAAATTGGAATAGAAGAATAAGCAAAACGAATTTAGGAGTTCAAGAATATTGATGAAATGTATTCAAGAGATTAAAAATAAAGCTACTACTGTCCAGTACAAGTTTCTAAAGAGATCTAGTCGCTAAGACGGCGGAGATAAGTCTGTTGGTCAAGGCGGCGGAGAAGGTTCTGATCTTTAAAACGGCAGAATAAGTTCTGTGAGTCGCTCCTTAGATTCTAAGTCAGGAAGCCCGGTCGCGTGGCTTCCCACTCCTGGCACGTGGTCGGCGGCCAATCGCAGGTTGGCTTGACCACGTGGGCGCGAGCGAATTTCTGATTGGAGGCCCTTCGCAGGAGCCCTACTCCGTGACGTATTTCCGGCCAGCCGACGCGGCTGATTGGTTCTCGGGTACTCGGCCCTTATTTTGTGCGCGAGGAATCGGCGCGTGAGATTGCGGCGAGGAGGAAGGGCGGCGGAGCGCGGGAGTATCCCGGGGCCTTCCTCGCTGGTCGAGCTCGGGCGAGGCGAGCGAGGGTTTTATGATGGTATTATCCGCGGGGTACGCCGGTTCGGACTCGCAGCTGCAAGGGTTGCTTGCTAATTCCGAAGTCTCTATTGTTAGGCTTAGCGATGTCTTCGAAGAAGTCTTTTTTTTTTTTTTTTTTTTTTTATATATTTAACGTCCGCTTCCGTCCTCCATTCGGAGACCAATTGGACGGGGGCCGTCGTCCTGGCTTTGGCGCGTGGACGCCCAGCCTTACGCTAACTTATTCTACCCAACACCAAGTTGTGGTTCCGAACCACCGAGGGCCAGCGTAGCAATCTTGTGATTATCATTTAAGAGTAAAATTCTCATTGGTGACGGCTTGGCTCGAACCCACGACCCGCACATTGCGAGTCGAGTACTCTAACCACTCTGCCACTACGGACCCTCCTTCGAAGAAGTCACGTACGATGATTACATTTATTACTTAATTACTTTATTGAGAGTTTTAAGCTCTCGCGATTTCTACGAAGATTAGTCGTCTGGGAGTCAGACGTCGCGTCCTAATCCTTTAATTGTCTACGCTATTCCTGCTGGCAGCGGCACATCTGCGTGCCAGGCGTCGAGTTATAAAGTCTAATTGTCCGCGGAAATATCCGCTGGTCGAAGCGCGACGCGAATCAATCAATTTGAATGCCCGCGGAATTTCGATAAAGGAGGTTTGATAGCCTGGGTCGTACTTGGCTAAATTCGGGCGATTCGGAGATCTGGATCCGTAACACCTCCTTCCCTATGCAAAAAGGTGTTTCCATAAGAAACAGCTTTTGTCGGTATTGTGCGGAAAACATAACATCGATCGTATAGAAGAAACGAAGATAAACAACATAAGTGAAGTGATTACACATCTTGGACTACTACTAGGATACGTACATTTACGTGTGAGTATTTACAACATCGGGCCTTACATAGGCTAACTTAAGCTTATTGGTATGCGCTATTTTGCTCGTGACAGCCCTAATTGCTATCTCAATTGTCAAGTCGTTAGATATCCTGGAAATTCGAGGTTTTTGTTCCTTGAGCAAGTAAACGTTGTCGTCAACATTGGAAATACGAGGATTTATATTTTGTCAAAGTGTTCCTTGCTTCGTTCCTTTGCCTTTTCAAGATTCGCGGAAGCCGTTCCTTGGATCGTAGAAATACGAGTAAATAGCTGATCGAGGTGATTCTTTGAAATTTAAATATTTGCCGAGATTTTCCATTATTCGACTGGTGAAATTGCTCTTTTGGCCTGTGTGAATACTACCTAGACATTCAAAACAACTGATAAACTGTTCTGTTTATTCTAAAGTGAAGTGATTTGATTGACTTTAATTCAATTTTCTTTTCTTTCAGGTTGAAATATCATTGCCAAGGGAGATTGGCGTGCTGTCCTAGCGTACTCCTCCAAAAACCAGGCAATACCGCCTCAGGTTGGTCTGGCACACCAGCCCCAACTTCATTGTCCGCAGACAAAATAGACATATTCGTCTCTTCAAAAATGGGCATATTCGCCAAAAAAAAGGAGTGAGCAGCCAGCTTAAGGTTGTCGATCAATTCATTGTTGATAACTCAGAGGCCCGTCAATTTAGACCACCTCAACATCCAATAATGATGCCTCAATCAGAGCTGGATCTTTGGTGTTGCAACGATTCAATCTCCCAAGGTAATATAAATCTACTTCATAAGTTGTAAAAAGATGAATAAGGCTGTCTTGACGCATGAGAAGTTGGTCTTTGGAAATGCTGGGAAATGGGTCAAAATATGCATCTAAGTTTGATAGTGAGGCAGTAGCTGTCAGAATTCTAGTTGGATTTTCTGTTTCAGAAGGATTCTTAAGATTCCGATATTCAAGATATTGATTGTATCGAGATTGCACCATCGTCCTTGCATACTTGTTCGCAAAAAAGGTGGGTAATTGAACCCCAAGTTGGATTGACACGTCTGCCTCCAACAAAAAAAAAATGTCCGAAGACCAAGTGGTACTAGGTCCACAAAGTGGCTGAACTCCACAGCTCAAAAGCCAGGCATTGCAGCCTCTGCTACGAATCAAGCAGCGGGCAGATGGATGTTGGTCGAAAGCGAAGGGCCGCAGTACGGTTACTTCGTTAGCCGATCGACCACTCAGTGCCCTTGCACCCAGGACAACCCTATCATCCATTCCAGACGAAGTCTTGGGTGATGTCCCGGAGGACTCACCACCATTCGAAAGACTGACATCCAAAAATGGACTCAAGGTATAGTTATGATGCGATCTCTCTACTCTATGATCCTCAATATTAACTGGTGTAACTGATTCTTAACTGAACCTTCAAATATATTCCAGATGAAGTCTTGGATGAGGTCCCAAAGAACTTCAACTCATCACGATTCGAAAGACTAACATCTAAAAAGGGACTTAAGGTATTTGGGTCTCCAAATCTTTTTTAGACGAAGCCTTGGATGGGGTCTCAATGGACTTCAACTCATCACGATTCGAAAGGCTAGCATCTAAGAATCTCTAAATCTACTCCAGATGAAGCCTTGGATGAGGTCTCAAAGGACTTCAACTCATCACGATTCAAAAGGCTAGCACCTGAGAATTGACCAGAGGTATTTGTTGGACACAATCCCTTGATTCAAAAGTCCGCAATATTTGTTGGCATAACTGACTCTTTCTGGGCATTACTTTGCCAAACATTATATACACAAAAACTATGATCCTATTTACATTGAATATCTCCTCCTCAGGACTGACAGATGGATCAATGACTTCTGATACTGACAGGATTGGATTTCTGGATAAAGCGTCTGCATTGGAATTGATTTTGCCAGGTATGTAAATTATTTCATAATAGTATTCGTTAAGACGTAATTTCCACTTTACGAGTCTTGAAACTGGACTCTTTATATTGAGTAGGTATTGGGTCTTGATCTTGAATCGATTCCGGCCTGTTGATCGCCTACAGCTACACTTTTCTGCATGGACTCGACTAATGCAATTGTTTTTGTTAAATCAGTTTCCGGTTCGCGTGCTAGAGTTACTCTAATCATTCTGTCTTGGATACCATTAGTAAAGGTGTTGAGTGCTTCATCTCTGATTATCGTTTCGTAGGGGTGTAATTGGGTTCCAGTGTAAGTTTGTCGTGCTGCTTCTAATTCGTCATTCATAACTATTTTAATTCTGTTTCCGAATGTTTTGGTTGACTCCCCCCTTTCCTGTTTCAGAGATCGAAACTTGTTCCCGAGGTCCCTGACATTGAATTTTCGGCCGAAGTGTTGACGGAGGATAGAAAAAAGTTCGGTAAGAGAAGTTGCTTCTGGGTTTCCGCGTAGTGTTTCTTTGGCTATTCCGGTAATACGATCGTCTATGGTATTGAGGAGACTTTGTTCTTCAGAAGGAGAAATCCACGACGCGACCATTTCACAGCGACGGATAAATTTGGAAAGCGCGGAGTCTGTTCCGTCGAATGTCGGGATCTGATCTTTGACATCTTTCAATCGCGAATACTCAGGTGTTGTTCTTTTGGAGGTTGGAGAAAAAATTAATTCGCGCCTGCATGTTGGATTAGATTCTAATGGTGTGCTATTCGTAGGGTCAGCTGGCGTGATTTCCGATTGAATTTGCTGTTGCGGAGCTGAAAGTGAGTCTTGCGGCGGAACTGGCAAAGGAACTCGCAATGAACTAGACGAAGGAACTTGCGGCGAATTAATTGATGGAATATGCGACAAATTATGTAAGACGCTGGGCAAAGGCGTCTCGGAGCGAACCTGCGATGGAGTTTCCGAGGTTGATAGCGGCGGAGATTCTACAGGAACTTCCTCGACGGTAAAAGGCGTTAAAACATTTTTCCTTGCTCGAGCTGCGCGCTTTGCGTGGATTTGCTTCATTGCTTTCAATGATTTCGGCATTTTGACGATTTAATTAAACAGAATACTTAATATGAACAGAACGATGGACAGTAGCAGAAAAAAAATGGAAATGATACACAGGCCTGGGCGAAGTTTTGCGGTGATTGCTGTGATCCGTAGGGTGGATGGAGTCCTGAGAGATGTCGTCCTTCGAGATGTCCAGAAATTGATTGTCCAGGCCCAATTAAGCAAGGTGTTGTGGATCGTGCGTGTGAAGATCAGGTATAACGTGCACGGACGCTGATTTCACTCCTTCTCTGACATTCGTCCTAGGCTCCAGGGAAACCGTGCAAAAACCGGGAGCAGAGAGATGCACTTGAGATCCACAAGAAAAGCTCCACGAGATGAGAATGAAAGAGCTGGTCCTCGTTGCGCGTACGGTCCTCCGAACTGCAAATCCCCGTTGCACGTACGGTCCTCCGAACTGCTATCTGCGGCGAAGATGGTAGGAAGGAATCGGCGATTCCAGAGGGAATCCGAATTTCAGCGGCGGCGATGGTTCAGGTACGAAAGTCTTTGATTAGAATCACTGAGCGACGGCGACGATTCCGAATTAATCAATCTGTGTTTTTCTATTCCAGCGAGGAATGAAAGACAACTACGCGAGCCGGCACAACACAATATCACGAAGTTTGAAATGTAAAGAAGTGTTCTGAGTTGAATAATCACTAAGTCTAATAATCACTGAGTTTAATTGTGCTATCCCACCGAATAATCACTGTGTTCAATTGTGCCATCCCACCGCTGTCACCAGTTTTGTTGCGTGTTCGGCGGTTTAAGAGAGGTGAACGTGGGTAAGTGTGCCCGTGGGGTGCTGAGGCACCCTGCTCGCGGAGTTGCGGGAAATTGGAATAGAAGAATAAGCAAAACGAATTTAGGAGTTCAAGAATATTGATGAAATGTATTCAAGAGATTCAAAATAAAGCTACTACTGTCCAGTACAAGTTTCTAAAGAGGTCTAGTCGCTCAGACGGCGGAGATAAGTCTGTTGGTCAAGGCGGCGGAGAAGGTTCTGATCTTTAAAACGGCAGAAAGAGTTCTGTTAGTCGCTCCTCAGATTCGAAGTCAGGAAGCCCAGTCGCGTGGCTTCCCACTCCTGGCACGTGGTCGGCGGCCAATCGCAGGCTGGCTTGACCACGTGGGCGCGAGCGAATTTCTGATTGGAGGCCCTTCGCAGGAGCCCTACTCCGTGACGTATTTCCGGCCAGCCGACGCGGTTGATTGGTTCTCGGGTACTCGGCCCTTATTTTGTGCGCGAGGAATCGGCGCGTGAGATTGCGGCGAGCAGGAAGGGCGGCGGAGCGCGGGAGTATTCCGGGGCCTTCCTCGCTGGTCGAGCTCGGGCGAGGCGAGCGAGGGTTTTATGATGGTATTGTCCGCCGGGTACGCCGCACAGTGGCCGATTTGGGTCTAAAACGCGCGCATCGCACTTTATGACCGACAAAATTCAAAGGCACGGGAATGAAAATTGAACATTATATCCTTGTTCTGGATAGTATGAAGCACAAAAAATGTTAGTAAATTAATTTTTTATCTCAAATAGTTTTGAAGTTAACGACAGATTAGTATAGTATGTTCCCATGTATTCAAATGGGGGACTTTAACTTTTGTATATTGATTCGGGAACCTAATGGAACCTCATGGTGTATTTTTTTCCTGAAACTAGATTTTTTTCCGCGTCTTTTGACATATGTTTTATCTGCATAAAGTTGCATTAACCTGTGTTATGAATTAATACAATTACAAAATTGTGATTTAGTGAAGAAAATATCGAAAGAAACGATATATTGCTTCGGGAACCTAATGGAATCTTATGGTGTATTTTTTTCCTGAAACTAGATTTTTTTCCGCGTCTTTTGGCATATCTTTCATCTGCATAAAGTTGCATAAACCTGTGTTATGAACTAATAAAATTATAAAATTGCGTTTTAGTGAAGAAAATATCGAAAGAAACGAAGCATTTGGCAGAGAGGTAGCATGAGGAGGAGAAGTGGGGGAGGAGGAGGAAAGACAGGTTGGAAAATGAGGAGAACAGCGAGAATGGATGTCAAAATGAGGTGTGGACACTAGAATGGGGTGAAAGATGAAGGATAAATGAAATCGGTGCGACCGAGGAATATAGTACTGATAGGAAGGAGAAAACGGTAGAAAATAAGGATAGATCTTCCTTGCTTTATCTTATCCTTAAGATATAAACCATACAAAAAGGACGATTATGAAAATAGCCAGTTTTGATGCCTATTCTCCATGCTTTGTTTAGAACGGTGACACGATTTCCATCGCTTCAAATACAGAGTAACAAAAGCTCGAACTATTCCTCTGTCAATATTTCTACCAAGGTTCTCGACATAGGAAACAATGGCTTCCGTTGCCGCCTTTTGTCCAGATTTGTCTTTTATTAATGTCCCAAGGAACCGCTTGGACATATTTATCGAGCTGCCTGACATGTTTCTACGCCAGATATTGCGAAACTATGCAAACTAAAGAGAAAAATATATTGTACGACACACAATACTCGTGATGCAGACTCTTGGTCCCTTACGAACGATTTAAACAAAACAGCGATTGGGGAAGTCGGAGACTACACGTGTCTCGTGTGCAAAGTTTGCCTCGTGTGTAGTCTCCGACTTCCCCAATCGCTGTTTTGTTTAAATCGTTCGTAAGGGACCCAGAGGGACAATGGTAATAAGATATAATTCTTCCCAAGAAGATTCATTCAATTAGCCTGAAACCAAGTTCCTGCAGCGATTAGTACCGTCTGCATCACGAGTATTGTGTGTCGTACAATATATTTTTCTCATTAGTTTGCATAGTTTCGCAATATCTGGCGTAGAAACATGTCAGGCAGCTCGATAAATATGTCCAAGCGGTTCCTTGCGACATTAATAAAAGACAAACCTGGAAAAAAGGCGGCAACGGAAGCCATTATTTCCTATGTCGAGAACCTTGGTAGAAATATTGACAGAGGAATAGTTCGAGCTTTTGTTACTCTGTATTTGAAGCGATGGAAATCGTGTCACCGTTCTAAACAAAGCATGGAGAATAGGCATCAAAACTGGCTATTTTCATAATCGTCCTTTTTGTATGGTTTATATCTTAAGGATAAGATAAAGCGAGGAAGATCTATCCTTATTTTCTACCGTTTTCTCCTTTCTATCAGTACTATATTCCTCGGTCGCACCGATTTCATTTATCCTTCATCTTTCACCCCATTCTAGTGTCCACACCTCATTTTGACTTCCATTCTCGCTGTTCTCCTCATTTTCCAACCTGTCTTTCCTCCTCCTCCCCCACTTCTCCTCCTCATGCTACCTCTCTGCCAAATGCTTCGTTTCTTTCGATATTTTCTTCACTAAAACGCAATTTTATAAGTGTATTAATTCATAACACAGGTTTATGCAACTTCATGCAGATGAAACATATGCCAAAAGACGCGGAAAAAAATCTAGTTTCAGGACAAAAATACACCATGAGGTTCCATTAGGGTCCCGAATCAATATACAAAAGTTAAAGTTCTCCATTTGAATTCATAAGAACATACTATACTAAACTGTCGTTAACTTCAAAACTTCAAAACTATTTGAGAAAAAAAATTAATTTACTAATATTTTCTGTGCTCCATACTATCCAGAACAAGGATATAATGTTCAATTTTCATTCTCGTGCCTCTGAATTTTCATAAAATCCGATGCGCGCGTTTTATACCCAAAGCGGCCACTGTGGCACTGTAACAATTTATTAAAAAGCTAATTATGGGCTATTATTAATCCTTATGTCACAAGGTTGAAAACAAACAAAAAAAATTGAGAATCGGTTCAGTGGAACCTGAGTTATTGGCCATGCGCGCATATTAGACCCAAATCGGCCACTGTGCGCCGGTTCGGACTCGCAGCTGCAAGGGTTGCTTGCTAATTCCGAAGTCTCTATTGTTAGGCTTAGCGATGTCTTCGAAGAAGTCACGTACGATGATTACATTTATTACTTAATTACTTTATTGAGGGTTTTAAGCTCTCGCGATTTCTACGAGGATTAGTCGTCTGGGAGTCAGACGTCGCGTCCTAATCCTTTAATTGTCTACGCTATTCCTGCTGGCAGCGGCACATCTGCGTGCCAGGCGTCGAGTTATAAAGTCTAATTGTCCGCGGAAATATCCGCTGGTCGAAGCGCGACGCGAATCAATCAATTTGAATGCCCGCGGAATTTCGATAAAGGAGGTTTGATAGCCTGGGTCGTACTTGGCTAAATTCGGGCGATTCGGAGATCTGGATCCGTTACATTCTCACACTCGTATGCTTTCTTCGGATACACTCGGTATACACCAGTATACACCCGCCGCCATTTTGGAATCATGGCGCGGTGGCCCGCCGATGAAAACATAACCCTGTTACGGATCCAGATCTCCGAATCGCCCGAATTTAGCCAAATACGACCCAGGCTATCAAACCCTCTTTATCGAAATTCCGCGGGCATTCAAATCAAATAATTCGCGTCGCGCTTCAAACAGCGGATATTTCCGCGGACAATTAGATTCTATAACTTGACGCCTGGCACGCAGATGTGCAGCTGCCAGCAGGAATAGCGTGGACAATTAAAGGATTAGGACGCGACGTCTGACTCCCAGATGACTAATCCCTGTAGAACTTGGAAGAGCTTAAAACCCGCAATTAAATAATAAACGAATTAAAGTAATAAAGGCAATCATCGTACTTGACTTCTTCGAAGACGTCGCTAAGCCTAACAATAGATGCTTCGAAATTAGCAAGCAATCCTTGCAGCTGCGAGTCCGAACCGGCGTACCCGGCGGACAATACAATCATAAAACCTCGCTCGCCTCGCCCGAGCTCGACTAGCGAGGAAGGCCCCGGGATACTCCCGCGCTCAGCTGCCCTTCCTCCTCGCCGCAATCTCACGCGCCGATTCCTCGCGCACAAAATAAGGGCCGAGTACCCGAGAACCAATCAGCCGCGTCGGCTGGCCGGAAATACGTCACGGAGTAGGGCTCCTGCGAAGGGCCTCCAATCAGAAACTCGCTCGCGCCCACGTGGTCATGCCAGGCTGTGATTGGCCGCCGATCACGTGCCAGGAGTAGGAAGCCACGCGACCGGGCTTCCTGACTTAGAATCTGAGGAGCGACTCCCAGAACTTATTCTGCTGTTTTAACGAACAGAACCTTCTCCGCCGTCTTAGCGACTAGATCTCTTCAAAACTTGTACTGGACAGTAGTAGCTTTATTTTTGAATCTCTTGAATACATTTAATTCATTTTCTTGAACTACAATCTTTGCTTTGCTTATCAGGAGACTCGGTAGAGTCTCGCGCCAAGTAGAAGTTCCCTCTCCATATATATATGACACTCCGGCGCGCGACAGCCGAGGCTATATTATCCCGAACACTAGCTTACCTATCCTTAGTTACCAAACTTTCACTTCGATTTATGCGAAAGTTAGAGCCCCAAGAATTTATTTCAGAATTTTGTATTTCATCGTTGATTTTTCTGAATCCAATGAGCCAAGAATCATGTGGATCGGTCCAGTCGTTCCGGAGATATGAATTTCCTCTGTTATTTTTCTCGTGGTAAAGGCAAAGCGGATTAAGAGTTTCATCGTCCGGATTAATACAATTCCTAAAAATGTTACTCTCACGTGTTTCACGCGAGATGGCACCACTGCGAAGTGCTGCAGAGCGCTGTGCAGATAACATGGTTTTATACCGACACATTGGTTATGCCATGACTGGTGATGTGTCAAAACAATGATGACGGTTATATGAATGTGGTACAGTCCGATTGTATTTTTCTTCAAAATACGAACAACCAAAAAGGCGTGAAATCCCCCAAAATACATTAAAATGTAAATAAAAGCGCCAAGTAGTTTAATGATCCAAAAATGGAATAGATATCACACAAGAAAGCCAAGTTTTCAATCAAAGATACCACACGTTAATTAATTAATTAACTTGCATCTCAAGCTTTAAAACTTGGCATGTGCAAATTTGTGTCAAGGTAGTCATATGCTAGTAATATTTTTTGATTGGTAATTAAGTATGCACATTCCAAGTTTTAAAGTTAGAGATGCAAGTTAATTAATTAATTAACGTGTGGTATCTTTGATTGAAAACTTGGCTTTCTTGTGTGATATCTATTCCATTTTTGGATCATTAAACTACTTGGCGCTTTTATTTACATTTTAATGTATTTTGGGGGATTTCACGCCTTTTTGGTTGTTCGTTATTATATTCCAATTTCCCGCAACTCCGCGAGCAGGGTGCCTCAGCACCCCACGGGCACACTTGCCCACGTTCAGCTCTCTGAAACCGCCGAACACGCAACAAAAGTGGTGACAGCGGTGGGATGGCACAATTGAACACAGTGATTATTAGGTGGGATAGCACAATTAAATTCAGTGGGATAGCACAATTAAACTCAATGATTATTAGACTCAGTGATTATTCAACTCAGAACACTTCTTTACATTTCAATCTTCGCGATATTGTGTTGTGTCGGCTCGCGTAGTTCTTGTTCCATTTTCGCTGAAATAGAAAAAAGCAAAGACTGATTAGTTTGGAATCGTCGCCGTAACTCAATAACTTCAACCGAGATTCTCACCTCGAATCGTTCACCGTCGCTGAGATTCGGATTCTCTCTGGAATCGCCGATTCCTTCCTACCATTTTCGCCGGAGATAGCAGTTCGGAGGACCGTACGTGCAACGGGGATTTGCAGTTCGGAGGACCGTACGCGCAACGAGGACCAGCTGCTGGAGGACCAGCTCTTCCATTCTCATCTCGTGGAGCTTTTCTTGTGGATCTCAAGTGCATCTCTCTGCTCCCGGTTTTTGCACGGTTTCCCTGGAGCCTAAGGACGAATGTCAGAGAAGGAGTGAAATCAGCGTCCGTGCACGTTAAACCTCATCTTCACACGCACGATCCACAACACCTTGCTTAATTGGGCCTGGACATCTCGAAGGACGACATCTCTCTCAGGACTCCATCCACCCGACGGATCACAGCAATCACCGCAAAACTTCGCCCAGGCCTGTGTATCATTTCCATTTTTTCTGCTACTGTCGATCGTTCTATTCATATTAAGTATTCCGTTTAATTAAAATCGTCAAAATGCCGAAATCATTGAAAGCAATGAAGCGAATCCACGCAAAGCGCGCCGCTCGAGCAAAGAAAAACGTCTTAACGCCTTTTACCGTCGAGGAAGTTCTTATAGAATCTCCGCCGCTATCAACCTCGGAAACTCCATCGCAGGTTCGCTCCGAGACGCCTTTGCCCAGCGTCTTACATAATTTGTCGCATATTCCGCCAATTAATTCGCCGCAAGTTCCTTCGTCTAGTTCACTGCGAGTTCCTTTACCTGTTCCGCCGCAAGACTCACTTTCAGCTCCACAACAGCAAATTCAATCGGAAATCACGCCAGCTGACCCTACGAATAGCACACCATTAGAATCAAATCCGACATGCAGGCGCGAATTAGTTTTTTCTCCTACCCCCAAAAGAACGACACCTGAATATTCCCGATTGAAGGATGTCAAGGATCAGATCCCAACATTCGACGGAACAGACTCCGCGCTTTCCAAATTTATCCGTCGCTGTGAAATGGTCGCGTCGTGGATTTCCCCTTCTGAAGAACAAAGTCTCCTCAATACCATAGACGATCGTATTACCGGAATAGCCAAGGAAACATTACGTGGAAACCCGGAATCAACTACTCTTATCGAACTTTTTGCCATACTACGTCAACACTTCGGCCGGAAATTTAACGTCAGGAATCTCGGAAACAAGTTTCGATCTCTAAAACAGGAAAGGGGCGAATCAACAAAATCATTTGGAAATAGAATTAAAATACTCATGAATGACGAATTAGAAGCAGCACGACAAACTTACACCGGAACCCAATTACACCCCTACGAAACACTAATCAGAGCCGAAGCACTCAACACCTTTACTAATGGTATCCAAGACAGGATGATTAGAGTAACTCTGGCACGCGAACCGGAAACTGATTTAACAAAAACAATTGCATTAGTCGAGTCCATGCAGAAAAGTGTAGCTGTAGGCGATCAACAGGCCGGAATCGATTCAAGATCAAGACCCAATACCTACTCAATATAAAGAGTCCAGTTTCAAGACTCGTAAAGTGGAGATTACGTCTTAACGAATCCTATTGTGAAATAATTTAGATACCTGGCAAAATCAATTCCAATGCAGACGCTTTATCCAGAAATCCAATCCTGTCAGTATCAGAAGTCATTGATCCATCTGTCAGTCCTGAGGAGGAGATATTCAATGTAAATAGGATGATAGTTTTTGCATATGTAATGTTTGGCAAAGTAATGCCCAGAAAGAGTCAGTTATGCCAACAAATATTGCGGACATTTGAATCAAGGGATTGTGTCAAACAAATACCTCTGGTCAATTCTTAGGTGCTAGCCTTTTGAATTGTGATGAGTCGAAGTCCTTTGAGACCTCATCCAAGGCTTCATCTGGAGTAGATTTAGAGATTCTTAGATGCTAGCCTTTCGAATCGTGATGAGTTGAAGTCCGTTGGGACCTCATCCAAGACTTCATCTGCAATATATTTGAAGGTTCAGTTAAGAATCAGTTACACCAGTTAATATTGAGGATCATAGAGTAGAGAGATCGCATCATAACCATACCTTGAGTCCGTTCTTAGATTTTAGTCTTTCGAATAGTGGTGAGTCCTCAGGGACATCACCCAAGACTTTGTCTGAAACGAACGATAGGGTTGTCCTGGGTGCAAGGGCACTGAGTGATCGATCGGCTAACGAAGTAACCGTACTGCGGCCCTTCGCTTTCGATCAACATCCATCTGCCCGCTGCTTGATTCGTGGCAGAGGCTGCAATGCCTGGCTTTTGAACTGTGAAGTTCCAGCCATTTTGTGGAGAAAGTTCCACCTTGTCTTCGGACGTTTTTTTTGTTGGAGGCAGACGTGTCAATCCAACTTGAGGTTTAATTACCTATTTTTTTGCGAACAAGTATGCTTGGACGATGGTGCAATCTCGATACAATCAATATCTTGAATATCGCAATCTTAAGAATACTCCTGCAACACCTGAAATAGAAAAATCCAAATAGAATTCTGACAGCTACTGCCTCACTATCAAACTTAGATGCATATTTTGACCCATTTCCCAGCATTTCCAAAGACCAACTTCTCATGCGTCAAGACAGCCTTATTCATCTTTTTACAACTTATGAAGTAGATTTATATTACCTTGGGAGATTGAATCGTTGCAACACCAAAGATCCAGCTCTGATTGAGGCCTCATCATGGATGTTGAGGTGGTCTAAAGTGACGGGCCTCTGAGCTATCAACATGGAATTGATCAGCAACCTTAAGCTGGCTGCTCACTCCTTTTTTTTAGAGGCGAATATGCCCATTTTTCGAAGAGACGAATATGTCTATTTTGTCTGCGGACAATGAAGTTGGGGCTGGTGTGCCAGACCAACCTGAGGCGGTATTGCCTGGTTTTTGGAGGAGTACGCTAGGACAGCACGCCAATCTCTCTCGGCAATGATATTTAAACCTGAAAGAAAAGAAAATTGAATTAAAGTCAATCAAATCACTTCATTTTAGGATAAACAGAACAGTTTATCAGTTGTTTTGAATGCCTAGGTAGTATTCACACAGGCCAAAAGAGCAATTTCACCAGTCGAATAATGGAAAATCTCTGCAAATATTTAAATTTCCAAGAATCACCACGACCAGCTATTTACTCGTATTTCTACGATCCAAGGAACGGCTTCCGCGAATCTTGAAAAGGCAAAGGAACGAAGCAAGGAACACTTTGACAAAACACAAATCCTCGTATTTCCAATGTTGACGACAACGTTTACTTGCTCAAGGAACAAAACCTCGAATTTCCAGGATATTTAACGACTTGACAATTGAGATAGCAATTAGGGCTGTCATGAGCAAAATAGCGCATACCAATAAGCTTAAGTTAGCCTATGTAAGGCCCGATGTTGTAAATACTCACACGTAAATGTACGTATCCTAGTAGTAGTCCAAGATGTGTAATCACTTCACTTATGTTGTTTATCTTCGTTTCTTCTATACGATCGATGTTATGTTTTCCGCACAATACCGACAAAAGCTGTTTCTTATGGAAACACCTTTTTGCATAGGGAAGGATGTGTTACGGATCCAGATCTCCGAATCGCCCGAATTTAGCCAAATACGACCCAGGCTATCAAACCCTCTTTATCGAAATTCCGCGGGCATTCAAATCAAATAATTCGCGTCGCGCTTCAAACAGCGGATATTTCCGCCGACAATTAGATTCTATAACTTGACGCCTGGCACGCAGATGTGCAGCTGCCAGCAGGAATAGCGTGGACAATTAAAGGATTAGGACGCGACGTCTGACTCCCAGATGACTAATCCCTGTAGAACTTGGAAGAGCTTAAAACCCGCAATTAAATAATAAACGAATTAAAGTAATAAAGGCAATCATCGTACGTGACTTCTTCGAAGACGTCGCTAAGCCTAACAATAGATGCTTCGAAATTAGCAAGCAACCCTTGCAGCTGCGAGTCCGAACCGGCGTACCCGGCGGACAATACAATCATAAAACCTCGCTCGCCTCGCCCGAGCTCGACTAGCGAGGAAGGCCCCGGGATACTCCCGCGCTCAGCTGCCCTTCCTCCTCGCCGCAATCTCACGCGCCGATTCCTCGCGCACAAAATAAGGGCCGAGTACCCGAGAACCAATCAGCCGCGACGGCTGGCCGGAAATACGTCACGGAGTAGGGCTCCTGCGAAGGGCCTCCAATCAGAAACTCGCTCGCGCCCACGTGGTCATGCCAGGCTGCGATTGGCCGCCGATCACGTGCCAGGAGTAGGAAGCCACGCGACCGGGCTTCCTGACATAGAATCTGAGGAGCGACTCACAGAACTTATTCTGCCGATTTAAAGATCAGAACTTTCTCAGCCGCCTTAACTCACAGAACTTTCTCCGCCGTCTTAGCGACTAGATCTCTTCAAAACTTGTATTGGACAGTAGTAGCTTTATTTTTGAATCTCTTGAATACATTTCATTCATTTTCTTGAACTCCAATCTTTGCTTTGCTTATTATTATATTCCAATTTCCCGCAGCTCCGCGAGCAGGGTGCCTCAGCACCCCACGGGCACACTTGCCCACGTTCAGCTCTCTGAAACCGCCGAACACGCAACAACCCCACGAACCTAGATGCGCGACTCGCCTGCGCGCCTCGCCTCGCCTGCGCGACGCGTCTGCGCAACTCGCTTGCGAGATTCGACTCTGGCCGCCATCTTGTTCGACTAACAGAATCGAATGAGCAGGCTGTACAATAGCGTCGGTGCTATTGGGTCACATTCGATTGGGTCGAGATCCCGTGGGTCGGACGAATCCTCGGAATCGGTGGAGGCTGCTTCCCCCCGCTCATCTCCAGCTGCTATCGACCCCGCTAGCGCTGGCCGCCCTGGTTTCCCGAGCACTTGGGGCATTTCCAGGTCGACGCGCCCGGCGTGTCGCAGCGATAGCAGTGATGTTTCTCGGGGGCTACGCAGCAGGAGCTGCGGCGGCCCGTGGCGCCGCAATTCCAACAGCGGACTTGATCCCATCCCTCGAACCCCCGCTTCTTGCCGCCCCGTCCTCCGCCCGATTTCCCTTTTCCGCCCCGACCGCTCGGCCCCGCCTGCCGCTGTTCTTCAATTTGGACGACGACCCCTGTCGGGGGTTTCCCCCCCGTCGCCGGCACGCTCTCTACAGTGCGTGAATGTGGCGGGTCGCCCTCCGCCTCTATTGCCCGAGCCAACCGCGCCAATTCATCCAGCGTGTTGAACGAGGCTCGCCGAATGTTCGTCCTTAAGTGTGGATTTAGGTTTCCGTAAACCCATCTCAGGATAACTTCATCTGATAGTGGGGGAACTAGGTATCTCAGCCGCCTGTCGATGTCGGCCCGATATCGCGCGAACGATTCGTTGTCGCGCTGACCTCGCTGCATTATATACATAACGCGGCTGTCGTACGTGTCATTGTCGAACTCCTGTCGGAGGCCCTGTTCGAGGTCCTCCCACGTAGTCAGGTTACCTTTTGACGCGATGAACCACTGGCACGCCTCTCCCGTCAACAACAGAGGCGCGCAGCGTATTAGGTCTCGATCTGCGACAGGAGTTATCTCGCGGTGTGCTCCAACTCTATCTGTGAACGCGTCTAGGTCGTCGGTGGAGGCGCCCGAGTAAGAAAGTTTCCACTTCCGGATCTCTATGCGCGCGTTGGCGGAGGGTGTCACCTGCATCGCGCCGTCGTCCATGTCGAGAACGTGTCGTGGTGGGCGCACGGTGGCCTTCGGGGCGTGATAATCGACCGTTTGCTTTGTTTTCGCGGCGTCCATACGCGACGGTCCCGCGGGCTTTGTCTCTCCCATGTGCGCGGTCGTCCTTATCGGCGATGATGTATTTCGCGGCGCGCTTGGTTGCCGCGTGTCTTCCTCCCGGCCCTGCAGCCCTACTAGCAGCCCCGCCACGAACGCATCGGTCCCGGCCGAGATATCGAGGTTCGATGCCCGGAACGGTATAAGTCGGCGGCCATTAGATCGCTCTTCCACCTCCGATGGTTCATAATTGTCGAGCTCTACGAGTTCCTCGTCCGACAATCGTACTTCCTCCTCCGCTACGGCCGGCGGATCGCTGGCCCCTGGCGTTCTCGTCATCGCCTCGAGCAGTCGCGCCCGTCTCTGCTTCCTAGAGCCTTGCTCGTCGATGCCTAGTGTCTCAAGGCGTCGATCCACACTTAAGTCCGACAATTTATCTATGATCGCGCGCAATTTGGCTTTCCGAGCCGGCAGTGCCATCGTCTACCCGAATTCGAAATGACCTTCCCAACCGTTGCCGCTGAGCCTACGCCGTTGGTTGTTTACGCCCGCGCCTACCTGCTACGACCGTGTTTACCCTGCGCCGGTTTTTATGATACCCGCCGCGCAGTTCTCGAACGTTCGAACCAAGTTTCTACCGTTCGTGATCTCCTGAAAGAAATGTTAGGCACATGTACCGAGCAAAAATTTTCGACCGACCCTGTCTCTCGGCCTAAGTCATCCACAAATTTTCGGTGTTCGGTACACTATCGGGAAATCGACGAGGTACGATTAACCCCGTAACATTCCCCACCACGTGCCGTGGTAGTTGGGCGCCAATTTTTGTGAGGGAATTTCCTGGGAAAAGAGTCCCCGGGGCTTGTCCGCTCACAAAGGTCTCCTAGTCGTCCCGAGCCTCGCCTCCGTCGTCGTCCTGAAAATCGCGAAGCGGGCGCCAGGCCCGAGAGGGCCAAATTTATGTGCTTCGAGCACGACGACGGCTGTCCCGATGGTGACTATCGGCTCGTCCGCCTGGCCTCCGGGCTGGTGTCCTCCCGGCTAGCAGCAGGGAGCGGGCGTGGAGTTCCTGTTGGTGGGAAAACGGGGGGAAATAGGTGGTCGAAGACGAAACGCGGAGTCTAATTTATCGTGGTTTATTCCTAAAGATCCGGCTCGATGTTCCCAGGGCGGTCGGCGTCAAACGATGTCGTCGGATGGCCCGTCGGTGGACGCGGGCCGCTGGTCGGCCGGAACGTCGCTAGAGTCGAGCCTACGAGTGGCTCGACGCCTCGGCTTTCCCGTAGCCGCTTACAATCTAACGTTAACCTAGATGGATGATGCGCGCGCGGTGGATGACTTAGCCTACGATCTTACTCTTTATCGCCTCGAGCAAGTCCGGTCGACAGAAGGTCGGTCGTTCCGATGTCGTTCCGGTATCTTAGCGCGCCTAAGACACCCGATCCTGGGACTTGACCCGCGTCGGTAAGGCAGGGACCGCTGTACGTCGCCGGGCCTTCTTCTATGCTCGGCAACTCCCAGGCTGTGCTTCGGCCCGCTCGCCCGCTCGTACTTGGAAGAGCACCCTCCTCGGGCGTCAGCCTCACGCTCCACAGCTCTTGTCGGCCTTGGGTGCTCCTTTGCCCGGACGAGACATGTCCCCATTCCCCTCGAGGTCGCCTCAACTAATAGATTCCCTGTTGAGGACTCGGTGCCCGAAGGCAAGTTAATATACGCAAAATTGGCCTAGGGGTTCCACTTGGAGCAACGGCTGTTCGGACAGCGAGCGTGCGGGCTGAGTTGCGTCTTGGGGCGAGCGACGAGTGGGACGGCTAGTGACGGGGCAGACGGCCCCGTTACAAAGATTATATGTACAGCGTGCCGAAAGAATCCTGTCCAGTTCCGGTTTGTCAGGTGGGGCAGAAACGTGAAGTTGGGTACGCCGGTTTAGGCTGACTGCATAGTTTTGGGCAGTCACGTGGGTCGGATCAGCCCGGGCGGCATGGCCAAGTGACAGCTGGCCAAAGAGGCGTGCATACTGGGTGGGCAAAAGAGTTGGAACGCACGGGAATAAGTATGGGGACGTGTTTCATGCGATAAAGGATAAGAGGGGCCGAATAATTCGTGAGGAGAAAGTCTTCATTGAATCGCAAGGTTAACAATTAGGCGGCAGAAGCTGACGAAATGACAATCCGATTAATTATCATACAGGTGTCAGTTATGAGGGGATTTCTCCTCGGCCGTCCGTGATTTGGCCGCTCGGAAATCCTGCCTGCATAATAGCCGGCCTGGCTATCGGCTGCTAGTCCTCGACTTCCTGAAACGCGAATCGGGCGCCAGGTTCCGCGGACGGAACCGAATTTCTATGTTCGCGCGTGGAAAAGCTGGTATCGAGGGCAGCTGGCTCGTCCGCCGGTACTCCTCGAGGTGGATCCTCCCGGCTAGCTAGAGAGAGGGGTTCCTGTCGGGAAGAAGGAGAGGCGAAGCTACAACCCACACGGTTGGGTGACAAGATCGTTTATTGCACGTTATAGAATGCTCGTTCATGGGCCCTCGCTTGGGCAGGCCGTCGCTCGGCCGATCACACAATAGCCGGACCTACGAATGGCCCGGCACCTCGGCGTTCCCGCCGCCGCTTACAATCTAAACCTTAACTCTACGTGAGATGAAGCGCGCTCGCGGATGATTCTAATAGCTACGATATTCCGGCAAAGATCACGGATTCGCACGAAAACCAGCTGTTCGTTGGTTACAAAGAAGGCCCCGATGCCTCGTACGTGGGTGTGATTCACGTTCGGACGGGCTGCGCCACAATGACGGCGTACGTCCGTTCCTCGACCGAAACCTTAAGATCTAATTACGCTAGTTGACTCTTGGTGACTAGAAGAGTCACCTCAAGGGACACCGGGCTGGCCCGCGGGCTGCCTATCGCTGCTTCGAACAAGGAGAGCCTACGGCCGGCACCGAGACTCGCACGGGAAGTACAAAGAAACAAAGAACAAAGGGACGCGCGGGGCTTACCGGTCGTTCGCTGCTTCGCCTTTCTCGCCTTTCTCCGAGATACTTGAAGCCTCCGGGATATTCGGACACTCGTCCGGGGAATCGCTATCCGCAATTCGGTTGGGCTCTGCTCGCTCGCTCGTTCGATGTGAATTTCAGTCGCTCTAGTCGCCTGGAAGTCGCACGTCCGCACGGAAAACGCGTCACCACAAGAGTGACGAGTTCCTACGCGTTCCCTAAATTCTAGCCCCGCGCGCGCCCCGCGCCCCTCCCGCTAGTCCTTCAGCGCCGCGCCGTGTCAAGGGGTTGCCGGGTAACTTAGCGCGCCTAAGTCCCTCGGCCTGGGCCTCTACCGCTGTCGGTAGGGCAGGAGTCGCTGGTACATTTGCCGATCTTCGTTCGCCGAAGCCGGCCTTCTCCCAGGCTGCATCGCGGCTTTTGTCGTCTCGCTGTCCCAGGGGATGAGCGCCTCCGCTGGACTTCGACCTTTCCCTCCGCAGCTTCCATCGGCCCTGTCGCTCCTTATGCCAATGGAACATACTCCTTGCCCCTTGGTGCCACCTCGTCTCGTTCTCGCTGTCGAGGACTCGTTGCCCGAAGGCGAGTTAGTCTACGCGCTTCGATCTAGGAGGTGTCCCTTGGAGTGACGGCTGTTCGAGCCGGCGGACGTGCGTAGCGAGCGCGTGTATGTGCGAGCGACGAGCGGTTCTTGTGGCGGGGCGATTCTGCCCCGTCACACAGTATAGAAGAAAGACATAGTTGTGGAAAGCTGAGAGGAAGAAGGATAAATACGAAATTCAGTAAGGAAAGCATTCTTAAAGGACTGAGGTGATTTATTGTCCGTTTCTCCGTGTCGACAAGTTAGCCTACACATTATCGGTGGATACAGGAGTGGGATACAGGAGTGGGACCACAAGGGCGACAAGGGCTTAACATTGTCGGCAAGTTCTGTAAAAATCTGGTAGCTGGTATACTACAATCATACAATCATAATCACGCATTGACATTATTGCACTAGAGAGTTACAGTTGTAGGGTTCGTTGCAATTCCAGGCTCTAGCAAACATTTGGAAGCCTTTTTTGGCTGGAAATGTTTGCAGAGACTGTTGGTGTCCTCGCATGAGAAGAAAGAATCAAAGGATGCTACTGTGTGCGTGGAAAATATTCACAGCCATATATATTCAAAGGAGACATACGCCTTGTCAAGACTTTTGAAGGGAAACTATGAGCGGCTCGCTGTGAATAGGACAAGAAGGGACCACGCAAAAGATGGATGCAAGAAAGAGGCTCTGCGCAAGAAGAATTTCTTTCTGGCAAGCAATCAGGGTGCCACAAGACTTAGAGTGATACAATTAGACACACTTTGAAAGTAGCATAGTGTCCTTTTAAGGGGAAAACAACCAGCATTTTATGGCTGCTGGTTCGGAATGAAAAACTGGAGTAGAACCTCGCTTATTCGAATGGCATTGTCTAACTTTTTTACCATTCGAACAGCCTGCGATAAATATGTGAATGGTTTCTCTGGACAGGCATGGAAGCTACTAGCACCAGAAGGACCCATAAAAATAGAATGACTCAGTGACTGAGGTTCGAATAAGAGAGCTTTTGCTGTGCTACTTTCAAAGCAGTAAGAGGCGCTCGCTGCTGTTGAGATTGGAGGGGCTGGGATTCAGGAGTGGTGTGGCGCTCGCTACAGAAACGGGACGGGCAATAGGTGGAGTGAGACTGGACGGCGGGCCGGGATTCAGGAGAGGTGCTCGCTGGTGAGACGGGACCAGTTTGGATTCGGGATGCAGGATTCTCAGGCTCTGCAAAATATCGCAAGGGAAACATTTAGTCCAGGAGAATAGACCAAGTAGTTCACAACTATTGGTTAGCAGCGAGCGCCTTACTGCTTTGAAAGTGGCATAGTAAAACCTCTCTTATTCGGACCTCAGTCATTGGCTCATTCTATTTTTATGGGTTCTTCTGCTGCTAGCTTGTTCGAATGGTAGAAAAGTTAGACAACGTTATTTGAATAAGCGAGGTTCTACTCCAGTTTTTCATTTTGAACCAGGAGCCATAAATTGCTGGTTGTTTTCCCCTTAAAAGGACACTGTGCTACTTGTGCACAGTGTGTCTAATCGTGTCTAATCGTATCACCCTAAGTCTTGTGGCACCCTGATTGCTCACCAGAAAGAAATTCTCCTTGCGCAAGGCCTCTACCTTGCATCCATCTTTTGCTTGGTCCCTTCTTGTCCTATTCACAGCGAGCCGCTCATAGTTTCCCTTCAAAAGTCTTGACAAGGTGTGTCTCCTTCGAATATATCTGGCTGTGAATATTTTCCACGCACACAGTAGCATCCTTTTCATTCTTTCTTCTCATGCAAGGACACCACCAGCCTCCGCAAACATTTCCAATCCAAAATGGCTTCCAAATGTTTGCTAGAGCCTGAAATCGCAAAGAACCCTACAGCTGTAACTCTCTCGTGCAATAATGTCAACGCGTGATTATGATTGTATGATTGTAGTATACCAGCTACCAGATTTTTACAGAACTTGCCGACAATGTTAAGCCCTTGTGGCTCGGGTCCCACTCCTGTATCCCACTCCTGTATCCACCGATAATGTGTAGGCTAACTTGTCGACACGGATAAACTGGCAATAAATCACCTCAGTCCTTTAAGAATGCTTTCCTTGCTGACTTTTGTATTTATCCTTCTTCCTCTCAGCTTTCCACAACTATATCTTTCTTCTATACTGACACCTATATGATAATTAATCGGATTGTTATTTCGTCAGCCGCTACCGCCGAATTGTTAACCTTGCGATTCAATACAGACTTTCTCCCCCACGAATTATTCGGCCTCTCTTATCCTTTATCGCATGAAGCATGTCCCCAAACTTATTCCCGTGCGTTCCAACTCTTGTCCACCCAGTATGCACGCCTCTTTGGCTAGCTGTCACTTGGGCATGCCGCCCGGGCTGATCCGACCCACGTGACTGCCCAAAACTATGCAGTCAGCCTAGACCGGCGTACCCAACTTCACGTTTCTGCCCCACCTGACAAACCGGAACTGGACAGGATTCTTTCGGCACGCTGTACCTATAAAAGATAGAGTACTATTATTTAGTTTGTATAATTATTATACTAATACATTTAAAATTTATAAATTCTGTTTTGTAGATAAACGTCGTAAAAATTGCCAGGAAGCGTTAATAGAGGAATTACGGGAATGCCGGCAACAAATGGAAAGAAATGTCCAAAGGCGGCAAGAAGAAAATCGTGAATTTAGAGGGGCATTATTGGAAACTTTAAAATCATTCTTGAATACAAATTAAAAATTGTTGGCAATTCATGATTGTTTTCGTTAGTTTATTATTATTATTATTATTATTATTATTCCCCAGCAACTTCAAAAGCCCTGGAAGTACCCCTATACCGCATGCACATTGCCTCGTCCAGAGGCGGTGGTTGAATTAATATATGTAATACACAAATTTGATTTTTGTATGTCGCATATTATTATTATACAATTATTTTTAGGCGTCTCTCATTAATAGATTGTCGCATATCCGGGTTCTCTTTTCACGCCCGTTATTGTTAGGTACATGATTAACCTCTGGGTCTCCATTCAATCCTTCCTCGTTCTCTATTGGTTCCAATGGTTCTAGTAATTGCAATTCGTCATTGTGCAATAAACATATGTTGTGCAAAGTGTAGCAAGCCATTATACATATAATCTGATATAAAATCTACGTGCTTTATATCATATGAGGGGATTTCCCTTCGGCCGTCCGTGAATTAGCCGAACTTCCGGACGGCAGAACTCGCATTTTTCCGGATTTACAGTGAAGCCGGCTTCTCCGATTTTATCTAGCACCGTGTGCAGCCATTTAAGATGCTCATCGAACGTTTCCGTGACGATAATTATATCGTCCAGGTACGCAAAGGCATAGGGTTCCATCTCCGGGCCTATTAGTCGGTCGAGTAATTTTTGGAACGTTGCGGGCGCTCCTGTCAGGCCGTACGGCATTCGCGTAAAATGGAATAATCCGCGTCCCGGGACCGTGGAGGGTGTTATTTCTTTGCTGTCTTCGTCCAGCGGAATTTGGAAATAGGCTTGACTAAGATCGAGTGTCGAAATGTATTTGGCCGCGCGCAGTTTATCGAGGATGCTCGTCATAATCGGAAGCGGATATGCATCCTTTTTGGAGACCCTATTTACCTCCCTGAAATCGAGGCAGAACCTATACTTCCCGTTCGCTTTGCGTACCATGACGATTGGGCTCGACCATTCGCTGTTCGATCGTTCGATAAATCCGTCCGCGAGAAGCCGGTCCACCTCGGCGTGAATTGCTTCTTGTACTTTCGGGGAAACTTGGTAATAGCGCTGCTTGATCGGTTTATGCCCTGCCACGTCGATGCGGTGTTTTATTAATTCCGTTCGTCCGGTCACCTGTTCGAGGAGACCTACGCGTTTCTCCAAGAATTGGTGGAGCCGTTCGGTTTCCGATTCCGTTAGTAACTTTATTCCGGAACACCTTGGGTACGTGTTCGTTAGTCTCGGTTCGAAGTCGAATTTCTGTTCTGGATTCTCGCAGAAATGCCAGTTCTTCGCTCGATAGTCCGCGATTATGCCAAAGGCTGCGATCGCTGTTATGCCGAGAATTGCCTCTCCGGAGAGTGACTCTAACGTACGAAATTCGAGTTCGCGACTCATGCCCCGAATGTTTACTTTTCCCGTCGCGGCGGCCTTCGAGCAGTCGGTCTGGCCGTTGCCGAGAACGTAATATTTTGGCTGAGTCGGACGGATGGTCAATCGCGCGGCTAGTTTTCTCACTAGGGTTGGGCTCAGGAAGTTATCGCTCGCTCCCCCGTCTACGAAAGCTGACACGACGTAATCTTCGATTCGCGCGTCCACGTGTAATAGTGTGGGTTCTATTCGCGCTCGTACGGGCGGTCGTAGATCTAGCGAGTCGCAGGAATCGCTTGAGTCGCTCGCTTCCCGATCCCCATTGCTACCGGCTGCTATCGCCCCGCTTAGCGCCGGCGGTCCTGGTTTCCCGAACAATTGGGACAATTTTTCGTCGGCGCGCCCGGCGTATCGCACCGATAACAATGGTTGGCTTCCGGCGCCACGCAGCCGATACTTCGGTGTCCCGTTGACCCGCAGTTCCAGCATCGGATCTGCTGCCAGCCCTCGAACCCGCGTTTTTTCGCGCTCGCGAAACCTTGCCTGCGCTAACCTTGCCTGCGCGAGGTCGGTTGTAACGAATTATCAGTCCCAGAGAATTGGCGCCCAACCAGGTTCCACGGCCTTTCGTAATCTCCAAGGTCCGATCCGCCCTCGTATACGAATGCGAGACGATCGAGGGAAAACCAGCAGGTGTGATCCACGTTCAAGATTTGAAACCGTACGTGGTCAAGTAAGACGGGAGTAGTTAGAAGAATCATGTCAACCCAGGTGCGTGGTGGTAGAATTGTGTCAGTCATCCCTATATTCCC
The DNA here is from genome assembly GCA_963675795.1 of Crossocerus cetratus. NCBI lineage: Eukaryota > Metazoa > Arthropoda > Insecta > Hymenoptera > Crabronidae > Crossocerus > Crossocerus cetratus. Next base: position 5,439,950 of record OY776671.1, read on the forward strand.
CCTGCCTATCTCTCCTAGAACACCGAGTCGAAGAGCCGATCACCCGGACTCCACCGCCGTACGAGAAGGAGCGGGATCGAACGAAGAGATGCTGCTGCCGCGGGACCAGCAGTGCCTGGGCCTCCACGAGGGGGAAGAGGCCCAGTGGACCACCGTCGTAGAAGGGTGGGAAGTCCTCAGGGCTTTTTACGAGGCCCGCCGCGCCCTGGAGCGCGCCGAGGCGGATAGGGCCGCCCGACAGAGAGAGAGGGAGGCGTTGCTGGCCATAGGGGCCAAGGCGCGGGAGGCCGCCGACTCCAAGCCGAAGTGGAGGCGGAGCTGGAGGCCATGGGCCTCACGGGGCTACCCAAGCCCCTACGGACGGGCGACCGACCGGCAGACGACCCGAATCGGGCCACTACCCGGCCCCCACGGGTGCGTCCCACAACAATGACGGCGGCATGCTGGAGCTGCGGCGAGCCAGGGCACGGACAGACGCAGTGCCCACACCCCCCGCGCTGCGATTTTTGCCGCCGCTGCGGCTGCCAAGGGGCAGTGACCCACTGCTGCCCCTACCGCCACGAAGCGTGGCACGAGTTAAGCGCGGAGAACGCGAGCGCCGGGAACTCGCCCGTGGATGAAGCGTCCGTCCACCGACGAGACGAAGTAGACGTGGTGCGCCGGAGGGACAACACGTAGAAGGGCAATAGGCGCCAGACCAGCGGGCGTCGGGAGACGGGGGAGAGGATCGGCAGCCTATCGGCCGATCCAGAGGAGGATCGGCAGCCCATCGGTCGATCCGGGAGAGAGGATCGGCAGTCCACCGGCCGATCCCGGGGCGAGTCGGCAGACCACCAGCCGACTCCAAGGGAGAGGACACTACCACCGGCCGAAAGGCCATGTCCTCATGGAGGATAAGGGAGCAGATATTACAATACTAGTATCAGCCCAGGCCCGATCAAGAGAGAAGAAACGAAGACTGACGACACCATCCGGATTCACGGAAAAGGATGGCAACAGCAGAGCTGGACTCAGCAAGACATTTCACCAGTCCTATCCGTCGGAATCCACCATCCTAGTCATCACGTACCTGTTTTACACCGAACCTGTAACTATAAGAACCATGTGATCGTACTCCCGTTCGCAATAGTACTCGTGCTGTGCAACCGAATATCGTAGGTAGTGGGGATACCAGCTGGCAGAGGCGGCGAGCCGGAGGCTCACTCCAGGGAGGGGAGAGTGTGACGGGGCAGAGTCGCCCCATCGCAAGAACCGCTCGTCGCTCGCACGTACACACACTCGCTACGTACGTCCGCCGACTCGAACAGCCGTCACTCCAAGGGACACCTCCTAGATCGAAGCGCGTAGACTAACTCGCCTTCGGGCAACGACTCCTCGACAGCTAGAACGAGACGAGGTGGCACCGAGGGGTCAAGGAGTATGGCATAAGGAGCGACAGGGCCGATGGGAGCTGCGGAGGGAAAGGTCGAAGTCCAGCGGAGGCACTCATCCCCTGTGACAACGAGACGACAAAGCCACGATGCAGCTTGGGAGAAGGCCGACTTCAGCGAACGAAGATCGGCAAGCGTACCAGCGACTCCTGCCCTACCGACAGCGGTAGAGGCCCAGGCCGAGGGACTTAGGCGCGCTAAGTTACCCGGCAACCCCTTGAAACGGCGCGGCGCTGATGGACTAGCGGGAGGGGCGCGGGGCGCGCGCGGGGCCAGGAATTAGGGAACGCGCAGGCACTCGTCACTCTTGTTGTGACTGTGCTACGAGCGAACGAACGATTCCCGAGCTCCCCGAGAGTAAGGACCGAGCGAACGAGCGAGAACAGCGATCGACGAGCGAGCAGGATCTGAGACCTTCCAGACGATATCCTGAGCGACCAGGATCCTGAGCGAACCTCCAGTGACGAGGAATAGTCAGCGAACGACCGGTAAGCCCCGCGCGTCCCTTTGTTCTTTGTACTTCCCGTTCGAGTCTCGGTGCCGGCCGTAGGTTCTCCTTGTCCGAAGCAGCGATAGGCAGCCCGCGGGCCAGCCCGGTGTCCCTTGAGGTGACTCTTCTAGTCACCAAGAGTCAAGTAGTCTAATTAGATCATAAGGTTTCGGACGAGAAACGGACGTACGCCCGCCATTGTGGCGGCATCCCGATCGAACGTGGATCACACCCACGTGCGAGGCATCGGGCCTTTTCTTTGTAACCGAACGAACAGCTGGTTCATGTGCGAGTTCGTAACCTTTGCCGGAGCATCGTAGCTCTTAGAATCATCAACGTACGCCCATCATTTCACGTAGGATTAAGGTTTAGAGTGCAAGCGGCGGCGGGAACGCCGAGGTGCCGGGCCACTCGTAGGTCCGGCTATTTTGTGATCGGCCAAGCGACGGCCTGCCCAAGCGAGGGCCCCTAATATTGCCAACACTTTCGTGCAATAAACGACCATTGTTACCCAACCGTGTGGGTTGTCGATTCGCCTCTCCTTCTGCCCCGACAGGAACCCCTCGCCCAGCTAGCCGGGAGGAACCACCACGAGGAGTACCGGCGGACGAGCCAGCTGCCCTCGATATCAGCTTTCCCTAAGCGCGACTATAGAAATACGGTTCCGTCCGCGGAACCTGGCGCCCGATTCGCGTTTTCAGGAAGTCGAGGACCAGCGGCCGATAGCCAGGCCGGCTATTATGCAGGCAGGGTTTCCGAGCGGCTAATTCACGGACGGCCGAAGGGAAATCCCCTCATAAATTGGCGCCCAACGTGGGGCCCGGTTCTTGCGACGGGGCGACTCTGCCCCGTCACAATCAAGGACCGTTAACAGACTCCGGAATCTACCTTTCAATATGGCGAATGCCCTTTCAATCGTTATGCGCGCAGAACTAAGGCAGAAATTAAAATCTATCTGCCGATTGGTTAAGTGTCCATTATAGCGAAAGGGAACCATCAGATGGCTACGGAGAGTATAGGCTGCGTCACCGACTAAGTGGGTGTTATGGGGGAATTTTCTATTATCTTGTAGATAATCGGGCACTTCGGATAACCGGAATCCACGTTGGTCATGCACTGACCCAACATGGCCAGTAAAACAGTGCGTAAATTTACGTTCATGGTCGCATACAGCCTCGTAGAAAATGTTTAGATATGTTTAAACGTGTATCTAATACGCTGTTGCAGATATTAACAGAAAATGTCGACTCTATTATGATAAGTGCTTGAAATATACATTTAAGGATATATTACAAAGACACTCTACCAATCTTACTTGTAATTGTACAGAATGTCGTCCTTTTCGGTTGACGTAACATTCGGGATTTTCTCGCGGTGCTATTATATTTATACAGGGTCCTCCAAAAGTCTCCTAAACGAAGGCGGCCATCTTGGGGGGAGGGACCCCCTGATGACAATACGCCCTTCAAAAATATAGGGAGCTATCTTACTTTAGGAGCTATTAGCGGAAAGAAGTGACCAATCGGTGCGCTGTCGCTGTGACACGGCAGCACGAATCGAGCCGCCGCAGAATCTCGCCGCTCGGGCGACGCACGCGGTCCCGCGCGTCAGACGTGACACGCATGTTACAATCCTCCGCGCGAATCTGACGTCTTTTCTTTTCGAAACACCCATTATAATTCACCACCGCTTTCATTCCTCTAAAATTCTACCCTTGCGTAATATTCGAGTCTTAAACTCGACCGTTCGACCGTCCCTTTCATGCGGTATCGCTCCGACCCTTGACTTCTTCATAGGGGAGGCAGTCCCACAGCTGCGTGCACTTGCGTGCATCTAGGATTTCACACTCACACATTCAAAACTAGCTCACTCACGTTCCCACTCTTGCTACTTTTTCCTGGAATTTCGGGACTTCTGGAGTATATAAACCCTGATTTTCTGGAGGAAAAGCGAACTTCAGTAGAATCCTTCGAGCAAGACGTATCTCTGCCCGTTGTATCTCAGTAAGCATAGTGCGTGGACGTGGATTAGATAGAGCATTAGTACTCCTTCGAAACCGTTTCAATCAACCGTACAGTTCAGCCATATACCGCGACTGTTGGGCAAGTAATTGTTCACCGCATCCCCGTTTAACTCGTGACGTGAAACGAGCCAACATAACTATTAAGTTCATCGCGCTCAAAACCAAAGATATTGTACCAAAGCGGATTTTAAAGTGTAACAATATATATATATCTTTATTTTTACATCTAAAGTCAAAGATTCCTAAAACTCATTTTAAACAGCCCATCCACATTTCTCATAACTATTAACTGAAGAAACATACCAAGGGAACATCATAGAACACTTGGTAGTCTTTGCCGCTCGAGACATAACCAAGGCGAGCCATCTGAGCAATCAATTATTTAACTTCACGAAAGAGGCATTGAGAAACCTCCACGTTATCCTCGAAGCTGACGAGCGTTTCCACACCACTGACGGTTAATCATACCCCAATGCTGGTTGGCCATTATATTAATCCGAAGCTTGGAGCGCGTTACCCTTGATCAAATTTAGTTATTTCTTTAGTCGATCAAGGATTAGAGTCAAAGTGCAATCTATAGAGCTGACGAGCGTTCCCACGCCACTGACGGTTAGTCATACCCCAGTGCTGGTTGGCCGTTATATTAATCCGAGGCTCCTGATTCACTTACAGTAAAATCATTAAAAATCGCCAAAAAGGCTAGATTGCTCAGAAGTAGGTTTTGCATTTAGAAACCTCGCCGACTTGAACCTCGGTTCGTAACACGCACACTGTGCGCGGCTAAATGTTGGTCAGCGCAGGCCCGCACCAAGCGGCAAGTGCCTACCCAAGGTGGTGCCCTTCTACGCAACAATCAGCGGGCGTATTTTCAGAAGGCGCCTCGCTAATCTTGGCGATGTTGTACGTACTGCTAACACTTGCCAATTATTATCGCGTTCCTCTCACATCTTTTTCCAGATTTTTGCCACGAAAATATCCGATCCAAAAATGTTTCAACATTTTTTTGACATTTTTTCGCCCATTTTGAAAAACGATCCCGATGGACTTGCGCTCACCGTTCACCACAAATACGCTTTGTTTTAAAGCAGGCTTCAATGCGTCTTGCAAATTAATTACAGCCAGGTACTGCCACGCGAACCGGAGATCGTCCCGTTTCTGCCTGACAAATTGGAGACGGAAGAATTTAGCGGCGATCTCATTATTGGAATATTTTTTTTATTATAACCTAAATCTTTGCCAACAATACGTCGCTTCCCGTTTTCCGATATCTAACGGAGGTTCCGAGTTATGATTTTTTAAAGGAGGGCCGGTGTCGCGCGAGCGACAACGCTGCCGGCGCGGCGGTCGTGACCGGTCGGGCAGTTGCACGCGCGACACCGACCTTCCTTTAAAAAATCATAACTCGGAACCTGCGTCAGATATCGGCAATCGGGAAGCGACGTATTGTTGGCAAAGGATTAGGTTTTCATAAAAAAAAATATTCTAATAATCAAATCAGCGCTAAATTCTCGCTACACTAATTTATCTGGCGAAATCGGGAATAAATCCGATTCGCTTGGCATTATCTTGCTGAAATTAAATTGGTAGATGGATTGAAGCCTTTTCGAAAGATCCCCCGAGTTTGGTTTACCTGCGCCTCCTGTACCCCGAATTAGCCCCTTCGAACCCAGGCCGGTCACGATCGCCGGCTGCGTGGCCGCGCGCGCGACACCGGCCCTCCTTTAAAACATCATAACTCGGAACCTCCGTTAGATATCGGCAAACGGGAAGCGACGTATTGTTGGCAAAGATTTATGTTTTCATAAAAAAAATATTTCAATAATGAGATCGCCGCTAAATTCTTCCGTCTCCAATTTGTCAGGCAGAAACGGGACGATCTCCGGTTCGCGTGGCAGTATCTGGCTGTAATTAATTTGCAAGACGCATTGAAGCCTGCTTTAAAACAAAGCGTATTTGTGGTGAACGGTGAGCGCAAGTCGATCGAGATCGTTTTTCAAAATGGGCGAAAAAATGTCAAAAAAATGTTGAAACATTTTTGGATCGGATATTTTCGTGGCAAAAATCTGGAAAAAGGTGTGGGAGGAACGCGATAATAATTGGCAAGTGTTAGCAGTACGTACAACATCGCCAAGATTAGCGAGGCGCCTTCTGAAAATACGCCCGCTGATTGTTGCGTAGAAGGGCACCACCTTGGGTAGGCACTTGCCGCTTGGTGCGGGCCTGCGCTGACCAACATTTAGCCGCGCGCAGTGTGCGTGTCACGTCTGACGCGCGGGACCGCGTGCGTCGCCCGAGCGGCGAGATTCTGCGGCGGCTCGATTCGTGCTGCCGTGTCACAGCGACAGCGCACCGATTGGTCACTTCTTTCCGCTAATAGCTCCTAAAGTAAGATAGCTCCCTATATTTTTGAAGGGCGTATTGTCATCAGAGGGTCCCTCTCCCCAAGATGGCCGCTTTCGTTTAGAAGACTTTTGGAGGACCCTGTATAGGTACCATCAATTGCGCCAATCACCCCTGCAATGCACTAGTAGCAGCGAAGCATTCCATCACTCGTTGCGCTCTATCGCCTTCTGGCCAAGTGATGACTTGTGGAGTAATTTTTAAAATGGCTTTAACAACACGCCGCACACTCGCAAATTCAGTGGCTTTTCCCACATCAAATTTTTCACAAACTGAACTATTAATTGTATTAAGATAAATCCATATTAATACATTTCTACCAATATTATTTTGATAATGTTAATAAATGTATGCATTATTTTGATACCGATATGAATCTGGAGTTGCCATTTTCCAAATAGCTAAGAAAAATTGTTTCTCTGGAGGTATTGTGGGGTTTCCGGAAGAAATTCTGATAAGATCTAGCTTAATCCTTTCAAATATATTTATAAACGTTGTCCGACACATTCTAAAAGATTAGTATAAGACAACATTTCGGATAGAATTCAAAGCGAGGCAGTATCGTATCGTTGATAACGGGGATCAGAATCAAATACCTGAAATGGGATTTGAATTGTGTATCATTATAGGATGGTATAATTTCTTCAACGTAGTTTTGCAACCGTGGAAGCGACTCTCTAAAAAAACCCGCGTTGAATACAATTTGTGTAACACTCCATAAGAGTAAAATGTTCTTGTTCCTCCTCGTTATCTTCATCGTCCCACATATCTATCAAAGTTGTTAACAGACCGTTAACAACAACTAACGTTTCGTCATCCATCTCTTTTTTGAAACTTCAACAGGTTATTAAAGAGGGAATCTCAAAAATTGTTGATTGAGCAGCAACTTCAAGCGCTAGCATCATTGAGCGCTTACGAGTCAAACCGAACGTCAAGCGTCTCCAAGCGCTTTCGAGCCAAACCGAACGACCATTTTGAGTAATTGTAAGCGTGAGCGCTTGTAAGCGCTTAACAGCGTCTAAGCGTTCAACTGGAACGCACACAAAGGAAGACGGCCGCTGAAACGCGGCCGCTGATGCTCGTGTGCGGGGGCCCTAAGACTCCAAGGAAGCAGCCTATTTGACAATTGGGTTTTCTCACAATTTTCAAAACGCATGCCACTTCGTAGTAAATGGAAAATGAGAAAGGGCATATTTTACCGTTTTTAAAAATATTAACATTTGACAAAGTCACAAGTATTTTTCTATCGGCGCGGAAAAACTACATTTGAAACGGGCCGACTATATCCGAAGATACCCGAGCGCCGCGTGACGTCAAGATGTTGTTCCCGAACCCCCTGCATATGCTATTAACACAGGCTAGAGAGCGTATCCCAGTTTTAAAACAAATTTTACAGTGTTCGAGTAACAATGTCGATAACAAATAGTTACCGTTGGTGCTTTGTACCCTTGTGCACGAACACGACGAAAAAAACAACAGAGAAAGTGCTTGTAACTGTGTCTCAAGACCGAAATACATAGGAACAAGCTGTGGTTCAAGCAAGCAGGGCGTCTTGTGACTAATAATACAGGGTGATTCTCAACATTTTGGACAGCCGGGAATCCGAAATTGTTTATGCAAAAACAAACCGAAAAGTTTAATACCATTTTTCAAAATGCGGTTTAGTTTGTTAGTTATGGCCGTTTGAAAAATCGACGAATACGGGGTAGAATTCCTAGCATTTTTATCGGCCAAACACAGGGTTGGTAAGTGCAGCTAAGAACAGGTTGGCTGGCGCTACTGGTCGAAACCGGCCAGAGCTTGCAAGAGGGTGAAATGGCAGTTTGGCATACCAATAACTAGGCGGCCTGCAGGTAGGATTTCGGTCGAAGCTTTATGGTGTCACACACCGTTGCAGCAGCAAGAAACGATGCGATCGCAGCGGGCTACTCCTATCGGAAATTGAAAAATCGCTTGTCGAATACAAAAAACTCACAGGATTTCTGTAGAAGCTCAGTCTGCAGTTGGAAAATTAACTTGAACACAGTACGAGTTCAACGAGATAATATTCACAAACGGATGAAAGATAAAATGGAATGATTGCCGTTTAAGTGGCTTCCGAGGTCTTTACTCTTTCGGAAAACGAGGTCACATCCCAACGCGATGCCGTTCCGCGCTTACCAATATCCCCTAACCTACCAATGCTCAGTTTTTATTTTTTAAAGGAGAGTCATATCGCTTGCGCGGAGGCCGGCCGGCGGCGGCACAGAAGGGTGCATTGGGGCAGCTGAGATATTCGGGAAGCAGTTAGACAAAACTCAGTGGATCTTTGAAGGAGGTTTTAAGGGGGAACGCACATTTTAGAAAAGATCGGAGCTGACTGTCCCGCTTTCTCGGCGGTGCGGTGTATCTAGTAATTAATGTTGGTAAGAAGAAAGGCCACTAGGTGTAGTCATAATCTGCATCCGTATTTATCGACATCTGCCTGTATACCGACACGGATCAGGTTCGGGTCTGTGACCTGGTCTGTGGTACTGACATTTACATTGTAATGTAACTCGCGGGGCGAGACAACTCCTCGCCTTCCCGTAAAGGAATATCTCTCGCGAAATTAGAATTGGGGCTATAAGAGCCATCTATCGCATGGGAACGTCTCCAGCCAGGTTCTCGCTAAGAATTAGTAGCCAATCCTAACGCTTCTTGTATTTGCGCGAGCCTATTAGCGCCCGTCAGGAGCGAGAACACAAGAGCTTCGAACAACCGATTCAACTTCGCATCCCGTGGACCCGGCCTGGAGAGCTGAGCATAAGGGGCAGCAGCATCAGAAGGAACTCCAGCGAGGGATTGGTCATCTTCCTGGACGACTGGACGACCGCAGGCGCTCTTGTGGGTTCCAGCCGAAGAACAAGTATCTACGACGATCGGACTTCGGCGAGGAAAATTTGGCGCGGGGCGACGGCCCTGGCGCCTGCTCGGCTCAGGGCACAACGAGGACCACTAGGATTGGCGGGGACTTAGGGACCAATAGACAGGCCGGTTTTCGGGGACAAAGGGGTCGTAAGCGAACGGCTAGCGAAGCGCGTTAGGACCGGCACTCGTTGTAGAAGCGTGCGTGCGAGCAGTCGTAATCTTAACTATCGGAATTAGCGCCCATTAGCGACTATCGAACTTGCGCCATAGAGAAGGAAGGAAGGACGAACGAGCGTACCAGGATTGTCTCCGTTCGAGAGTGTATTAGCGCCCGGCTAATAATCAGATATTTTCGGTAAGCGAATCTTGTACCGGCGGGCTTTTGCGTGAGACTTCCCTTTTGTAAGAAGTCTCAGCCCGATACTCGCTTCCTTTCCGCCCTTCTGGCGATTTCTGTTCTTTACGCTGACTGCAAGCGAACCTTGGGCTTTCTCGCGATCTATACTTCGGTTTGTGCATGAAAAGGTGACCTTCCTGCAGGCTGATGTGCCGTCTACAACGGGCCATTCTCATTATCGTTATCATCTCCAGCCCATTTGCTTCACTTTATCATCGCGGCATATTCGTGCAAACTATTTTCTGTTTAATTATCGCGATTTAGGCTCGTGCCGACCACCTGCGATTGTAACTTTGCGACTTCTGCGACCAAGAATCTGTTGCGTCATCACCTAACGGACGCGTGCCACGCACGAGCCGCAGTACACCGGCCTCGTGCGTCGCCTCTAATCTTTTGTCCAAGTATTCGAATATTCGAATAAAGAAACTATTGTCGCCTTTAATCGTTCTGCCTAGCTCTCTCGCCGATTCCACCTGCTCTCCTCGCGTTCCTGACTAGCCTGGGAATCCGCCCGGGGATTTTCTTGCCGAATGAACTTTATTTTCGCGTTGACTAAAACTTTCAGTAGTTTATCAATGTTGTTGGCACTTTGGTGCCTGGCGCCCAATTTCGCGGTTGTGTTCGGATTTTGGTTAAGTACGAGTTCAGTACTATCGGAAGGACTTCCCAGCCGAAGTGTAGAGGAATTGGGAAATTAAGAGAGAAAATACTTTCGAGTCGAGTATCCACCAAAAAGTAAAATAGAGACTGTCTTTAGTTTGTGTCGCGTTCTTGCTTCTGTCGCTTGTGTCTTTCTTTTCTTGCTTCCCGAATTTCTGCCGGCGAACCAGATTTCGCGGCCGGAAGAAATTCCTTTACAAATTGGCGCTCAACGTGGGGCCTTGAGACTTTCTTTTCTTTCCCAAATTTCTTCCGGCGAACCAGATTTCGCGGCCGGAAGAAATTCCTTTACAATACATAGTCAATTGATAGGAAGGAGAGTATACAATGCACATCGTGCACAAGCGTATTGGGCATTATTTTACTCTCTATATCTCATGCTTTATCCTTCATCCCTTGAGAGTATAAGTACAATGGTTACGCCATTGATGTTATTCCTTAGGTTCGGGTGTGTCCGCTAAAGTTATAATCCTGAAACAGGTAACGCGCAAGTGTTACTTACAAATCTCAGGCAGCCAGTAGACATTCTACACAAAACAATACAATACAGTACTAAAACCACACAATACCTGTTCACCTACATCTTTCCTATCAATTGGTGTTTGCTGCCACCTTCCTCATTCCTGCATTGGAAAGGAGGCGAAGGAGGAGCAGCCAAACATCAACCAGCAGACAGACCAAATACAGACCTAGACCAGACTCCGCCACCTTCCTCATCCTCATTTCTGCATTGGAAAGCGCAGCGTTGCAAGGCGAAGGAGGAGCAGCCGAACATCAACCAGCAAACAGACCAAATATAGACCTAGCCCAGACTCCGCCACCTCCCTCATCCTTATTTCTGCATTGGAAAGCGCAACGTTGCAAGGCGAAGGAGGAGCAGCCAAACATCAACAAGCAGACAGACCAAATACAGACCTAAACCAGACTCCGCCACCTTCCTCATCCTCATTTCTGCATTGGAAAGCGCAACGTTGCAAGGCGAAGGAGGAGCAGCCAAACATCAGCCAGCAGACAGACCAAATACAGACCTAGACCAGACTCCGCCACCTTCCTCATCCTCATTTCTGCATTGGAAAGCGCAGCGTTGCAAGGCGAAGGAGGAGCAGCCGAACATCAACCAGCAAACAGACCAAATATAGACCTAGCCCAGACTCCGCCACCTCCCTCATCCTTATTTCTGCATTGGAAAGCGCAACGTTGCAAGGCGAAGGAGGAGCAGCCAAACATCAACAAGCAGACAGACCAAATACAGACCTAAACCAGACTCCGCCACCTTCCTCATCCTCATTTCTGCATTGGAAAGCGCAACGTTGCAAGGCGAAGGAGGAGCAGCCAAACATCAGCCAGCAGACAGACCAAATACAGACCTCGACCAGACTCCGCCACCTCCCTCATCCTCATTTCTGCATTGGAAAGCGCAACGTTGCAAGACGAAGGAGGAGCAGCCAAACATCAACCAGCAGACAGATCAAATACAGACCTAGACCAGACTCCGCCACCTTCCTCATCTTCATTTCTGCATTGGAAAGCGCAACGTTGCAAGGCGAATGAGGAGCAGCCAAACATCAACCAGCAAACAGACCAAATACAGACCTAGACCAGACTCCGCCACATTCCTCATCCTCATTTCTGCATTGGAAAGCGCAACGTTGCAAGGCGAAGGAGGAGCAGCCGAACATCAACCAGCAGACAGACCAAATACAGACCTAGACCAGACTCCGCCACATTCCTCATCCTCATTTCTGCATTGGAAAGCGCAACGTTGCAAGGCGAAGGAGGAGCAGCCAAACATCAGCCAGCAGACAGACCAAATACAGACCTCGACCAGACTCCGCCACCTTCCTCATCTTCATTTCTGCATTGGAAAGCGCAACGTTGCAAGGCGAATGAGGAGCAGCCAAACATCAACCAGCAAACAGACCAAATACAGACCTAGACCGGACTCCGCCACCTTCCTCATCCTCATTTCTGCATTGGAAAGCGCAAGGTTGCAAGACGAAAGAGAAGCAGCCAAGCCTCAAACACCAAAGGGCGCCATCATACCAATGGAGATATATAAAGACCAAAAGAAAAATGCCATAGGAAGGCACATCATTAATTGCGGGAAGAACTTCCTACAAGTCAATTGACTACAATATCTATCAAAACTTAATTTATATTAGTATGCGAAATAAAGATATGTAAACAGAAAACCAATATAATGGAAATAATAAAATTAACAATAAACCTCAGACCGAATTAAACTAAACATAACTTCTATAACTATAACTATAAAGCAATAATATAAAACTATAATATAATAATAACTATAACCTAATTATAACCTAATCTATCCTTAATTAATATATGTCTAACCTAATAAAATTTAAAATATTTTTTTACCACTACTCTCGCAGTGGAATTACTATTCTCGCCAGATTCAACGCGAGAACCACCATGGTGATTCTCGCGGCGGATCTCACGGTGGATCTCGCGGCGGATCTCGCGAAAATCACCATGGCTACTCTCGCGAGAACCACCATGGCGAATCTCCCGAGATCCATCGCGAGAACCACCATGGCGATTCTCGCGGCGGATCTGGCGGTGGATCTCGCGGCGAATCTCGCGGCGGATCTCGCGAGAATCACCATGGCTACTCTCGCGAGAACCACCGCGAGAGCCACCATGGGGCGGCTCCTCCCCGCGCCCCCCCCCCCCCTTCGTAATTGCGGCGGTGCGGGGCGGCCGCCTTCCGCAAGTTCCGCGCCGCTGGCGCTTCTTCTGTCCAACTACCTGTAACACAATTATAAAGCCATTAGTAAATCTGTTCGACAAAAGTGATCTTTTCAGTACAGGGTGAGTTATTTTGAGAAAATTTGAGACATTGGTACCAAATAATAGAAAATGAATGAGTTAGTTTTCAAACCATAGAAGTTGGAAAATTGATACGAAATAATCGAAATTTGAATGGCTAATGATGGATATAAGCCGTTGAAAATGTAATAATTATAAGTTGAATCATTTAATATAAAGGATTCTTTACCGAGTCTTTTCCGAGCACCAAAATTTGTTTAATATCAAATTGTATCAATAATGGAAATAATTGGAACTCAAGAATGTCACGGGGATTATTAAAAGGCAAGTGACTCACCCTGTACATTGGCTAAAATAGCAACTCTAATGAAACATAGAACAATACATGTATCTAGCATTCGTGTACAGCATTTGAAAAATCTATATTATTCAGAACAGAACCAAGAAAATTATACGTACGCTTTGGGCAGCGGTGGACGGGCTAGGAAGCGACGGGCGGCCGGTGCTCGTGGGGCCGGTACTCGCGGGGCCGGTGCTCGTGGGACCTACAATTCGGCGCCAGTAGATTAAACAAAGCGGTTTCTGGGACACCAAAAATTTCGCGAGGTGACGTCACCGCGTCTACCCGTCGATGTGCACGAGGGCAAATTGCTGCGTCAGCAACCTTGACAATTGCTGACGGAAACTAGACACCTGGTCAGCTAACGATGCATCGATATGCACGAGGTCGAATTGCTGCGTCAGCAACCTTGACAATCGCTGACGGAAATGTAGACACCTGGTCACACACACACACACACACACACACACACATGACAACCCTGATCTCACGTGGCTACCAACGAAGCGCATACGACACAGTAACCTTGAGCTCACGTAGCCATCAACGAAGCATATACTCAAATTGCTACATCAGCAACTGTCCCTGTGGCCTTGATAGCTACTGCCATACTCCAAAAAAATGCAATATGGATAGAAAATCAAGGTCCCCGACAGCGACCCAAAATGTCGTAACAGCAGAAACATATTGCTAGTGAGCACACTTGCCATGAAGACTCCCCACCCTCCCGCATGCATATAAAACGAGCTGCGATACCTCATTCAGATTTTATAAGCATACACGTAATCATGGACATCACAGGCGACATGTTGAAGAAGCTGAAAGCTTCATCGATATTATTACGGAACGTGAACGAATACCGCGAGTGGTTGAATCAGTGCGACGAGTGTTTAGCTCTCATAGCCGAGCACACTGAAAAGAATAGAGACATGTTATCAATTGGTACAAAACGTCATATAGTATGTGTACTAACGCGTATGAAGTGCTTGAAAGTGGCAGTGCAGGAACGGTTTGTACGTGTTGGTAGAGGGTTACATGGTGACACACAATCAGCAAGAGCATCCAGCCTCACTCTTGTAGAGATCGAATCAGTATTCATGGATCGGGTTTCCACAAGCGCTGTTATCAATTCACAGCACATCGATCCCAAACACTTCCTTCGTGATGCACGAAGAATGGTAACCAGACGTGTAACTGAGGGGATCAACCAACACTGTAATGTGAAGGTGAATGTAACCATGGAGGCCGAATATGTGCTGGGCGGAACAGTCAGCATGAAGGGGTTCAATACGCGGAACAGCGAGCTTGATCCATCTAGCAACTTACGTCGCTGGTACACACGCGACGCACAGTGGCCGATTTGGGTCTAATATGCGCGCATGGCCAATAACTCATAACGCATGGCCACTGAACCGATTCTCAACTTTTTTGGTTTGTTTTCATCCTTGTGACATAAGGATTAATAATAGCCCATAATTAGCTTTTTAATAAATTGTTACAGTGCCACAGTGGCCGCCTTCGATGTAAAACGCGCGCATAGGATTTTATGAAAATTCAGAGGCACGAGAATGAAAATTGAACATTATATCCTTGTTCTGGATAGTATGGAGCACAAAAAATATTAGTAAATTAATTTTTTATCTCAAATAGTTTTGAAGTTAACGACAGTTTAGTATGGTATATTCTTATGAATTCAAATGGAGAACCTTAATTTTTGTATATTGATTCGGGACCCTAATAGAACCTCATGGTGTATTTTTTTCCTGAAACTAGATTTTTTCCCGCGTGTTTTGGCATATGTTTCATCTGCATAAAGTTGCATAAACCAGTGTTATGAATTAATACAATTATAAAATTGCGTTTTAGTGAAGAAAATATCGAAATAAACGAAGCATTTGGCAGAGAGGTAGCATGAGGAGGAGAAGTGGGGGGAGGAGGAGGAAGGACAGGTTGGAAAATGTGGAGAACAGCGAGAATGGGGTGAAAGATGAAGGATAAATGATATCGGTGCGACCGAGGAATATAGTACTGATAGAAAGGAGAAAACGGTAGAAAATAAGGATAGATCTTCCTCGCTTTATCTTAACCTTAAGATATAAACCATACAAAAAGGACGATTTAAGCTTTATAAAACAATTTATGTAAATTGAGAGTATATTGTACTAATTTTAAGCGCATAGGCATTTCTTATTTTCTCCCCTCCTTCCAACATCAAGATGAACAAGATAGCATGAATAGATCACAAGAAATTTTGTTCTTGCAGTTTCTCGCAGCCCCGAATTATACATCACCGGACTCTCCGTCCGGCTTGTTCCACGGTAGTCCTTCTCCAGTAGCGCCCCTCGACCCGCCGCCGTCAGCACCGATTTTCGGGCCAAATATCGCCCCGGGTTCATCTGGGACCAGTCAAAATTTACCGCCGCCGTTGAATCCGACTCGAGCAACGCCCCAGCGAAGGACGTCGCCTTATTTTCCATTACCGAATCTGTCCGACCTTGGGCATGATTCACCAATTTTCCAGCCCGGTCCGATCAGCCGATCTAGTGCCACAGTTGATTACGTCTTCAACGTATTACGGCGATCGGGAATGAAATTCAAAGGAACGCCGCAGGAAGACGTTCGAACATTTGTCACTAAACTACAACGATTGCGACAAGATTATTTATTACTCAATCGGTCGGTTTTGCTATGTATTCCGAGTTTTCTGGAAGGACACGCCGCCGATTGGTTCGAGGCGAATCGAGACAAATGGAATACGGCTGACGCCTTTGAAGCTCACATATTGTCATACTTCGCGAATCCGGATGATCAATTCACGCTCCGGAAAGCTGCCTATTATCGCCATCAGGAAACAAACGAGAGTGTCCGCGATTTTATCACCTACATGCAGAGGATCTTCCTACGAATAACTCCCGTGGTTAGCGAATCCGATCAGATCGCTCACATTTATCATAACATGCACCCGCACATACGCCAGGGTGTTCAATTAAGCTCGATTTCCACGACTCTCGAGTTCGTACAGGCCGCGGTTCGCGCGGAGGCAAATTGCGTGCCCGCGCCAAAAACACCGTCCGTTTACCAGCTCCCATATACCGCTTATGGTGCGGCTACGAGGCCCGGCCAGAAAACCAGCCGTCGTACCGACCCCGTATGCGCCGCGATCGCCGCCGTAAGTAGTGTATTGGTGGATGGTTCTGGGACAGTGGCGAGGGGGGTGCGGGGAAGCGGGGGAGGGAGCCCGTGCTCTTCGACGGCGGTGTCGAGTAATCAATTAACAGGTGATTAAGATAATTACCCAAACATAGATAACATTTCACGTGTCACCTAGATTGTATATATAAACATAACATTTCACGTGTCACCTAGACTGTATATATGATTTGAATCAATGAGGATTCTTTATCGTCCTTTTCGACGGCGCTGGGCCAGTGGCGAGGGGAAGCGGGGGAGGGAGCCCGTGCTCTTCGACGGCGGTGTCGAGTAATCAATTAGCAGGTGATTAAGATAATTACCCAAACATAGATAACATTTCACGTGTCACCTAGATTGTATATATAAACATAACATTTCACGTGTCACCTAGACGGATTCTTTATCGTCCTTTTCTACGGCGCTGGACCAGCGGCGAGGGGAAGCGGGGGAGAGAGCCCGTGCTTTTCGACGGCGCTGGGACAGGGGCAAGGGAAGGTGCGGGGAAGCGTGGGAGGGAGCCCGTCTTCTTCGACGGCGGTTTCGACCATTTCACGCGTCACCTAGATTGTATATATATAAACATAACATTTCACGCGTCGCCTAGACTGTATACATGATTGGTATCAATGAGGATTTTATCACGGAGTATTTCCAGGTATAGCATCCCGCGTGCCGTCGGAGGTGTAGTTTTGTCGCGAGGCATTTGCAAGGGAGTGTACAGTAATACGCATGAATATTTTAATTCCCTTTTTATTGAAACACATGTACAGCGTCCGTTTTCACACATGCCGAGCATTGCGAAACTGCGCGATCTTCAGATTTAAAACGCCTTCCAAAATCGTCTGAGTAGTGGCAATGCGTCTCCCGAATCGGGCAGTGTCAATGTGGTAATATCCACGTCGGGAATTTCTGGTGTCCTCGTTGTCGGTTATATAGCACACCTTTCGGACCTCGTTAAATGAGATGCGATTCGTACTCATCTGTTGAAGCGAATGTTTCAGTTGGGATTATTCCAATAGGGAAACCACAATTTCGGTTTAACAGAGAATTATATTACCTGAGTATCGATGGTTTCTCAATCGTCGGTTATTTCGACAAACCAATAGTTTTCAATACAGGGCCTAGCCTAGTTTAGTACAAACTGCTGAGATACAGCTTGAGTGAGCACTGCTCCGCGACAACATGTCGCGCATGCATTAGTTTCGTGGGTGCATCTATGGGAGTGTGTGTAAGAAGAAGAAGAAAGTGGGGGATGATCTTCATAGCATACAAGTGCGCCACGATGAAAGTGAGTTATCAGTAATTGGGGATATCACAGCAGCAGTAGAGTAGTCGCACTACAAGTGTCACAGTGAATATCCAGAACGCAATCCCGAGTCATGTCCATGAAGAAGAAAGAATCCTTTTTCGCACGACGACTTTCCACCGAGTAAAGCGTAAGTACTTCAAATTAATCCCAACAGATTAAACTGAGAATTATAATAATAGAATGAATGTAATAGCAAGCATCTTTTTTTCTCACATCAGTCTTCAGTTCAAAGCAGCTACGAGAATCGGAGGAATATGGCTGTCAGAATGATGATGACCTAGCAAGTTTTCTCGCCATGGTGTCAAACAAGGGGAAATATCCACAGGAACGAAGTGACGATCGACCAAGCACTCCCAACATCTTTTCAATGAAGGGAAAGTATCCGAAGAAGAAGAGTGAGATAGGGTATGTACTTCAAGTTCTTCCAACAAGCTGAATTGAGAGAGAGAGAGAGAGAGAGAGAGAGAGAGAAAGAGAGAGAGTCACATTAATAGAGTGAATGCAATATTCTTTTTTCGACCAACTAGCACACTGAATGAAGCGTAAAAAGAAGAACCGCAACGCCAGTCAATGCAGCAGCTGCAGCGATCAATCTCATCAATGGAGACGCGAAGATCGCGAATACTGGGGCGAAGGTACTCTCTGACAAAGACCTTCTCCAAGTACGTTGAGATCGGTATATCCATTGGCAGCGGCGATTGGTGTATGGTCGACCTGGCTATTGGAGACAACTGTGGTCATGAGATCTGCATCACCATGGACTTGTGGAAGAATATGATGTGCAACAAAACTATGATCATGGAGATGTTCACAGTGCCGTCCGAGACGATTGAACTAGGCGGTGAATTAAATACGGTATCGTTCCGAACGGTGAAATTCAGTAAAAGTAACATTGAGACTATGGAAATTTTTGATCTAACGACATCTATATTCATAACTGCGCATACTTTGAACAAAATGTTCGATCTCGAATATTGTATCGATCATATGTACTCGTGGTTAGGGGAGAACGTTTCATCGGTCAAACAAAAATTCACTAAGTTCGTTGAAATACTAAGGGAAACAGCAGCGACCGTGAATTATAAAGCAGCAATTATGCAAGACTCGGCTTTTGAACAACATTCATTGATAGATTGTGAGCTCTTGGCACTCTGCATGAAACCGATATTAGGCGAGGTAATGGTGAATAGGAGTATGAAAGGTGGTGGTGAGAAATGGGGACATGTTTAGAAAAATAACAAGAATTATTATTATAAGAAAACAAACCCTGTACATAGCCAAAGAAATAAAAATGAATAATATGTCATTCTAGGCTGTGTGTTCCTAAACGACGACAGTGCGTATCCGTTGAGAGAGCGACTTATGCCTCCAATTCACCGACACCCCGACCATTTATCTGAAATACACTATAACCGAGCCCATAAACGCACGCGTCGATTAGTTGAAAATAGTATGGTGTCCTCAAAAGCGATTTCCCTGCTTGAATCACTTGAGAACGCTTCTCAAATTTGTAGCTAAAATTAGAATTGACATGTTGCACACTGCACAACATTGCGTGTGCTATGGGTCGAGAAGATAACAAACCAAAAAAACATTAAAATGTAAAAAAGCGCCAAGTATGTAGTGATTCACATAAAAGGTACAGCGTGCCGAAAGAATCCTGTCCAGTTCCGGTTTGTCAGGTGGGGCAGAAACGTGAAGTTGGGTACGCCGGTCTAGGCTGACTGCATAGTTTTGGGCAGTCACGTGGGTCGGATCAGCCCGGGCGGCATGGCCAAGTGACAGCTAGCGAAAGAGGCGTGCATACTGGGTGGGCAAAAGAGTTGGAACGCACGGAAATAAGTATGGGGACGTGTTTCATGCGATAAAGGATAAGAGGGGCCGAATAATTCGTGGGGGAGAAAGTCTTTATTGAATCGCAAGGTTAACAATTAAGCGGTAGCGGCTGACGAAATGACAATCCGATTAATTATCAACAGGTGTCAGTATAGAAGAAAGACATAGTTGTGGAAAGCTGAAAGGAGAAGGATAAATACAAAAGTCAGCAAGGAAAGCATTCTTAAAGGACTGAGGTGATTTATTGCCAGTTTATCCGTGTCGACAATTTAGCCTACACATTATCGGTGGATACAGTAGTGGAACCCGGGCTGCAAGGGCTTAACATTGTCAGCAAGTTCTGTAAAAATCTGGTTGCTGGTATAATACAATCATACAATCATAATCACGCGTTGACATTATTGCACGAGAGAGTTACAGCTGTTGGGTTCTTTGCGATTTCAGGGTCTAGCAAACATTTGGAAACCATTTTTGACTGGAAATGTTTGCGGAGGCTGGTGGTGTCCTTGCATGAGAAAAAAGAATGAAAAGGATGCTTCTGTGTGCGTGGAAAATATTCACAGCCAGATATATTCAAAGGAGACATACGCCTTGTCAAGACTTTTGAAGGGAAACTATCAGCAGCTCGCTGTGAATAGGACAAGAAGGGACCACGCAAAAGATGGTTGCAAGAAAGAGGCTCTGCGCAAGAAGAATTTCTTTCTAGCAAGCAATCAGGGTGCCACAAGACTTAGAGTGATTCGATTAGACACACTTTGAAAGTAGCATAGTGTCCTTTTAAGGGGAAAACAACCAGCATTTTATGGCTGCTGGTTCGGAATGAAAAACTGGAGTAGAACCTCGCTTATTCGAATGGCATTGTCTAACTTTTCTACCATTCGAACAGCCTGCGATAAATATGTGAATGGTTTCTCTGGATACGCATGGAAGCTACTAGCACCAGAAGAACCCATAAAAATAGAGTGACTCAGTGACTGAGGTTCGAATAAGAGAGCTTTTGCTGTGCTACTTTCAAAGCAGTAAGAGGCGGTCGCTGCTGTTGAGTCGGAAGGGGCTGGGATTCAGGAGTGGTGTGGCGCTCGCTACAGAAACCGGGCCGGGCAATAGGTGGAGAGAAACTGGACGGCGGGCCGGGATTCAGGAGGGGTGCTCGCTGGTGAGACGGGACCAGTTTGGATTCGGGATGCAGGATTCTCAGACTCTGCAAAATATCGCAAGGGAAATATTTAGTCCAGGAGAGCAGACCAAATAGTTCACAACTATTAATTAGCAGTGAGCGCCTTACTGCTTTGAAAGTGGCATAGCAAAACCTCCCTTATTCGGACCTCAGTCATTGGCTCATTCTATTTTTATGGGTTCTTCTGGTGCTAGCTTGTTCGAATGGTAGAAAAGTTAGACAACGTTATTCGAATAAGCGAGGTTCTACTCCAGTTTTTCATTTTGAACCAGGAGCCATAAATTGCTGGTTGTTTTCCCCTTAAAAGGACACTGTGCTACTTTCAAAGTGTGTCTAATCGTATCACCCTAAGTCTTGTGGCACCCTGATTGCTCACCAGAAAGAAATTCTCCTTGCGCAAAGCCTCTACCTTGCATCCATCTTTTGCTTGGTCCCTTCTTGTCCTATTCACAGCGAGCCGCTGATAGTTTCCCTTCAAAAGTCTTGACAAGGTCTACGTCTTCTTCGAATATATCTGGCTGTGAATATTTTCCACGCACACAGTAGCATCCTTTTCATTCTTTCTCCTCATGCAAGGACACCACCAGCCTCCGCAAACATTTCCAGTCAAAAATGGTTTCCAAATGTTTGCTAGAGCCTGAAATCGCAAAGAACCCTACAGCTGTAACTCTCTCGTGCAATAATGTCAATGCGTGATTATGATTGTATGATTGTATTATACCAGCTACCAGATTTTTACAGAACTTGCCGACATTGTTAAGCCCCTGCAGCCCGGGTGCCACTCCTGTATCCACCGAGAATGTGCAGGCTAAATTTTCGACACGGATAAACTGGCAATAAATCACCTCAGTTCTTTAAAAATGCTTTCTTTGCTGACTTTTGTATTTATCCTTCTTCCTCTCAGCTTTCCACAACTATGTCTTTCTTCTATACTGACACCTGTTGATAATTAATCGGATTGTCATGTCGTCAGCCGCTACCGCCTAATTGTTAACCTTGCGATTCAATAAAGACTTTCTCCCCCACGAATTATTCGGCCCCTCTTATCCTTTATCGCATGAAACACGTCCCCATACTTATTTCCGTGCGTTCCAACTCTTTTGCCCACCCAGTATGCATGCCTCTTTCGCTAGCTGTCACTTGGTCATGCCGCCCGGGCTGATCCGACCCACGTGACTGCCCAAAACTATGCAGTCAGCCTAGACCGGCGTACCCAACTTCACGTTTCTGCCCCACCAGACAAACCGGAACTGGACAGGATTCTTTCGGCACGCTGTACCTTCTTGAACTACGTTGTCCAAAATGAAATAGATATCACACAAGAAAGCCAAGTTTTCAATCAAAGATACCACACGTTAAATAATTAATTAGCTTGCAACTCTAACTTTAAAATTTGGCATGTGCAAGTTTGTGTCAAGGTACTCATGCTAGTAATATTTTTGATTGGTCATTAAGTATGCACATGCCAAGTTTTAAAGTTAGAGGTGCAAGTTAATTAATTAATTAACGTGTGGTATCTTTGATTGAAAACTTGGCTTTCTTGTGTGGTATCTATTTTATCTTTGGACAACGTAGTTCAAGAAGATACCTTTTATGTGAGTCACTAAATACTTGGCGCTTTTTACGTTTTAATGTTTTTTGGTGGATTTCACTCCTTTTTGGTCGTTCATATTTTGATGAATAAAATAAAATCGGGCTGTATCACATAACCGTCATCATTGTCTTGACACATCACCAGGCATGGCATAACCAATGTGTCGGTATAAAACCATGTTATCTGCACAGCGCTCTGCAGCACTTCGCAGTGGTGCTCGCTCGCGTGAAAAACGCAAGAGTAACATATTGAGGAATATTAAACATGACGACGACGATGAACTCTTAATCCGCCAGCCCTTTGCCGTGAGAAAAATATAATAACAGAGGAAATTCATATCTCTGGAACGACTGGACCGATCCACATGATTCTTGGCTCATTGGATTCAGACAAATCAACGATGAAATACAAAAATTCTTAAATAAATTTTTGGGGGCTCTAACTTTCGCATAAATCAAACTGAAAGTTTGGTAACTAAGGATAACAGCTAGAGTTTGGGATAAGTATCCTCGGCTGTCGCGCGCTGTACTATATATATACTACTACTTGGCGTGAGACTCTACCGAGTCTCCTGATAATGAAATACCAGACTGGGGTGTAGACGAATTGGATCCAGGGGTAATGACAGAATCTTCATAATGAAGCCGGAGAACGAAGGCCGCAGGGAATTATGGAATTTTTTCATTGATGGGTTGCGTACTTAGGTAAGCGACAAGCCATAAGGTATTCCATTTAGTTTTGTTGCGAGAATCGCGAGTGCCATGAGTACTGGACGAAGGTACTTTCTGACGGAGGACTTCTCCAAGTACGTGAAGATCGGCATGTCCGTTGGCAGCGGGGATGGTTGCATGGTTGACCTGATTATTGGAGGCAACCGTGGTCCCAATATCTACATCGCTATGGATTTGTGGAAGAATGTGATACATAACTAAACTATGGTCATGGAGATGTTCACAGTGCCGCCCGAGATGATTGAACTAGGCGGCGAACGAGATACGGTGTCATTCCGAACGGTGAAATTCAGTAAAAGTAACATTGAGACTATGGACATTTTCGATCTGACGACATCTATATTCATAACCGCGAATACTTTGAAAAAATGTTCGATCGAATATTGTATGGACTATGTGCACTGATGGTCAGAGGAGAATATTCCATCAATCAAACAACAAATTCTCTACGTTTATTGCAATACTAAGGGGAACAACGACTTTAAATTATAAAGGAGTAATTATGGAAGACCCGGCTTTCGAAAAGACGGGGGTAATGATGGCTAGGAATATGAATGGTAGCGGGAAGAACACTATAGTGATATCCCGTAGCATGCCCTGCTGCCGACCAAAGTGCCGCGGTGCAGGTCGCTAGTACCGACCAGTTCGTTTGCGGATCAGAATATATCTTTATGATGCTGGCCCGACAGTCTCTGCATTATTGGCAGGGGCGCACAGCCTTATGGGCGTACTTTCCGCAACGGGCACAATCCGAATTATTCTGGCGTCTAGAGTACAAGAAGTGAGATCGCATCGGCCCATACTCCGCTGGGGAGCCCATGCTTTCGGGGGGCCTGTTCGCACAGTTTCGACCGTGTCTGTTGATGCAGATCGTGCCCGTCTCGCACTTCGATTGTATGATATGGCATTCGATATCACGTCGGTCTTGCTTGGCCCCTATAAGGTACATAAACGTTGAACATACTTCAACGTTCTTGCTGAGGGTTTTTAAATTCCACAATCGAGAAGAGAAAAACAAGAATACGCTCGAATGATTCCGTCAGCCATTTTTTAAAGACTCTGGCTCGCTCTTCTTTGCGTTGGTTGACGGGTGGGTGATTTTGGTCTTTAATCTTTGGGGATCCCTTCCGGGGGATTTTTTAAACCTACATCGTTTTTAGTTCTTCGAGTATGTTCCACCACCACCATTGTGTGTGTGTGTGTGTGTGTGTGTGTGTGTGTGTGTGTGTGTGTGTGTGTGTGTGTGTGTGTGTGTGTGTGTGTGTGTGTGTGTGTGTGTGTGTGTGTGAGTGTCGGAGGACCCGAAATTTTCTTTTCCTTAGCATTGGATGGTGGGAGGGAGGGATGGTGACGTAGCGTATGACACACTCCTTTCCGAAGTAGGGATGTTTTTCGACCTATGACTTCACTCCCCCACGCTTGCGGACCCAAAAATTCTTAGCGGAGAGCGCGGACTACTTCCTTCTACCGGGATGCTTTTCTATCTAACCCGCTCACCCCCAAGGAATTCGGGGATATTAATGGTAATAGTTCAAATCAATTTACACACAATATACATATACGAATATCTATTTATTATTATTATTGGATCATACAGGCTTTAAAAGTTGTGCAATTTCAGTACATGTTGTAGCACGCAAGTTCCGCTATGGAATGCGCACGTAAACGTATTCTCGCAAAACATTTCCTTAAACGATGGTATAACACCATTGTGGAAGTCCTTCTCATTGAATGGCGGCTATCGTTGGACCAATATCCTTGCAACGCTAGTTTAGGATTTCAATAGGATGAAATGCACCTCGTTGCCACATTGTACAAAGATCGCAGCAGCAGCATGAAAATTAGAAGACATGCAACGATTAAGATTGGTGACAAGGTGCGGGTCAGCAAATTTGAAACGGTCTTCGACATGAACTACACTCCGAAGTGGTCGACCGAGGTATTTGAGATCAGCAGCGTCAAGGGAACAAACCCTGTCCCGTACTCCCTCAAGGACTTCGAGGGTGAACTCATTGCTGACAGATTTTACGAGTTACGCAGTCCGGAGTTACACAAGGCCGCGCATCCTGACGTGTGTCTGGTGGAGAAGGTGTTGCGTAAAAAGGAAGACATGATATACCTGAAGCGGTTGGGATTCGATAAGATTCGCTATTCGTGGATAAAGAAGAAGGATATTGTTTCAATATAAAATATAAAAAACATTTATTATTATTATTATTATTATTATTATTATTATTATTATTCTTACTGTACATAGGTTTTTTTCACTCGTCCATACTGTACATTCCTTTTTTTTTGTTGAAAGAAGCGAGCGAGAGAAATGTCGTCGAGGCCCTTCGATAACTCGATGGCTCATAAACCCATAGACGTAGTTCTATCGCGACTTTCTACGCCGATAACTACCTTTCGCCAGGGATTCTTAACGTGTTAACTGCGCCGCCGCACTCCCACCCTAAAAGGCGAATTGGTCTACTTGAATTTAGAGTTTCCAATCAATTTTATTCAATTTCAAATCGCTAGTCGCCTTCGTACGGGACCAGGCGTTCAGTTAAGATAGAAAGCGACAGAAACTTCACCGACGTCCCAATGGCTGACAAACCTAGGCGACGCGTGAAATGTAAATCTTTCTAAGTGTTTGGCAGGAGCCGTGAGATTTTTTCGAAGTGTCTACGAAGGAAAAATTTCGATTACCATGGACCTCCCAAGGACGGGGCATATTTTTCCAATATCATACTGGTTTGTTATTAACCCATGCGGTTTAAGTAACGCATATGTTTCTCTACTGTACTCTATGTTGCTGCATGTACTGCTGCACTCTATGTTACTGCATGTACTGCATGTACAGTCTCTAAAGCATGTACAGCCCGTAAAGCATGTACAGCACATACTGCACGTACATACTGCATGTACTGCACGTACTGTCTGTGCTATACTGTATCTACTGTACTGTATGTAGCAATCTTCCTCCCTCCCTCGTCATCTGCATCCTGCATGTCATAATCATCGTCATGATCCTCATCACCCTCACCATCGCAATTAGGATTCCGAGTTGTGCCGAAGTCGAATAGTTAGATCTGGCGGTAGGGGATTTATGATAGAGGCTGGTCTGAACGTGCTGTCCGGGCGTCCCGACCGGACCTTCTACGGCGGGGTCGGGTAATACTACATACTTGTCAAATCTGTAGCGAGACTTATTCATGCATTTCATTAGTTATTTTTTTTTCCATTTGTTTTCCTGGGTGGGTGCGTACTCTCCGCGACTGAAAGAGAAAATTTCTGTCCCAAGAGGTGGGTGAAAACTCAAAGGCTGCGTCTCGAATAGTTAGCCTTTCAAGTCTTCTGCGGACATTCCCAATGCAGCCCCACTTACAAACTGTTTAGCCGTAGCCATTTACTCTCTCTCGTTTATTAATCCGTTCGTTTTAAGAAACGCATTTTTTCTCCACTATACTGCATGGGCTGCACGTATACGCGTGTTCGGCACATACAGTACATTCGCTGTACACGCAGTACGTGCAGCCCATGCAGTACAGTGGAGAAAAAATGCGTTTCTTAAAACGAACGGATTAATAAACGAGAGAGAGTAAATGGCTACGGCTAAACAGTTTGTAAGTGGGGCTGCATTGGGAATGTCCGCAGAAGACTTGAAAGGCTAACTATTCGAGACGCAGCCTTTGAGTTTTCACCCACCTCTTGGGACAGAAATTTTCTCTTTCAGTCGCGGAGAGTACGCACCCACCCAGGAAAACAAATGGAAAAAAAAATAACTAATGAAATGCATGAATAAGTCTCGCTACAGATTTGACAAGTATGTAGTATTACCCGACCCCGCCGTAGAAGGTCCGGTCGGGACGCCCGGACAGCACGTTCAGACCAGCCTCTATCATAAATCCCCTACCGCCAGATCTAACTATTCGACTTCGGCACAACTCGGAATCCTAATTGCGATGGTGAGGGTGATGAGGATCATGACGATGATTATGACATGCAGGATGCAGATGACGAGGGAGGGAGGAAGATTGCTACATACAGTACAGTAGATACAGTATAGCACAGACAGTACGTGCAGTACATGCAGTATGTACGTGCAGTATGTGCTGTACATGCTTTACGGGCTGTACATGCTTTAGAGACTGTACATGCAGTACATGCAGTAACATAGAGTGCAGCAGTACATGCAGCAACATAGAGTACAGTAGAGAAACATATGCGTTACTTAAACCGCATGGGTTAATAACAAACCAGTATGATATTGGAAAAATATGCCCCGTCCTTGGGAGGTCCATGGTAATCGAAATTTTTCCTTCGTAGACACTTCGAAAAAATCTCACGGCTCCTGCCAAACACTTAGAAAGATTTACATTTCACGCGTCGCCTAGGTTTGTCAGCCATTGGGACGTCGGTGAAGTTTCTGTCGCTTTCTATCTTAACTGAACGCCTGGTCCCGTACGAAGGCGACTAGCGATTTGAAATTGAATAAAATTGATTGGAAACTCTAAATTCAAGTAGACCAATTCGCCTTTTAGGGTGGGAGTGCGGCGGCGCAGTTAACACGTTAAGAATCCCTGGCGAAAGGTAGTTATCGGCGTAGAAAGTCGCGATAGAACTACGTCTATGGGTTTATGAGCCATCGAGTTATCGAAGGGCCTCGACGACATTTCTCTCGCTCGCTTCTTTCAACAAAAAAAAAGGAATGTACAGTATGGACGAGTGAAAAAAACCTATGTACAGTAAGAATAATAATAATAATAATAATAATAATAATAATAATAATAAATGTTTTTTATATTTTATATTGAAACAATATCCTTCTTCTTTATCCACGAATAGCGAATCTTATCGAATCCCAACCGCTTCAGGTATATCATGTCTTCCTTTTTACGCAACACCTTCTCCACCAGACACACGTCAGGATGCGCGGCCTTGTGTAACTCCGGACTGCGTAACTCGTAAAATCTGTCAGCAATGAGTTCACCCTCGAAGTCCTTGAGGGAGTACGGGACAGGGTTTGTTCCCTTGACGCTGCTGATCTCAAATACCTCGGTCGACCACTTCGGAGTGTAGTTCATGTCGAAGACCGTTTCAAATTTGCTGACCCGCACCTTGTCACCAATCTTAATCGTTGCATGTCTTCTAATTTTCATGCTGCTGCTGCGATCTTTGTACAATGTGGCAACGAGGTGCATTTCATCCTATTGAAATCCTAAACTAGCGTTGCAAGGATATTGGTCCAACGATAGCCGCCATTCAATGAGAAGGACTTCCACAATGGTGTTATACCATCGTTTAAGGAAATGTTTTGCGAGAATACGTTTACGTGCGCATTCCATAGCGGAACTTGCGTGCTACAACATGTACTGAAATTGCACAACTTTTAAAGCCTGTATGATCCAATAATAATAATAAATAGATATTCGTATATGTATATTGTGTGTAAATTGATTTGAACTATTACCATTAATATCCCCGAATTCCTTGGGGGTGAGCGGGTTAGATAGAAAAGCATCCCGGTAGAAGGAAGTAGTCCGCGCTCTCCGCTAAGAATTTTTGGGTCCGCAAGCGTGGGGGAGTGAAGTCATAGGTCGAAAAACATCCCTACTTCGGAAAGGAGTGTGTCATACGCTACGTCACCATCCCTCCCTCCTACCATCCAATGCTAAGGAAAAGAAAATTTCGGGTCCTCCGACACTCACACACACACACACACACACACACACACACACACACACACACACACACACACACACACACACACACAATGGTGGTGGTGGAACATACTCGAAGAACTAAAAACGATGTAGGTTTAAAAAATCCCCCGGAAGGGATCCCCAAAGATTAAAGACCAAAATCACCCACCCGTCAACCAACGCAAAGAAGAGCGAGCCAGAGTCTTTAAAAAATGGCTGACGGAATCATTCGAGCGTATTCTTGTTTTTCTCTTCTCGATTGTGGAATTTAAAAACCCTCAGCAAGAACGTTGAAGTATGTTCAACGTTTATGTACCTTATAGGGGCCAAGCAAGACCGACGTGATATCGAATGCCATATCATACAATCGAAGTGCGAGACGGGTACGATCTGCATCAACAGACACGGTCGAAACTGTGCGAACAGGCCCCCCGAAAGCATGGGCTCCCCAGCGGAGTATGGGCCGATGCGATCTCACTTCTTGTACTCTAGACGCCAGAATAATTCGGATTGTGCCCGTTGCGGAAAGTACGCCCATAAGGCTGTGCGCCCCTGCCAATAATGCAGAGACTGTCGGGCCAGCATCATAAAGATATATTCTGATCCGCAAACGAACTGGTCGGTACTAGCGACCTGCACCGCGGCACACCCCGCTACCATTCATATTCCTAGCCATCATTACCCCCGTCTTTTCGAAAGCCGGGTCTTCCATAATTACTCCTTTATAATTTAAAGTCGTTGTTCCCCTTAGTATTGCAATAAACGTAGAGAATTTGTTGTTTGATTGATGGAATATTCTCCTCTGACCATCAGTGCACATAGTCCATACAATATTCGATCGAACATTTTTTCAAAGTATTCGCGGTTATGAATATAGATGTCGTCAGATCGAAAATGTCCATAGTCTCAATGTTACTTTTACTGAATTTCACCGTTCGGAATGACACCGTATCTCGTTCGCCGCCTAGTTCAATCATCTCGGGCGGCACTGTGAACATCTCCATGACCATAGTTTAGTTATGTATCACATTCTTCCACAAATCCATAGCGATGTAGATATTGGGACCACGGTTGCCTCCAATAATCAGGTCAACCATGCAACCATCCCCGCTGCCAACGGACATGCCGATCTTCACGTACTTGGAGAAGTCCTCCGTCAGAAAGTACCTTCGTCCAGTACTCATGGCACTCGCGATTCTCGCAACAAAACTAAATGGAATACCTTATGGCTTGTCGCTTACCTAAGTACGCAACCCATCAATGAAAAAATTCCATAATTCCCTGCGGCCTTCGTTCTCCGGCTTCATTATGAAGATTCTGTCATTACCCCTGGATCCAATTCGTCTACACCCCAGTCTGGTATTTCATTATCAGGAGACTCGGTAGAGTCTCACGCCAAGTAGTAGTATATATATAGTACAGCGCGCGACAGCCGAGGATACTTATCCCAAACTCTAGCTGTTATCCTTAGTTACCAAACTTTCAGTTTGATTTATGCGAAAGTTAGAGCCCCCAAAAATTTATTTAAGAATTTTTGTATTTCATCGTTGATTTGTCTGAATCCAATGAGCCAAGAATCATGTGGATCGGTCCAGTCGTTCCAGAGATATGAATTTCCTCTGTTATTATATTTTTCTCACGGCAAAGGGCTGGCGGATTAAGAGTTCATCGTCGTCGTCATGTTTAATATTCCTCAATATGTTACTCTTGCGTTTTTCACGCGAGCGAGCACCACTGCGAAGTGCTGCAGAGCGCTGTGCAGATAACATGGTTTTATACCGACACATTGGTTATGCCATGCCTGGTGATGTGTCAAGACAATGATGACGGTTATGTGATACAGCCCGATTTTATTTTATTCATCAAAATATGAACGACCAAAAAGGAGTGAAATCCACCAAAAAACATTAAAACGTAAAAAGCGCCAAGTATTTAGTGACTCACATAAAAGGTATCTTCTTGAACTACGTTGTCCAAAGATAAAATAGATACCACACAAGAAAGCCAAGTTTTCAATCAAAGATACCACACGTTAATTAATTAATTAACTTGCACCTCTAACTTTAAAACTTGGCATGTGCATACTTAATGACCAATCAAAAATATTACTAGCATGAGTACCTTGACACAAACTTGCACATGCCAAATTTTAAAGTTAGAGTTGCAAGCTAATTAATTATTTAACGTGTGGTATCTTTGATTGAAAACTTGGCTTTCTTGTGTGATATCTATTTCATTTTGGACAACGTAGTTCAAGAAGGTACCTTTTATGTGAATCACTACATACTTGGCGCTTTTTTACATTTTAATGTTTTTTTGGTTTGTTATCTTCTCGACCCATAGCACACGCAATGTTGTGCAGTGTGCAACATGTCAATTCTAATTTTAGCTACAAATTTGAGAAGCGTTCTCAAGTGATTCAAGCAGGGAAATCGCTTTTGAGGACACCATACTATTTTCAACTAATCGACGCGTGCGTTTATGGGCTCGGTTATAGTGTATTTCAGATAAATGGTCGGGGTGTCGGTGAATTGGAGGCATAAGTCGCTCTCTCAACGGATACGCACTGTCGTCGTTTAGGAACACACAGCCTAGAATGACATATTATTCATTTTTATTTCTTTGGCTATGTACAGGGTTTGTTTTCTTATAATAATAATTCTTGTTATTTTTCTAAACATGTCCCCATTTCTCACCACCACCTTTCATACTCCTATTCACCATTACCTCGCCTAATATCGGTTTCATGCAGAGTGCCAAGAGCTCACAATCTATCAATGAATGTTGTTCAAAAGCCGAGTCTTGCATAATTGCTGCTTTATAATTCACGGTCGCTGCTGTTTCCCTTAGTATTTCAACGAACTTAGTGAATTTTTGTTTGACCGATGAAACGTTCTCCCCTAACCACGAGTACATATGATCGATACAATATTCGAGATCGAACATTTTGTTCAAAGTATGCGCAGTTATGAATATAGATGTCGTTAGATCAAAAATTTCCATAGTCTCAATGTTACTTTTACTGAATTTCACCGTTCGGAACGATACCGTATTTAATTCACCGCCTAGTTCAATCGTCTCGGACGGCACTGTGAACATCTCCATGATCATAGTTTTGTTGCACATCATATTCTTCCACAAGTCCATGGTGATGCAGATCTCATGACCACAGTTGTCTCCAATAGCCAGGTCGACCATACACCAATCGCCGCTGCCAATGGATATACCGATCTCAACGTACTTGGAGAAGGTCTTTGTCAGAGAGTACCTTCGCCCCAGTATTCGCGATCTTCGCGTCTCCATTGATGAGATTGATCGCTGCAGCTGCTGCATTGACTGGCGTTGCGGTTCTTCTTTTTACGCTTCATTCAGTGTGCTAGTTGGTCGAAAAAAGAATATTGCATTCACTCTATTAATGTGACTCTCTCTCTTTCTCTCTCTCTCTCTCTCTCTCTCTCTCTCTCTCTCAATTCAGCTTGTTGGAAGAACTTGAAGTACATACCCTATCTCACTCTTCTTCTTCGGATACTTTCCCTTCATTGAAAAGATGTTGGGAGTGCTTGGTCGATCGTCACTTCGTTCCTGTGGATATTTCCCCTTGTTTGACACCATGGCGAGAAAACTTGCTAGGTCATCATCATTCTGACAGCCATATTCCTCCGATTCTCGTAGCTGCTTTGAACTGAAGACTGATGTGAGAAAAAAAGATGCTTGCTATTACATTCATTCTATTATTATAATTCTCAGTTTAATCTGTTGGGATTAATTTGAAGTACTTACGCTTTACTCGGTGGAAAGTCGTCGTGCGAAAAAGGATTCTTTCTTCTTCATGGACATGACTCGGGATTGCGTTCTGGATATTCACTGTGACACTTGTAGTGCGACTACTCTACTGCTGCTGTGATATCCCCAATTACTGATAACTCACTTTCATCGTGGCGCACTTGTATGCTATGAAGATCATCCCCCACTTTCTTCTTCTTCTTACACACACTCCCATAGATGCACCCACGAAACTAATGCATGCGCGACATGTTGTCGCGGAGCAGTGCTCACTCAAGCTGTATCTCAGCAGTTTGTACTAAACTAGGCTAGGCCCTGTATTGAAAACTATTGGTTTGTCGAAATAACCGACGATTGAGAAACCATCGATACTCAGGTAATATAATTCTCTGTTAAACCGAAATTGTGGTTTCCCTATTGGAATAATCCCAACTGAAACATTCGCTTCAACAGATGAGTACGAATCGCATCTCATTTAACGAGGTCCGAAAGGTGTGCTATATAACCGACAACGAGGACACCAGAAATTCCCGACGTGGATATTACCACATTGACACTGCCCGATTCGGGAGACGCATTGCCACTACTCAGACGATTTTGGAAGGCGTTTTAAATCTGAAGATCGCGCAGTTTCGCAATGCTCGGCATGTGTGAAAACGGACGCTGTACATGTGTTTCAATAAAAAGGGAATTAAAATATTCATGCGTATTACTGTACACTCCCTTGCAAATGCCTCGCGACAAAACTACACCTCCGACGGCACGCGGGATGCTATACCTGGAAATACTCCGTGATAAAATCCTCATTGATACCAATCATGTATACAGTCTAGGCGACGCGTGAAATGTTATGTTTATATATATACAATCTAGGTGACGCGTGAAATGGTCGAAACCGCCGTCGAAGAAGACGGGCTCCCTCCCACGCTTCCCCGCACCTTCCCTTGCCCCTGTCCCAGCGCCGTCGAAAAGCACGGGCTCTCTCCCCCGCTTCCCCTCGCCGCTGGTCCAGCGCCGTAGAAAAGGACGATAAAGAATCCGTCTAGGTGACACGTGAAATGTTATGTTTATATATACAATCTAGGTGACACGTGAAATGTTATCTATGTTTGGGTAATTATCTTAATCACCTGCTAATTGATTACTCGACACCGCCGTCGAAGAGCACGGGCTCCCTCCCCCGCTTCCCCTCGCCACTGGCCCAGCGCCGTCGAAAAGGACGATAAAGAATCCTCATTGATTCAAATCATATATACAGTCTAGGTGACACGTGAAATGTTATGTTTATATATACAATCTAGGTGACACGTGAAATGTTATCTATGTTTGGGTAATTATCTTAATCACCTGTTAATTGATTACTCGACACCGCCGTCGAAGAGCACGGGCTCCCTCCCCCGCTTCCCCGCACCCCCCTCGCCACTGTCCCAGAACCATCCACCAATACACTACTGCCGTAAAAGCGCCGGGTTCACCGGCAGCGAAAGAAGTGGAAATGAAAGCGGAAACGAACCCATCTGCCGAAGTCGAGGAAGTAGGAAATCTAGCCGCGGTTGATCTGCCCGCGAGCGGAGTTTGTTGCAATTGTCGCGAGGAAGGGCATCAATCTAAGACCTGTCCGGCTCCCGCGACCTTGCATTGTTATCGCTGTGGTTACCCAGCGGTCACTATTAAGAAATGCCCGCGTTGTCAAAAGAAAGCGGGAAACGCGAAACGGGGTCGATAAATCGGGCCAAAACGATCCCTTTCTCTGAGATAGCGGCCCGCGTGCAAGGACAGATTTTCGCCATGCACTCAAAATTATCGCAGCCTACTCTACCAAATCTGGAAGTGAATATCGCCGGAAAACTATCTGAGTTAGCGCTTGTGGATTCAGGCGCGACATACAGTTTTATTAGCGGAACCGTGGTTAAGGAAGCCGGTCCATTGATTAGCGTCGAGAAGCTCGAGCCACCACCGTTTTTCATATTAGCGTCCGGACAAGCTTGCCCGCCAGATCTGTGGAAACTTTATCGCTCCAAGTTAAAGATGTGGCACACCAAGTGAACTGGTTTGTGCTCGAGACCCTAGCAGCTCCTCTAATCATTCGAGTAGACCTTATCGCTCAATTTGGACTCATGGTCAATTATCGCGAGGAAACTTGGCATTTCTTAGATTCACCTTCGCGTAGTTATTTTTTTCGCGAAAACGGCAAGGCCGAAAAATCTAATCAGTAGCTGCGGGTTGGAAGATCTGCTTCCCGAAGAACGTATTCGACTCACGAATTTCTTGCAAGAGGTTTTGCCTCCGGCTACCAAGGCCAAGGGTTTGACTTCGTTGACGGAACATAAAATTGATGTGGGAAATAATCGCCCCATCAAACAACGATATTATCGAGTCTCACCTCCGGTACAGGAAGCGATCGATACAGAAGTCGATCGTCTGCTAGCAGAGGATATTATCGAGCCGTCCTCTAGCGAATGGTCAAGTCCCATCGTGATGGTCAAAAAGTCGAATGGAAAATATCGTTTTTGCTTAGATTTTCGCAAGGTTAACAGCGCATCGAAACGCGATGCGTATCCGTTGCCGATTATGGGGGGAATCCTAGACAAGTTACTCGGTGCCAAATAAATCTCAAACTTCGATCTGAGCCAAGCATATTTCCAAATACCGATGGAATCAAAGAGCAAAGAAATTACCGCCTTTACGGTACCAGGTCGCGGTTTATTTCATTTCAAACGAATGCCCTACGGACTCACGGGAGCCCCCGCTACTTTTCAGCATCTGTTGGACAAATTAATCGGGCCGGAAATGGAACCACACGCGTTCGCTTACCTCGACGACAACACCGATTTCAAGGAACACTTAAAATGGATCGAGAAAATATTAACGCGCATTCGCGACGCAGGACTGGCAATTAATCCCGAGAAATGTGAGTTTTGTAAAACGGAAGCTCGTTATTTAGGTTTTCGCGTATGTCGGGAGGGGCTTAAGGTAGATCCGGATAAGATAGCTCCGATCTTAGAGTACCCTGCTCCCATTAACGTGACGAAATTACGCTCATTCTTAGGAATGACCTCTTGGTATCGCCGTTTTATTCCCCAGTATTCTACCGTGGCAGCTCCACTACATGAACTCCTGAAGAAGGAGCAACTGTGGAGTTGGACCAGCGAGAGACAATTAGCGTTTGAGCTACTTCGCGATGCCGTTGCGACGGCCCCTACTATAGCCTGTCCTGCCTTTGCGTTGCCGTTCGTATTGCAGACGGATGCGAGTGGGACAGGGTTGGGTGCGGTTTTGACGCAAACTATAGAGGGCGTCGAACGGGTTATCGCTTTTGCGAGTCGATCGTTGATCCCTGCCGAACGGAATTATCATACGACTGTGCGGGAATGTTTGGCGATTGTTTGGGCAATAGGGAAGTTCCGTCATTACCTCGAAGGCTATCGCTTTACCGTAATTACCGATCACAGTAGCCTTCGGTGGCTTCGCGACATCAAGGATCCGAAAGGAAGGGGCGCGAGATGGGCTTTGGAACTCGCGGAATATGACTTCGATATCGTACATAGGAAAGGTGCTCTTCATCACGACCAGACGCTCTGTCGAGAGCATTCGAATCACCGGTGGTCGCCACAATTATTAGCGCACCTGATTGGTACGAAGAAAAGATGATGGAGGTTACGAAAGAGCCGAATAAATATCGCGATTGGAAAATTGAGGGCTCGAAGTTATATTATCGCCGCATAAACCCCATTATTGAGGAAACTCTCGGAAATGATTTAATGCAATGAAAATTAGCATTACCGCAATCTGAACGACTAGCGATTTTGAGGGAGGTCCACGAGGACACTCAAGCCGGACATTTAGGTGTTCAGAAGACGTATCATCGCCTTCGTCTTAGATACTATTGGCCGGACATGTTCGTTAGCGTAATTAAATTCGTTAAGAAATGTCAAACTTGTCAATTCACCAAGGTTGACCAAAAGGCTCGCGCCGGACTCATGGGCCACCGAAGGGTCAATCAACCCTGGTCCATTGTAGCTGCCGATATAATGGGACCATTTCCGCGAAGTCGAAGTGGCCACCAATACCTGCTTGTCGTTCAGGATCTCTTTTCCAAATGGATAGAATGCTGTCCACTAAGTGCCGCTACGGGCAAGAAAATTTCCGAGGCTTTAGAGGATATAGTATTCTCGCGTTGTGGAGCTCCAAAGGCCCTATTAACGGATAACGGAACTGAATTTGTCAATAAGACACTTAAAGATTTATCGAGACAATACGGCTTCCAACATATTACGACACCCCCGTACCACCCGCAAGCCAATCCGGTGGAACGGGTTAATCGCGTTTTGAAGACAATGATAGTCGCCTTCATAGGGACTGATCACACTCACTGGGATTTGACATTAGCGCATTTTCGTTTCGCGTATAATACGGCGCATCATTCTTCTCTCCAAACCTCACCAGCATTTCTGAATTTCGGACGGGACCCAGTTCCCTTAAATTGTCGCAATAAGATCGAAACCAGCACTGAGCCAACCAATAGCGCCGACATTAAAGAATGGCGCAAAAGAATGCACGATATGGAGTTGATACGCGAATGGGTTAATGAGAATTTAGAATTAGCGCACGAAACGCAGAGTAAATATTACAACAAGAACCGCCAGGTATCAACCTTCAAAGTGGGCGATCTTGTAGTAAAAAGACAACATGTATTATCGAATGCAGCTCAGAATCGCGCTGCTAAATTAGTACCTAAGTTTCATGGGCCTTTCTTTCTGTCTAAACAACTATCGCCTATTGTTTTCGAACTTTCCACGCTAGAGGGTAAATTAGTTGGCAAAATGCATGTGCAGAATCTGAAACCTTATGTTCCTGAACTATAATTCCGATTCCGACCTTCCGCACAGCATCCTCCTCCATAAGCTAACGACATGGATCAACGTCGGGACTTGGTACCCTACTGCCGGGAGGCAGTATGGGCCCGCCACCTGCCCGCCAGTTTCTGGCGCCAGCTGGCCACTGGACTGAGGATCTACCTGGACACCACGTATACTCGCAGCGGGGCCATCATCCTGCCCTGGTGCAAGATTAGCGAGACGGCGGCCACACGCCCGCCAGCATTAACGCCAACACCAAGGCCGATGCCGCCTCCATTAACGCCGGCGACCATACCGCTCACCACCTCCTCGGCCGCTACAGTACCGATTTTCGACGACCGCCGGTATGGCCCTCCGAAGTCCCGGAAGGAGGCCCCGAAGAGGACGAGCCAGCCACGTCCACTACTCTCTGAAGAAGAGATCCTGGAGTATATGGAGCGGTTGGAAACACCTAAACCGAACTTGCAGCACTATTGCCACCGCTGCTTCCGAGGACTGGCCCCAGTATCATGGACTAGCGCGAGCACGCAAACGGAGCCACCCGCGCCTAAGCCTTGTCGCCGAGACGCTATCGCCCAGACCACCGGGCCGGGGGTAGAACTGTCGCCTTCCTGGATGGACGCTCTGGCGCAATTCCCGAAGAAGACCCGATCTATCGGAGTGATGGCGAATCGCCTCTCTCCCCCCGCGCCGAGACCTGTGCTATTGGACCAAGGCACACAGACGGGCGAGGACCGAGTACTCTACCCATCGGCTCCCGCACCACCCACTCCCCGCTTGGAAGTGGACCCCTGGCCGGCTCCCCCCGGCACATTGACGCAACCGATTCACTGTGCGGAGCCCTATATTAGCGCGACGGAAGTGGTGTATCGCTGGCCCGACGGCACTGTCGCTCGGCCCGTAAATGAATTCATCTCCGTAGCGAATCCCATCCGGCGCCCGGTCACCCGCAGCGCACTTGAGAGCGGAGTCCCCTTGGTCTCACCTGGAGCCTACTTGACCGGCAAGGCACCAGACACCCATTATCGCTCCGACCACTGTTCAGTCGCTTCGCCGACCCCGACCACCTGCGCCGACCACGACTCCCAGGGAGTCCCAGCCCGCTAATAGCGAAGGGTGCTGGAACTGCGGCCTGCGTGGCCACAGCTTCGGGCAATGCCCAAAGCCACGCCAACTATTTTGCCGCCACTGTGGCGAACGAGGGGTAACGATGAGGACGTGCCCCAACTGCCGGAAAGCCTGGAAGGAGAAGCCTACGAACTGCAGCGCCATCAACCCGCTCCCCATTAACGCCCCAATCGCCTCAGATTCCGCCGTTAAAAATAATTCTGCCCGTCCCTCTTTATTAGCGCCGTTGCGCATTATTATATCCGTCACTTTATCACTTTACTCCTTTCGTAGCGCCTACGAGCCAGTATCCGTTCCTAGATTAAGTCCCAATATTTTTTTTTGTTAGCGCCCACCCGCTCGTATTATCCGGCGAACGCCTATGTTATGTTCAGGCCACCAAACTTTGGTTGTACTCTTTCGATTCGCGCACTGCATTATTAACGTTTGTTTCGACCAACACAGTTAGTGCTATCATTATCGCCTCTGGCGAATGATGAGGACCGGACAACGTCCGAATAAATAGCGTTTTTTTTGTCTCTTGTACATCACGGCCAGCTAATTATCCCTCACCTCCCAGTCCTAGTTTTTACTGCCATAGGGAGCCAGGAGGCTCACATTAACGACTAAAAGGAGGGCGATTCAAGGAAGGACCCATTATCGAGCCAAATATTAATTAAGGAATATCTCAGACTTAGGAAAGTCTGCGGGAAGGATCACGAAATTTGAGAATACGCTTGCAGTCACAGCTATTGCTAATTGGAGCTTGGTTTATTGTCGCACCTTTTATTTAATGCTTGCATTAACACCGGTAGGTCATCCCTTTTCACTTATGTTTTGTTGTGCTTGTTTCATTGAGAAATAGCTAACTGGAGATGCAGCGAGTAGAGGTACTTGGGGGATACGCTAGGCGGACCTTCGGTCCTTGTTGAAGGAAGGGGGGAGTCTGTAATGTAACTCGCGGGGCGAGACAACTCCTCGCCTTCCCGTAAAGAAATATCTCTCGCGAAATTAGAATTGGGGCTATAAGAGCCATCTGTCGTATGGGAACGTCTCCAGCCAGGTTCTCGCTAAGAATTAGTAGCCAATCCTAACGCTTCTTGTATTTGCGCGAGCCTATTAGCGCCCGTCAGGAGCGAGGGCTCCTGGTACCTTCGAACAACCGATTCAACTTCGCATCCCGTGGACCCGGCCTGGAGAGCTGAGCATGAGGAACAGCAGCATCCGAAGGAACTCCAGCGAGGGATTGGTCATCTTCCTGGACGACTGGACGACCGCAGGCGCTCATGTGGGTTCCAGCCGAAGAACCAAGATCCACGATGATCGGACTTCGGCGAGGAAAATTTGGCGCAGGGCGACGGCCCTGGCGCCTGCTCAGCTCAGGGCACAGCGAGGACCACTAGGATTGGCGGGGACTTAGGGACCAATAGACAGGCCGGTTTTCGGGGACAAAGGGGTCGTAAGCGAACGGTTAGCGAAGCGCGTTAGGACCGGCACTCGTTGTAGAAGCGTGCGTGCGAGCGGACGTAGCCGAATTATCGCCCTAGCGCCCATTAGCGAATTTGCGCCGTATAGAAGGAAGGAAGGACGGACGAGCGTACCAGGACTGTCTCCGTCCGAGAGTCATATTAGCGCCCGGCTAGTATTCATATCTTTTCGGTAAGCGAATCATTGTACCGGCGGGCTTTTGCGTGAGACTTCCCTCTTGTACGAAGTCTCAGCCCGATACTCGCTTCCTTTCCGCCCTTCTGGCGATCTTTGTTCTTCACGTTGACTGCAAGCGCATTTTGGATTTTCTCGCGATCTCTACTTCGACTTGTGCATGAAAAGGTGACCTTCCGGCAGGCTTAGGCGCCTCTACAACGGGCCTTTATCAATATCGTTACCATTGTCGAGCCCATTTGTTTCATTCCATCTATCGCGGCATACTCGTGCAATCTATTTTCTGTTAATTATCGCGATTTAGGCTCGTGCCGACCACCTGCGTATTGTACTTTGTGACTTCTGCGACCGAATATCTGTTGCGTCATCACCTAACGGACGCGTGCCACGCACGAGCCGCAGTACACCGGCCTCGTGCGTCGCCTCTAATCTTTTGTCCAAGTATTCGAACCTTCGAATAAAGAAACCATTGTCGCATTTAATCGTTCTGCCTAGTTCTCTCGCCGAATCCACCTGCTCTCCTCGCGTTCCCGACTAGCCTGGGAATCCGCCCGGGAATTTTCTTGCCGATTGAACTCGATTTCGCGTTAACTAAAACTTTCAGTAGTTTATTAACGTTGTTGGCACTTTGGTGCCTAGCGCCCAATCTCGCGTTTGTGTTCGGATTTGGTTAAGCACAAGTTCAGTATTGTCGGAAGGACTTCCCGGCCGAAGTGTAGAGGACGTGGGAAATTAAGAGGGAAAATACTTTCGAGTCGAGTCTCCCTCAAAAGTAAAGTAGAGACTGGCTTTAATTCGCGTCTGTCGCCTTGTGTCTTCGTTCTCTCTCTTTCTTTTCTTTCCCGAATTTCTTCCGGCGAACCAAATTTCGCGGCCGGAAGAAATTCCTTTACAATATATTGTTACGACCTTGACGCCCAGTTGTATCAAACACCTGTCATCCCTGGTCCGAAGCCCTGAATATTGTCCTTGAGTACCCGTCGTTCCACTATCTAACATGTTACACGACTGTCAGTCTAATGCTGGATCTCATCCTGTGTGCACGCATTCCCGGTTCTCAAATATACGCCTTTACCCTTCTAATAATCAGCGTCGTCTATGCCTATTACGCGATCCACGTCCGTGACGCGTAACAATATATATATATATGTACAAAATACCAATGTATGCTAATATGTTTTTCTCATTTTATTATTACGTAAATAAGATAAGTTGTACTTTGTAATGCGTCATGTACCTCGAGGACGAAGTACAGGTCAGTATGGCCGTGTTAATATGTAGTAAGGCACCCCATGTTTGTGAGTGGGGCGGAAGGGATTTCGACATCTGCAAATGTTAAAGAAGAGAAATGTGCCCCAAGGTGGGGATTGGGGCGGAAGGGATTTTCGCCCACGCTACCGGCGAGGGAGCGGGGACACACTCCTCATCTAGCAATCAGAGGAGAAGGAAATGAGACGAAATAAAGACGCTATCAAACCTGAACATTATTTGCGTGACATCACTCAACACCTACCTAACGCGCGCGTATCATTCATTTAGGCTAAGATTTAGATTTTAGACGGCAACGGGAACGCCGAGGCGCCTGTCGAGCAGCTAGCCGGGAGGACCAGCGACGAGGAGTACCGCCGAACGAGTCTGCTTTCCCTAAGTCCAGCTTTCCTGTCGTGCGGTCGTATAAATTCGGTCCCGTCCGCGGGGCCTGCCGCCCGATTCGCATTTTCAGGATACCTAGGGCGAGCAGCCGAGAGCAGAGCCGCATTTTATGCAGCGCGGACTTCCACCGCTCTGACAGCACGGACGGCCATCGAGAAGTCCTCTCACAATTTCTAATGAAAGTTTGTGCCAAAAATAATCAAAGGTTCCTTCAGTTTTCCTTATTCAACACTTAGAGAAGATGTTCGAGCAGCAGGGATAAAACATTAAAAACTAGTGTTGCTGTAATTTGTTTCTTTATTCACATAAAAAACTCACATATAAGATAAATGTATCAATCCCATTCCTTACGGCCGTAAACAATATTATCACCGTAAACTTGTTACTCATAAACTTGATAAAAAAGCAACGATACTTCGCGGATATG
Source organism: Crossocerus cetratus (assembly GCA_963675795.1). Taxonomy (NCBI): domain Eukaryota; kingdom Metazoa; phylum Arthropoda; class Insecta; order Hymenoptera; family Crabronidae; genus Crossocerus; species Crossocerus cetratus. The sequence continues at coordinate 5,482,389 of OY776671.1, forward strand.
GCTGCATTAATAAATACATCGTAAGTTGGAGTCATTCATTTCTTTGATAGAATTTACATCGCAAAGATACTAATGGCCATATTTATATAAAAAAGTTTATTACATAAGCAGCTTATTCAATCTTTTTGATTTTTTTTATGAATTTCATTTATGAATCTCTCGGATTACATCTATGAAAAATAAAGTCGTGCTGATTTCAAATTTTCCTCATTAATAATTCTTAGAATGTAAACTTTTAATTATATTTAAGCTTGTAAAATACCATAATTCCTATATGTATACTCGTATTAAATCGTCTTCCTTCGCTGGATACTTCGTGACTGGACACTTTCCGCTGTTCCGCACTGCGAGGAGAATGCACTGATAGCAGAATGCATATCTGAAACATTAAGTTTAATTATGAGGACTTCCGGTTCCGGTGGCGGGAGACAAGGCGTGTATGATGGTCTGTAGGGTGTGCAGAGTGAGAAAAAGTCGTTCCTCTACCTAATATGTAACGCGACTGTCAGACTAGTGCTGGATCTCATCCTGTGTGCACGCATTCCCGGTTCCTAAATATATGCCTTTACCCATCTTAATATTGGCCTAGTCAATGCCTACTACGCGATCCTCGTCCGTGACGCGTAACAATACTGTTACATGGTATGACACAGGTTAGAGACTGAAGCTATAATACCAAAATGAAAGCAAAACTTCCAAATCAACAACATATGTGATAAATAACCTAACAAACACCGATAAGTACGTTCTTGTTACGATAAAATACAATTTAGCCCCTATGTCCACGTTTTCAGCGTTTGAGCCCACTGTGCGCTGTGTCCGTTGTGGGCCCGTTTGACCGTTTCGGCCGACCTCTCGTGTTCGACCGTCCACCATCACATTGTAACAACCAATTTGCAGCATATCTGCCTGGTCACATTTTCGTCCCTTCAGGACACCATCAAGGGAATTTAAAGCCCTTCCGTTTCTAAATTCACCAAACAATAAACTAACCTTTTCTCCATCAAAACCACTATCGATTCTTCTCCTCTATTGATCCCGCGTCCTGACGAGTCTCATATATTAGATCTCGGAGCTAGTTGCGTGCAACACGTATCGGTCACGGTAAATTAGCGAGTAGAAGCTTCTCGGCTTTATTTGATTCTCGTGGCACCTTAGGTGCCTGGCGCCCGAAATTCAATCATACAGTTGACCGCCGTCAGGATTATCGTATTGACCGAACGTCAGGATTATCGTTTGGCGGAAAATAGCAGCCTGACAGTACTGTAACGTAACGCATTGCCCTCATACTATTTTGGAAAATCCAAAGGCCGAAAAGACTCCCCAAGTCAGAGGTACTCGCTCGACACTCGCTGGCAACTCCAGAAAGGGTCCCGAATAAGAATTAAGAATTATTACTAATGCCTGTTCTGTATGCGAGCGGACGCTCAATTCTCTAGGGTCGCGGGAGAGACTAAATAAGAATAGCGGCACCACTCGAAATACCCCGCAGAAAGAGGACTAATATCGAGGAAGAAGTGGACCTGACACCATCGACAGCCAAGTTCCTCTACTGGGTTGGCCACCCACGACGAGGACGATGCATGCTGATCCAGACAACCACCGAGGGAGCCCAATTGCCCTCTCTAACGCCCCTGCGTGCGAATTAACGAACTACACGCGTGGCCCCTTCCGATTCCCGAAAAGTAGCGTAGGTCAGGGGTATTCGCGGCGGGTGCTAACGCGATCCACCGGCTCGCGCTCGATACCTCGGTCTTTTTCGTGTCGCAGCCAGCGAGAAGTCGAGTCGAATGAAGAACCGTTTCTGAGGGACTATCATAGACCGTAGCGAGCGAAGCCAATAAAGTAGAATTTCGTAGCGGTGAGTTACTAACGCTTTCCTGCCATAATTTTGGGTGCTTGCCAGATTACAAGTCGGATCGAGCACTGGGTGCGATCCGAGGTCGACCTTGTAAGTAGGATTCTCCAGGCCGAGCTGGACTGCACCTGGAGAATTCAGGTGCTGGCAAGCCATAGGTTCGGTTGCAATATCGCGTCGCATTAATTAAGTAACGAACGTAAGAACCTTGCGCATGTAAAGAGCGAAAGACCTTTTCTGAAGCGCGACACTAAAGCAATATTATATTTTAAGTTCCGTAGCGCCTTTGGCGCTTTCATTGTACAAGATCGTAGCGTTTGTCTCGACGGCCACGACGCGCTTGAACGTCGTGTCCGTGTCGGCCAGTTTATCCGTTTCGGCCGGCCTCGTGTTCGACCGTCCTCACTTACACTGTAACAAAGATTTGCAGCATATCTGCTTGGACACCGTTTCGTCCCTTCAGAACACAGATAAGGGAGTTTCACGCCCTACCGCCTACTCATTTCAATCGTCAATAAATCACCTCATTTCTTTATTGCAAATCATTCTATCTTTCTCAGCCTCTATCGATCCCGCGTCCTGACGAGTCTCATACATTAGATCTCGGAGCTAGTCGCGTGCCACACGTATCGGTTATTGTAAATTAACGAGTAGAAGCTTCTAGGCTTTATCTGAGTCTCGTGGCATCTTAGGCGCCTGGCGCCCGAAATTCAATCATATCAGTGACCGCCGCGTGTGAAAGTCAGGAGTATCGTGTCGCGGAAAAGAGAAGCCTGACAGTACATACCCTGACACAGAAAGAACAGTTTTTATTCGCTGTGGTCTGTTGCAGATCGGACACATACCCTTGTATAGGACTCCGATGTCCGACACCTATAACAAGTAAGAGAATAATAACAATAAATTTCAAAATATTTTATACATCATTCGTTGCGAAAAATATGCGTGGTAGGTAATGTCACAATTTATGGCATAATAGTGTTACATCCTCGTGATGATTGCGCCGAACATACCCAAGTAACATTTCGCCTGCATAAGCGCCGGCAAATATCCTGCTTATCCCCTTTTTCTGCAGGACACCCGCATATACCTTGCAACTATCCTTCTTATGCAGGCCGGCTTGCATATGCCCTGTAAGTAGCCTTCGCCTGCAATTAACCCCTGCATATAGCCTGCGCGGGCAGAATATTTGCAGGACGACCTGCAAATAGTCTGCAAGTAGCCTTTCTCTGCAGAAGTCTCTGCATATAGCCTGCGCGGGCAGAATATTTGCAGGACGACCTGCAAATAGCCTGCAAGTAACCTTTCTCTGCAGGAGTCTCTGCATATAGCCGGCGCGGGCAGAATATTTGCAGGACGACCTGTAAATAGCCTGCAAGTAACCTTTCTCTGCAGGAGTCTCTGCATATAGCCTGCGCGGGCAGAATATTTGCAGGACGACCTGCAAATAGCCTGCAAGTAACCTTTCTCTGCAAGAGTCTCTGCATATAGCCTGCGCAGGCAGAATATTTGCAGGACGACCTGCAAGTAGCCTGCAAGTAGCTTTTTTCTGCAGGCGTCTCTGCATATAACCTGCGCGGGCAGAATATTTTCAGGATGACCTGCAAATAGCCTACAAGTAGTCTTCCTCTGCAGGAATTATCGTCTACACGCGCAGATCATTCACAGTACAGTCTGCGCACAGCCTGCAAATATTATATTCAAGTCTTAGGCTTGCGAAAGTAGTGCTGACCAGGGATATTACGATTCGCAATTGTACGATGTATGCAGAACATTTGCCGAATATGTACAAGTAATATGTACGGTGTCAAATAAGACTCATTGCGGATTTTCAAATTACGTGTGGCAATACCGCAATGCCGCACGTCGCAATTTCTCATCATAAATTTCAGTATTCAATCAAGTGCCTCAAATAAAGAAATTGAACACAAGAGGGTATATGCGTTTCGTAGATCAGTGGTCTAAGGCACAACGACGAGCAGCACCCCAGCAGCACAGCAGCAGAGTGAACCCGGGTTCAAATCCACCTTCAAGCAAAACCCCCAAGTGTTTATTTCTATGTTTTTAAAAGTTGTAAACTATAATGTTAATCCAAATGTTGTACTTGATTGGGTCCTCGGGAATAATAAGCGAGTAAAAAGATATGAAACTGTTTTTTTCCCTTCAAATCTTGGATCCTGCATATATTCTGCATACGCCCTGCATATATTCTACATATGCCTGGCATATATTCTGGATACACCCTGCATATATTCTGCATATGCCCTGCATATATTCTACATATGCCTGGCATATACTCTGGATACACCCTGCATATATTCTGCATACGCCTTGCATATATTCTGCATACGCCCTACACATATCCTGTATATTCTCTGGAATAGCTTACATATAATCTGGATATCGCCTTCAGAGGGACCATTGCAGGTTTTGTGCAGAGGATCAGACCTGTATTATCGTCCAAAACCCGTCTGCATATGATGGGTAAATCATCATATGCAGGATCGATTTACAGGGCCAGCTCCTGCATATAACTTATGCAGGAAGCTTATGCAGGAGAAATGTTACTTGGGACTTGGCGTTTCTTTTTACATTTTAATGTGAGTTTAGGGCTAATAAATGTGGAGTACGTATTAAGATGTTACGATAGCGCAGATGGTTAAGGCAACGGGTTACCGAGAGGAGGTGGTGTTACGAGCCGTGGTTGAAGTCGGCGAGGTTTCTAGATATTAAACCTACTTCTGAGCAATCTAGCCTTTTTGGCGATTCTAATGATTTTACTGTAAGGGAATCAGGAGCCTCGGATTAACATAACGGCCAACCAGCACTGGGGTATGACTAACCGTCAGTGGTGTGAAAACGCTCGTCAGCTTCGAGGATAAACGTTGAGGTTTCTCAAAACCTCTTTTCGTGAAGTTAATGATTTAATTGCTCAGATGGCTCGCCTTGGTTATGTCTCGAGCGGCAAAGACTGCTAAGTATTCAATGCTGTTCCCTTGGTATGCTTCTAAGTTAATACTAAAGAGAAATATGGATGGGCTGTTTTAAAATGAGTTTAAAGGAATCTTTGAATTTAGACTTGAAAATAAAGTATCGATGTATTGTTACAATTTAGAATTTCGTCTTTGGTACAATATCTTTGGTAATAGTTAAAAATGCGATGAACTTAAAAGTAGGAATGGCTTGTTTCACGGCACGAGTTAAACGGGGATGCGATGAACGATAACTTGCCTAACAGTCACGGTATATTGCTGAACTGTACGGTTGAATGAAACTGATTCGAAAGAGAACTAATGCTCAATGTAATACATGACCACGCACTAAGCTTGCCGAGATTCCAACTGAGTTAGAGAAGTCCAACTTTTCCACAGAAAATCGGGGTTTATATACTCCTAAAGTCCCGAAATTCCAAGAAAAAGTAGCAAGAGTGGGAACGTGGGTGAGCTAGTTTTGAATGTGTGAGTGTGGAATCCTAGATGCACGCAAGTGCACGCAGCTGTCGGAATGCCTCCCCTATGAAGAAGTCAAGGATTGGAGCGATAACGCATGAAAGGGACGGTTGAACGGTCGAGTTTAAGGGGCTAGGCTGCCTACGTGCACAGTATAGACATAACCAGTAGGGTCACTCGGCGCCGAGCCTTTGATCTCGGTGAAGCCGAGTTGGCTGCGCTCCGTGAGCTGCCAGCTTGGTTCAGATGGCTCCGCTAGGTGCCGGTGGTGCGGTTAGTCTGTCACGTCGGTAGCTCGTCCCCTTGCCGTCACTCTGATGGCTCGCCCCGCATCTCTTCCGAATTAGAGTGGCGCGCCCCTGGTGGCAGACCGGCAACCAGAGCCATCAGCCTACTGAAACCGGCTTCACTTATTTCGCCGAGTAACCCTACTGGTTATGTCTATACTGTGCCTACGTGACTTTTCGCGAGTTGGTCGCTGGCCGTGTTACCTACAGATTTTGACGGTAACATAAGAGTGAGATGGAGCTGCACGCGATGTTTGTCGATTGACTCGACCACAAACGCATTTGTATTGGAGTGAATATATGTATGTATGTGTTCGTCTGGCGATAACTTTGTTGCAACCGTTGCGATGCTCGCAACTATTCCGATCTCGGGCTTCGATGCTCCTGACTCCCGAGGCTCCGAGACTGGGGCTTGAGTTGTCGGCATATACAGGGTGTTCCAAAACTAGGCGTTTCGGCGATGGCCATTTTGTGGGGTGGGCCTTTCTAAGGACTATAGCACTTTCCGAATTTGTATCCGCCATCGAACTTTGGGAGGTATTTGCGAAAAGGTGTAGCCAATCCGCGCTGGAGTTTGACAGCGGTCGCTGTGACACGGCGCGAAGCTGTGGGGTGGGGCGAGCCGCCGAAGATTTTCGCCGCCTCGCTGGCCGCGTCATCCGCGCACGTTGCACGCTACCGAACTCTACGCGCGAATAAGTATTGGGGCGGAGCAGGCTCGCAGCAAGTGGCTCTAGCGCTAGGGGGGCTATCCAAGGTGCCCTTTTGCGGCAAAAATGAGCGGGCGTATTTCGGCGGCACCCCTCGCCGATCTTGGGGGCGACAACCGTACTGCTCGTTGCAGGTAAACCAAACTCGGAGAATCTTTCGTAAAGGCTTCAATGCATCTACCAATTTAATTTCAGCAAGATAATGCCAAGCGAATCGGATTTATTCCCGATTTCGTCAGATAAATTAGTGTCGCGAGAAATTAATGGCGATTTGATCGCTAGAGTATTTTTTTTAATGAAAACCCCATCCTTTGCGAACAATACGTCGCTTCCCGTTTTTCGATATCTAACGCAGGTTCCGAGTTATGATTTTTTAAAGGAGGGCCGGTGTCGCGCGAGCGGACACGCAGCCGGCGATCGTGACCGGCCTGAGTTTGAAGGGGCTAACTCGGGGTACGGGAGTCTAACTGTTGTCAAAAGCAATTAACCGGAGAAATGTAACCGTGGAGCTCAGCGAGGGTCGGTCAGTGAAGCGCCGCGACTTAGCAACACCAGGGATACCTGCTCCAGCCATTGAACCCGGGCATGCGGCACCCACGTTTCGCTCGAACCTTCGGGTGTACCATAAAGTAATAATGAGTGTCGCAGCTCGGAGAGCGCAGAGAAAATACACTGTTTATTACCGTATGTATGGTCATTCCCAGGGAAGGATTAGCTCTACCTTGTACACAATCAGTACCCGTCGTAAACAATCTGTAAGGAACGCCGGATTAAATAGGCAAAGCAGGTACCGCGCGCGTTGTTGGGTCGAGATGCTAACCGAGTGGACGTCGAAGAGCTCCGAGGGTCGGGCCCTCAGGTAATTGCTTTTGCTAGAAGTCAAGCCCAATCGACTGCGCCGGGTAAAATTATATCTTGGCGGGTAAAAACTCCGGACATACGGAGAGCAGCTGTCTATCCGTCGCGATGAGCATACGGTAGTAAACTGTTTAGTTTCTCTGTACTTTCCGAGTTGGCGTCACTCTTTATTACTTTACGGTATACCCGAAGTACGAAAGAGCCGTAGTTTCAGCGTATCTACACTCAATACGTAGTGCAGCAGGTATCAATCGTGTTCCTCAAGTCACGGTCCTTGACGGGGCAAGCTCTAACGATGGGATCCCTGGCTTACTTGCCTTCGATAAGATGAGCTTAGCTTAAATTCACATTTTCAAAAAGGGTCAGATTTGCGTTCACGTCTGTATCGTAAGAGCCCTCTTTCGCATACTCGTGCCATTTCCATACGAACGTATTGGATCGACTGCTGTCTGCCGTCCCTTACGTTTATGCCCGCGCCTTATTAGTTCTCATATGAGTGAAAACTTATTAGTTTTCAAAGGCGTCATTGCAGTGACTGCGTTGCTAGTAATTATAATCATTTATGGCGTAGAGAAAATGTTAAGCCGCATAGAATTCGATGGTCGTGTCGTCCGCGGAGTCAGGCTACCCACGCCGAACGACCGATTTCGGGACTGCCGCGGTCAGTCGCGAAGCAAGATGTGGCAAGTGCTCAGGTGCTCTTTCACTTTTAATAAGCTTTAAAAGATCGGCTGTCCAACGGCGGTCCGATATTTTCAAATAATCTGTTTTGCGATGCGGCATTCACGTTCAGTTTGTCATCAGTTTTTTTATCGATTCTAGAAATCGGCACTGATCGTTGATTCGATCCCAAACTGACGGAAAGCTGCACGTTTATGTATGTTTCTTTTTGATTGAACCTACACTGAAAGTTTGTAACGATAGCTGCTGCTATGTTACGGCCAACTCAAGACGAAGGCGTTGGCTCTTTTTTATTTTTATTTTTTTATTATTAACGTCCTTTTCCGTCTTCCCTCAGCGACCAATTGGACGGGGGCCGTCGTCCTGGCTTTTGCGCCTGGACGCCCGGCCTTACAGTAACTTATAACTACCCAACACCAAGTTGTGGTTCCGAACCACCGAGGGCCAGCGTAGCAATCTTGTGATTCTCATTTACATACATCATAAGCAACTTTCATGTGAATTTCCTGGTATTTCTATGGGGTTTTATGGCCTTCCCCCCATGTGATTAACTCTCTTTGTTGGTAATTAATGCATTCCATGCAAAAACATTACAAAATTTCCGCGGTTTCACAGAAGGAGCACTTCTAAATATTTATCGCATTCACACTCTGATCGCCTTGGTGACGACAGTTCGGGCATACCAATTTCCAAGTTTTTCTTTCGAACTTGCTTTGAAATGCCTCACCGCAATACGCTCCAGGAATATCGGGACATGCTCATTGTCCTACTGCGTTACTCCGATGGGAGACCGCATCTTGCGGTCCAAGAGTACCGCGATCGGTACCCTGAGCGAACGCAACCCCGGTACGCGGCTTTTCGTAACCTTTTACAAAGGTTTGAAGAAACCGGGTCCCTAATGGCTCAACCAAGCTGAGTGGGGCGAGCGCGGAGGGCTCGGACGATCTGCCACGAAAATATCATCGAGGTATTGGTGGATCGGTACCCAAATATTAGTGTGCGGCAAATTTCCCGGCGACTCCGGTAAGTGAATGAATTAGACAGTTGGAAGCTTGTATGTCCAATGAAATTTAATCGTTGTTAATAAATTGTCCATCCATTTACAGCATTACCATCTCGACGGTGTTAAGAGTGCTCCATGGACTGGGGTATCACCCATTCCATTTTCTTCGAGTACAACGCTTGTACCCGGGGGATAATCACACCGGGAGGAATTTTGCCTTGGGCTTCTCGAGAGGCACGCGGAGGATCCCACATTCGTGGGCAAAGTTTTGTGCACGGACGATCAATGCCCGAAACGCCCACACGTGGGCACAGGCAAATCCGCACAACTTAACGCCGCGCCGTTCCCAACATCGGTGGTCCCTGAATGTGTGGACGGGGATAAACGGCGACCAGGTGATTGGGACGTTTCTAATGCCCGCACGCTTAAGGGGCTAGACTCCGAAATGACGTCACGAGATCTGGCCCCTCACTGTATTACCAACAGTTTTTAAAGGTCGAGATGGAGCTGCACTCAAAGTCTATCGCGCGACCCAGCGGCCAGCTTGGGTTCATTTGTTTTGGCTCCCTTGATTGCGTCACCCGCTTATCACTCCTGCGATCTCGAGCTGCGGGCTGCTCCCGAGTCCCGATGTTCCGGCCAAGGCTCGAGCCCTAGCCGCACACATACTTCGCACGCACACACATGTATCAAGCGGCGCGGTACTGTTTCGCTCGAATACCCGGTAGAATGAGACTGTCTCACTCAGATGACTGTAGAGCCTATATTACATTCTGTATCTTATCAGTCCGTATAATATGAAATGGCCTTACTATAAATATTTGTTTGTTCGAAATATTACTAAAAGCACATAGAAGAATCACAATTCTTTTACTGTAATAGAGAAGTATTATATTAGTCGTGCAAGTAGTGCTATGGGTAAAGTGATGGATTTGCACTTGAAAAGAACAAGTTCGATTCCGTCTCGTTCATGTATTTTACACTTTTTTTCTTTACATTTTTATAAATTCAATTCAATTCAATGCATTGCTATACATTTGGCAATATAAATAAATGTTTCCAATTATTTATTACATAGGCTTATTAGGAATCGGAATGAGACAGTCTACTTAATTTCACTGATGAATGACAGACATGATATATGATATTTTCTGGCATCATTGTTTATGGGAATATAGATAGGACTGTTTCAAACTTTGAAAGTGTGCTTCGCTCACTGTTTGTGAGTTTTAAAAAACTGATGATAACAAAATCAAAATCTTGGTAAGCATAGCCTATTCAATTTTAGTCAGCACACATTTGCACAATAATTCGAGGCTTATGGATTTTACAAACTGTAAAGGTGTGGCAGGTTCTCAACCATACCTTTGAGTTGAAATATGAATTCTGCGTAACAATACTCTGAGAAGTACTATGAACAATACTTCAACAAATACGTTCTCCCCTTACGCAGTTACTAGCCTTAGTACCTGATATGTGAAATGGAAACTAGCATGATTGATAACATCAATACGTTACATAGGCTGTTGAATAACAAACAATCAACCCAACAAAAGGCATTTTCTACCAAACACATAGATGACTCTACTTGGATCTAGTTTATACTACAGCTAATATCCCAAAAAGTAAATGTGCAAATCAAGATGTTAATTAGAGCGTCCATTCTAGAAATAACCATTTCCAAAGTATATATTGTTACGCAGCATCTTTCAAAGTTACGTTTGAGGAGACTTGCATGTTGTACCTCCCATGCGTTACCAAGATTCTGAAACATGAAATTATTCTCCAAACGACTGCACTTGCCAACTGTTTGGTAACTACAGTTTATAATATCCAAACGAACATATTTTTGCAGGCTCTTAGACATAAACTAACTCAAATTATTACAAGGGCATACAAATATTTCCATGACAAGGCATCTGGTAAATGAGTTGAAAGAGTGCTGCACTCATTTTGGTTTGAAACATTGCAATTCACCAAGTAACAATGCATTCCCATAAAACCACGAACAACCGGACCGTTCTTCTTTGCATTTATATATGTTGCAACTAAAAATCATATATCAGAATGAGTCTGCATTGCAGAATCACTCTGCATCCCGTCAGCAGGTGACTAACCTAACCCGATAGCTTGCTGTCAAATAACTATGTTTTGACAGGCTAGGGTGCAGAATAGCCCTTTCACTTACGCGCCACCTCGATCGCGCTGGCCGAACTAAAGTACTCAGCTAGACCGCTCTGCATATCAACAACGTGGCCACAGAACCTCAAAAATCATGCTTCGGGGATCCCGCTTTTACTCCCTTATATGAAATGATTTTGGGTCGGAAAAGGTCTCAATCGAAAGATGAAAGATGCGTACAGCGCGGCTGATGCGGGATTTTGTAAGATTCCGATGCTTTTTGGTCATAATAATGTGCTAAAAGTTGTACACTCAGCGCTGATTTCACAACACTTCGCACATTAATATAATTGAGCAGCGTCCTAATTTTGCAAAACCACGCATCAGCCGCGCTATACTCATCTTTCATCTTTCGATTGAGACCTTTTCCGACCCAAAATCATTTCATATAAGGGAGTAAAAGCGGGATCCCCGAAGCATGATTTGGCCAATTTGTGCCGATAAAACAGCGCCACTACTATACCTGAGTCTAGTCCCTTAACTCGGGAAAATTATCTCTCCTTCCTACGCGAGGTGCTACTCCCAGAGCTCGTGCGGGTAATACCACCCGAGGAAAGAGCCACGATATAGTATCAACACGATGGGGCACCACCACACACCGCCCTTGTCGTGCGGGAATTCCTCCGGAGGCATTTCTACAATCGGTGGATTGGAAAGGGTAGCCTTGGGGAATGGCCGCCACGGTCTCCCGACCTCACACCCCTCGACTTTTTTTCTGGGGGCATGTCAAGGTAATGTGTAACGATAACATCGAAATCTGCAATTTTCAATCTGTGGCAATTAAATCATTTTAAATTAGTGTTTTTACAGAGCCTCATGGATGACTTGCATTGCCGGATGACGGAGGATATGGCGATCCCCCGCCTGCACGCCGCCGCACAGTGGTCGATTTGGGTTCAAAACGCACGCATCGAAGTTTATGCACTAAAAAATTCACAGAGCAGGAACGAAAATTGAACGCTATATTCTTATTCTAGACACTATAGAGCACAGAAAATGTTAGTACACATTTTTTTGTCTCCGATAGTTGTGAAGATAACGACAGATTTATAGAGTATGTTCCTATGTATTTCAATGGAGAACTTTAACTTTGTCTACTGGCCCAGCAGCGTGAAGCAGCGTAATGATTTTTCCCCTCTGAAAATAGATTTTTCCCCGCAAATTTTGATATATAATTCATCTGCGGGAAATTGCGGGAAATTCCCCTAAAAATTAGTCAGTTTAAATTTTCAATCCCCATACATTTACAATTGCTTCACAAAATCCAAATATCAAACCATCATATTTAAGTGAAAAAATAACCATAATTTGGAATGTTTGTAATAATGGAATAAATGTAGGTGTTAAATATTTAATCATCCTCCGAACTGGATGAAATGTTAGGAGACTCAGGCTCCTCCTCGCTTTCGCTTGTAATTGAACTCTGCAAAAATTGAACCAGTTGTTAGATATACAGACAGTTATAACTGTCGGTATCTGTCTGTATCTTATAACTGTCTGTATCTGTTCAATTTTGGTAGAGTTCAATTATGTACAAGCGAAAGCAAGGAGGAGCCTGAGTCTCCTAACATTTCGTCCAGATCGGAGGATGATTAAATGTTTAACAACTACATTTATTGCATTATTGCAAACACTCCAAATTGTTGTCACTGGAGAGGTAGGAATTCCATAATTATTAGTGCATACTCGCTTATACTTTGAAGCAGTACGAAAAAGTTGTACAGGTATGCCACCAATTTACTCAAATTGTTATGTACGGTTTATATGTTAAGGATAGGGTAAAACGATGGAATTTGATCTACGAAATAATTCTAAAATGAATCATATTACTTGATAGACGAAGAGAGAAAATTGATTAAAATATTGCAATTTCTAACTAACACTGGGCACCGTAATTTTTAAAAAAAGCTAATTATGGTCTAATATTAATCTTTATGTCACACAGATGAAAACAAGCCGCAAAAGTTTAGAATTGGTCCAATGGAACCTGAAATATTGTCCATGCGCGCATATTAGACCCAAATCGGCCACTGTGCGGCGCGGCGCTGCTGTCGCTTGGCTGTAGACAGAGCACCGCAGCACATCTCAGTGCATCACAGTATAGACATAACCAGTAGGGTCACTCGGCGTCGGCACCTTTGATCTCGGTGAAGCCGAAATTGGCGGCGCTGCGAGCGCTGCGGAGAGCGATGGCCAATGATTTGCAAAGTATCCGCTAGGCACCACTAGTTCGCAAGTCCGGCGAAGCCGTTCCCCCTCGGCCCCGCTTGCTACTTGCGAACGAACCGCGGCCAACTGAAACAAGATCGTCATGCCCCTGGTGGCTGGCCAGAGAAACGATGGCCATCCTAATCTGCTCGTGGCTTCACAAAATCAGCCGAGTGACCCTACTGGTTATGTCTATACTGTGCAGTGCATTGCAGAGTTTCAGCATGGAAGGGTCTCTGCAGACGAGTATCGGACGGCCGACTTTCGGTTATCGGCATGCGAAGAAAACGGGCGTCGTGCCGCGACGTGCATCGCATCACACGGTGACAAACGAAAAAGGACTGCCTTTTCGTCTGACGGTCGCCCGGCGCTCGCCTGCGGGGGCTCTAACCTGTAGTTCTGCCATGCGTGGTTAAATGTCACAATGGTTATGTGACACAGTCCGATGTTATTATTTTATTAGGAATCCACAGGTTTATTGGATTAATAAAAGAACATGTTGTCCTTGTTCCTGTTCCTGTATCCTGTGATTATATGTAAAATACAGTATATAGGAAATATGAAGTGTGTAGTTCGGGGTAAACGTCGAAGTTTGTTTGACTGTGTATAAGGATATGCAATCGTTTAATTAATTGCAAGTAAAGATACTAAGTCAATCGTACAATAATTCAGACCTTCAAATTTTCATTTACACTAGCGTTATCCTCATATTGCGTCAAACATTGGAGAGGCAAAATTGGAATGTGTACATTGGTCATGATTCGCTGTATCTGAGGTGTCAAGTGTGTAATCGATGAAGGGCACAACCTAAATTTGATAAACAAGTCCTGATTACTATTTACGCTTCATCGATTACGCACTTGACAGTTTAGATAAAGCGAATCATGACTTATGTACACATTCCAATTTTGCCTCTCCAATGTTTGACGTATATGTATGAGGATAACGCTAGAGTAGATGATTGTAATTTGAGGGTCTGAATTATTGTTTGATTGTCTTAGTATCTTTACAACTAATTGAACGATATGCTTATACGCAGTCAACCTTTGACGTCCTGACTATCAAGGGCATAGTTCAAAGAGCACACAACCTATGGTGCTAGAATAAAGTAACAAGAAAGCAACGATTACCAATCATATGTAGTTTAGGGGTGTACTAGCAATTGGTAATCAGATCGCTTTACCGCACTAGCGAGGAAAATAAATTGTATCGATCACTTTCCCACACTAGTGTGGGAATGAGAAACAAAAGATAAAGGGCATGTTACATATTCTGCCAAATTCATAGACGTGTAGCAATCTGTCAGCCTGACCAGCCGATTCTCTCAAAGTGAACTTTCGCAGCATGCGTTACATCCATTAGTGTGTGATACTAGTACGAAAAGTGGTCATCCTCCAGACACGCGAATTTGCATCATTCGCCTTAGCATACGCGGCATTCAGAGGAGGACTCGTGTGATTATCGCACAACTTTTACACTTGTTTCCCCACATGTATCGTAAACTACGATTGTAATAATAAAATGGCAACGAAGAAGCACTGCACATTCATGTCAATGAGGCGCGATTTGTTTACAAGAAAAACAGTCGAAGCCAATAATTTGTTCCAATGAGTCGTATCATTTTCTTGGGTTATTAGGAAATTATGTTCGTACCAATTATTTATACGAGTGTACAATTTGGTATGCATTTTTATTCATATTTCAATACCATTACGAATCGAAGTGAAACGAAAGCGCTCAACATATTTTACGGGTACAGTTTTGTGTGTACTATCAACCGCATAGATTCCGGTCTCGGTCGGATGAATGGTCGGAGCAGAACTGTAATTCAATGTGCGACGATAATTAATTTCATTCCTAATTTACATCGACTGCTTTAAGATAAGAGAAGGGAGTAGTGAGATATGTACTGTACATACTGTTCATATGTTATCTTAATGTAGCTTGCATGAAAGTATGCAAAAGCGAAGCGGATATTGAGAAACATCGAATTACGAAGTGGAATAAATGGAGAAAATTCCGTGCAACTGCATGAGTGGAAAATATACTTCGGAAACATACGAAAAGGAAATGGATTTCTTACTGCTTCGTGTAGAAGAAGCGCGCGTCCCTTTCCTCCTTGCAGGAAGATTCGCAAGGTATGCAGTCAAATTCGGAAACCCATGGAGTGGGGGGGGGGGGAGATGACCGCGGGGATACCTGTTTGCCTTATATAGCTCGGCTACCGACGATGTACATCAGTGCAAGGACAGAGTTCGGACAGCTAATTAAGGGGTCATATATGCCAGGCACGTCTTGAAATAAGTAAAGGTTTGTTAATTTATTGTCCTATTAATACATCCGGTTATTAAGTTTCTATCATGTGTCCGTTATTGTACATACTTTGAAGTATTTTCTCTGAAAAATACAAATAAATAACTAGGTTATGTACGACGTAACTGGCATCGTCTTAATTCAAATTGCAACATGCGGTGGTCAATGTATCTTGGTCAATTGTTATCTAAAAAAATATAAAAAATTGAGCGTGAACTAGACACAGAAAACTAGTCCTCAACGAGCCAGAATATTTTTTTTTTCACAAAGTTACACGCGAAAAAGTCACCAATTTCGTAGGAACACTTAGAAATAATGACATTTTCGCGTGTAACTTTGTGAGAAAAAAAATATTCTGGCTCGTTGAGGACTAGTTTTCTGTGTCTAGTTCACGCTCAATTTTTTATATTTTTTTTAGATAACAATTGACCAAGATACATTGACCACCGCATGTTGCAATTTGAATTAAGACGATGCCAGTTACGTCGTACATAACCTAGTTATTTATTTGTATTTTTCAGAGAAAATACTTCAAAGTATGTACAATAACGGACACATGATAGAAACTTAATAACAGGATGTATTAATAGGACAATAAATTAACAAACCTTTACTTATTTCATGACGTGCCTGGCATATATGACCCCTTAACAGAGAGTGTGAAACTAACAGAGTCGAGAGTCATGACGTCCCCAAACACGACCACCGTAAGTAATCACAATTAGCTTTCACACTTATTACGCGTGTTGGCATTGCACACATTTTCATCCCCACGCCTTCGCAAGCCCTGTCAAGTCCTGCCAACTCAGTTCCTCCCCTCGTAATATTTCGTCCGGTCGATTCCTATTCCATACAAAATACACTTGCAAATGTTTTATATATGTTTAATATTTTTCAGCCCAATGCCGAGATTGAAGAAAGATTCCCCCGCCTTATGGCTGAAACGCCAACGAGCAGCCAGGGAGGAACTGTGCGGCGATGGCTGTGGCGGGGGAGGCTACAACAGGCGCCCAACATGGAGCAGGGCTCTCCTCTAGTAGCAGCATCTCCGGTAGCCTCGGCAACACCGGAATCACAGTATAGACATAACCAGTAGGGTCACTCGGCCGATTTCGTGAAGCCACGATCAGATTAGGATGGCCATCGTTTCTCTGGCCAGCCACCAGGGGCATGACGATCTTGTTTCAGTTGGCCACGGCTCGTAGGCAAGCGGCGAGCGGGGCCGAGGGGGTGCTCTGGCCACGGCTCGTCGGCAAGCGGCAAGCGGGGTCGAGGGGCTGCTATGGCCACGGTTCGTTGGCAAGCGGCGAGCGGTGCCGAGGGGGTGCTCTGGCCACGGCTCGTGGGCAAGCGGCGAGCGGGGCGGAGGGGGTGCTGGCCACGGTTCGAAGGCAAGCGACGAGCGGGGTCGAGGGGGTGCTCTGGCCACGGCTCGTAGGCAAGCGGCGAGCGGGGCGGAGGGGGTGCTCTGGCCATGGCTTGTAGGCAAGCGGCGAGCGGGGCCGAGGGGGAACGGCTTCGCCGGACTTGCGAACTAGTGGTGCCTAGCGGATACTTTGCAAATCATTGGCCATCGCTCTCCGCAGCGCTCGCAGCGCCGCCAATTTCGGCTTCACCGAGATCAAAGGTGCCGACGCAGAGTGACCCTACTGGTTATGTCTATACTGTGACCAGAATCAGGCGCCACGAATAATGCAGGTTTGAATTCATTATCTTATTTGTTGTCTTCCAAATTTTAAAATGCATGCATACTGTTATATACTGTTTGCAAGATACAGTATGAACCGATTCGCTTGATTCTTAGCTCATTCATTTGATTCAGAAAAATAATCGGGAAAATACAAAATTCGTAAATAAATTCGCGAAGCTATAACTTTCGTATAAATGAAGGTGAAAGTTTGGTAACTAAGGATAACAGCTCGAGTTCGGGATAATAGTCTCGGCTGTAGCGCGCCGTGGGTAAGGGGACTACTACTTGGCGCGAGACTCTACCGAGTCTCCTGATTACAAAACACTGTAGTACAAACATTAAAATCACACCTATTTTTTTGTTACAGGATCAGGAAATAATAGCGCGGTATTTCGCCAACGTGCGGGACGCCAATCTCAGAGAGAAGGCCATGAAGTTGGCGAAGGAGGCCCGCAGCGCAGACCCTGCTAACACCCGCCACCATCCCTACCGCCGAGCTGACGACGGGACGGACGCCGGCACCAGCGGCGCGATTCACGCCGGCACCAGCGGCGCAATTGCCCTCGGTACCGGTGGCAAGGACGGCAGCCACCGCAAAGGACGGCAAAACAATAAGAGGAGGAACCGCGGCGGCAAACGCGGGGGAAGTCGCGACAAAAATAATAAGGGGATAAGCGGTTCCCAATATAATAAAGCGACAACAATAAATTACTATGTAATCGAGAAGCAAATAATAAATAATAAATAATATTTCTTTTCACATAATAAATTCGTGTAGGTATTAATTTCCCACAATAATCCCTTATCCCTTATCCATAACTTTTCAGGATTACATGCAGCGGCGACAGGTGCAATCTCGTTTCGTTCAACTTGTTGCACTGTTTCTTATTGCCTCTGTTAGAAGTCGCGCTTGTTCTCACTATACACAGAAGCCGTCTCCAGCACTGGCACCCCTAAATTTAACATCTAAATAAATCGTGCAAAAATTTCAAAACATTCGTGAACGGGTACTGCGTATGAGAATGTGTGAAACCGAAAATCGACGAACGCAATATAGGAAAACCACAGGATAACCGAAGGGAAAGCCTAACGCTTCGTTGCTCGAGTGCTGTAGTTCATTTTCATCAGCGGTTTCATTGTCCACTGTCGACTGCTGTTCTCTTGAAGGATGAAGATCCACGCGAGGTCATCCGTAGCAAGGAAACACATCGGTAGCAATCGCTGCTCGGATAGGAAAGACCGATGCTAATATCAGTTATCGCGGTGGTCTTGGGCACTTCGTGCAAATAGATACAAATATAATAGATTCTCAATCAAGAGAATTGATATTTCCCAATGCATTGCAGCTGCAGGGTTCATATTTACCAAAAGTCCATCGCCGAATCGACGGACGGGCTGTCCGGAAATCGTAGAGTAAGGGCCCCCGCACACGAGCATCAGCGGCCACGTTTCAGCGGCCGCCGCTCAGAACACGCACCGTGTAGTCTTAGTCTTATGTGGCACCGTACACGACAATCAAAATTAATAATTCCATCAATAATTCTACAGGTATGACACAGACATCGATGTGAAAGATATCTCCATATCTCCATCACATGTCTGATATGTGATATGGGGTATCAATAAAGTGATCTTGCAGCGGGGGTAAACCGACGCATGCAACACAAAAATGCCAAAAAGTTTTTTCAGTGACGTGGAATTGAACACGGGACATCCCCGTGGTAATCCAATCCCTTCGCCATGTCGCCACTTCGAGTAGAATAGAGGGTAAAGCTACATTGACATATTTGTCTAGTGAGGAACGGTCGCTGAATCCACTGACCGATGAAAGACCGCGGAAAGACGGCGACACACGCTCGTGTGCGGTGGTTCGCCTTCAAAAATGACGGCCGCTGATGCTCGTGTGCGGGGACCCTAAGAGCAACTCGTTGAATGGAGTTACGGACATTCGTGTTTTGAAAGATGCTTCTTTCCTTGCTTGTTGTTCATTGCTAATACGAAGTAGCTGATAATATGGCAGTTTGGAGGGATCCGTCAACCGACGAGTAATACCAGTCTGAAACCACTACATGTCGCGAGTTTACCTACTTTAGCAACTACTCTAGCAAGGGCGCATTTTACACGCGCATTTACTTGAAATTGTACGTTGACTGGGCACCCGCGCTCGCTACTCCGTTCGCAAGGATTTGCATCGTCCATCCTTTTTATGATCTTCTCTCTGTCTCTCTCTTTTCCCTTCCACAAGCACCTTGTCATCTTTGACCGGACGGGGTGCGCTCGGAGTCGAAGGAGGATAGCTCAACATGTGTTTTACTGCGCTGTCCGAAAAAGTGCCGAACACTGGCCTGAGGACTCAGTTTAGTCGCCAGCGAGTTGACGGGAAGACGTGTCATCGTTTTTGACAGTGTATTCAAAAAATTCTCGCTAGCGACTTGAGTTTCGATTTTAGTGTTTCAACTGTTTCAATCGAAACACTGTGTAGTTCCGCCGAAAATCAGTGCTCCCATTCATGATGGACCGGGAGAATAATGACGAAAGGCGCAAATTCGCAAGAAGGAGAATGAAGGGAGGACCGCGCACTTGGCTATTGCCGAGCACCAAATGGTTGTCGCGAAGCAAGAAAGCACCGGAGAATCGACGGCGAGCAAGAGCCACAGCAACGCACAGGGATGTGGAAATGGAATTGCAAGGACTCGCAGGCCCTGCTGCGCCAAATGCGCACATTCCACCGCAATTGGATGAAGATGTTACGAGCCGAGGTTCAAGTCGGCGAGGTTTCTAAATGTAAAACCTACTTCTGAGCAATCTAGCCTTTTTGGCGATTTTAATGATTTTACTGTAAGTGAATCAGGAGCCTCGGATTAATATAACGGCCAACCAGCACTGGGGTATGACTAACCGTCAGTGGTGTGGAAACGCTCGTCAGCTCTATAGATTGCACTTTGACTCTAATCCTTGATCGACTAAAGAAATAACTAAATTTGATCAAGGGTAACGCGCTCCATGCTTCGGATTAATATAACGGCCAAACAGCACTGGGGTATGACTAACCGTCAGTGGTGTGGAAACGCTCGTCAGCTTCGAGGATAAGATTGAGGTTTCTCAATGCCTCTTTCGTGAAGTTAAATAATTGATTGCTCAGATGGCTCGCCTTGGTTATGTCTCGAGCGGCAAAGACTACCAAGTGTTCTACGAAATTCCCTTGGTATGTTTCTTAAAGTTATAGTTAAGAGAAATGTGGATGGGCTGTTAAAATGAGTTTTAGGAATCTTTGACTTTAGATGTAAAAATAAAGATATATATATATATATTGTTACACTTTAAAATCGGCTTTGGTACAATATCTTAGGTTTTGAGCGCGATGAACTTAAGAGTTAGGTTGGCTCGTTTCACGTCACGAGTTAAACGGGGATGCGGTGAACAATTACTTGCCTAACAGTCGCGGTATATGGCTGAACTGTACGGTTGAATGAAACGGTTTCGAAGGAGTACTAATGCTCTATCTAATCCACGTCCACGCACTATGCTTACTGAAATACAACGGGCAGAGATACGTCTTGCTCGAAGGATTCTACTGAAGTCCGCTTTTCCTCCAGAAAATCAGGGTTTATATACTCCAGGAGTCCCGAAATTCCAGGAAAAAGTAGCAAGAGTGGGAACGTGGGTGAGCTAGGTTTGAATGTGTGAGTGTGAAATCTTAGATGCACGCAAGTGCACGCAGCTGTGGGACTGCCTCCCCTATGGAGAAGTCAAGAGTCGGAGCGATAACACATGAAAGGGACGGTCGAGCGGTCGAGTTTAAGACTCGAATATTACGCAAGGGAAGAATTCGAGAGGAACGAAAACAGAGGTGAATTATAATGGGCGTTTTGAAAAGAAAAGACGTGAGATTCGCGCTGAGGATGTAACAAAGATATAATTGCGATTCTGAGCAATGACGATCCGTTGCCCTCAACACTAGAATGCGCGGAAGAGGAACTCGCAGGCCCTGCTGCGCCAAATGTGCCGATTCCACCGCAATTGGATGAAGGTGCAATTGCGATTCTGAGCGACGACAGTCCGATGCTCACATCATCGCAATCAATGAGAGTGAGTGACGGCCGCGAAGTGATGATGCAGTACGAGGACTTTGAATGTTGCGCAGCGGATGTGGTGGGCAGCGAGTTGAGTGCGATGGAGATCGAATTTCCTTCCTCGGTCGAAAACGATGCGGCGACACGCATTCCAAATTCGGCAGACTTGCAACAAGTTACTGCGATCCTAGATACGATGGTGTCCGAAATTGATTTGCGCAACGACGTAGTTGCAGATGCAAACGAGCCCAATGTCGACGGACCTGCCGCCGAAGATACATTTGCTGTTGAAGATGATAGAATAGTGAACCTGGCACATTTCTTCGAGGAGATCCAAAGATTGGCGCAACACTCTGTAAGTTTCGCCTGCGGGATAGCCCATCTTCAAATAAAAGGTGAAAAGAGGATTGGTCTGAAGACTGTGTTGCAAGTGCAATGTGCAATGTGCAACTATGTGGGAACGATCAAGAGCCACCCCGAAGAGGAAGCAGTGTTGGACCTAAATAATGCTGCAGTCGCCGGAACTCTGACTGTCGGAGGTGGATACGCGCAGTTGGAAGAGTTCCCGGGGGCAATGAATATTCCCTGCATGAAGAAGCGACGGTATGCCCGATCCCACGATGCAGTCATGGACGGTTTGCATGCGGCAGCAGCAAAAGAGATGCAAATCGCTGCAGCGGAGGAGAAGCAATTGGCCATCGCAAGAGGAGACTTTGTGAGGAATGGGAAAACTGATGAAGCTTTCCCACACATACCGGTGATTACCGATGGCACGTGGATGCGAAGATCCTACAGATCTGGGAAATACAGTTCTCTATCTGGCGTGGGAGCAATAGTGGGCTACCATACCAAGAAAGTGCTGTACGTTGGCGTGAGAAACAAGTTCTGCGGGACTTGCCAGATAGCGGCGAAGAAAGCTGCCGAACCTCGCAAGCACCGCTGCTTCAAAAACTGGGGACGCAATCAAGCCTCGACGGGCATGGAAACCGATATAATCGTAGAAGGTTTCAAGTGCAGCATCCAGACTCACGGACTAGTGCATTCCACCCTGATTGGCGACGGTGACAGCAGTGTGTTCAAGAAAATCTTGGACAATGATCCATACAAGGGTATGGTGCGCGTGAAGAAAGTGGAATGCACCAATCATGTGAATCATGATGCTCGAAATAAATGAACTTGTGCCCAAAATCCCCAAGGGGCCATGCATATCTGTTGTGGAGAAAGATACCATGCGGCTTCGAGCCGCCGTTCTTCGCGCGGCTGTGCACCGCATGGACCAGATTTCGTCGCACGAGATAAAAACTATAAAATTGAAGGAAGACATCGACAACATTCCGAGTCATGTTTTCGGCGAGCACAAACGTTGCCGTGAAAGAGGCTACTTCTGCGATGGAACGCCAAAGGCAAACGAAGAGAACATGGTCCCTCTGTTGAGGAAAGCAGGTGTGTATGAAAAAATTGTGCAAGCCATGCAACGCGCTCGTCTTCACGCCAGCAGCTTACTCTGTTCAGAATGAACAATAATGCTGTCGAAAGCTTCAATGGCCTGATTGCCAAATATATCGGCGGCAAACGAATCAATTTCGGAAGAAAAGGTTCGTATCAAGCAAGATGCTACGCTGCCGTGATCCAGCACAATACAGGAAAGATAATGTCCTGTCTATGTAGGGCAATCCAGAAGCAACCCTCCGGCATTCAAGAAGAGATTGAAGGGCGCCGCAATATACAGGTCGCACGAACGAGAAGTGCAAAGACTGCCATGAAAAAACGCACCAATGTTAGAAAAGAGCCTACAACGAGGGATAAAGACTATGGAGACGTAGTCGAAGTCCCCGACATGGAAGAAGCGGATTTCGAGCACGAAGTGCGAAAGCACAAACAAGATCTGGACGAGTGGCAGCAAAATCGAGATCGGATTAAAATAGAGACTCGAAGCCAGGCTCGCAGCGACAAATGGGCTGAGTACAGGAGCAAACTGCTGACAGCATCCAACTTCGGGAAAGTCTGCACTCGCCAACCAAAGACCAAGTGCGGCAAACTAGTGCAGCAATTACTTTTCCCACAACTTCCGAAACTGGAGGCTTTGGAATACGGGAAGAGAAATGAGGAAATTGCCCGCCGAGCAATAGAGGATGGAGCGGGAGTACAAGTGCAAACCTGCGGTTTATTCATCGATTGGCAAATACCATACCTGGGCGCATCACCTGATGGATTGCTGGGCGAACATGGCATCGTGGAGATCAAGTGCCCGAGGTCAGCGGAAAATTATACCCCGCAAGAAGCATTCGACAACTGTGACGCGGTCCGCAGGATCTTCACCGATCGGACCATGACACGCATGAAGGAACGGCACCATTACCACTTTCAAGTGCAGGGTCAACTCCACATAACGGATAGAGATTATTGTCTCTTTGCTGTATGGACGCCTAAAGGCCTACACTGCACAATGGTAAATAGAGACGAACACTTTTGGTCCACACAGATGGAACCAAAGCTGACTCGATTTTATAAAAATTGTATGCTACCCGAGTTGCTAGATAGCAGATTCAATCGAGGCATGCCCATTAGGGAGCCCCAATATATATTGGATGCTATTCAGACGGCAAAAGACAGAAAAAGTAACACAAAAAAGTAGATTTTGTTACATTATCTTTGCTCGTCAATGGTCCAATAAGAGGATCATCATACAATGGATGCCAGTGACAAGCTGTGGCCACAAAGAGAAAGTACTTGTGCAAACGAATTGTCTCAGAGGTAATGTCATTGGATTGTTTTGGAGCGTTGCTTCTCCGAGCAACATTTTAAATCAATGCAGTGACAAAACAGGAGACGACAGTTTTGATATCACTAGGATGATTCACACGCTGAATCCCTGTGACAAGTAGTGGCCACTGAGAAAGTACTTGTGCAAATGAATTGTCTCAGAGGTAATGTCACTGGATTGTTTTGGAGCGTTGCTTCTCCAAGCAACATTTTAAATCAATGCAGTGACAAAACAGGAGACGACAGTTTTCACATCACTAGGATGATTCACACGCTGAATCCCTGTGACAAGTAGTGGCCACAGAGAAAGCGCTTGTGTAAACGAATTGTCTCAGAGGTAATGTCATTGGATTGTTTTGGAGCGTTGCTTCTCCAAGCAACATTTCAAATCAATGCAGTGACAAAACAGGGGACGACAGTTTTCACATCACTAGGAGGATTCACACGCTGAACCCCTGTGACAAGCAGTGGCCACTGAGAAAGTGCTTGTGCAAACGAATTGTCTCAGAGGTAATGTCACTGGATTGTTTTGGAGCGTTGCTTCTCCAAGCAACATTTCAAATCAATGCAGTGACAAAACAGGGGACGACAGTTTTCACATCACTAGGAGGATTCACACGCTGAACCCTTGTGACAAGCAGTGGCCACTGAGAAAGTACTTGTGCAAATGAATTGTCTCAGAGGTAATGTCACTGGATTGTTTTGGAGCGTTGCTTCTCCAAGCAACATTTCAAATCAATGCAGTGACAAAACAGGGGACGATAGTTATCACATCACTAGAAGGATTCACACGTTGAATCCCTCTCCCATTTTCTTACAGGTGACAGAGAGACGCAGTGTCTCCATGAAGGACATACACCTGGGCATTTTGAGATATATTATTCTCTATGTCTTTGGGTATGTGCGTTATTGAGATACTGCATCATACAACACAGAGACATGCGGTGTGGCACAAATGCACGTACACTGGGACATTTTGAGCAACATCGGACATGTGTTGCTGTATAATGCAACAGAAAGTGTAAGTAAATAATTAACTTTATTCAAGTTTGGTCTTGTTGAGCTAATCGACATGGATTCTATATGTAGGGGCTCAGCATCGGCTGGCTATGGACAAAGAAGTGAAAACATAGTAAACTGGAACCCCTGAAATAGGTAGGCTTTCAAGTATCATGCGCCACTTTCCTGGCATCTGCAACCAACTCTAAATACACTTGTGTTTCAGGAAATCAATCATGATGTGTATAACCAGCGTCAGAGCATAATACTCTTCTGAAGCAAAGTACTACAACATATAAGATAAGTACCCTACGCTGGATTTTTAAACAACGTCATTCGCAACATACTTTCGTACAGGCTGTAGCTAACATTATGTATACTTATATTTCAGGAACTCAACACCTCTGCATGGAATTCCTAGATTGGAGCTAACGCTAAATGGATACTGCACAGAGCAAAACTGACAGCAGGCTCTTGATACCACAACTGTTGCTTGTTCAAGGGAAACGAAATAGAGGCAGAATGTATGCAGCTAATTCACGCATTGTCAACTCTGGTGTTTGAAGCAGGTGATTATACATAATTGCAAAAAAGTCTATTCATGTTCTTAAGAGTGCTAATAATTTCCTGTATCCGGTATGTTTCAGATACGTAGTATTGTTGCTCAACGCATAATATTATTTTGAAATTGTATGATAATAAACTCAGAAGCTTAATGTAAAAAGGATACGTGTATGAAATACAGTTTCAATAAGGTATTTTCAATCAAACTTTTATTTCACATTACACCTGCAAAATAATATCCCATATCCTTCCAAAATGCGTGTTGCGTTCATAAACGAATAAATGGACTCGTTTTCGGAGTAGCAGGTTAGACTCTTCGCATAGAGTGGATAAGACTCGCATACACGGACGCTCGCATTCGAATGAAACACGTCGATGAGAATTGCACACAGTTACAGTAGAAACCGACTTAGTGCCCATCTCGTGACGGCCAACCTCACCAAAACTAGTTCTCACATACGCCGCAATATCTGAGAAAGCGACACAGTCAGCTTCGGCCTCTGGCTAAACGGGCGTTCCCCCTTAATACGAATGAATCATGAATGAGCTACCTAGTTTACAGTAGTTTCAAAATTTTGGTTCTAAGGTTCAAACTGTAAAAAAAGGCTTAAAAATATGCTTGACCAAAAAGGCGTGAAATCACCCCAAAAAACATTAAAATGTAAAAAATAGCGAAAAGTAGTTTAGTCCCTTACAAAAATATATTTCTAACTATTAAACCTACCCTACTGGACCAAAAATATGATTGATATCATTGGAAATAGAAAGCCTTGTCTTTATTCAAACACGAACCCAAATAAGATCTTGCCTCACAAAAAAACATGTGCCGCATTTCGCAAATGCCCCACAAAAATTATAATTATCAAAGAAACCGCAATACTTGGCCCGCCCGGTTCTTGACAAATCGAGTTCCAAGTCAACACACAAACACTTTAGACGACTAATTTGCTACAAAAATGACACTATCCCATGAAACCAATACCAGGCTCCCCTCCATTGGTGTATCTTCTTTCGATTGAAACCTTTCCCAATCCAAAATTATGTCATATAAGGGAGCAGGAAGTGGCCCCGCAAACTCATATTTTGGGCCGATTTCGTCGGAGAGTCAACACGGAGAAATGAAAACGGTGGTGAAATCTAATGGGTGTTTCGAAAAGAAAAGCCGTCAGATTCGCGCTGAGAGTGCAACAGTGGAGATCTCGGGAAAGGCTGGTTCGAAGCATCGTTAAATTCTGTTTTCGCATCATTTCTTTTGAATGAATGTACATATAAAATCTATTCTTTCGTTTCTATCTTCATGGTTTTCTATACTCTTTGTCTCGACTAGCTTCTCTTGCGATATAGAGAAATGCAACAGTATACAACGACGAGGATATTGCAGTGGGCAGCACTCCCTCCCCCCCGGCCCAGCTTGCCCCTTGTCGACGAAGCGGGGCCAGCAGAAACAAGATCGTCATGCCCCTGGTGGCTGGCCAGAGAACTAATGACCATCATAATCTAATCTTGGCTTCACGAAATCGGGCGAGTGACCCTACTGGTTATGTCTACAGGACGTTCCAAAACTAGGCGTTTCGGAGATGGCCATTTTGTGGGGTGGGCCTTTCTGAGGACTATAGCACTTTCCGAATTTGAATGCGCCATCGAACTTTGGGAGGTATTTGCGAAAAGGTGTAGCCAATCCGCGCTCGAGTTTTGACAGCAGTCGCTGTGACACGGCGCACAGTGGCCGATTTTGTCCTCGACCGCGCGCATCGGACTTTATGTTCCGGAAAATTCACATATACGCGAATGAAAATTTAATATTATATCCTTATTCTGGGCAATATAAAGCACAAAAAATGTTAGTAAATAATTTGTTTTCTCCAATACTTTTGAAGATAACGACAATTGTATAGAGTATGATCCCGTGCATTCAAATGGAGAACTTTATCTTGGTCTAGCGCTTCGGCATTCTAACTCGGACTAATGATTTTCCCCGCCGAAAGCTGATTTTCCCCTCTAAATTTTGATGTATTATTCATCACCGGGAAATGCCGGGAACTTGAGATATATAATTTTGAATATCTAAGTTTTGAATTTCTCCACATTTAGAATTGCTTTATACATCCTAAATTGCACACCGTCATACTTCGGTGAAAAATAACGATCAGTTGGATTGTTTAAAATAATAAAACACTCATTTCTATTGTAATGTAACTCGCGGGGCGAGACAACTCCTCGCCTTCCCGTAAAGGAATATCTCTCGCGAAATTAGAATTGGGGCTATAAGAGCCATCTATCGTATGGGAACGTCTCCAGCCAGGTTCTCGCTAAGCATTTGTAGCCAATCCTAACGTTTCTTGTATTTGCGCGAGCCTATTAGCGCCCGTCAGGAGCGAGGGCTCCTGGTACCTTCGAACAACCGATTCAACTTCGCATCCCGTGGACCCGGCCTGGAGAGCTGAGCATAAGGAGCAGCAGCATCAGAAGGAACTCCAGCGAGGGATTGGTCATCTTCCTGGACGACTGGACGACCGCAGGCGCTCTTGTGGGTTCCAGCCGAAGAACAAGTATCTACGACGATCGGACTTCGGCGAGGAAAATTTGGCGCGGGGCGACGGCCCTGGCCCCTGCTCGGCTCAGGGCACAACGAGGACCACTAGGATTGGCGGGGACTTAGGGACCAATAGACAGGCCGGTTTTCGGGGACAAAGGGGTCGTAAGCGAACGGCTAGCGAAGCGCGTTAGGACCGGCACTCGTTGTAGAAGCGTGCGTGCGAGCAGTCGCAATCTTGAACTATCGGAATTAGCGCCCATTATCGAATATCGAACTAGCGCCATAGAGAAGGAAGGAAGGACGAACGAGCGTACCAGGATTGTCTCCGTTCGAGAGTTGTATTAGCGCCCCGGCTAATAATCAGATATTATCGGTAAGCGAATCTTGTACCGGCGGGCTTTTGCGTGAGACTTCCCTTTTGTAAGAAGTCTCAGCCCGATACTCGCTTCCTTTCCGCCCTTGTGGCGATTTCTGTTCTTTACGCTGACTGCAAGCGAATCTTGGGCTTTCTCGCGATTTCTACTTTGGTTTGTGCATGAAAAGGTGACCTTCCTACAGGCTTATGTGCCGTCTACAACGGTCCATTCTCATTATCGTTATTATTGTCGAGCCCATTTGCTTCACTTCATCTATCGCGGCATATTCGTGCAAACTACTTTCGGTTTAATTATCGCGATTTAGGTTCGTGCCGACCTCAAGAAAGAGAAGTCTCAAATCTCCTGCGAATGTAACTTTGCGACTTCTGCGACCAAATATCTGTTGCGTCATCACCTAACGGACGCGTGCCACGCACGAGCCGCAGTACACCGGCCTCGTGCGTCGCCTCTAATCTTTTTTTGTCCAAGTATTCTAATATTCGAATAAAGAAACTATTGTCGCCTTTAATCGTTCTGCCTAGCTCTCTCGCCGAATCTATCTGCTCTCCTCGCGTTCCTGACTAGCCTGGGAATCCGCCCGGGGATTTTCTTGCCGATTGAACTCTATTTTCGCGTTGATTAAAACTTTCAGTAGTTTATCAATGTTGTTGGCACTCTGGTGGCCTGGCGCCCAATTACGCGGTTTCGTTCGGATTTTGGTTCAAGTACGAGTTCATTATTATCGGAAGGACTTCCGGGCCGAAGTGTAGAGGAATTGGGAAATTAAGAGAGAAAGTAATTTCGAGTCGAGTCTCCACAAAAGTAAAGTAGAGACTGTCTCTTGTGTCTGTTTCTTCTTCCCGAATTTCTTCCGGCGAACCAGATTTCGCGGCCGGAAGAAATTCCTTTACAAATTGGCGCCCAACGTGGGGCCTTGAGACTTCTCTTTCTTGCTTCCCGAATTTCTTCCGGCGAACCAGATTTCGCGGCCGGAAGAAATTCCTTTACACTATTAAAAATAAAAAATACCTATTCCTCCTCAATACTGGAAGAAGAGATGCGCGACTCGGGCTCCTCCCAGCTTTTGCTTGAAGCTGAACTCTGCAAATGAAACCAATTGTTAGACATACATATTGTTAAGATAAATTCCTGTTGTTTATCAGATGTGAGTACAGTATTTTATGATAAACAATAGGAATTTATGTTTACAATATGTATGTCTAACAATTGGTTTCATTTGCAGAGTTCGGCTTCAAGCAAAAGCTGGGAGGAGCCCGGGTCGCGCATCTCTTCTTCCAGTGCTGAGGAGGAATAGGTATTTTTTATTTTCTAATAGTGTTTGGGATAAACATTGGGGATGATTAAAGGTGGTCAAAGGTTGAAATTAATAGTGGACTGTATTTTAGATTTGAACAAATAAATAGGTGGCAGTTTATTGAGCGCGGATGCCTGGTGACACTTGGTGGTCGGTACAAATGTACAAGGTCAAAATGGTGTACAATGCGCTCAAGTTCAATATGAATAGACAAGTATTATCTAATATTTACATATAAGATCCAATGTGGATCGGTCAGGTACAATTTAAATTCATGATGTTCAGAGCATAGAATGTTGGAAAAGGTGATTTGGACAATGGGTGTGTCTGATGATGTACACGAAGTGCCGATAGGGCACTTCCACACACGACGAGTCGACTTGAGTAAGGTTCTACAGGAGTGGAAAGGGGTTAGCGATCCACATGATCGGAGAATTGCGCCGTTGATGCACACAAGGCCATGAAAACGGCCTGGCTACAATACCTGGATTAGAACAAATGTTACGAACTTCTGTTAGATTTATGGAATTGCAATTGTGGAGGCTTGGGACCTCCACTTTAGCCGATTAGGCTTGAGAAATCATGATTCGATCAGAAATGTAATAGGTGATCAGGACAGGTGATCAAAGCAGGTGCTTACTGTTCGACATCTCCAAGGCAAGGGCGAGAGTCGGGCTTGCCAAAAGATTAGAAAGATTAGTTCAAGCTCCAGTCGACAGGGCGCGCATGTGGAGCGCGCTGGGTGATCTTTTATCTCGAGTCGATGCGCATGATCGATCTGGTCAGGTTGGGGTGCTCGGAGCTGGCGTGTTGACAGGAGGAGGTTATGAGGAGAGGATAGGGAGCACTCTATGATGAACAGAACACTTTTATCACAGTTAGCTAAATTGACTAGAATGAAGTTGAACTCCTCAAATCCTCAACAAATAAAAATAAGTGTTTTATTGTTTTAAACAATCCAACTGATCGTTATTTTTCACCGAAGTATCACGGTGTGCAATTTAGGATGTATAAAGCAATTCTAAATGTGGAGAAATTCAAAACTCAGATATTCAAAAGTATATATCTTAAGTTCCCGGCATTTCCCTGTGATGAATAATACATCAAAATTTAGAGGGGAAAATCAGCTTTCAGCGGGGAAAATCATTAGTCCGAGTTAGAATGACGAAGCGCTAGACAAAGATAAAGTTCTCTATTTGAATGCACGGGATCATACAAATCGGCCAATGTGCGTTGCATATCGTTTTTGTGATCGAATCATGGTCTATTATTCATCCTTTTGTCATAAAGATTAAATGGAAACAAGAAAATTAAGATTCAGTTCAGTGGAACCTGAGAGATTGGCCATGCGCGCATATTAGACCCAAATCGGTCACTGTGCGGCGCGAGGCGGTGGGATGGGGCGAGCCGCCAAAGATTCTCGCCGCCCCGCTGGTCGCGTCATCCGCGCACGTCGGACGCTACCGAACACTACGCGCAAGTAAGTATTGGCGCGGGGTAGGCTCGCAGCAAGTGCCTCTAGCGCTAGGGGGGCTGTCCAAGGTGCCCTGTGCGGCAAAGATGAGCGGGCGTATTGCGGCGGCGCGGCTCGACGATCTTGGGGCCGACAACCGTACTGCTGACACTAGCAGACTATTATCGCCTCCCTCCCGCCGGTTTTTCCAACTTTTACCCCAGAAAGCGTCAATCCAAAAATTACTTAAAATTTTTGTCCACAATTTTTCCAGCAAATTTCCCATCCATTTCCAACGTCACCCGATCTCATCGCGGCTCGACGATTGAACCCTTCTCGTGTAATTCGATCTCTCTCGATGACCGAAGAAGATAAAAGGGTAAAGGCTTGAGTAAAGGCGGAAGTAATCAAGAAAATACGCGGATGTGCGCTTAATCCTCATAAATTAGCCCGAAAACTTTTACGATACTTTCAAAAGGCACGTGATCAATTTCGTAGACATTGATAAAGCTCTAGGGAATCTTGGGCACTCGCGGAGTAGTGATCCGGGAGTCCAAACAGTGGCAGCTCGGTAACTCGGGGAGTAGGTAGACGAAACTACTTCCCTCTTCTCGCTATGTGAGAGGGGAGGACCTTCTCACTCCCGCACCCAAGATGTGTTCTTATTGGGCGGCGCGGGGCGACACCGGAAGTGCTTGACAAGAGTTCTCGGTGTCGTCCCATATAGCGCAGAGGGTAGCGAGCGTGGGGTTGTAGCCGGTAAGAGGTAGTGACTACACCGTCACCCCCACAAGGACGTTTCCTACGAGAATTTTCCCATGGAAAAAAGGAGGAGACCTGAGACTCAATTGCACATGCGTGATCTTGCGAGCATCCCAAAATATCCCCCCCCCCCCACACAGGCCTACACTCCCACTCTAGCCCACTTTTCGGAATTTTTGGAGTATACAAACCCTGGAAATCGGGCCAAAGATGGGTAAAAAAGAAGCTATGTTAGTCAGTTCTCTGAACCATAGTGTGTGGACATGTAGTAGATCGACTACCAGCCTCTTTCAAAGCAGTTTCTTTTATCCAATCGTATAGCCATATGCCGCGACTGTAGGCAAGTTATAATTCATCAGAATACCCCGTTCAACTCGTAACAATAAACGAGCGGAAATTACATTTAGGGCATCGCGTTTAGTATTACTAAATTCCGAATCAAAGACCTGTACCAAAGTGAACTCTCTCTTATTGTAACAACGTAACTTTTCATTTGAAACTAAACCCACAGGGATTCCTCAAAATTCGTTTAGGCAACCTATACTTTTTTTTACGAACGTAACACAAAAGCAGCAGCGTCGAACAACTTAGTAAGTCTTTGCCGCTGGAGACATAGCCAAGGCGAGCCAACTGAGCAATATAATTTCATATCCTACGAAAGGTTGTTAAAGACAACACAGATTATCCTCGGAGCAAAGTAATATCGCACACCACTGGCAATTAGTCATACTGCAATACTATAGTTGTACACACTTACTCAAAAATCGGAGCACGTTTCCCCTAATCCCACAGTTATTCCTTTACTCACGAAAAAGTGTTGCATTCCAGAAAATGTCTTACAAAAATATATTTCTGATTGTTGAACCTACTACCTCTAGCTCTACTTGACCGATTAACTAATTAACCGAACAGTGTCACCAACAAACCGCGACTGATAGGCAAACATACAGGGCGATTCTCAACATGTTGGACAGCCGGGAATCCGCAATTGTTTATGCAATCCTACCTGCAGCGACGCCTAATTATTGGTATGCCAAACTGCCATTTCACCCTCTTGCAAGCTCTAGCCGGTTTCGACCACTAGCGCCATCAACCTGTTCTTACCTGCACTTACCGACCCTGTGTTTGACCGATAAAAAGGGTAGGAATTCTACCCCGTATTCGTCAATTTTTCAAACGGCCATAACTAACAAACTAAGCTGCATTTTGCAAAATGGTATTAGACTTTTCGGTTTGTTTTTGCATAAACAATCACGGATTCCCGGCTGTCAAACATGTTGAGAATCACCCTGTATAGTTCATCGTAGCATCCCCGTTGAACTCGGAACGTTAAAACAAACTTAAATCAACATCAATTGTAAACAAGTCGTACACCGAATTATTCAAGATATGTATTACCGAAGCAGTTGTAAGAAAGTAGTAACAAATTGTAAACTTGCTAGAAATAATATATCATTTCTGTAGTGTATTTTTCTGAGTAAAAGAAGCTTAAATAATTCATTATTCCAAATTAAAAACCTTGACCAAAGGAGCAATAGAATCTCTTGGTAGCTTTTGCCGCTCGAGGTTAACCAAGGCGAGCCAAATCATAGAAACAACTGGAGAATTATCTTGGTTAGGAAAATCCGATATACACATTACACATCACTTTCAGTGCTGTTAGTCTATTAGTCTGGTCTCCTGAAATGTCAGATTTCCCCATTTCACTAAAAGAATGGTGATTCTTCTCATAATTTTGTTTACTATATGACATGGGCACATGAATTTGTTGGGTAATAAATATGATCTCACAAGATCTTATAGATTCGGTTTGAATAATATGACGTATATAATTGCCTAACAATACAATAATTTTTTTGTTGAAACTACTCGATGTGCAGCCAAAAACTGAACGATTAGCCATAGCTGTTTCGATATTTTCATAAAATAGAGCTTGTAGCCTCGAATTCAGAGAGAAAATACATAATGAGAACAGATGGTGCCATAGTAAAGGTATCTTAATATGTGACTGACTTAATTTTTCTGGAAAGAATGGAACATCTATGACAAATCGTCTAGTTTTGGCCAATATACATCGAGGAGTATTTCATCGAAAAAGTAATTGAATAATCAAATAATTGTGTACGTCATAGCCGTCATTCAAATCACGAGACTCGGTAGAGTCTCGCGCCAAGTAGTAGTGCCCTCCCCATTTATATATATTGTAATGTAACTAGAGGCCATCTATCGGTT
Source organism: Crossocerus cetratus (assembly GCA_963675795.1). Classification (NCBI taxonomy): domain Eukaryota; kingdom Metazoa; phylum Arthropoda; class Insecta; order Hymenoptera; family Crabronidae; genus Crossocerus; species Crossocerus cetratus. Next base: position 5,516,680 of record OY776671.1, read on the forward strand.
AGGAACGTCTCCAGCCAAGTTCTCGCTAGAATGCTAGCCAATCCTAATGCTTCTTTTACTTACGGGTCATTCCATGCCAAATCGAGCAGTCATTTCGGGCACAATTTAAATTTAATGAGACTTTGTGAGCATGTTTTGTGGGCTGGATTAGGGGAGGTTTAAGTCATCCTTTGCCCAAATAACAATTCTGCTGGAAAGCACAAGCGTTTGAAAATTTCGGATTTAGTCATTTTGGGTAAAAACAGGGTCTACATATTGATTTTTATCTAGAGAACCATAAGAGCTAGGATGATGATTTTTTTCCTTTTTCATCACAAAAGATGACGCTTTCCGAAGAAATTTTGATCCATGCCGAAAAACTATTATTTACCTATTAAATTTTCATAAACATTTTTCTTTGCAATTACGAAAAAACATAGTTTTTTAAAATTCTGGAAAAAAGATATGTTGTTCCTTAGACTTTTCCCAATCGAATGAGACCTTTTCGAGGCGTGACGTTTTAGTTTACAAGGTTGTTTTGTGCTCTGGAAGGCTGGAGGGGCGGCCTGGACTAGAGCGCGCACCGCAGGTAAGCGCGGTCCGGCCGGTCACCCCTTTCCCGTGCCGTTTCTTTTGTATGTCATCCTGCAAATACTGTTGATTCGGTTTTATAAGAAGTCAGACAATCTCCCAAGAACGTCAGTAATTACCTTTACAACCTACTCTTAGTCAATGACACCTTTTCCCTGAAACCGTACCGAGTACCCAGCGAAGGGTTTATAACATGTCTGATTAACTCCTAAGCTATTTATAAGGGCTATTATGGTTTACCCATCTTAGTATTCCTGAAATCGAGAATACGTTTCCTCCATGGGTACCGCAGTTGCAACTATGTTTATGATTACTGACCTGTTTTTTGAATAGTTTATTGAGGTTTAGAATTCTCGTAACGTTCTACGAAGAATATCTTAAACCAGCAGAATTCGCCGAAATTCTTTCCGAAGCAAAGGAAATTCTATATTCTAACCAGGAGGTACCAAGAGGTTTATTCGCTTCGGAACTGTCGCTACGTTTACTTCGTTGTTTGTGAATTGAGCAAAATGCTTCCTGAGATGTGCTCCAATCCTTTTATGCGTGCAAATCACCAGCAGCATTTTAAACATTTGAAAAAAGGCAAACGAAACGGCACGGGCACCTGCAGTGCGCGCCCTAGTCCAGGCGCGCCGCACCTCCAGCCTTCCAGAGCACAAAACAACCTGTTAAACTAAAACGTCACTCCTCGAAAAGGTCTCATTCGATTGGGAAAAGTCTAAGGAACAACATATCTTTTTTTCAGAATTTTAAAATTCTATGTTTTTTCGTAATTTGCACAAGAAAAATATTTATGAAAATTTTATAGGTAAACAATAGTTTTTCGGCATGGATCAAAATTTCTTCGGAAAGCGTCATCTTTTGTGATGAAAATGGAAAAAAAATCATCATCCTAGCTCTTATGGTTGTCGAGATAAAAATCAATATGTAGACCCTGTTTTTACCAAAAACGACTAAATCCGAAAATTCAAAAAGGCTTGTACTTTCCAGCAGAATTTTTATTTGGGCAAATGATAACTTAAACCCCCCCTAATCCAGCCCACAAAACATGATCACAAAGTCCCATTAAATTTAAAATTGTGCCGGAAATAATTGATCGATTTGGCATGGAATGACCCTTACACGAGCCCATTAGCACCCGTCAGGAGCGAGGGCTCTTGTGATCTTCGAACAGCCAATTCAACTTCGCATTCTGTGGACTCGGCCTGGAGAGCTGAGCATAAGGAGCAGCAGCATCCGCTAGGATCTGCCCTTCTGGCGAGCTTATTCCTATGCTGACTGCAAGCGATCTATTGGTTTTCGCAGATCTTGCGTTATTTCTGTGTGCATGAAAAGGTGACCTTCATGCAGGCTTCTTCGTCGCCTACAACGGATCTCTCTCGTTTATTGTCATTGAAGCTTATTGCTTCTCTCCATCTACCACGTCTATTCGTGTGTGAACGACGATTTCCTGTTAAATTATCGCGACTTAGGCTTGCGCGGTACATCTATGTATTTGTAAATCTAACGAACTCAGTAACAATAACCGACTATCTGTTGCGCACATTTGCTAACGGAGGCGTGCCACGCTCCAGCCGCAGTACACCGGCCACGTGCGTCGCCCTTTTTTGTCCAAGTATTCGAACAGTTCGTCGAATAAGGAAACTCTTATCGCTTCTAACCGCTCTGCGTAGTTCTCTCGCCGGATCCACTTGCTCTCCTATTGTTCCTGTCTAGCCTGGGAATCCGCCCGGGGATCTCCTTTCAGCCGTTCGTCATTTTCGCGTTGGTTAAAATTTATATTAGTTTGTTCGGTATCGTTGGCACTTTGGTGCCTGGTGCCCAATCTCGCGATCTTTGTGGAATCTTTGGTTGTCGATTGAATGATTCTCGCGATTATCGGGAAAGGACTTCCGGCCGAAGGCCGAAGTGTGAGGGATTGAGAGTAAATTCAGTCAAAAATTCAGTCAACGAGAAACTCCATTTAGGCATTTCTTCCGGCGTACATTTTCGCGGCCGGAAGAAATTCCCTTACAATATATACAGGGTGTGCTTAAAGTCTGGACGCGATTAAATATCTAAATAACAAAGGATTTCTGAAAAAATAGTTCAGACAAAACTTGCATTGCTTTTAAAAAGCTAAAGAACGGGTAACTCTCGTGACCTAGGGTGAAAGGATTATGACTCTATCAAATTCATGTCAAAGTTTTTTAATGGAACACCAAGTGTATTATGATGGAATGTTAAAGGTGACCTCGCGCCGTTTTGAAAACACTCGTTAATAATGTTTTTATGATGAAAATACTTTGAGTTACGAGCTTTTCAACCTGTAGTGCCGCCAGCATTAGCATTAGCTAGGGTGTACCGCGTGGAGGTTGCATATCGATACGGGCCAACACGCACACGCTCACAGGGGTGTTAAGGGGCTAGGCTACCAACGTGACTTTTCGCGAATTGGTCGCTGGCCGTGTTACCTACAGATTTTGACGGCAACATAAGAGCGAGATGGAGCTGCACGCGATGTCTGTCGATTGACTCGATCTACAAACATATATAGCTTGGAATGAATATATGTATCTGTGCGTCTGGCGACACTTTGTTGCCACCGTTGCGATGCTCGCTTGTCGCTTTTCCACTCTTAGACTGGGATCCTCCTAATTCCCGAGGTTCCGCGACCGGGGCTTGAATGTAGGCATATATATATGCACTATACATATATGTATAATGGGAGTCGCTCTTCCTTTTTCGCTTTGGATAAACAAAGTGAGCTAGACTATCTGACTTTAACTAGTGGCAAGCCTATCGTATCCTGAATGGCACTCTAAAATCATGTGCTAAATGTATGTTGAACCATGTACTAACAATATAATGCAAAAGAAAAAGCAAAGAGTATCAAAAATTACGAGCAAACTGGGTGGAACCGAACTCGGTCCTCTCAAATGCAAACCCATCGCTTTACTCATAGCACCACTAGCAAACTTGCAAGACTACCGTCAAACTTCTTCATTTTACTAAAAGAATTGTGATTCTTCTCAGAATTTTGGTTACTATGACATAGGCACATGAATTTGCTGGGAAATAAAATATGATCTGACAAGAATTTATAGAATTTATTTGATGAAATACTACTCGATGTGCAGGGGATAAAACTAGACGATTTGCCATAGCTGCTTCGATATGTTCATAAAAATTGAGCTTGTAGTTTCGAATTCACGGAGCAAATATACAATGAGAACAGATGGTGCCATAGTAAAGGTGCCTTCCTACATGACTAACGAAATTCGTATGAAAAGAATGGAACATCTATGGCAAATCGCCTACAGTTTTGTTCAATACACATCGAGGTGTATTTCATGGAAATAGCAGTTTGTGATACATGTGCGGAAAATGGCCAGTTTCCAGATGCGTGAATTTGCAGCTTGAGCCGAAGCGTAGCGGCATTCACAGGAAGACGAGTGTGGAAGTTGTCGCACGAGCCGAAGGCGACTGCAATAATCGCAATAGTCCTCCTGTGAATGCCGCGTATGCTAAGGCGAATGATGTAAATTCGCGCGACTGGAGGTTGGCCACTTCCCGCACCAGTATCACACACTACTTTATGTAACGGATCCTGCGAAAGTTTACTTTGAGAGAATCGACTGGTTAGGTCGACAGATTGACAAACGTCTATGAATTTGGCAGAATATGTAACATACCCTTATCTTCTGTTTCTCATTCCCGCACTAGTATGGTAAAGCGATCGATATAATGAAATAAAATGCTACTTTCTGCACTTGGGCAGTAACAGAGTGAATACATATAGATCAGAGTACTGAAATCAGATGCTTCGCACCATGCGTTGCATAAATACTTGTTTGTCCGAAACATTATTAGAAACACAAAGGCGAACGACAATTCTTGTAGTGGAATGGGGAGATGGTACAGTTAGTTATGAAAGTAGTGCAATGAGTAAAGCGATGGATTTGCATTTGAAAAGAAACGGGTTCGATTCCGCGTAGTACGTAGATTTTGTTGATATTCATATTCCTGTTTTTTTATTTTACATTTGTATAAAGTCGATATGTGATCAAATTCAATGAACTACTATACTTTTGGAAATATAAGAATGAACGAACCTATCAAACTATTTATAATATAAGTTTGGTAATAATGAAAGTGAGAGAGCCCCCTTCATTCTGCTTATCCGAACCGAAATCGAAAGATACCGGTTCGATATACATATATGTTGTCAGGCTGCTATTTTCCGCGACACGATATTCCTGACGTTCACACGCGGCGGTCAATTGTATGCTGGAAGTTTGGGCGCCAGGCACCTAAGGTGCCACGAGACTCAAATAAAACCGAAAAGCTTCTACTCGTTAATTTACAATAACCGATACGTGTGGCACGCGACTAGCTCCGAGATCTAATGTGTGAGACTCGTCAGGACGCGGGATCAATAGAGGATGAGACATCAGAGTAATCTCGATAAAGAAAGAAAGTGATTTATTGCAGATTGAGATTAGAAGGCGGAAGGGCTTGAGATCCCTTGATCGTGTCCTGAAGGGACGAAATTGTGTTCAGGCAGATATGCTGCAAATGGTTTTGTACAGTAAATGAGGACGGTCGAACACGAGAAGTTGGCCGACGATAACACAGGCCCGCAACGGACGCGGCGTTCAAGGGCGTCGTGGCCGTTGCGACAAACGATACTCGTTACAAAGTTGATCGCGCATGGTGCGCTACGGAAATCCAGAACTTAACCTAGTGACTCGTGCCACGCTCCAGGAAGGTCCGTTTCGCTACGTTCGATTCGCTAGTATTTCTTAATTCGTTACATTATTTCCGCGCGCGCTTCTGCAATCGAGCCATACGTCTTGCCGGCACATGGATTCTCCAGGTGCAGTCCAGCTCGGCCTGGAGGATCCTACTTACAAGGTCGACTGCGAATCGCACCCAGTGCTCGATCCGGCTTGTAATCCAGCAAGCCCCCCAAATGGCAGGCAGAACGGAAGTAACTCACCGCTATAAAACGTTACATTGGGAATCGCTCGCTTCTGTTCCGCTAGTCCCTCAGAAATTCTCTTGGCTCCACTCGACGGCTCGCTGGCTGCGACACGAATACTCGAGATATCGAGCGCCAGCCGGTGGATCGCGTTAACACCCCCCTCGGTTACCCCTGATCTACGCTACAGTTTCGGGAATCGGAAGGGGCCTTGCGTGTAGTTCGCTATCTAACTCGCACGCAGGGGCGTTAGGCAGGGCATTTGGGCTCCCTCGGTGGTTGCCTGTCTTCAGCACACGGCGTCCTCGGTGCGGGTGGCCAACCCGGTAGAGGAACTTGGCTGGCGGTGGCTCCAAGTCCACGTCGTCTTCCTGGTTCTCGGTCCTCTTACGATAGGGAATTCCGAATGGTGCCGATACAATTACTCTTCCTTCCAGTGATCCTAAATAATTGAGCGCTCCGCTCGCATACACAAGAGAAATAGTTCTTAATTTGTTATTTCTAATCGAAACCCTTCCTGGAGTTGCCAGCGAGTGTCGAGCGAGTATCTCCGACCTGGGGAGTCTTTTCGGCCTTTGGATTTTCCAAAATAGTATGAGGGCAATGCGTTACGTTACAATGTACTACATACAGTGCCTGTTCATACAGTATTCATCATTTTTTTAGAGTATTATAAAGAACAAAGCTGTGCAGCCTCTTAGGGATAATGGGAAAGGTTCAAATTGTTACAATGGCGACGCATCTGATGCGTTGAACGATAACTGCACGTATACTTCCTTTCAAACACTACTATTTACTAGGTAAAAACACAATCCCATAGAATCACGACTAGCCCGGGTTATTGAACATTCTTCCTTCTGTTTATATATTTCATAGCTAAAATCCGTGAGTCAGAATAGAGGATTCCTCCAAAATCATATTATTATGAAGTTTGCCTGCATCCTGTCAGTCAGTACATGCCTAACCCCATAACACGCTGTAAAGCTTTGATTTTACGCGAATAGCCCTCTCGATAGAGCGCCATCTCGTTCTCAGCGGGCGACCTAAACTACTCACGAATATTGACCTGTGTATCGACAACATGGGGAAATCGAGCCAGAAGCGATGCTCGCAGACATCCGGACTTTTTATCTATATTTCTTATAATATGATGGCAAGCCATAGCTTCCCAAGTTCTTGAATGTATGTGGAAGCGCGCTGTGGTCTTAGTTTCGCCAAGAAAACAGTTACAATGTCATACAATCAATCGAAAGACACGCTAAAAATGTTAAGGATTTGGAAATGTTCAGGGCGTCAGAATGACTAGAAAACAACATATTCCTATGAAATTAGGACCACACCGCGCTAGATTGAACCTTTCTCTTTCGATTGAGACTATTCCCGACCGTAAACCGTTTCGTATACGGGAGAAAAGTACGGCAGCCGAATCCCTATTTCAGCCCAAATTTGCCGGTCAAACAGCGACTCTACATTATCGCAGAAGCCCGAAGCCTAGCCCCTTAAGTCCGACCATGCAACCTCCACCCTTGATAATGCTAATGCTGGCGGTACTCCAGATTAAAAAGCTCGTAACTCAAAGAACTTTCATCATAAAATGGTTATTAACGAGTGCTTTGAAATCGTCGCGAGGTCACCTTTAACATTTGTTTGGGATAAACATTGGGGATGATTAAAGGTGGTCAAAGGTTGAAATTAATAGTGGACTGTATTAATGATTGTAATAAATAAGTAGGTGTCAGTTTATTGAGCGCGGATGCCTGGTGATACTCGGTGGTCGGTACAAATGTACAAGGTCAAAAATGTGTACAATGCCCTCAAGTTCAATATGAGTATATTCAAAAGTATTTGCTATTTACATATAAGATCCAATGTGGATCGGTCAGGTACAATTTGAATCTATCATGTTCAGAGCATAGATTGTTGGAAAAGATGATTTGGCCAATGTGTGTGTCTGATGATGTACACGAAGTTCTGTATGGAACTTCCACATACGAGGATTCGACTTGAATAAGGTTCAACAGGAGTGGAAAGGGGTTAGCGATCCACATGATCAGAGAATTGCGCCGTTGATGCACACAAGGCCATGAAAACGGCCTGGCCATAATACCTCGATTAGAACAATTATTGGGAAGTGATCTTATACACGTGGATTTACAATCGTCGAGGCTTGGGACCTCCACATTAGCCGATCAGGCTTGAGAATTCATGATTCTATCAGAAGTATAATACGTGATCAGGATAGGTGATCAAAGCAGGTGCTTACAGTTCGACATCTCCAAGGCAAGAGCGAGAGTCCGGCTTGCCAAAATATTAGAAAGATTAGTTCAAGGCGCGCATGTGTAGCGCGCTAGGTGATCTAGTATCTGAAGTCAATGCGCATGATCGATCTGCTCAGGTTGGGGTGCTCGGAGCTGACGTGTTGACAGAAGGAGGTTATGGGGAGAGGATAGGGAGCACTCTATAATGAACATAACACTTTATCACAGTTGGTTAAATTGACTAGTTTCGAATAGGAACTCATTAAATCCTCAACAACATTCTATCATAAAAAAATTGGTGTTCAATCAAAAAACATTACCATTAACTCGATAGGGCCAGGACCCTTTCACTCTAGGTCACGAGAGTATACCCGTTCTTTAGCTTTTTGAAAGCAGTACAAGTTTTGTCTGTCTTTGGGATCTAAGCTTTATTTACTATTAAGAAATTCTAATACTCGATCGAAATGGCCTGATCTACCGACAACGCATTGTTACGAGCCGAGGCCTAAGTCGGCGAGGTTTCTTGATATTAAACCTAGCTTTGAGTAATCTTGCCTTTTTGGCGATACCGGAGATTTTACTAGTGAATGGACCAGAGACTCGGATAATGAAGTACAACTCGCACTGCAGTATTGGACTAACAGCGGTTGTGCACAGTCGCACTCTCACTCCAAGGATATGTATTCTTGGTTTTTTAATAACCCTTACGTTCGATTTGAATTTATATTACTCAGTTGGCTCGCCTTGGTTATGTCTCGAGCGGCAAAGACTACCAAGTGTTTGATGCTGTTTCCTTGTATACTTCTAAGTGAATAGTAATTAGAAATATGGAGGGGCTGATTGAAAATGAGTTTTAAAGGAATCTTTGAGCTTAGATTTTAAAATAAAGATCGATGTATTGTTATAGTATAACGTTTCGGCTTTGGTACAATATCTTTGGTTGAAAACGCGATGAACTTAAAAGTAGGAATGGCTCGTTTCACGTCACGAGTTAAACGGGGATGCGGTGAACAATAACTTGCCTAACAGTCGCGGTATATTGCTGAACTGTACGCTTGAGTGAAACTGTTTCGAAGGAGAACTAATGCGCTATCTAATTCACGTCCGCGCACTATGCTTACTGAGATTCAACGCGCAGAGATACGTCTTGCTCGAAGGATTCTACTGAAGTCCGCCTTTCCTCCAGAAAATCAGGGTTTATATACTCCAAAAATACCTAAATTCTAGGAAAAAGTAGCAAGAGTGGGAACGTGGGTGAGTTACTTTGGAATGTGTGTGTGAGAGAATCCTAGATGCACGCAAGTGCACGCAGCTGTGGCAATGCCTCCCCTATGAAGAAGTAAAGGGTCGGAGCGATAACGCATAAAAGGGACGGTCGAACCGTCGAGTTTAAGACTCAAATATTACGCAAGGAGGAAGCTACGAGAATTGAAACTGATGGTGAATTCAAATAGGTGTTTCGAAAAGAAAAGCCGTCGGATTCGCGCTGAGGATGTAACAGCATTTACCGGTTAGCGTATTTAGGCTTTCTTCTCTCACGCCGCGTAATCCTGTCATTGCCGTGCCCCAGACCGATTGACCATTCCGATCGAGATTCGAATTAAGTTTCTATCTAACGTGTGACTCACAGCGGCTCGCTGTATATAAGTCGATTGCCGCGTATCCTCGACAAGCTCTCTTGTGCGTTCGAAGCTAACTCGCGATGCCATCAATCGCGATCAGAGTGTTCCTGTAATCTCCTGAACCTTTGGCTAATTTCGAAACGGACTGTACTGCTGTAGCGGGCTGATCTCAAGCGTTGGGGCGCCCTCGCATGCTGGAAGCTGAGATTTGTGGCATCCAGGATGCATCTTCCCTTTGCAGGAGGAGCATGAGTCCGCTTCCTTGGCTATGTCTTTCCGACATTTGGAGCATACAGTCGGCCGCTCCATTGCAGGTTATGAACCGTAGGTGATGAACAGGTGGCAAATTCAAATTTCCCGAGGCGACAGAAAATAATCAGCCCAGTAATGGGGGTTAATAAATCTGTCAATTGCGTCAACAGAAAGTGGTTGTTTTCTCGTCGGCTATGAGAGGAGTCGGGGTAAATTATAGGCCAGAGTAAGGGCGGGCCGATCAGGAAAACACAGAAACTTGCAAGAGGCCCCTAAGGGCAGGCAATCGGCAGAAAAATAGTCGAAAAGTAGGAGCGTAGCAAAGCGTGGACGGTACTTACGAGAGAAAGAGAGAGAGAGAGAGAGAGAGAGAGAGGGGGGGGAGAGAGAGAGACTAGACTAGACTAGACGTTTATTGTTGTAGGACTTCAATAGTCCTCTCAGGCCAGAAATATAAAGAAATTACAATTACAGCAAAGCAAAAATACAGAATGAATACAAAAGAGTGGCAAAATACAATAGTACAAAAATAAAGAGTACCGCAAGAAATAAAAAGTACAGGATAAAAATAAGATACGTAGGAAATAAGAATGAAGGCAAACATATGAATATACAGGGTGTTCCAAAAGTCCCGGCCAGATAGATATCTCAAAAACTAAGCATTTTACAAAACATTGCTTCAAACAAAAGTTGTACTATTTTGAAAGATCTATGAAACTGCCATACTCCGTTGACCTTGGGTTGGGGGGTCAAGGTCATGGCGAGGTTAACACTATTTTTTTAAATGAAATAGCATATTTTTTATCATCCGACATCAAAGCTGACGACGTGAAGTTTTCAAAACACTGGTTGAAAACATTTTTCCAGCAAAAATTTTCCAGCAAAAATTTCCAGCAAAAAAGTGATCCCAACACCTGTCATCACTGATTTTTTCGGAAGGCTCATGTACTGTGCGGGGGGTGATGCACTTTAAAAATTGTGCATCAACTGGTATAAGCAAAATTTGGTAGGACCAAATCCACCGTAAGACCGGAAGAGCAAGATTAAAAGAGTAGAGTTTAGATAGAAGGAGTGAGTGGTCCACGGTATCAAAGGCCTTGGAGAAATCGAGACGCACCAGGACTGTGACCATCCGCTGATCAGCAGCAAGACGGACGTCGTCTAGGAGTGTCAGGAGAGCGGTTTGAGTGGAGCGGTTTTGTACAAAACCATGCTGCGAGGGGTCCAGCTTTCCAGAGTTATTGAGAAAACTCTGAATATCATTAAGGACCAACCTCTCAAGGATTTCGTAAAGTTCGGGAAGTAAGGAGATAGGGCGAAAATCGGCAGGAGCAGAGGCGTCCGGCTTTTTGGGTATAAGTGTAATTATGGCTTTACGCCAGGCGTCAGGGAAGATAGAAAAAGTAAGAGAGGAGTTAAAGATTTGCAAGACAGACGAGAAGATAGTTGGGAGAGAGAGCAAGAGGAATCTCGCACTCAGCTCGTCCGTGGGCGAGATCGACGAGTTAACAAGGCGCATGGCGCGAGCAAGATTCTCCTCCGTAACGGGGGAGAAATAGAAACGCGAGTCGTCGGATGGATGGTTCGACAGAGACAGACATGCGGGACAAGTGAGTCGGAGGAGGAGTTTGAGAAGAAGGCAGGGCGCCGAATGACTTAAGCTCGCGCCAAAGATCATTCGGGCGCCTAAGAGAACAGAAGCGGCTGAAAAGGAACGAGGATCTGGCTCGCGCCAGAAGAGACTGCACCCGGTTAAGAGAGACCCGATAACGAGCCCAAGTATCCGGGTTAGCAGTGCGTCGGAAGGATCTCCTAAGTGAGTCCCGGGAACGCATCTCGGCTCGGATCTCAGGAGTAATCCAAGGAGCAGGAGGCCGTCGGATGAGCAGAGGTCGAAGCAGGGCATGCTCGTTGAGAACTCGGAGCAAACCTGCGTTGAAATCATCCACTAAACGATCAAAACGACTCTCACAGGAATTCGAAACAAGTCGAATACAGCTAAGCTGCGAGATGTCACTGAGAAGCGCATCACGATTGATAGAACCAAACTTACGACGAAAATCAACGGTTGGATTAACCCGAGAAGTTAGAATGTATTCCAGCGAGATGAAGTCATGGTTAGAGCAGTGAGGCTCTTTACTTTGAGAGAAAGAAGCTACCCTGCTGGAATCATCGACAAGCCCGAGGTCAAGCAAAGTGGAGGAGAAAGAAGTGTGAAAAGTAGGAGAATAGGGGATAGAATAGAGATTAATAGGAGAAAAAAGTGTACCAAGGTATTTCGCATCGAAGGACTGAGAGGCCATGTCCGCATTCCAGTCGCCAAGGACAACCTTGTTCGAGAAGTCCGAGACTATGTCAGCGAACACGGGCTTGAAGTCAGATAGAGGAGCATGCGGGGGGCGATAAACAACGCCAACAAGAAGAGTGCCCACGGAGGTCAAAATCACCTCTGCGAAGAAATATTCCGGGCCGGAAACCTGAGAGTGAGAGGAAGACGCGATTACAGCGGACGGGAGAGACTCGCGGATGTATAGGCAGACGCCTCCACCTATTCTGCCATTCCTATCACAGCGAAAAAGAACATAGCCCGGTAACGAGCAGAGAGAGCTAGGCACGTCTCCGAAACCGCGATAACGTCGTAGGGCGCACACATAAAGAAAGACGCGAAGGAGTTGAAATGCCGAGTGAGCGGCTCAGCACTGACGTGTCCGAGAGATAAGGATAGAGAGCGGGCAGAGGCTGGAGCGTCAACGGGAGATGCACGGGAGTTCACCTGTCACGCAAGTTTGGTATCCAAGTCTGCTGCGGAAGTAATTTTGATCGCCGGATTGGCCTCAGATTTCTTAACGAAAACTGAGCCGTCCCGATGTCAGATTTTGGCAAAACTGCGAGAGCGAGAGATCGTTCGACAGCGCTTAAGAAGAGCAAAGGTGTCGCTCGGCAGGTGCTCAAACAAGACTGGGGGGGGGGGGGTCGATCGACGAGGCGGGAAGATCCCGCTTTGAGCGCTTGGCCGCCAGGATCGCGTTACGCGCGGTGGTGGTCGCGAGTTTGGCGAGGATCGTGCGAGAGCGATCCGGCAAGGACGACCGCGGCACTAAGAGTGGCCCCTAGCGCACGCGCAATCTGCGCAACCTGGGCCCGCAAATCCTCCCCAGAGGTCTCTGGGATGCCCGAGATAATTAGCTCGCTGGACATACCTGCGAGCTCCAAACGATCTATACGGGCTCTGGCTGACTCTACCTCGGAGGTTAGAGCGGACAGGGAGACAGCCCACTGCTTCGCCTCAGCCTGCGAGTCCTTTACGGCAGAGGAGACGCTGGCGAGTTCGGTCGAAGAGGCGCTCACTTTCGACTCGAGGGATTTTGTACGGTCGTCCAGATTAACAAGCTTCTTCGAGTGCTCTTCCGCGGTGATAGTCAGTCTGTCCAAGCAGGCATTGATGAGATTCATCTGGGCTTGCTGGTCGGTCATGAAGCTAGTAAGCGACGCCGTGAGATCTCTGACTGCCGTGGTCAGAAGAGATGTGAAGCGAGATGTCTCCAAGTGAAAGCGGCGTCAAAGTAGGATGCGGAGACAGCAGCGGTGACGGCGACGGCGAGGGAGCAGGAGCCCGAGGCGAACCAGTCGTCTCAATGATAGGAGGCTTGAACGTCGTAAGAGTCCTCTTGCACGTCTGGGCGTGTGATTTAAGGCACCCAGGGTGCATTACAGCCTTGTAAGTGGAGCATCGGGATGACTCCTTGGCGATGTCTTTATGACATTTGGCGCACGTCCTCTCACGCTCCATGTTCCGCTTAGCGCAGGTACCTGGTAGGTGGTAGGTCTGGCGAAGGTGGCAAGCTTGGCGGCGAGCGACGAAGAAGAGGGCATCCGGGCAGCCACAGAAATTCAAAACTCCAGGATTTAACAGAAAATCCGTCTCACTCACAATGGGGGTTAGAAAATCTGTCAATTTGGCAATAGAAAAATAGGCGGATTCTCGTCGGCATAAAAATCAGCCGACTAAGATAAATAGGCCAAAATGTAGGCGGGCCGATCGAGATTACGCACACAAGCTGTAACAGGCCCCACGGGGCAGAGATCGGCAGAAAATTGCCCGAGAAGCAAGACCGATGAAAGTGGCGTGCGGATACTCACAGAGAGTGAGGGAGAGGGGGGGCGAGGAGTGGATGGAGGAGTGGGTGAGGCAGAGAGGAAACCGAGATTGGACCGAGAGTGAACAGATAGGGAGAAGGAGTTAGGCGTTAGATTTAAGGAAATAGATATAAGGAGTTTAGGAATAAGAATTTTGTGGAAAGGATTGAAACCCCGAGGGGAACAAATAAAGATATTATTACTTTTAATGGTTTACTTGCCTTTCCAATGATAGGAATTTATGTTTATTTTTGGTCCATTTGGTAGAGGTAGTTGTGTTACCCCGGATTGTCTGGATTAATATGGAACACAATTTTTTTAACACAAATTCAGCACTTTATTATTTCACAGTATCTATATATATCTATCGTGATACCCGAACATAGGCTCGACACTCTCTGCCTGACCGCTCGCTCAAGGGCTTATCACCAACTGAATCCCTTTAGTTTCCGGGGTTCGTATCATCCCCTACCTGCGGGGACGAACCCCCTCCTGGGCCCCTCAGCGGTCGCCACAATCCCTCCATTTTTTCAGCCTTAGCGGTGTTATTTTTTTCCTAGGCTGCTCCTCTTGTTCCGTTTCTGGAATTATCTCTTCGACAAATTGGTCTCCCGTGTCGGATATTGGTCCTGCTTCCTTTGTTGGTTCTGATGTTCCTTTGGTCTCGCAGGATTGTTGGTTGCCTGATTCCGGGATCTTCTTCACTTGGGTGATGTGCCGTCGTACCCTTTTTCCGTCTCCACTTAAGGGGCTAGACTCCCGCGTGACGTCACGAGATCTGGCCCCTCGCTGTATTACCGACAGTTTTTAAAGGTCGAGATGGAGCTGCACTCAATGTCTATCGCGCGACCCAGCGGCCAGCTTGGGTTCATTTGTTTTGACTCCCTTGATTGCGTCACCCGCTTATCGCTTCTGCAATCTTGAACTGCGGGCTGCTCCCGACTCCCGATGTTCCGGCCAAGGCTCGAGCCGGAGTCGCACACATACTTCGCACGCACACACATGTATCAAGCGGCGCGGTACTCTTTCGCTCGGATACCCGGTAGAATGAGACTGTCTCACTCCGATGACTGTAGAGTCTATATTAGATTCTGTATCTCACCAGTCCGTATAATATGAAATGGGAAAATTGCCTTGCTATAAATATTTGTTTGTCCGAAATATCACTAAAAGCACATAGAAGAATCACAATTCTTTTACTGAAATAGGGAAATTGTACTGTAGTCGCCCAAGTAGTGCTTTGGGTAAAGTGATGGATTTGCACTTGAAAAGAATAAGTTCGATTCCGCCTCGTTCATGTATTTTACACTTTTTTTCTTTACATTTTTATAAAGCCGATATACGATCAATTCAATGCATTACTATACTTTTGGCAATATAAATGAACTTATCCAATTATTTATAAGATAGGCTTACTAGAAATCAAAATGAGACAGTCTACTTCATTTCACTGATGAATGACAGACATGATGTATGATATTTTCTGGTACCATTGTTTATGGAAATATAAGTAGGACTGTTTCAAAATTTAAAAGAGCGCTTCACTCACTGTTTGCGAGTTTCAAAAAACTGATGGTAATAAAATCAAAATCTTGGTAAGCACAGCCATTTCAACTTTAGTCAGTACACATGTGCACAATAATTTGAGACTTATGGATCTTAGAAACTGCAAAGGCATGGCAGGTTTTCAACCATACCTTTGAGTTGAAATATGAATTCTGCGTAACAATATTCTGATAGTACTATGAACAGTACTTCAACAAATATGTTCTCCCCTTACGCAGTTACCAGCCCTGGTACGTGATATGTGAAATGGAAACTAGCACGATTGATAACATCAATACGTTACATAGGCTGTTGAATTACAAACAATCAAGCTACTGAAAGGCATTTTCTACCAAACATATAAACAACTCTACTTGCATCTAGTTTATAGAACAGCTAATATCCCAAAAAGTAAATGTGCAAATGAAGATGTTGATTAGAGCGTCCATTCTAGAAAAAACCATCGCCAAAGTATATACTCTTACACAGCATCTTTCAAAGGTATGTTTGAGGGGACCTGCATGTTGTGCCTCCTACATATGCATTACCAAGATTCTCAAACATCAAATTATGCTGCGAACGACTGCACTTGCCAAGTGTTTGGTAACTACAGTTTATAGTATCCTAGCGAACATATTTCTGCTGGCTCTTAGGTATAGAAGGTCTCAAATTGCTACAATGGTATACAAGTATTTCCATGGCAAGGCAGCGTAAATGTAAATGAGTTGAAAGATTACTACGCTTATTCTGGTTTGAAACATTGCTATTCACCAAGAAACAATGCAATCCCATAAAACTACAACCAACCGGACCATTCTTGTTTGCATTTATATGTGTTGCAGCTAAAAATCATACATCAGAATGAGTCTGCAGTGCAGAATGTCTCTGCATCCCGTCAGCACGTGACTAACCTAACCCGATAGCTTGCTGTCAAATAGCTATGTTTTGACAGGATAGAGTGCAGAATAGTCCTTTCACTTACGCGCCACCTCGATCGCGCTGGCCGAACTAAAGTACTCAGCTAGACCGCTCTGCATATCAACAACATGGCTTCAGTACGCCAAAAATCCCACTTCGCGCCGTGAAATCCTACACGCTTATATAACTTGACTTTGGATTGGGAATGGTCTCAATCGATAGATAAATGATTAGTACAGGCGGCTACGTTGGCGGTTTTTTGAAAAATGCTCTTACTGTGTTACAAAAACCCCCGTGTAAAAGGCTTCCTCAGCGCGGTTTTGACAACTTTTAGCACATTGGTATGACTATAAAGCGACGTAAACTTGGAAAACCGCCAACGTAGCCGCCTGTACTAATCTTTTATCTATCGATTGAGACCATTCCCAATCCAAAATCATGTCATATAAGCCCGTAGGATTTCACGGCGCGGACCCATATTTTCGGCCATTTGAGCCGGTAAAGTAGCGCCTCTACCATGCGGAGTCTAGCCCCTTAAGGTTAATTCGTTACCCTTTCTTGCCATTACAATGAATTCTTCCCTGTTGAATCGAGTGGTTAACTTATGGGGAATGACTACATTCTGCATTATCACTTTATCGCCTTGCCTAATGTCGCATTCCTTTGCTCCTCTGGCCCTATCTTCCTTCTGTTTCCCTTTTTGTTTATTCACCATATCGTTCTGGCGCGCTTCTTCATTTACTTCTTCCCCTATCAAATCTGTTATTGATGGAAGCTTATCCCGAATATTTCTGCTGAGCATTAGCTCACTTGGCGATTTCCCTGTGGTTCCGTGGGGTGTGATGTTATACATAAGCGTAAATTTTTGCAATTCTGTTTGGTAATCAGTTTTGTTGGCGTGGGCAATTTGCAGGCGTTTTAAGATTGCTCTATTCATGTTTTCAACCTCCCCATTCGCTTGTGGCCAATAGGGGGGTGTCCGGACTAACTCAATGTCGTTGTTGTTGCAAAATTGCTTGAATTCTTGGCTTACAAACTGTGTGCCGTTGTCGACTCTAATCGATCGTGGTATCCCCAGTCTTGCAAATATTTCGTTTAGGTATTCTATGATCTTAGCTGAGGTAGTTGCCTTTAAGAATTTTATCTCCTGGTATCGGGAATAATAATCTATTAAAACTAATACCATGTCTTTGTTAGGGAGGGGCCCCATGAGATCCATAGCAATGTATTTCCAAGGGCCGTCCGGAAATAGGTGCCTAGCCATAGGTGGAGGTCTATTAGGTTGCGATACCAGGAGACAACTTCTGCATTGTTTGACATATTGTTCTGCTTGCCTATCGATGCGTGGCCACCAGACTTTGGTTTGCAGGCGTCTTTTCATTAGCGTTTCTCCCGGGTGTCCTTCGTGGGCCAATTCAAGCACTTGTTGGCGTAGAGATCGGGGAATAACAATTTTGTTTCCCCTTAACATGACGGAGTCTAAGGTCGCGAGTTCAAACCTGAAAGGGTAGAAGATGTTCTTGTCTGCTGTTTCTCAGGAGTTCTCGTTGACCTTGATTACTGCTTCCGAAATTTCCTCGTCTTTTGAGCTTTCGCGTACGATTTGTGAAACCTTTATTGCCTTAGGTGTGCTGGTTTCAATTATTGAAAAGATGTGTTGTTCGCCGTCTGTGTCGAGTGGGTGTTCTGTTGTCAACTGGCACAGTCTTGACATTGGATCAGCAATATTCTCTTTCTCCGGCCGGTATAGGACTTTGAAGTTGAATGACTGCAGTCTTAACACCCAGCGCTCGATTCTCGCTGGTGGTTTTGATGATGGTTTAAAAATCATCTCGAGCGGCTTATGGTCTGTGACTAATTCGAATTCAAGTCCCGCTAGGTAGTAATAGAAACGTTCCACGACCCATACCAGGGCTAGGCTTTCTTTCTCTGTTTGAGAGTACCGTCGTTCCACTTCTGATTGACTCCTGCTGGCATTTGAGATTACGCGGGGACGTTGCTCTGTGTCAAACTGCAACAGTACAGCTCCCAATGCTACTGGGCTCGCGTCTGCTATAAGCCGTGTTCTCCGTTGGAGATCAAAAAAAGCCAGCGTCGGTAGCTTCGCTAGCGACTCTTTTAGTTTTCTGAACTGTAGTTCGTCCCCTTGGGTCCACGAGAAAGCTGCATCTTTCTTCGTTAATTGGCGCAGCTGTTCTGTAGAGCTTCCAAGATCAGGTACGAATTTTCCCAAATAAGTTACTAGTCCTAAAAAGCTCCGCAGTTCTTCCTTGTTTGCCGGTGGGCGGAACTTCAATACTGTTTCTATCTACTTCTCGTCTGCATTTATGCCATGGTTTGATAGCTTGTGGCCAAGGAAGTCAAGCTCTTGCACTTTGAACAGGCATTTTGTTTTGTTTAGAAGTACATCATTCTCTTGCAGCACTCGCAGCACATCTTCCAAACACCGGTCATGTTGCGCTTCCGAGTTTCCAAACACGATGATATCATCCAGGTAGTTGATGCAATTTGTACATGGTGCTAGCAACTCCTCAAACACTCTTTGGAAGATTTCTGGTGCAGAATTAACCCCAAACATTAGGCGTTTATATCGAAAAACTCCACGGTGAGTTATAAAAGTTGTGATCGACCGGCTTCCTTCGTCCAATTCTAGTTGGTGGTAGGTGTTCACTAGATCGAGACGAGAAAAGTATGTTGCCCCTCTGAGTTTTGTCATGATGCCATCGAACGTTGGTAGTGGGTAATTTTCTCGGGTGATAGCCTCGTTCGCTCTACGCATATCGACGCAAATACGGATATCACCATTTCCTTTAAATATCACCACCATTGGTGATATCCATGCGCTCGGCTGTGTCACCTTTTCTATGATGCCGCTTCGTAGAGCTTCATCCAGTCTTTCTTCTATCCGCGCTTCCAGTGATATCGGTACTCGTCGCAGCGGTTGTCGCACTGGTTTTACGCTGCGATTTATAGTCAATTGCACGGTTACATTCTTGACTTTCGGAAATGGACTGTGAGTTTGAATTCGATTTATATTTAGTCCTAATTTTAAGACTCCCAAGCGTATCGCTGTCTCTTTTCCCAATAGAGAGATTTCACCTCCGTTCACCACGTAAAACATGGCTATAATTTCGGTTGAGCCTCGGACGTTAATGGTGCTTCTGAATCGATGATAGACTCCTAGTGCCTGGTTTGAAGCGTATGGTTTCAATATATCCGTCGTTTGAGGGTCGATATCCCACGTGATGGCCTGCTGCTGCTTAAGTTTTTCCCAATCTTCACCTGTGATGATGTTAGCCTTCGATCCCGAGTCAATTAGCATTGAAATAGGTTTCCCTCCAACTGCGCAAATGATTATACTCTCATCTCTTGCTGGAGGCTCGGTGGTCTCTTCATTCTTTATATGAAAGCAATCGAAGTTTCTTAATCGGATCGGTGACTTTCCTTGCTCGGCATCCGATTCTCCTATATCCAGAAAATGTATTGTTCTCCGAAAACGTTTGTTAGCGCTGTCCGTGTTTGACCATGGCCGGTTCCTTTTCTGTGGTCTTGTTCTGCAGCAACGCGTAAAATGCCCTTGTGAACCACATTTCCTGCACTTTGCCTCTCTGGCTAGACAGTCCCTTCCGTTTGTCGAGTGGCCAGCCCGGCCACATCTTGTACATTGCCAGTCTGTTGTTTTATTTTGCACCAGAATTTTATTAACCAGTGAAGTTGATGGAGTCGGTTGATCCTTGTTACTGTACATTACCGTTGACTGACTCGCTATTTGTTCGTGAACTTGGCAGAGGGCCACGATGTCATCTAGTGATTGTTCCTTTTCCAGGATTTTCTTTTTTAGTTCCATGGGGGCCCAGCTGTCGATAATCTTATCCTTTATGTTAATTTCTAAAGCGTCCTGTTGTGATGCTCCAAATGTACACTTGGCTGCCTGCTGTCTGATTCTGAGAAGAAATTTGCTGAATCCTTCTCCTGACTCCGGTTTCAGGTTCCTGAAAGTATGTCTCTCAAAAGTAGAATTCTGCCTGGGTGAGAAAAATTCTGTTAGTTTCTCCACTAGGGTACTGAACACATCGTTCTTTCTTTCTGGATCAAATTCCTCTAGGGCGTCCGGGAGTGTGTACGCAACATCTTGCAGTTGCGTACCTCCCAGGTGCAACAACTTATTTTTCTTTTTTTCCGTGTCAACAATATCCTCAGCCGACAAATATAGCTTTAGAGAGCGTAACCATTTCTCCCATTCATTTCTGATCAAAGCTTTATCTATGATGTCGCAAAGGAACGGTTTAACTCCGTATTCTGTCATCCTGTGGCTCTCAGCCTTCCGCTCTTTTATTATGGCTCACAGCCTATCTGTTCGTTTCCTGTGGCTCTCAGCCTTCCGCTCCTTTACTATGGCTCACAGCCTATCTGTTCTTTCCCTGTGGCTCTCAGCCTTCCGATTCTTTGATTTTGGCTCTCAGCCGTATGTCCCGACTTCCGCGGGGTTCGAAACAAAACACTCCTCGTCGCCAATTTGTGTTACCCCGGATTGTCTGGATTAATATGGAACACAATTTTTTTAACACAAATTCAGCACTTTATTATTTCACAGTATCCATATATATCTACCCCCCCCCCCCCAACACCCCCTCCCCCACGACATTAAAATGTTAAAAAATGCGCCAAGTAGTTTTGTCTATCTCTCTACAGTTTAATGCCACAGCAAAATTTACCAAAAATATAAACGGATATCATTCAAAAGCCAAGCCAATCATCAAAATTAACAAAAAAATTAATCAAATTCCAAAACAATCAAAATTAAATAAAATAAAATAAAGTCTACAAAAATGGCAAACTGGCTGCGTAGAAACGTGATGTAATTAAGACCGAGACAAAACACCCCTCTATCGTCATTCGCATGGCCAGTTTGCCAAGTTTTTGTAGACTTTATTTTATTTTATTTAATTTTGATTGTTTTGGAATTTGATTAATTTTTTTGTTAATTTACGTAGCCAGTCTAATTTGTCACTTTAATTTAATTAGGTGTATCTTGACTGTCAAGATCGCAGCTCACGGAACGCTTCAGCTAAGGAGCTAAAACAATCATGCACCATTTGAGGTTATTAGTATGTGTTCATCAAATCGCAACACTTTGAATTCTGCGCTCCCTGAGCTATGCACTTAGTAGTCATCATCAAGGTACACCAAGATTAAGAGTGTGTATGTGAGAATAGCTTATCTTCATACACACTTTAATTTTAGAGTATCTAGACTGTTAAGTGTGTAACTCAAGGAGTCCACAATCGTTAATTAATGCTGAAGTTTCCTATAAGCAAGTACTACACACTTGACAACCAAATACAGCGATTTGTGAGTCACAGACTTCTCACTTTTAGGACTTTCCATAATCATAATTCGCAATAATCACAAGATCACAGAGCCAGGGGCAAGTACAGTACAGTGTTTTATTAATAAATATCGTACAGTACAGTGTTTTATTAATGATTTATCACATAGCATTCACACCTGACCAGCCATCGCGTATGACACATAACCAGCCATGGTGTAAAACATAATAGTCTGCTATGGTATAAAACCATGTTACCTGCGCAGCACTCTGTAGCACTTCGCGGTGGCGCCAGCTCGCGTGAAACACGTGAGAGTAACATTTTTAGGAATTGTATTAATCCGGACGATGAAACTCTTAATCCGCTTTGCCTTTTCCACGAGAAAAATAAAAGAGGAAATTCATATCTCCGGAACGACTGGACCGATCCACATGATTCTTGGCTCATTGGATTCAGAAAAATCAACGATGAAATACAAAATTCTGAAATAAATTCTTGGGGCTCTAACTTTCGCATAAATCGAGGTGAAAGTTTGGTAACTAAGGATAACAGCTAGTGTTCGGGATAATATAGCCTCGGCTGTCGCGCGCCGGAGTGTCATATATATATGGAGAGGGAACTTCTACTTGGCGCGAGACTCTACCGAGTCTCCTGATCGTGATACCCGAACATAGGCTCGACACTCTCTGCCTGACCGCTCGCTCAAGGGCTTATCACCATATGAATCCCTTTAGTTTCCGGGGTTCGTATCATCCCCTACCTGCGGGGACGAACCCCCTCCTGGGCCCCTCAGCGGTCGCCACAGTAGTGAACGTCAAAAACAGTAAAATGTAAAAAAAAGCGCCAAGTAGTTTGATAACTCACATAAAATAATTATTTAACTTGCATCTGTAAGTTTAAACTTAGCATGTGCAAATTTATATCAAGATAGTCATGCTAGTAATGTTTTTTGATTGGTAATTAAGTACGCACATGCCAAGTTTTAAAGTCCAAAAACAAAAAAGTGCTGCGTAGTGCTGCGCAGGTAACATGGTTTTACACCGACACATTGATTATGCCATGGCTGGTTGTGTGTCAACAAAACCATGTTATCTGCGCAGCACTACACAGCACTTCGCAGTGGCGCCCGCTCCTATGAGAAAAGTCAGAGTAACCTTTTTTGGAATTGATGTGCCGTAATCATCATCATCATGAATCTTAATCCGCCTTGCCTTTAGCACGAGAAAAAATAAAAGGAGAGATTCATATCTCCTGAACAACTGAACCGATTCGCTTGATTCTTGGCTCATTAGATTCAGAAAAATAATCGAAGAAATACAAAATTCATAAATAAATCTTTAGAGCTATATCTTGTGCATAAATGACGGCGAAAATTTGGTAACTATGGATAACAGGTACCGAGGACAATGTAGCCTTGGCAGTCGCGCGCCGTACGTATATAACTATAACTATCTGTTATATGGTACCTTAAAGAACGCGTGCTTAACAATTTTACTGCAATAAATATTGTAATAAATTCTTACTTTTGGAGGCAACGGTGTGGGCAATGTCATTAAACCACTATAATTCTCCGGCCGACTCCACCAGGCTAGGAATTGCAGGAAAAAGGCGCCGAATTCAATTGACAATGTAACAACTCTTTGAAGAACGTCCATGCCGTCATTGATACCAAACTGATTTTTCTTCATCTTCTGCAGAATATCCGATATGCTACTGCTTGGTTGATCATCGGCATATGTCAGTGTGACGGGTATCAAACTTAACAGCGGCGTTGGGTAGACAGATTTCCCCGAAAGATACAATATGTAACTGTACAATACTAGAATTTCATATAAAGTGCAAGCCGTCGTACATGATTGCGCAGCGTATAATCGACATTGTTTTTCCCATGTCTGCAACAAACAAATTATAATTGAAAATGGATCACTTAAGGAGATATTCTCATTCGATGCGGTTATTCGAAGCTATCGCAAACCGGAAAGGAAATGTTTTATGGAAAAAAACTGAAATTTCGCACAGGCATTTCGGAATGTTCGAGAAACGCAGTGACATTGTTATGCCATTATTAGGAAATGATGTGTTTTTTTTCGCATGCGTAACCCAAGGTGCGGTATTGCCTATCCCGTATTGGCGTTCTTGTATTCGTTGGACATTACGAAGTGGGTTGGCGAATCCTAGTTGTACTCGGAATTATTCGGATGTTTTCCAATCCGAGTCAGCACGGGACTTGTCAATCCCTCTTCCCCTCAACCGTAATAGGAAGCGAATAACAAGGAGGTTCGTGAACTCTTTTGATGAAATTTGGTGGAGACGTAGTGTTAGGGCTACTGATTAAAGATATGTAAATCCCCCAAACTGATATTAAAATGTAAAAAAAACGCCAAGTAGTTTTGTTCCATACTTCGCAAATCCGATAAATCTGTTCTCCCACAAAACTGTTTCCCCTTCAACAAAATCTCTACGCACAGATTACTACAACAGTATCTGTTCGGTCATGGACCAATTAATGTATAATATACGCGGCGAGGCGAGACGGTAGCGCCTCAGTAGCGGCGGTGTTTAACGTTCCGCGTTAGACACCGGCGCTAGCGAATCTCCTCTCTCTCCATCCTTCTGCCAAACGGTGGCAGCTCGAGTGACATTGCGCGTCGCTCATCGATTTGCGTATCTAGCTACCGGCGTCGCATCGACCCTCTCGCTTCGACGGTCTCTTCGATCCTCGATCGCCTACAGTACGGACGAATTACGGACGGAATTCCTCTGCAACTTTCGGTTTCGGCTAATACAATTACGATGAGCTCGGATTCCTCTAGTCTTCCTCTGACTAAGGGTAAATCCTCGTGAGCGGTTACACGCGTTTTCGGTGAACCTCTGTAGTCAGTGATTGTAAATAACGGTGTTCCTCGGAATTCCTCACTGATTCTGTGGTAATAAACGATTGACTGAGATATTTTCCAAACCCCGGCTAGCTTCTCTCTCTTACACCAGGTCCGCAAGCAACAGTATCGAAGCAAAAGGATTTGAATTACTAACTCCTCGAAATTGACGAAAAATATAAATGGAACATTAGAAAGCCAAGTCTTCATTCAAACACTTTAATGAAAAAAGAGCGCCAAGTAGTTTTGTCCGTTATCCCTGTTACATCCTCAGCGCGAATCTGACGACTTTCCTTTTCCAAAAACACACCGTTTTCATTTTCTCATAGCTTTCTCCTTGCGTAATATTCGAGTCTTAAACTCGACCGTTCGACCGTCCCTTTCACATGTTATCGCTCCGACCCTTGACTTCTTCTTAGGGGAGGCAGTCCCACAGCTGCGTGCACTTGGGTGCATCTAGGATTTCACACTCACACATTCAAAACTAACTCACTCACGTTCCCACTCTTGCTACTTTTTCCTGGAATTTCGGGACTTCTGGAGTATATAAACCCTGATTTTCTGGAGGAAAAGCGGGACTTCAGTAGAATCCTTCGAGCAAGACGTATCTCTGCCCGTTGTATCTCAGTAAGCATAGTGCGTAGACGTGGATTAGATAGAGCATTAGTACTCCTTCGAAACCGTTTCATTCAACCGTACAGTTCAGCCATATACCGCGACTGTTAGGCAAGTAATTGTTCACCGCATCCCCGTTTAACTCGTGACGTGAAACGAGCCAACCTAACTATTAAGTTCATCGCGCTCAAAACCTAAGATATTGTACCAAAGCCGATTTTAAAGTGTAACAATATATATATATCTTTATTTTTACATCTAAAGTCAAAGATTCCAAAAACTCATTTTAAACAGCCCATCCACATTTCTCTTAACTATAACTGAAGAAACATACCAAGGGAACATCGTAGAACACTTGGTAGTCTTTGCCGCTCGAGACATAACCAAGGCGAGCCATCTGAGCAATCAACTATTTAACTTCACGAAAGAGGCATTGAGAAACCTCAACGTTATCCTCGAAGCTGACGAGCGTTTCCACACCACTGACGGTTAGTCATACCCCAGTGCTGGTTGGCCGTTATATTAATCCGAAGCTTGGAGCGCGTTACCCTTGATCAAATTTAGTTATTTCTTTAGTCGATCAAGGATTAGAGTCAAAGTGCAATCTATAGAGCTGACGAGCGTTCCCACACCACTGACGGTTAGTCATACCCCAGTGCTGGTTGGCCGTTATATTAATCCGAGGCTCATGATTCACTTACAGTAAAATCATTAAAAATCGCCAAAAAGGCTAGATTGCTCAGAAGTAGGTTTTACCATTCAGAAACGTCGCCGACTTGAACCTCGGCTCGTAACATCCCTAAAAAGATCTTCTCTCACAAAAAAGTGACGCATTCCATAAAATGCCTCACAAAAATATATTTCTAACAATAAGTGTTGAACCTACCACTTCTACCTCTACTTCACCAAAAATGTAATTGATATCTTTATGGAAATGGGAAGCCAAGTTTCTATTGATTGATATCATTGGAAAGTAAAATCTTTATTCAAACACTAACCCAAAAAAGATCGTGCCTCACAAAAAACTGTACCGCATTCCACAAACACCCCACAAAAATTAGAATAATGAACAAAGAAAGTGCAATACTTGACCAGCCCGGTTCTTCAAAAATCGAGTTCCAAGTCAACACACAAATGGATGCGATCATATGAACCGTATTTTGTTCAAGTCCCACTATTTTATCACAGGTATTTAAACTATAAAGTATAATTTTTTATCGAATTTCCATAAGAGCCCGTGTGTATAAGAACGGAACTATGGATATTGATTATTTATAAACTATACAGACAAATCAGTTGAAATTTGAGGAGCGATGCTTCCATCTTATTATTTTCATTTTCGGCACCAGAAAAAGTAACTATTTTGTTAGTGATCGCTTAGATGGTAAATTATTATTCAAATGATACCTCTCATCATCGCAAATCGCTATGCTATTGTTAAGCCTCGTCTTCACTAGAAACAGTTTGATCGGGAACAGGGTTTGGGAACAGGGTCGAAAGGTCTCGAGGTTCGGTCAGGATGCGAAGCACGTGGCAGAGGCCCCCGGAACGGGGTCCGAGTACCCTCGCCATTGTTTCCTTCCTCCCGGAAAGTCTACCTCCCTGGACTCTTGCTATGATACTACTATCTGGCCAGATCTGACCAGAGTTTATTGCTGCTCTTTGTGCCCGGAGTCGTCCCGAAATGTGTCGTGTTTCCGTACGATGTTCTCTCGATGTTTCTTGTGTCACCTCTGGGAGGTGACAAACGAGAGAACACGAGGAAACATTGGTCGAGAAACGTCAGATATTTCGGCGTACGGAGGGCGCAGGTAGACAAAACTCGTGGAATCGTTTGAAAAGGCTTCAATGCATCTACCAATTTAGTTTCAGCAAGATAACGCCACGCCAACCGGAGATATTACCGATTTCGTCGGATAAATTAGTGTCACGAGAAATTAATGGCGATTTGATTGCTAGAGTATTGTTTTAATGAAAACCTCGCCCTTTACGAACAATACGTCGCTTCCCGTTTGCCGATATCTAACGCAGGCTCCGAGTTATGATTTTTTAAAGGGGGCCCGGTGTCGGCAAAGAATTAGGTTTCCATAAAAAAATATTCCAATAATCAAATCGGCGCAAATTTTTCGGGACACTAATTTATCGGACGAAATCGGGTATATCTTCGGTTCGCGTGAAAGTATCTCGCTGAAATTAAATGGCTAGACGCATTGAAGCCTTTTCAAACGATTCGGCGAGTTTTGTTTACCTGCGCCCCCCCTACCCCGAGTTAGCTCCTTCGAACTCAGGCCGGTCACGATCGCCGGCTGCGTGGCCGCGCGCGCGACACCGGCCCTCCTTTAAAAAATCATAACTCGGAACCTGCGTTAGATACCGGAAAACGGGAAGCGACGTATTGTCGGCAAAGGATTAGGTTTTCATAAAAAAAATATTCTAATAATCAGATCGCCGCTAAATTCTTCCGTCTCCAATTTGTCAGGCAGAAACGGAACGATCTCCGGTTCGCGTGGCAGTATCTGGCTGTAATTAATTTGCAAGACGCATTGAAGCCTGCTTTAAAACAAAGCGTATTTGTGGTGATCGGTGAGCGCAATGCGATCGGGATCGTTTTTCAAAATGGGCGAAAAAATGTCAAAAAAATGTTGAAACATTTTTGGATCCGATATTTTCGTGGCAAAAATCTGTGGGAGGAACGCGATAATAATTGGCAAGTGTTAGCAGTACGTATAACATCGCCAAGATTAGCGAGGCGCCTTCTGAAAATACGCCCTCTGATTGTTGCGTAAAGGGGCACCACCTTGGGTAGGCACTTGCCGCTTGGTGCGGGCCTGCGCTGACCAACATTTAGCCGCGCGCAGTGTGCGTCTGACGCAGTGTGACGCAGTGTGCGTGTCACGTCTGAGCTCCTAAAGTAAGATAGCACCCTATATTTTTGAAGGGCGTATTGTTATCGGGGGGGGGGGTCCCTCCCCCCAAGATGGCCGCCTTCGTTTAGGAGACTTTTGGAGGACCCTGTATACCCTTCTTTTTTTTGTCTATACGCACGCTCTCTCTCTCTCTCTCTCTCTCTCTCTGTGAGTATCCGCACACAGTTCTTATCACTCCTGCTTTTCGACACTCTGTTGCCGCTTTTCTGCCCCGTGGGGCCTGTTCCAGGTATGGAACCTGTTCTCCATCGGCCTGCGCTTTTTTGGCCTAAAAATCATATCGGCATCTTATCCAGCTGACGAGAACTCGTCAATTTTTCTGTGGCCACTTTTGACAGAAATCCTAACCCCCGTTTCTCTGTGGGTGAAAATTTCTGTTGCTGTTGAGAAATTTTCAAATTTCTCCAACTCCGGTGCGCCCTCATACCGGCCGCACGTCGTCAGGCCTGCCACCCTCGCCTAGCCGGCTACCTACACCACCTGCAGGAATGCAAACACCCCAGTCTACCATGGACAGCGTGACAGTCTCTGTGCCTGTCAAATGCATTAAGTGTCGGCAAGAGATTAAGCGGGACATTAGCTCCTGCCCGTCCTGCATGGGATTTACGCATCCGGGGTGCATGCCGGCACACATGGTGGCTTGCAAGTCCGCCGCGGCTCGCTCATCTGCTCCGGCTTCTACTTCTGCAGTCCCGGCCGCTTCTCTGCCAACCGGGCCGAGTCTGCAGCACCCCCAGCGACTCACAGTCATCCGGTCCGGCAGCTCACCTTCGCCGGCCACGTCGTCGGCTGTCGCCTCGTCGCTTCCGCTGCCTACCGTCACCGCGGCATCTGCGGATATCGTTGCTCTCACTGCAGCAATTCAGAGCCTCTCCACTAACCTGGCCAATTTCATGGTGGAGCAACGCTCGCAGATGGAGACGGTCCAGGCCTGCCTGGTCATACTTACTGCCACCTCTGCCCAGCACACCGACAATCTCAACAAGCTGGACTCCCGCGCGAAGGCCCTCGAGTCCAAAGCCTCCACCAGCTCGGCGCAGCTTGCCAGCCTATCGGCCACCGTCGACAGCCTCCGAGCCGATCTAACGGAGATTCGTACCGATCAGTCAAACCTAATCTTCGAGGTTGACTCCACCACCGCGGCACGCATCGCTTGGCTCGAGCTGCTCACTCGTTCAGCGGAGCTCACGATCTCCGCTTTCCCAGAGTCCCCTGGCGCGAACCTGCGGACCCATGTTCTCCGTGTCGCGCAGGCGCTGTAAGCTCCTGTGACTGACGCTCCTCAGACATTGTGTCGGTCTCGCGCATGCGCGGGACCCCCACCGGTGAGCGCCCGCGTATGATCCGCGTCAAGCTTGCGTCGGCCGCGCTGCGTAACGCCGTTCTTTCGGCCAAGCGCGCGAAGCGGGACCTTCCTGCTTCGGCCCTTGACCCTGCATACTCCTCTCGTCCGATTAACGTCAACGAATTTCTGTGACGAGAAACCTCCTCCCTTCTCAAGCGCTGCCGATCGCCCGCCAGAGAGCGAGGTTACTCCCGCGTGGGGTACCGCGACGGGAGTATTTTCGTTAAGAAGACCTTCACCGACTCCCCGATCAGGATAGACTCGGCACGCGACGTCGCACAGTGGCCGATTTGGGTTCAAAACGCGCGCATCGAACTTTATGCACTAAAAAATTCACAGAGCAGGAACGAAAATTGAACGCTATATTCTTATTCTAGACACTATAGAGCACAGAAAATGTTAGTACACATTTTGTTTGTCTCGAATAGTTGTGAAGATAACGACAGATTTATAGAGTATGTTCCTATGTATTTAAATGGAGAACTTTAACTTTATCTACTGGGCCAGCAGCGTGAAGCAGCGTAATTATTTTTTCCCCTCTGAAAATATATTTTTTCCCGCAAATTTTGATATATAATTAATCTGCGGCAAATTGCGGGAAATTCCCTTAAAAATTAGTCAAAGTTTAAAATTTCAATCCCCATACATTTACAATTGCTTCACAAAATCCAAATATCAAACCATCATATTTAAGTGAAAAAATAACCATAATTTGGAATGTTTGCAATAATGCAATAAATGTAGGTGTTAAATATTTAATCATCTTCCGAACTGGATGAAATCTTAGGAGACTCAGGCTCCTCCTCGCTTTTGCTTCTAATTGAACTCTGCAAAAATTGAACCAGTTAGATATACAGACAGCTAAAGGCAAATTCTTATTGTTTATCCTAAAATATTGTTCTCACATCCGATTCGTCGTCATCTCTAACAACGAGTGCCTCGTACGAATCAGGAAGCGAATAAAGAAGTGATATATATTTAAATTGCAGAGATTTCTGGTGAGCTCGGATCCATTGATCTCCAATAAATATCTACCGAAAACCAAGCATGTGGAGGAGGTTCTTTATTCGCTTCCTAATTCGTACGAGGCACTCGTTGTTAGAGATGACGACGAATCGGATGTGAGAACAATATTTTAGGATAAACAATAAGAATTTGCCTTAACTGTCTGTATATCTAACAACTGGTTCAATTTTTGCAGAGTTCAATTACAAGCGAAAGCGAAGAGGAGCCTGAGTCTCTTAACATTTCATCCAGTTCGGAGGATGATTAAATGTTTAACAGCTTTATTTATTGCATTATTGCAAACATTCCAAATTGTTGTCACTGGAGAGGTAGGACTTCCATAATTATTAGTGCATACTCGCTTATTTGAAGCAGTACGATAAAGTTGTACAGGTATGCCACCAATTTACTCAAATTGTTATGTACGGTTTATATGTTAAGGATAGGGTAAAACGATGAAATTTGATCTAAGAAACAATTCTAAAATGAATCATATTACTTGATAGACGAAGAGAGAATATTGATTAAAATATTGCAATTTCTAACTTCCACTGGGCACCGTAATTTTAAAAAAAAGCTAATTATGGTCTAATATTAATCTTTATGTCACACAGATGAAAACAAGCCGAAAAAGTTGAGAATTGGTCCAATGCAACCTGAAATATTGTCCATGCGCGCATATTAGACCCAAATCGGCCACTGTGCGTCGAGTCTAAACTCGCGAGCAGTTACGGTCCCCGTTCGTCGCCCGTTAGCGCCCCGGCCTTTTCTCCGCCCTTTCTACGACTCGGGCATGTTAATGCCCAGTCGCTTGCCACCCACTTCGATCGCTCTACTTTCTTTTTTGAATCTTCTAACTTTGATGTCATTGCAGTTTCGGAGTCATGGCTCACCTCCTCTACTCCGGATACTCTGTGCGTACTTCCGGGGTACTCTCTTACCAGGTGCGAT
The DNA here is from genome assembly GCA_963675795.1 of Crossocerus cetratus. NCBI lineage: Eukaryota > Metazoa > Arthropoda > Insecta > Hymenoptera > Crabronidae > Crossocerus > Crossocerus cetratus. The sequence continues at coordinate 5,547,994 of OY776671.1, forward strand.
AGGTATGGTAGAATGGGTGGAGGCGGCTGTCTTTATATTCGTGCATTCTTTTCTTCCGCTGTAGTTGCGTTGTCCTCCTCCTCCCAAGTCGCCAGTCCAGAGGTCCTCGCCGAGTACCTCTTTGTTGAGGTGTCTATTCCCTCTATGGGTACTCTTCTGGTGGGGGTCGTCTACCCCCCCCCCCCCCACATGCTCCTCTCTCTTCCTTCGAGCCCCTGTTCACTGACATCGTCTCAGACTTCCCGAATAAGGTTGTCCTTCGCGACTGGAATGCGGACATGGGGTCCTCCTCTCCTGATTCTATCTACCTTGGAGAACTCTTTCCCCGCCTCAATCTTTTCTCTATCCCCTATCTCCCTACTTTTCACACTTCTTCCTCCTCCACTCGGCTCGACCTTGGCCTTGTGGACGATTGAAGGAGGGTAGTTTCCTTTTTTCAGAGCACTGAGCCTCATTGCTCCAACCATGACCTTATATCGCTAGACTACGTCCTAACTTCTCGGGTTACGCCAACTAATGACCTTCGTCGTAGGTATGGTTCTGTCAATCGTGAAGCGCTACTCGATGACATTTCGTAGCTTAGCTGTGTTCGCCTTGCTTCGAACTCCTGTGAGAGTAGTGTGAATCGGCTGGTAGATAATTTTAACGCGGGAATGCTCCGAGTTCTCGACGAGCTCTGCGTATTCGACGGCATTTTTTGGGGACTTGTATTCCATACGCGGACCCCAATTATGGAACGCCCTCCCTTGGTCTATCCGGGACTGCGATTCTGAGGCGGCTTTTAAAAGAGCTCTCTGGGCTCACTTCCTGGAGCGTTACTCCCTATAGCAATAGTTTTAAGTTTTAAGATTTGAGTTTTAAGGTTTCTGCGACGTCCGGGCTATCTCACCTTTTTACCTTTACTTTGTTACTGTTTTTATCTTTACTGTTACACCTTTATACAGTGTGACGGGGCAGGTTCGTCCCGTCGCAAGAACCGCTCGTCGCTCGCACGTAAACACGCTCGCTACGTACGTTCGCTGACTCGAACAGCCGTCACTCCAAGGGACACCTCTTCGATCGAAGCGCGTAGACTAACTCGCCTTCGGGCAACGAGTCCTCGACAGCTCGAACGAGACGAGGTGGCACCGAGGGGTCCAGGAGTATGTCCCATTGGCACCAGGAGCGACAGGCCCTGATGGGAGCTGCGGAGGGAAAGGTCGAAAGTCCAGTGAAGGTGCTCATCCCCTGTGACAGATAGACGACGAAGCCACGACGCAGCCTGGGTGCAGGCCGATATCGACGAACGAAGATCGGCAAGCGTGACGGCGACTCCTGCCCTACCGACAGCGGTAGAGGACCAGGCCGATGGACTTAGGCGCGCTAAGTTACCCTAAGTCACTCGTCACTCTTGTTGTGACGAGCCAACCGAGCGGACGCGCGATTCCCAGGCATTTTGTGTGAGGGACGAGCGAACGAGCGAGCGGATCCAAACTACTCATAGACGAGCGATTTCCCGGACGATCTTCCGAGCATCCAGGATCTTCAGCGAATCTCGGAGACAAGCAAGAAACAGTGAACGACCGGTAAGCCCCGCGCGTCCCTTTGTTCGTTTTTTGGGTGATTTCACGCCTTTTTGGTCAAGCATATTTTTAAGATTTTTTTACAGTTTGAACCTTAGAACCAAAATTTTGAAACTATTGTAAACTAGGTAGCTCATTCATGATTCATTCGTATTAAAGAGCTGAAGTTTGCTAAGCAAACACTAATTGCCAGTGGCTAGCATACCTTCACATTGCAATTGATTAGACCCAACACTTTACAAAATATATTAAGTACACAAGCTCTATTCTCATAAGACGCGAAACTTTAGAGCGACAAAATTGGAAAGTATATAGTGCATAATTTGCTTGATCGAGTTCATAACCCCCAAGAACCCCTTAAATTTGCCAATTTTTATGTATCGTGACTGTCAGGTGTAGCTCAACACAAAACCTAAAGTCCTGAAGTATGCTAAGCACTCGTACTCATTACCAATAGCTAGTACACCCCTAAACTACTGTAACGTAACGCATTGCCCTCATGCTATTTTGGAAAATCCAAAGGCCGAAAAGACTCCCCAGGTCAGAGGTACTCGCTCGACACTCGCTGGCAACTCCAGAAAGGGTCCCGAATAAGAATTCAGAATTATTACTAATGCCTGTTCTGTATGCGAGCGGACGCTCAATTCTCTAGGGTCGCGGGAGAGACTAAATAAGAATAGCGGCACCACTCGAAATACCCCGCAGAAAGAGGACTAATATCGAGGAAGAAGTGGACCTGACACCATCGACAGCCAAGTTCCTCTACTGGGCTGGCCACCCACGACGAGGATGATGCATGCTGATCCAGACAACCACCGAGGGAGCGCAATTGCCCTCCCTAACGCCCCTGCGTGCGAATTAACAAACTACACGCGTGGCCCCTCCCGATTCCCGAAAAGTAGCGTAGGTCAGGGGTATTCGCGGGGGGTGCTAACGCGATCCACCGGCTTGCGCTCGATACCTCGGTCTTTTTCGTGTCGCAGCCAGCGAGGAGTCGAGTCGAGTGAAGAAGCATTTCTGAGGGACTATCATAGACCGTGGCGAGCGAAGCCAATAAAGTAGAATTTCGTAGCGGTGAGTTACTAACGCTTTCCTGCCATAATTTTGGGTGCTTGCCAGATTACAAGTCGGATCGAGCACTGGGTGCGATCCGAGGTCGACCTTGTAAGTAGGATTCTCCAGGCCGAGCTGGACTGCACCTGGAGAATTCAGGTGCTGGCAAGCCATAGGTTCGGTTGCAATATCGCGTCGCATTAATTAAGTAACGAACGTAAGAACCTTGCGCATGTAAAGAGCGAAAGACCTTTTCTGGAGCGCGACACTAAAGCAATATTATATTTTAAGTTCCGTAGCGCCTTTGGCGCTTTCATTGTACAAGATAGTAGCGTTTGTCTCGACGGCCACGACGCGTTTGAACGTTGTGTCCGTGTCGGCCAGTTTATCCGTTTCGGCCGGCCTCGTGTTCGACCGTCCTCACTTACACTGTAACAAAGATTTGCAGCATATCTGCTTGGACACCGTTTCGTCCCTTCAGGACACAGATAAGGGAGTTTCACGCCCTTCCGCCTACTCATTTCAATCGTCAATAAATCACCTCATTTCTTTATTGCAAATCATTCTATCTTTCTCATCCTCTATCGATCCCGCGTCCTGACGAGTCTCACACATTAGATCTCGGAGCTAGTCGCGTGCCACACGTATCGGTTATTGTAAATTAACGAGTAGAAGCTTCTAGGCTTGTTCTGAGTCTCGTGGCACCTTAGGTGCCTGGCGCCCGAAATTCAATCATATCAGTGACCGCCGCGTGTGAAAGTCAGGAGTATCGTGTCGCGGAAAAGAGAAGCCTGACACTACATATAATAGGGTTGTTGCATTTTTAAAAAATCATGCTAAAAATAAGTTATATGGATAGAATAGCTTCCATACATTATGCCAATACAAAAAAACATACTTTTTTATTCATATACAAAGTTATTTGCGATTAAAATACCCCGTATATTTCAATCTGTGACGTAGCACCGAAACGCTTTGCTATTGGTCTGACGTCACGATGTTGGTTTCAGCTTCGCGCGCAACCTGGACTCATGCATATCCAAGCGGGACGTGCACAGGGAGCTGCGTTTATCGTTAGTTTTGACATATTTAAATGCGATAAAAATATCTTCTTGAACTACGTTAAAGCCAAGTTTTCAATCAATGATACCATACATTAATTAATTAATTAACTTGCATTTCTAACCTTTTTAGAAGGGCGTTTTAAATTTGTTTGATTAAACCGCATAGGCAGAATCCAAATCAGAAGTTCGCAACTTAAATTGTTTAAACAAATTTATAAACAAATTATTGAAATCCACAGAGACATGTCCCGAAGGCTGTCTGAAGCCATCCGCGATGTTAGAACCTATTTTTAGTAACATTTGTTATAAACAATTTAATTGCAATCACCAAACCCCATCTCAAATATTATAAACCGTACATAGGTAATACTTGCGAAGATCCGATCCCAATCCGTCAATAAATAACCGATCTGTTGGGTTTGCATCAACTGATTGTTAATCAGTTCTAACGTAAGTAGTTATTGCGCGTGTATTAACATAAACACTTGTAAAATACCCATAGTGCATATCATAGAGCACGCGTAGAAGCGTCGCGAAATTTTGTAAATGTATCTATCCGACACTCGTCTGCAGAGATCCTTCCATGCTGGAACTCTGCAATGGACTGTGATGTGCTGCGGTGCTCTGTCTGCAGCCAAGCGACAGCAGCGCCGCGCCGGTGGCAGGAATGCCAGACCTACGCTTTACACATATATATACTGACCTAGTCAACCTTAATCTTAAAACGAAACGCACTCGCCCACGAGGAAATCATATAATATCTCCCAAACGGCAGGACCGATTCGTTTGATTCAATGCTCATTATATTCAGAAAAACTATAGCCAAAAATACAAAATTCAGAAATAAATCCTTAATACCGTAACGTTTTCATAAATCGAGAAGAAAGTTTGGCATCGATCGATTCCGGGTTACTTCGGGATAATATAGTCTCGGCTGTCGCGCGCCGTGAGTAGGGGACTACTACTTGGCGGGAGACTCTACCGAGTCTCCTGATTCTAATTCTCTCTCTCTCTCTCTCTCTCTCTCTCTCTCTCTCTCTGTGAGTATCCGCACGCCTGTTTTATCGCTCTTGCTTTTGAGCTGTTTTCTGCCACTGTTCTGCCCTGTGGGGCCTGTTTCAGGTGCGTGACGTATTCTCGATCGGCTTGCCTTCTATTAAGCCTATAAATTATTTCGGCACTTTCATCCGCCGACGAGAATACGACCCATTTATCTGTGCCAAATCTGACAGATTTCCTAACCCCCCATTACTTGGACGGTTAAATTTTCTGTACCGAGGACTTTTTGAATTTCCTCTTTACATCGGCTTGCGCTGTGCACCCTCTCGCCGATCTTACTGCACGGCTACCAGCCTCGACTCGCGCCCAGCTCTACCAACCCAACATGAACCAGGTACCGACGCCAGCGCTGGCCCCAGCACCAGTGGCCATCAAGTGTTTGAAGTGCGGGAAGGGGGTCAAGAAGGAGGTCAGTTCCTGCCAACTGTGTAAGGGTTCGGCGCACCCTGGTTGCCTTCCAACCCACTTGGCGGCATGTAGAAATGCTGCGACTCCACGACCTTCGGTCATCAAGCCAGCGACCAGCGGTTCATCGCTGCCCGCCACCTCACCTGCCTCTATGCTGGCCAACCCTCCTGCCTCCATTTCACAGGCGAGTGACACTACTGCCGCGGCCGTCTCCAACTTGGCCCTCATCATCGAGGTGCTAAGCAACAAGATGACCTCCTACATGGCCGACCAGCAGGTGCAGTTCCAGCAGGTTAATTCCTGCTTGGTGCAACTTGCACCCACCGCAGCGGAACACTCCAAGCCGTCGTCGGGGACTACCTCGCCGACAGGGGCATTAAGTTCATGGGCCGGACGCAGGAGTATGAGAGGGAGACGTACGCAGGGGTCCCGCAGGGGTCCGTGTTGGGCCCCCTGCTATGGGACCTCGGCTACGATTACGTCCTGCGGGCTGCACTCCCGCTGACTCCACGGTGATCTGCTATGCAGACGACACACTCGTGGTAGTCAGCGGGGAGGATGGGAGGAGGACCATCCGCGTTGCGGAGACGGCGGTGGCCTGTGTCGTCGCCCGAATCCACCGACTGGGCCTTCGGGTGGCCCCGCAAAAGACCGAGGCGACCTGGTTTTACGATCGCCAACGGTATGCGGGGCCGCCTCCCCAGCGGTGGATTGCGGTAGGAGAGACCCGCGTCCAGGTGAGAGATACGATGAAGTATCTCGGACTCACCCTGGACGGCCTCTGGCGCTTTAACGAGCACTTCGGCCGGCTTATCCCCCGAGTTGAGAAGGCGGCAGGCGCTCTAGGACGCCTGCTGCCCAACATCGGGGGACCGTGGGAGGGTGTCCGACGCCTTTATGCGGGAGTCGTCCGTTCCATGGTGCTCTACGGGGAACCAGTCTGGGCGGACGACCTGGCGGCCAGCCGGCGCAATTGTGCCCTGCTATTCAGGGTACAGCGTCGGATGGCCGCCAGGGTCGTGCGAGGATATCGCACGATCTCCCTGGCGTCGGCCACCCTACTGGCGAGGTTTCCGCCCCTGGACATCCTGGCGGTGGGGGACGCGAGGACCTATTTGGGTCTTCGCGCCCTCCGCAACAGGGGCGGAACACCCACGGAACGGTCGGTCGAGGAGCTCAAGCGCCAGACCCGACGGCTCGTTGTCGAGATGTGGCGGGAAAGGCTGGAAGATCCAGCCAACTCCCGCCACAGAGCCGTCGGGGCGATTCTCCCGAGCCTCGAGGCTTGGTTGAGTCGCGGCAGGGGGCAGCTCTCCTACCGCGCGACGCAGGTGCTTACCGGGCACGGCTGCTTCGGTGAGTACCTGCGTCGCATCGGGAAGGAGGCGACGGCACAGTGCCACCATTGTGATGGGGACCCGGACACGGCGCAACATACCCTCCAGTATTGCAGGGCCTGGAGGGAACAGCGCCGTGTCCTGGTCCGGTATATCGGGAGGGACCTCTCGCTGCCGACGGTCATCCGACAGATCCTCGGCAGCGAGAGGTCGTGGAGAGCCTTCCTCGCCTTTTGCGAGGAAGTGCTCTCCCAGAAGGAGGAGGCGGAGCGGCGGCGGGAGAGGACGGACCCCTTCCGTCTGCAGAGGGCCCATCCCCGCCGCCGACCCGCGCGGGGGGGGAACTTGTCCCCCCGCAGTAGAGCGAAGCCCCGGTCCCGTCGACGGATCTCGACCCGTTGACGGGCCGGGTGCTTGCCAAGGGGCCGCGAGGCGGCAGAGTGGTGGCTCTGTCGCCTGCGCAAGCGGCCCCGAGGCGGGGCGGGCGTGTAGTGGTCGCACGACCCGCCCAGGAGGGATGGGTAATGCGGGGGCGCGGTTCCCGCCTCCTTCGCCGCTAGCGAAGGAGTGCGGTGAGCCGTGTCTCCCCGCGAGTAGTGGGGGAAGCCTCCCTCTCTCGTGAAAGCGAGAGAGCGGATGGCCGCTCCCCCACCACGAGACGTGCCTCCAATAGGGGGCGGGCGCGGGGCGGCACCGGTAGTGTTCTACCAGAGTTCCCGGTGTCGCCCCAGTCAGCGCCGAGGATGGCCACCGTGGGGTTTCAGCCGGTAAGAGTCCGGCACTACCCCGTCGCCCCCACCAGGGCGGCGGGGTGTCCATGAGGATTTCCCCACGTAAAAAAAAAAAAAAAAAAAAAAAGCGGAACACTCCAATAAAATAGTTGCTCTCGACGGACGTACAGCCTCTCGTGAAGCCTTGGCCAGCTCGAATTCGTCTACGTGCGGCAATCTGGCGACTTCTCTTGCTACAGTGCAGGAGAAATTTTTTTCCACGCATCGGAGGCTAGTCACTTAGCCCTAACCTCTGAGCTGGCGGCTGTCAAGGCGCATGTGGCTCGTCTCGAGCTCGCCTCACGTAAACAGGACCGCCTTATTTCTGGCGTCCCCGAGACGCCTGACGAGAATCTCCCGCAGCTCATTCTGCGGCTCGCGGAGTCCCTGTCGGTCCCCCTCTCCGCCACAGACATTAGCTCTGCGTCGCGAATGCGCGGTACTCCCACAGTGGACCGTCCGCGCATCATTCACGCTACCTTTGTCACACCTGCCATTCGGGACTCTCTCCTCGCTTATAAGCGGGTTAAGCGTGATCTAACCGCGTCTGCGATCGATCCCACCTTCAACTCAACCAGGCTGGTATACGTGAACGAGTTCTTGCCGCGTCAACTTTCTCTCCTTCTCAAACGCTGCCGAGCGATCTCCCGCGAACGCGGTTTTGTTCGTGTTTGACATAAGGATGGGAGTATCTTCGTCAAGAAGAATGTCACCGACTCCCCAGTTAGGATTGATTCGGCCGGCGATCTTGAGACCAAGCTCGCATGAGATTTGGCCCCCCGCGCATCGCCTTCTAACTCTGCGACTTCTTCGCCTCTCACCGTGCGTCTTGGGCATATTAATGCGCAGTCGCTCAAAGCTCACTTCGACCGCTTCCACTTATTTATTGCTCGCACAAATTTTGATATTATTGTGGTTACGGAGTCTTGGCACTCGCCATCCGTCACTGACTCTCAGTGCGCGCTCCCTGGCTACAACTTACTTAGAAGTGACAAGAAAAACAGAATGGGTGGAGGCGTCTGTTTGTATACTCGAGATTCCTACATTGCCTCTGTAATCGCGTCCTCCTCTTGCTTTCATCTTCCTGGTCCTGAATTCTTGTTCGCAGAGGTGGTTATTCCCTCTGAGGGCACGCTTCTTGTGGGGGTTGTCGAATGCCCCCACATGCCCCCTTCTGTTCCTTTGAGCCCCTGTTCGCTGACATCGTCTCGGACTTCCCGAATAAGGTTGTCCTTGGCGACTGGAATGCGGACATGGGGTCCTCCACCTCTGATTCCATCTACCTTGGAGAACTCTTCTCCCGCCTCAATCTTTTCTCTATCCCCTATCTCCCGACTTGTCACACTTCTTCCTCCTCCACGCGGCTCGACCTTGGGCTGGTGAACGATTCCAGCAGGGTAGCTTCCTTTTTTCAGAGCAAAGAGCCTCACTGCTCTAACCATGACTTTATATCGCTAGACTACGTCCTAACCTCTCGGATTACACCAACCAATGATCTTCGTCGTAGGTATGGCTCGGTCAATCACGAAGCGCTACTCGATGACATTTCGCAGCTTAGCTGTGTTCGTCTTGTTTCGAACTCTTGTGAGAGTAGCGTCGACCGGCTGGTTGACAATTTCAACACTGGGATGCTTCGAGTTCTTGACGATCATGCTGCGCTTCGACCTCTGCGTATCCGACGACCTCCTGCTCCCTGTATCACCCCTGAGATCAGAGCCGAGATGCGTTCTCGGGACTCGCTCAGGCGCTCCTTCTGTAGGTCAGGTAACTCGGTTGCTTGGGCTCTGTACAGGGCCTCTCGTAACCGTGTCCAGGCTCTACTGGCGCGAGCCAGAACTTGCTTTCTGTTTGACCGCTTCTCCACACATCGACACCCGAATGTTCTTTGGCGCGAGTTGAAATCATTCGGTGTCCTTCCATCTTCACAATCTCCTCCTCCATCCCACCTGTCGCCGGACAGTCTCCATTCATATTTTCTTTCTGCTCACAGTTCTTCTCCATCGGCCGCCCCCGCATGTCTTTCCAGGTCTAGCCACATCTCCGATGATTCGCGCTTCTATTTCTCCCCCGTTACGGAGGAGAGCCTTGCTCGCGCCGTGCGCCTTACTAACTCGTCCATCTCGCCCTCGGATGATCTGAGTTCGAGATTTCTCCTGCTTTCTCTCCCTACTATCTTTCCTGCTGTTTTGCAAGTCTTTAACTCCTCTCTCGCCTTCTCTATCTTCCCCGACGCCTGGCGGTAAGCCATTATCACTCCCATCCCCAAAAAACCAAACGCCTCTGCTCCTGCCGACTTTCGCCCGATCTCTCTACTTCCTGAACTCTCTAAAATCCTTGAGAGGGTTGTCCTCAATGACATCCAGAGTTTTCTCAGTAGCTCTGGAATGTTGGACCCCTTGCAACATGGTTTTGTGATAAACTGCTCCACGCAAACCGCTCTCCTGACTCTCCTGGACGACGTCCGCCTCGCTGCTGACCAGCGGATGGTCACAGTTCTGGTGTGTCTCGATTTTTCCAAGGCCTTCCACACCGTGGACCACACTCCCCTACTCTCTAAACTCCATTCTTTCAACCTCTCTCTCTCTCCCGGTTTTACGGTGGATCTGGTCCTACCTCTCTAATAGGGCACAGGCAATCAGAATCGGGCGGTCCCTCTCCCAATGGTCCCCGGTCCACTCGGGCGTACCGCAATGCTCCGTCCTCGGACCGTTCCTTTTCTCACTCTATATCCACGATATTAACTCTGCTATCAAATACTCCAAAGTAATCAAGCACGCGGACGATGTGCAAATGTACATCTCCGCTCCTTACTCCGAACTGGAAGATGCAATTGCAAGGATGAATTCTGACCTTGCTGGCGCCTCTGGCTGGTCCAGCATGAACTCCTTGTCTTTGAACGCTTCTAAAACGCAGTGCCTAATGCTGGGCTCTGCTCGCGCCCTGGGCCTGCAGATCGTGTCTGGTGCTCCCCTGGTTCAGTTGGGCGGTATACCCATCCCGTATGGCTCTCGAGTCGCCTCGCTGGGTCTGCACATATCGCCTACACTTGACTGGGGTGATCACACCGGCCACATCTGCAGAAAGGTCTATGGTGTGCTTACGGGGCTCCGGCGCCAACGCACTGCGCTACCGCGGGGCTTAAGAGTGAAGCTCGTTTCCTCCCTCATTCTGCCACATCTGGACTACTGTTGCCTTGCACTCCTCGGCATCAATGTCCTAGACGACATTAAGCTACAGTGCGCGCTAAGCGCCTGCGTGCGTTTTATCTTTGATGCGCCACGTGATGCACACATAACACCCTTCTTCCATCGTCTAGGGTGGTTAAAGGTTAAGGAGAGGCGACTATACTTCCTCGGGGTCAGCCTTTATCGGTCCGTCCGGCTGGGGCCTCACTCGCCGCTTCGCAACCTACTCGTGCCCGCGCGCGCGGGTTCCGTCAGGTACCCGTCGCGGCAAATTGGGACCCTTCTCAGGGTGCCCACTCATCGCACCTCATTCTTTGTGGCGTCGTATTCGGTGCGCGGGTCTCAGTTTTGGAACGACCTCCCTGCCACCATCCGGCAATCCGATTCTGAGGCTAGTTTTAAGGGGTCATATATGCCAGGCACGTCATGAAATAAGTAAAGGTTTGTTAATTTATTGTCCTATTAATACATCCTGTTATTAAGTTTCTATCATGTGTCCGTTATTGTACATACTTTGAAGTATTTTCTCCGAAAAATACAAATAAATAACTAGGTTATGTACGACGTAACTGGCATCGTCTTAATTCAAATTGCAACATGCGGTGGTCAATGTATCTTGGTCAATTGTTATCTAAAAAAAATATAAAAAATTGAGCGTGAACTAGACACAGAAAACTAGTCCTCAACGAGCCAGAATATTTGTTTTCTTTTTTTTCACAAAGTTACACGCGAAAATGTCACCAATTTCGTAGGAACACTTAGAAATAATGACATTTTCGCGTGTAACTTTGTGAAAAAAAAGAAAACAAATATTCTGGCTCGTTGAGGACTAGTTTTCTGTGTCTAGTTCACGCTCAATTTTTTATATTTTTTTTAGATAACAATTGACCAAGATACATTGACCACCGCATATTGCAATTTGAATTAAGACGATGCCAGTTACGTCGTACATAACCTAGTTATTTATTTGTATTTTTCGGAGAAAATACTTCAAAGTATGTACAATAACGGACACATGATAGAAACTTAATAACAGGATGTATTAATAGGACAATAAATTAACAAACCTTTACTTATTTCATGACGTGCCTAGCATATATGACCCCTTAAGAGGGCTTTATGGGTTCAGCTTTTGGGGGCATATAATTAATCTGCGGCGATGTGCGGGACTACCATGCGCTTATTTGCTTTTAAGCTGTACATATATTTACTAGCTTATTTGCACGCTTTTCTGTTAACCGCTTGTTGATATTGCTGGTATTTTTGTCTTTATTTTATTTATTTTACCTTACTCTTTATTACTTATTTTGTACGCTGTTACACTTGGTACTCTACAGTTCTGAGAGGGCTGCCTTATGCCCTAGAACTTAATAAATCTTAATCTTAAGGGGGTACATACAATTGCAGGGGAAAAACAAATTGTTAATTTAAAAATTTTTTAAAAATATGATCCAATTTTTTTATTAGCGGACAATACGTATTTGTTTTGTGCATGAGTTAAAGAATATTGTAAATTAATTTCATTATTTTATCTAACATAGTTACAAAGATATAGCCATGAATGTAAGAACGCTTTTCAAAAAACACGATTTGCGGTACCCACTGTACATCTAGCAATTTTTATCTGAAACAGATAAAACAATTTTTTTCCGAATCTACATACTTGTAGCCAATGCACTACGAAGCCGTTTTTGGAAATTTTTGTCGACATGGCGACGTTTTAAGCTCAAAATAGATAACATTTTTAAGTTTTCATCCTGAAATGACTGTACTTTTGATCCACTTTAAAAAGATAAACATTGTATCGCAAAACGGCTTCGTAGTGCACTAGCTGCAAATATCTAGATTGGGGAAAAAATTGTTTCATCTGTTTCAGATAAAAATTTCCAGATGTACAGTGGGTACCGCAAATCGTGTTTTTAAAAAAGCGTTCTTGCATTCATGGCTATATCTTTGTAACTATGATAGATTGTAACGGGGCCGTCTGCCCCGTCACTAGCCGTCCCACTCGTCGCTCGCGCCAAGGCGCAACTCAGCCCGCACGCTCGCCGTCCGAACAGCCGTTGCTCCAAGGGGCATCTCCTAGATCGAAGCGCGTAGACTAACTCGCCTTCGGGCAACGAGTCCTCGGCAGTTAGAACGAGACGAGGTGGCACCAAGGGGACAAGGAGTATGTTCCGTCGGCATAAGGAGCGACATGGCCAATGGAAGCTGCGGAGGGAAAGGTCGAAGTCCAGCGGAGGCGCTCATCCCCTGCGACAGCGAGACGACAAAAGCCGCGATGCAGCCTGGGAGAAGGCCGGCTTCGGCGAACGAAGATCGGCAAATGTACCAGCGACTCCTGCCCTACCAACAGCGGTAGAGGCCCAGGCCGAGGGACTTAGGCGCGCTAAGTTACCCGGCAAACCCTTGACACGGCGCGGCGCTGAAGGACTAGCGGGAGGGGCGCAGGGCGCGCGCGGGGCTAGGAATTAGGGAACGCGTAGGAACTCGCCACTCTTGTGGTGACGCGATTTCCGAGCGGACGTGCGACTTCCAGGCGACCAGAGCGACTGAAATTCATATCGAACGAGCGAGCGAGCAGAGCCCAACCGAATTGTGACTAGCGATTTCCTGGACGAGTTCCGAATCCCGGAGGCTTCCAGGATCTCAGAGAAAGGCGAGAAAGGCGAAGCAGCGAACGACCGGTAAGCCCCGCGCGTCCCTTTGTTCTTTGTTTCTTTGTACTTCCCGTGCGAGTCTCGGTGCCGGCCGTAGGCTCTCCTTGTCCGAAGCAGCGATAGGCAGCCCGCGGGCCAGCCCGGTGTTCCTTGAGGTGACTCTTCCAGTCACCCAGAGTCAAGTAGAATAATTAGATCGTAAGGTTTCGGCCGAGAAACGGACGCCCGCCCGCCATTGTGGCGGAAGCCCGTTCGAACGTGAATCACACCCACGTGCGAGGCATCGGGGCCTCCTTTGTAACTGACGAACAGCTGGTTAACGTGCGAATTCGTAATCTTTGCCGGAGCGTCGTAGCTCTTAGAATCATCCGCGTACGCTCATCATCTCACGTAGGATTAAGGTTTAGATTGTAAGCGGCGGCGGGAACGCCGAGGTGCCGGGCCACTCGTAGGTCCGGCTATTTTGGGATCGGCCGAGCGACGGCCTGCCCAAGCGAGGGCCCTTGAACTTGCAATAACAACCGTGCAATAAATGCTCTTTGTTACCCAACCGTGTGGGTTGTCGATTCGCCTCTCCTTCTTCCCGACAGGAACCCCTCTCTAAGCTAGTCGGGAGGATCCACCACGGGGAGTACCGGCGGACGAGCCAGCTGCCCTCGATATCAGCTTTCCCCACGCGCGAACATAGAAATTCGGTTCCGTCCGCGGAACCTGGCGCCCGATTCGCGTTTTCAGGAAGTCGAGGACCAGCGGCCGATAGCCAGGCCGGCTATTATGCAGGCAGGATTTCCGAGCGGCTAATACACGGACGGCCGGAGGGGAATCCCCTCATAAATTGGCGCCCAACTACCACGGCAATCGGGAAAGGAGAGGAGACGCGCGAACGATCGAACGTTACGATCGAACCATAGATCCGCGAGTGCGAAATTCCCGGTTGAACGAACGAAAAACCAGCTGTTCGAATTTTGTCTAACCCCTTTCTTGCAGGAGATCACGAAAGGAAAGTATTGGAACCTGGTAAGCCGTGCGTTTCTCGAAGCAACCGTCGAGAGACACAAAAACGCGCGACCGTTAGAGTCAGGGACAAAGGGGAACGCGGAAAGACCCAAGGTCGTAAAAGTACGCACGGGCGTATACAAACCCAGCGGCGTAGGGACGCGGGCAGAGGCGTAGAATCGGGGGCCGCAAATTCGAACGGACGAAAATATCAAAGAGAGCGCGATGCCTCCCCGGCTACGGAGGACAACGGTCCGAAAGACCGTCGAAGCGATGAGGGACGAGAGCGTGGAGCGCCGCCTGACCGAGCGAGCGCTGAGCACGGAGGGAACGGGAGAGGAGCGAAGAGATCGCCTCGCGGACGCCATTGTGGCTCAAGACCGAGCGGACGGGCCGCCGGAGATAGAGATAGCGAGCGACGGAGAGGGGGAACTCGAGCCGGACGATACGGACGGGGAAGGCGCGGTAGGAGGAGTAGGGCTAGGCGCAAAACGCCGCGTGGTGCCGGTACGCACCTCTGAATTAGATTTTTCGGACGGTTTGGAATTCGTTACAACCGGCCTCGCGCAGGCAAGGTTAGAACGAGAAGAATACCCGCGAAAGACTTTCCACGCGGAAATGCAAACGTCGTCACCGAATGTCCGACCGACACGACCAACGCGCCCGGAGCGAGTGACAATCGCGCCAGAAGCAACGCAATGGGAGGGGTGGCGAGATGAAAGCACACGACGTCCGACAGGAAGACAGAGCGCGCACGTCGAACAAACACCCACCCCCCCGAGAAATAACTTCCAAACCACCATCCGGAAGTGGAATATACAGTACGCGGGCGACACGGTCGGAAATCTAAACCTTTTCCTAGCACAAGTTAAAGCCTTCCGCAAAATATACCCGGTGCGAGACGGCGAATTCCTCACGTGCGCGCCGATATTACTAAGAGGCGATGCCTTCATGTGATTCGCCACGCAGGAGGAAGGCCTAAGTTCGTGGGAAGCGGTCGAAAGAGGCCTTCGCCGTAGATTCGCGCGTACGACCTTAGGCGAGAATCTCGCATTCGCGGTAAATAGAAAACAACGCCCGGGCGAGCCATATCTATCCTTTCACGCGGATGTAATATCAACCTGCCGGAATATGGATCCGCCGATGACAGAGTCTCAGATACTCCAGCTCCTATACACGCACATGAACCCCCGCCTCAGCGCGTATATACCGATCGAGTCGTTCACCACTCCGTACGAACTAGGGAGACAGGCCGACAAGGTGGAAGGCATCTTCGGAGTGCTAGGCGCGAGCGCGGACGAAACACCACCAACGACCGAGAACCCGCAAAAAGCATCTAAAGGGGCAGTCGCGCAGATCGCGGAAAAAAGCAAGACGGGCGCGACCGAACGAGGCGGAAACGGCCGACGATCCGGCGGCGCGAGCGCGAAAAGACGCGGGTTCGAAGGCTGGCAGCAGGTTCGATGTTGGAACTGCGGAGCAACGGGACACCGTAGTAACGGCTGCGTGGCGCCGGAGGCCAACCATTGTTATCGGTGCGATACGCCGGGAGCGCCGACGAAAAATTGTCCCAATTGTTCGGGAAACCAGGACGGCCGGCGCTAAGCGGGGCGATAGCAGCCGGTAGCGATGGGGATCGGGAAGCGAGCGACTCAAGCGATTCGTGCGACTCGCTAGATCTCCGACCGCCCGTACGAGCGCGAATAAAACCCACGCTATTATACGTGGACGCGCGAATCGAAGATTACGTCGTGTCAGCTTTCGTAGACGGGGGAGCAAGCGATAACTTCCTGAGCCCAACCCTAGTGAGAAAACTATCCGCGCGATTGACCATCCATCCGACCCAGCCAAAGTATTACGTTCTCGGCAACGGCCAGACCGACTGCTCAAAGGCCGCCGCGACGGCAAGAGTAAACATTCGGGGCATGAGTCGTGAACTCGAATTTCGTACGTTAGAGTCACTCTCCGGAGAGGCAATTCTCGGCATAACAGCGATCGCAGCCTTTGGCATAATCGCAGACTATCGAGCGAAGAAGTGGTATTTCTGTGAGAATCCGGAAAAGAAATTCGACTTCGTACCGAGATTAACGAACACGTACCCAAGGTGTTCCGGAATAAAGTTACTGACGGAATCGGAAACCGAACGACTCCACCAATTCTTGGAGAAACGCGTAGGTCTCCTCGAGCAGGTGACCGGACGAACGGAATTAATAAAACACCACATCGACGTGGCAGGTCATAAACCGATCAAGCAGCGCTATTACCAAGTTTCCCCGAAGGTACAAGAAGCGATTTACGCCGAAGTGGACCGGCTTCTCGCGGACGGATTTATCGAACGATCGAACAGCGAATGGTCAAGCCCAATCGTCATGGTACGCAAAGCGAACGGGAAATATAGGTTCTGCCTCGATTTCAGGGAGGTAAATAGGGTCTCCAAAAAGGATGCTTACCCGTTGCCAATTATGACAAGCATCCTCGATAAACTGCGCGCGGCCAAATACATCTCGGCACTCGATCTTAGTCAGGCCTATTTCCAAATTCCGCTGGACGAAGCCAGCAAAGAAATAACAGCTTTCACGGTACCGGGACGCGGATTATTCCATTTTACGCGAATGCCGTACGGCCTGACAGGAGCGCCCGCAACTTTCCAAAAGTTACTCGACCGACTAATAGGCCCGGAGATGGAACCCTATGCCTTTGCGTACCTAGACGATATAATTATCGTCACCGAAACTTTCGAGGTGCATCTTAAATGGCTCCACACGGTGCTAGATAGAATCGGAGAAGCCGGCCTCACTGTAAACCCGGATAAATGCGAGTTTTGCCGTCCGGAAGTTCGGTACTTGGGATTCGTGGTACACGCGGATGGCTTGAAGGTTGACCTCGCGAAAATACGCCCAATAGTAGAGTTCCCGGTCCCGAAAACGGCACACCAACTGCACCGATTCCTTGGTATGGCTTCCTGGTACCGAAGGTTCATTCCGAATTTCGCGACCGTGGCAGATCCGCTGCATCAACTGCTGAAAAAGGACGAGCCCTGGAAGTGGACGACTGAGCGTCAACAAGCGTTCGAATCCCTGCGCGAAGCGGTTGCCACAACTCCATTTATAACCTACCCGCACTTTGAAATTCCATTCGTCCTGGAAACCGACGCGAGTATGGTTGGCCTGGGAGCAGTACTCACGCAAACGATCGACGGGATAGAGAGAGTCGTCGCGTTCGCGAGCCGCTCGTTAACATCAGCCGAGCGAAATTATAAAACGACCGAGCAAGAATGCCTAACCGTAATATGGGCGATCAAAAAGTTCCGCTGTTACCTAGAGGGATATACATTCACAGTAATTTCTGACCACAGTTGCCTCCAGTGGCTCACGAATTTGAAAGATCCGGCCGGCCGAATAGGGAGATGGGCACTCCAGCTTCAGGAATTCGACTTTAAAATCGTACACCGTAAAAGCGCGCTACATAAAGTACCCGACGCGCTGTCACGAATACCCGAAGCTGAGAACACGTACGCGAGCGATTCGGACGAAGACGAACCAGACAGCGGGCGCGTAGTAACGCGAGCATTCGCGATGATGTTCGAATCACAAGCGGCCGAACGAATCGCAGCCCTGACGTCGCGCCCGGACCCATGGTACAACAAGAAAATCACGCGAGTACAGAAAGAGCCACTGCAGGAAAAAGACTGGAAATTAGAAGGGAATCGCCTGTATTATCGACGGACGAACACGATCGCGCGAGACCTCCTAGGAGACGACCGGGACGAGTGGAAACTAGTACCGCGGAACGGAGAAAAAGAGGACGTCCTCTCGGAAGCACACGATACACCGGGAGCCGGACACCTTGGGCGCGAGAAAACGTACGAACGGCTGGCCATACGATACTACTGGCCGAAAATGTATAAAGACGTCGCGACCTATGTACGAGCGTGCGAGACGTGCCAACTTACGAAAGTAGAGCAGGGCGCGCCGGCGGGCGAGATGGGCAAACATTTCGTGAACGAACCCTGGTCGGTGATCGCGGCCGATATTATGGGACCGCTCCCGCGGAGTAGGGCCGGATATATGTACATATTAGTGATCCAGGATCTGTTCACGAAGTGGATCGAGGTAGCGCTCTTACGAAAATCGAACGGGAAAAAGATATCCGAAGCGATCGAAAACCTAGTTTTCTCACGATGGGGAGTCCCCAGAGTATTGCTGACCGACAACGGCACCGAATTTGTCAACCAAACACTCGGCACAGTCGCGAAGGAGTACGGAGTGAAACGCGCGATGACACCGCCATATCACCCACAGGCGAACCCGGTCGAACGAGTCAACTGGGTACTGAAAACAATGATCGTGTCATTCATACAAAACGACCACCGCGATTGGGACGTACACCTAGCCAAGTAGCAAATCGCGTATAATACGGTGAAACACTCCACGCTCCAAGCCTCACCAGCATTCTTAAATCTCGGCCGCGAACCGCTACCTCCACGTTGTTTTCTAGGGAGGGAGGGGGCGACCGGCGGCGAAGACGCGTGGCCACCGGTCGACAGAGAATCCTGGGCCGCTAGAATGCAGCGACTGGGAGATATACGCCACTGGGTGATCGAAAATCTAGAGTCTGCTTATCAGTCCCAGAGCAGGTATTATAACCGCGGACGACGTGCGAGAAAGTTCGGCATCGGCGACCGAGTGTTGAAACGTCAACACGGTCTCTCGTCGGCGGCGAACAATGTCGCCGCTAAGTTAGCAACCAGGTTCCACGGCCCTTTCGTAATCTCCAAGGTCCGATCCGCCCTCGTATATGAATGCGAGACGATCGACGGTAAACCAGCAGGTGTGATCCACGTTCAAGATTTGAAACCGTACGTGGCCAAGTAAGACGGGAGTAGCTAGCAATGTGTCAACTAAGGTGCGTGGTGGTAGAATTGTGTCAGTCATCCCTATGTTTCCCCTGTCTATCTCCCCTAGAACACCGAGTCCACCGCCGGACGAAAAGCAGAGCAATCGGCCGCAGAAATGCTGCTGCCGCGAGACCAGCAGTGGCTGGGCCTCCACGAGGGGGAAGAAGCCCAGTGGATCACCGTAGCCGTAGGGTGGGAAGCCCTCAGGGCTTTTTACGTGGCCCGCCGCGCCTTGGAGCGTGCCGAGGCGGATAGGGCCGCCCGGCAGAAGGAGAGGGAGGCGCTACTGGCCATAGGGGCCAAGGCGCAGGAGGCCGCCCGACTCCAAGCCGAGGTGGAGGCGGAACTGGGGGCCATGGGCCTCACGGGGCTACCCAAGCCCCTACGGACGGGCGACCGACCGGCAGGTGACCCGAACCGGCCACGCCTGATGGGGCCAATCGTGCGCCCCGCAATAATGACGGCGGCATGCTGGAGCTGCGGCAAGCCAGGCCACCGACAGGCGGAGTGCCCACACCCCCCGCGCCGGGATTATTGCCGCCGCTGCGGCTATCAAGGGGCAGTAACCCACTGCTGCCCCTACCGCCACGAAGCGTGGCACGAGCTGAGCGCGGAGAACGCGAGCCGCTCTCGCGAGCTCCGCGAGCGCCGGGGACTCGCCCGGGGCTGAAGCGTCCGTCCACCGACGCGACGGGGTAGACGTGGTGCGCCTGAGGGGGTGACACGTAGCAGCAAGATAGGCGTCAGAACACCGGGCGCCGAGAGGAGGAGAAGAGAGGATCGGCAGAACACCGGCCGATCCAGGGGAGGATCGGCAGCCCATCGATCGATCCGGGGGAGAGGGTCGGCAGTCGACCAGCCGATCCCGGGGCGAGTCGGCAGACCATCGGCCGACTCCAAGAGAGAGGACCACACCACCGGCCGAAAGGCCATGTCCTCAGGGAGGGTAAGGGAGCGGATATTAGAATACTACTAGTATCAGCCCAGACCCGAGCAAGAGAGAAGAAAGAAGACTGACGACACCGTCCAGATTCACGAAAAAGGATGGCCACAGCAGAGCTGGACTCTGCTAGACATTTTACCAGTCCTATCCGTCGGAATCCAACATCCTAGTCATCATGTACCCGTTTTTACACCAACCCGTAACTATAAGAACCATGTAATTGTACTCCCGTCCCCAATTGTACTGTTCGGCCGATTATCGTAGGTGGTGGGGATACCAGCTGGCAGAGGCCCTTGGAGCCACGGCACCCAGACGACGGGGAGCGAGGGGCGCGAGGCGGCGAGCCGGAGGCTCACTCCAGGGAGTGGAGCGTGTGACGGGGCAGAATCGCCCCGCCACAAGAACCGCTCGTCGCTCGCACGTACACGCGCTCGCTACGCACGTCCGCCGGCTCGAACAGCCGCCACTCCAAGGGGCATCTCCTAGATCGAAGCGCGTAGACTAACTCGCCTTCGGGCAACGAGTCCTCGGCAGTTAGAACGAGACGAGGTGGCACCAAGGGGACAAGGAGTATGTTCCGTCGGCATAAGGAGCGACATGGCCAATGGAAGCTGCGGAGAGGAAGGTCGAAGTCCAGCGGAGGCGCTCATCCCCTGCGACAGCGAGACGACAAAAGCCGCGATGCAGCCTGGGAGAAGGCCGGCTTCGGCGAACGAAGATCGGCAAATGTACCAGCGACTCCTGCCCTACCGACAGCGGTAGAGGCCCAGGCCGAGGGACTTAGGCGCGCTAAGTTACCCGGCAAACCCTTGACACGGCGCGGCGCTGAAAGACTAGCGGGAGGGGCGCGGGGCGCGCGCGGGGCTAGGAATTAGGGAACGCGTAGGAACTCGCCACTCTTGTGGTGACGCGATTTCCGAGCGGACGTGCGACTTCCAGGCGACCAGAGCGACTGAAATTCATATCGAACGAGCGAGCGAGCAGAGCCCAACCGAATTGTGACTAGCGATTTCCCGGACGAGTTCCGAATCCCGGAGGCTTCCAGGATCTCAGAGAAAGGCGAAGCAGCGAACGACCGGTAAGCCCCGCGCGTCCCTTTGTTCTTTGTTCATTGTACTTCCCGTGCGAGTCTCGGTGCCGGCCGTAGGATCTCCTTGTCCGAAGCAGCGATAGGCAGCCCGCGGGCCAGCCCGGTGTCCCTTGAGGTGACTCTTCCAGTCACCCAGAGTCAAGTAGAATAATTAGATCGTAAGGTTTCGGCCGAGAAACGGACGTACGCCCGCCATTGTGGCGGAAGCCCGTTCGAACGTGAATCACACCCACGTGCGAGGCATCGGGGCCTTCTTTGTAACTGACGAACAGCTGGTTAACGTGCGAATTCGTAATCTTTGCCGGAGCGTCGTAGCTCTTAGAATCATCCGCGTACGCTCATCATCTCACGTAGGATTAAGGTTTAGATTGTAAGCGGCGGCGGGAACGCCGAGGTGCCGGGCCACTCGTAGGTCCGGCTATTTTGTGATCGGCCGAGCGACGGCCTGCCCAAGCGAGGGCCCTTGAACTTGCAATAACCACCGTGCAATAAACGCTCTTTGTTACCCAACCGTGTGGGTTGTCGATTCGCCTCTCCTTCTTCCCGACAGGAACCCCTCTCTAAGCTAGCCGGGAGGATCCACCACGGGGAGTACCGGCGGACGAGCCAGCTGCCCTCGATATCAGCTTTCCCCACGCGCGAACATAGAAATTCGGTTCCGTCCGCGGAACCTGGCGCCCGATTCGCGTTTTCAGGAAGTCGAGGACCAGCGGCCGATGGCCAGGCCGGCTATTATGCAGGCAGGATTTCCGAGCGGCTAATACACGGACGGCCGGAGGGAAATCCCCTCATAGTCCACACCTCATTTTGACTTCCATTCTCGCTGTTCTCCTCATTTTCCAACCTGTCTTTCCTCCTCCTCCCCCACTTCTCCTCCTCATGTTACCTCTCTGCCAAATGCTTCGTTTCTTTCGATATTTTCTTCACTAACACGCAATTTTATAATTGTATTAATTCATAACACAGGTTTATGCAACTTTATGCAGATGAAACATATGCCAAAAGACGCGGAAAAAATCTAGTTTCAGGAAAAAAAATACACCATGAGGTTCCATTAGGTTCCCGAATCAATATACAAAAGTTAAAGTCCCCCATTTGAATACATGGGAACATACTATACTAATCTGTCGTTAACTTCAAAAATATTTGAGATAAAAAATTAATTTACTAACATTTTTTGTGCTTCATACTATCCAGAACAAGGATATAATGTTCAATTTTCATTCCCGTGCCTTTGAATTTTGTCGGTCATAAAGTGCGATGCGCGCGTTTTAGACCCAAATCGGCCACTGTGCGGCGCGGCACCGAAAAGACCGGCAGGACGAGGGAGGGCGCGCGGCGCGCGGGGCAAGCGATTAGGGAACGCGTGCCGGCTCGTCACTCTTGGTGTAACTGTAGCCACGCGAGCGTGCTGCGATAGTCAAGCGACAGTATTTTGTGAGACCGATCCATTTCGAGACGATATCGAGCTAGGACGAGCGACGAGTGACGAGCCCCGACGACGCAATCACGTCGACCTAGAGCCGGACGAGTCCCGGAGACTAGGGAGTCCACGACGAGGAGACTTCGAGGCGAAAGCGACGTCGACACCGGTAAGCCCTGCGCGTCCTTTGTGCCCACCGATCCTCTTTCCGCTTGTGTCTCGGTGCCGGTCGCGGTTCCGCCGAATTCAAAGGCATCGGGGGATAACCTCCTTGGGGCGACTCGTCTAGTCGCCAGGAGTCAGCGTAGTCTAAGATTAACTGTAAGGTCTCGGGCAGCCAGGAGCGGCGCGTCCACCGGCGACGCATACAACCGTCATTGTTCGGACGTGTGCCACGCAGCGAGCGGGGTACTCGACATTTGAACGACCGGGATTGCTCGAGGCGATAAAGAGGCGATAAATATCGTAGGCTAAGTCATCCACAGCGCGCGCATCACCCATCTAGGTTAACGTTAAATTGTAAGCGGCTACGGGAAAGCCGAGGCGTCGAGCCGCTCGTAGGCTCGACTCTTGCGACGTTCCGGCCGACCAGCGGCTCGGGTCCACCCACGGGCTATCCGTCGACATCGTTTACTGTCGACCATCCTGGTAACATCGAGCCGGATCTTTGAGAATAAACAACGAGATAATATAGACTCCGCGTTTCGTCTTAGACCACCTATTTTCCCCCCTACCCCACCAGCAGGAACTCCACGCCCGCTCCCTACTGCTAGCCGGGAGGACACCAGCCAGGAGGCCAGGCGGACGAGCCGATCGTCTCCATCGGGACAGCCATCCCCGTGCGCGAAGCGTATAAATTCGGCCCTCTCGGGCCTGGCGCCCGCTTCGCGATTTTCAGGGCGGCGACGGAGACGAGGCTCGAGGCGACTGGGAGACATTTGTGAGCGGCCAAGCCCCGGGGATTCTTTCCCCAGGAAATTCTCTCACAAGATATAATAATGAAATTAATTTACAATATTCTTTAACTCATGCACAAAACAAATATGTATTGCCCGCTAATAAAAAAAATTGGATCATATTTTCTAAAAATATTTAAATTAACAGTTTGTTTTGCCCTGCAATTGTATGTACCCCCTTAATCTCTGTCTCTCTCTCTCTCTCTCTCTCTCTGCTCCCTCCTACTGCATTCTCCAACTTTCCTTTCCACCTTCTCCACCTCTCTCCCACTCCCTCATTCCTCCACTCCTCCATCCTTCCCAAATTCCTTCCAATCCATCCTTATTTGGGGCCTCCGTTTCCGCTGCACCCCATTCCCTTTCTGCATCCATTCCCCCCTCTTTCATACCTCCTCAGTCCCCTCTAATTTGCTCCAGCTTTCTTAGCCATCCTTCTCCCTGCCCTTCCACCCCCAGGCACTTCTCCTACCATCTCTTGCCACCCCCTCTCAACACCCTATCCCGTGCAAACCTCCCAAACATGTTCCCATGACTCCTCGTATCTTTCACACATCCTACTTCTCGTCTTCTCTTCCTCCATCCAGTATCTCCCTCCCCTCATCTCATTTCTCAGCCTTGCTCTCGCTACTCTTTGCCATCTCCCCTCCCCCCAACCCTTCAGAAGATACTTCGGCACCCCCTTACCCCTGACTCTTCCGTACCACTTGTTATACCTCGATTGCCCTATCCTCTCCTACCTCTCCTTCTCCTGATCCTTTCTTTCCCTTTCAACTCACCTCTTATCTCCCATCCATCTTCCCTTAGTTTTTCCACCTCGTCCACCCTCCACCCCCTATCCTCGTAAAACTTCTTCCTCTCTTCTTCCCACCCCTGTAACACTCTTCCTCTTCTCGCTCTCCCCTTGACTTCCTCCCAGCACCACCTCGCCAGCTCTCCCCCTTTCCCCTCCGCCAGTTTCTGTCCGCAACCCCATGCCCTTCTCCCTGCCCTTCTTCTCAACTTGTCCCTTAGCAGCTCGTCTCTCACCATGTAGCCAGGCGTGTGCCTCCTTACTTCCAACACCCATCTCAGGTATCTCTCCTGCAGCCTTTCGACACCCTGCCTTTCCTCCCACCCCCATAATTCTATCACATAACTTATAACCGGCCACACCAATCTGTCAAACAGCCACAGCCACCTCTCCCAATCCTTTCCGAATCTTCTCTTCCCTATTCCCCAGACCTGCCCCAAGAATGCCACCCCTTTCCCAATCTTCTCCTGCATCTGCGCTCCCTGCTTACCACCTCTATTCACCACATATCCTAGGTACTTATATCTCTTCACTACCTCTAAATATCTTTCCAGCGTCCCCATCATCCCCCTCATCTCATCTTCATCCTCCGCCAGCAGAGCCAAATCATCGGCGTATGCCAGCGCATAACCTTCCCCCCCCCCCCCCCCCCACCTTCCCTCCCTTAGTTCTTCCTCTATGTCCGCGATCATCAGTGTGAACAGCGACGGGCTTAGTGGACACCCCTGTCTCACCCGAAAGTCGGGACAGAGTGAGTAAATGGTTGGTGGGGTCGACGATATACATACTTGGCTGCAAGACATAATTTCAAGTCACTTAATTTTTGTAGCTTTGGTTGAATAAACCATTGCTCCTGAGATCCTGGAGCATTAAAGCCGGTAACAGCAGTTAATACAAGTACGTGTTTCTCTAAACCCCCTTCAGTTCGTATACACTATCGTATACACTGGTGCTGAAACTTAACATCCTGGTATCTTCTGAAGTATAACCTGTCGGTATTATAACTGAATAGGTACTATATTAGCAGCATTAATGACTAGCTGAGATGGCAAGATGATGGACCGACAACGTCATCAAGGACCCAGGATCGAATCCCAGCACCGCTGAAAGTTTTCTACTTCGCCATTCTCGTGGATATTCTTCTACACTGCACAGGTTCATTCCCAATATAAAATCCGGGTTTTAGAAGTTCTTAAAAATATAAAATCGGGTTTAGGAGTTCTCTATAATATGAACCTATAGGTAGAAAAATTCACTCCTTTTTTTAATTCCCGTTTAGAATTTTTAACCCTCAATGGGTTTCTGCTCGAGTACTTTATGAAGGTCAATATACTGAATTTCAGTTAAATAATTAGCAAAAACCATGAATGGGCTATGCTGCGCCGAGTTTAAATACCAAGGTTGGGCGAACTCCATTTGCCATGTGTGACCCATATTAAGTGATGGGATCAAGACCGAACTTATCATCCCGATCTTCTCCCGTGGTTGGACCATAGTCGGCTGCCGCAGTCGAGCCCCCTCTACGCGTAGGGCCGCCAGACACGGCACAACTGTGGCCCAACTGTATTTTCCTATATGGGACGTGTCCGAGCGCGTTGCTATACCCCGTTGCAGAGCGAGTTGCGACTCTCACAGGCATTCTAAGCAATAAGCCCCCCTTATCTTTATATCTTCGCAGGATAGTCGCTCGGTGGAGACCGGAGGGTACGCGGTGGCGACGAGCGTACGTTAGGCAGTCGGTAGCCAAACGCTGTAGCGAAAGGGTTGAACGCTTAAATAAAGATTGAACTATTTTATTCCTGACACCTGTTTATACCCTTGCATACCCCCCCCCAACCCCCCACAAAAGTAAAAGAAAAAACAAACCATATGGATATCAAAAAAATCTACGTACTATGCGGAATCGAACCCGTTCTTTTCAAATGCAAATCCATCGCTTCACTCATTACACTATTTGTATAACTAGCAGTAAAATATCCCTATTCAACTACAAAAATAGTGGTTCTCCTTCGTGCTTCTAATACTGCGTGCTTTCGGCCAAACAAGTATTTATAGTTTTTCACTATACAGGGTGTTCAAAAAATGTCCTAAATGAGTATAGCCATCTTGTAGGGAAATTAGCGGCGATCAAGATAGTCACTTTCAATTTTTTGATTCGTCCTTGATTTCGCGACAAAATTGAAAAAATTATACGCCAATAAAATACTTTCATGGCCCCGCTGGTCAGTGGATAGGGCCCACTGGCTAAAGGTCAGCCCTTTCCTCCGGCAGAAGGGATAATCTGTCCTTTCAGTGATGTATTTTATTGATACATAAACGACTTTACGACTTTGGCACCACCCATTTCCGAGAATCAACGAAATAGCTCAACCGCATTGGCGCATCATTTTTTGTATTTTGTCGCGAAATAAAGCGATAAAGAATCACCATGGAATGCCGGATTTTTTTGTTTTAATGGGAATACCGATATTTCTAACCGTAAAATGAAAACTTGTACCCGACTTAAGAGAAGACCTTGTCCCTTAATTATTGTTATTATTTTTATTAATGGTATCTATTAAAATTACAGAGGTTTCTGATAAGTCCAGATCCGAGGATCTCCAGTAAATATTTGCCAAAAACTAGGCAGATGGATAAGTCAGCAATTGTGCATTCGCTTCCAGATTCTTACGACGCACTTTTTACGATAAATAATAGGAATTTACCTTAACAATCTGTATATCTAACAACTGGTTTCATTTGCAGAGAACTACAGGCGAAAGCGAGCAGTCCGACTCGCATAATCTTTATTCAACTTCGGACGATGAATAAATTTGTTTTCAATTTTTAAATAGAAATTTGTGGGTGGGGTAAGAGACGGGGTGGAATTGGGAGACGAGCGATAGAACGATAAACAGGGAGGGAAGAAGGATGTGCGAGTTGATAAGTGAAAGAGGATGGTGGATTTTGAATGGGAGCATGAAGGGGGATGAAAGAGGGAAGTTGACCTATGTGGGGGCGAGGGGGGAGTTAGTGATTGACTATATTTTGGGAAACAAAGATATGGTGGAGAGACTGGAGAGCTTGGTAGTAGAAGAGAGGGTGGACTCGGATCATCATCCGGTCAAGTTGACGATTAAGGGAAGGAGTCGGAGGGAGGAAGGGGGAGGGGTCAAGAGGGGTAAGAGAGGACAGAGGGGAGGGAGAGGGAGATGGGGCGAGGAAGGGAGGGAAGAGTTTAGAAGAAAGTTCGGGGGGTGGGATGAGACAGGCAACGGGCAGGGGGGTGGATGGCAGGGGTTGCTGGCGAGAGTGAGGGGGTCATTGAGTGTAGCGAAGGAGGTCGGCAGGAATGGCGGTAGGAGAGGATGGTGGGATGAAGAATGCAGAGAGGAAAAAGGGAAGGTAAGGAGAGAGCTGCGGAAGTGGAGGAAGGAAGGAAGTGAAGGGAACGGGTATAGGCGGTGCAAAGGGAATACAATAGGATGTGTGAGGAGAAGAAGGAAGAGGAGCGGCGGAGGTGGATGGGAGAGGTGGAAGGAATAAGGATGGAGAGTTAAGTATGGGAGATAGTGAATAGAGAAAGGGGACGGAGAAAGCAGGTGAGCAAGGAAATAGAAATGAGAGAGTGGGACGAATATTTCAGGGGGATGTTAGGTGGTGTGGAGTGGAGAGTAAAAAGGGGGTGAGGAGGGAGATGGGGGAGGACGAGGAGGTGGAAATCACGAGAGAGGAGATGGGGAAGGTATTAAGGAAGATGAAGGATGGGAAAGCGATGGGGAGCGACGGGATACCGAGTGAGGTGTGGAGATACGGAGGGGAGGAGTTGAAGAAAGGGCTCTTGGAGGTGTGCAATGGGGTTTGGAGTGGAAGAGGGTGGCCGGGGGGATGGAAAGAGGGGGTCATAGTACCGGTGAGGAAGAAGGGGGATGGGAGTAAGGTGGAGGACTATAGAGGGGTGACATTGACACAAACCAGCTACAAGGTCTATGGGGGGGGGGGGGTGTTGGCCGAAAGGCTAAGGAGCGATGTGGAGGGTAAGGGGATTTTACCACCGAATCAAACCGGGTCCAGGAAGGGGACGGGAACAATCGACAATATTTACGTTCTTAACTACCTGATTAATAGGCAGGTAGCTAGGAGGGTGAAGAGGATGGTTGTTCTCTTCGTCGACCTGAAGGCCGCGTTTGATTCGGTGAATAGGGAGGTACTGGTGAAGGCGATGAGGGAAAGGGGGGTGAGGGAAGGGTTGGTGCGGAGATGTGAGGAGGTGCTTGGGGAAACAACAGGGAAAGTAAGAGTGGGAGACACGGAAGGGGCAAAGTTTTGGACGGGAAGAGGAGTCAGGCAGGGATGCCCGTTAAGTCCGGGACTGTTTACGATTTTACTGGCGGATTTGGAGGAGGAGATGAGGAAGGGCCGGTGGGCGGGGGGGGGGGGGGGGGTGAAGCTGGGAGAAGAGAAGGTCTATTCGCTAGCGTATGCGGATGACCTGGCGATGCTGGCAGAGGATGAGATGGAGATGAAGGGGTTGATGAGGAACCTGGAGAAGTATTTTGAGAGAAAAGGGCTGGAGGTAAATACGGATAAGACGAAGGTGATGAGGTGTAGAAGGGGGCAGGGAGAACGAAGAAGGTTGACTGGAGGTGGAAGGGAAAACGAATAGGGGAGGTGACGGAATATAAATACCTGGGGTACGTGGCGGTGAGAGACGGAAGCCAGAAGGCGCAGGTGAGGGAGAGGGTAAGGAGAGGGGCCGCGGTGATGGGACAGGTGTGGGGAATCGGGAAGAGAAGGTTTGGAAAGAATTGGGAGAGAAGGATTTGGATGTTCGAGAGGCTGGTGTGGTCGGTGGTAGGGTACGGTGTGGAGATATGGGGATGGAAGGAGAGGGAGAGTGTGGAGGTGATGGCCGAGAGGTATTTGAGATGGGTGGTGGGGTGCCGAAATATTTGAAGAAGGGATGGGGGGAAGAGAGATGGAGGAGGATAGCGCGATATAGGTTGGGAGGTGGACTGAATGGGGGCATGTATTGGATGGAGAGTGGTAGTAGGAAGTGTCCAGTGTGTGGAGAGAAGGACGAAACGTGGGAACATGTGTGGGAGGTGTGTACAGGTTGGGGGTGGGAAAGGGGATGGCAGGAGATGGCGGTGGAGGAGTTGGGAGAGGAAGGGTAGGGGGAGGGGTGGTTGAGAAAGTTGGAGCAGTGGAGAGGGGAGGGTAAGGGATTGGAAGGGAGAAGGAGTGAGTGGAGAGTAGAGGAGTACAGCGGAAACGGAGGTCCAAGGGTATGAGTGAGAGATGGATGGATGGATGGATGAATGGCGGAGGGAGAGAAAGATGAGAGCGAAGATGCGAGCGAAGATGCGGCGGAGAGTGGAAAAGAGCGGCGAGCGTAGCGGGGAGGAGAGAGCGAAGGCGTGCGAGGCGAGAGAGACGCGGCGAGGTGTGGGTGCGGTGCGGTAGCGAGCGATGTGTGGTGTGTGGTGAGCGAGGAGTGGAGTAGCGCAAGAAGCGTGGGGTGGAGTATGAAGGGAAAGATGCGTGCGAGAAGTGGAAGGGCAGGGAAGCGTATGTAGCGAGGGAGGCGAGAAGGAGGTGAAAGAATGGATGTCAGGGGGAAGATGGAGGGAAGGAGTGAGCGGAAGGAATATATTGTAACCCCAAGGGGACCAATTAAATAATAAAAAATATGGCATACGAGTAAAACCAAAGCTATAAGTTGTTGTCACACCATATTTCATTTCCCATAAAATTCCTGTCATAGTAAATAAAATGATGAGAAGAATCACAATTCTTTTATTGAAATGGTGTTCAGGAATCATCGCCCTATTGGCCCCTGGCTTTAAGCAATGTTATCTAGTATTGTAAGATTATCTAGTCATGCGCATTCGGCCCCGCAGCCGACTACAAGATTATCGATCCGCCTATCGATCCGCATAGATTTAACCAATGAACGTAGCGATGGGAACGCTCCCCCGCGGAAGCGTGAAGAACTTGCGCTTCTTCTCCGGCCGGCTTCCTTTTTCCGCCATAACTGTGACTTCTACTCACGGAAACGGACGCGTCCCTTGCGAGTGAACTTACTAGATTGTGTGTTGATCCACAAGTGACCCGCGAATTAACGAAATTGTACCGCTTAAACTACTTTTGTGACCTGTGATAAGACAAGTGGTGTTATTGCCACTGGGCCGTCTAACATACGCGAATCAAGATTCCGTACGGCGAGTACTTGACCCGCCTCAAGGTATTTGAATAAACCATTGTTACCAGAACTTCCTCTTAACTCTCTTACTGATTTCCCGACTAGTCTGAATCCAGAGTCCCGCAACATCCGCGACAAATGGGGAGTTTTGACCATAGTCTTGCAATTGGTGCTATGGGTAAAGCAATGGATTCACATTTGAAAAGAGCGAGATCGATTCCACCCAGTGAGGCGTGAGCTGATTGTTTTTGATTACTCTTTGCTTTTTCTTTTCTTTACATTACTAGTACTTGATTCACGATACGTTTAGAACATGATTTTGGAGTACGGTTCAGGATACGCTTGACACTAGTGAAAATCAAATAGTCTATCTCACTTTTTGTATCCAAAGCGAAACAGAAACATCAATTTCCATACACGTATGCATATATTCCTACAATTCTAGCCCCGGTCTCGGAATATCGGGAGTCGGCAGTATCGCAGTCCGAGATCGGCAAAGCGACAAGCAAGCATCACAAGACTTACCACAAAGTTGTCGCCAGACAAACAGATACATATATTCACTCCAACACAAATGCGTTTGTGGTCGAGTCAATCGATAGACATCGCGTGCAGCTCCATCTCGCTCCTATATTACTGTCAAAATCTGTAGGTAACACGGCCAGCGACCAATTCACGAAAAGTCACGTAGGTAGGCTAGCCCCTTAAAAGCCACTTTTAGGGAAAACACATGGTAAAAGCACTTCCAAAAAGTGAAAATGGACGGCCACCTTAAAGCTACCTCCTACTTCTGCGAAATATATACGGACTTCAGAAAACCGTGGTATCACAAATGCACTGAATCGAGAGAAATTATTTTTGGAATCAATAGAATAAGATCAAGAGATGTTAACATAGCTTCCTCCCTATTTATAAAAGGTATCATCGACAATCCTAAATGCGATTGCTCACATCACAACAAAACCCTAAACCATTTAATATGGCAATGTCCCAAATTTAATACCGATCTTAGAAAGAAACTAATAAGCAATCTACGAGCGCTAGGCGTAAAGATAGGCATTGATGTCTATAAACTTTCGTTCACCCCACACGTTGAAGCCCTGAAACTCATATTAACATTTCTGTATACTCAGAACATAACGATTTAACTGATCAATACCTCTGTGACCAAAGCAGACTCAAACCAAGCCATGACTACCAACAAAAATCTTCTTATTTGTCTTCCCTACAACTTGACTCATTTGGTAATTATAAACAAAATGCGTATCATGAGACTACAATGTACCAATGCGTAATGTATAAAGCAATCAAATACCAAATTATTGTACAAATACTGTACCCATAGGCAACAGACCTAGTCGTTTATAATCAAAGAATAAAAATTAAAAAAATAAAATTGCGCATTTGGGTTTTTACGTATGAGAATGTAACAGACACACGAAATAATAACTTTTCATGTTTGAACGTTCGTGTCAACCCTTTAAACTAAAATCTGGAATGAAAAAATAGTTTTGGATCATGGATGACTTATATTCCAGAATTTTTTAAAATATGTGGGTTCCTTAGTGTCCCTTGTCAGTACTTTTTGGTCTGCCCCGCGGGGGGGGGGGGGGGGGTCTCTTTCAAGTCGCATACCTCGTACACTATTGCAGATAGATAAAAAGGGTCAATTGCAAATAATCATGGCATGACAGATGGAATAAATCTGCGTAAACCGTTTTTTAAATTGTTGTTAGTCTTTGCTATAAACTCGCTTTTAAAACTATATTTTTATTATATAATCTTTTTATAAATATGTACGTAATAAATAATGCAATTCCGTTCTTGCTTGGCATATGCATACATAATAAACACTATAATGATAATATGTAACAAACAATACAATGGCGATATGATAATATAGGAAATAACTGCATTACGCTTTTACTGTGTCCTGAAATTTCTCAAATACCTCTGCAAAATTGCAAGGTTTTTTTCCAAGTGTTACGTTGCGTTTTCTATCTTCCAAATTACCAAAAAAGTTCATCAAGAAATCTTAATGTAGAACTCACCATTTGTTTAGTAGTCTCAGTTGGTTGATGCCCGCAACGCTTACTAAATTCAACAACTTTGGATTTCATGTATGGAAATAATACCGTCAGTATTAATGATAATCTTTGTTGTTTCCCTGTCATTCTTCGTGCATTTGTGG